>JAJKFI010000018.1:16101393-16121157 GCA_029204185.1 Lerista edwardsae | reverse complement strand
GCCCCACCTCCCCCACCCAGTAGTGTCAGCCTACTGGTACGCTGGGTGTGTCTTCCGGGTGAGCAGCAGCGCGACCGCTGCATTCTGTTGTGTAATGGTGAAAGCCCGCCCGCTGCAGCGGGCGGGCTTTCGCCGTTACACAACAGAACGCAGCGATTGCGCTGCTGCTCACCTGGAAGACACGCCCAGCGTACCGGTAGGCTGACACTACTGCCCCCACCCCAGCTGCTGCGTGCTAACCCAGGGGAAGGGGAATATTTTCCCCTTTCCCCAGAGCATGGCAGCCCATCCAAGCCCCAGACGGGATGTGGGGCAGGTACAGTATGTTGGTCTGCCTATTCCAGCTCAGGATTTGGATTGCGCTCTAAATTTTGTAGTATCGTGTATTTTTCTTCCTTCAATGGAATAGAAAAACATATTTTAAATTTAAATTAGATAAGTTCTTTTTTATAAAGAATTTTTATTAATTTTAATATAAAGGTACAGTATAGGATAATAATAAGCTTAGGGAAAAGGGAACACTAAGGATAATGCAAAATGGTGCTGTCTTGGGATAGCAATTTCTAATCTAATTTACCTTAAAGCAGTGGTGGGATTCAAATAAATTAACAACCGGTTCTATGACATCATAGCCGGAGCAAAAAAAAACCGAAGCCAGCCGAGGTAAGCAAGTGGGCGGGGCCCGGCCATTTAACAACCGGTTCTATAGAACTTGGGCAAACCCTCTGAATCCCACCACTGCCTTAAAGTACAATACACCTTAACACATTTACTAAATTCTTGATTGTATATCTATCCAATCATAAAAAGGCTTCCAATAATAAATAAGATAAATATTTCAAACTCCCAATTATTATTGTATTATGGGGTGCATTTCACATTGCAATATCCAGTCATGACAATCCTCTTGATAATAACCCCTTAAACAAAATTATGATACAACCTGTATCTGTGTTTCTGCATGAGAAAGGCATAGCGTTTTCAAACTGGTCTTCAACGTTTGCTTTGCTGGCACATTTCTCATGGACAGTCACTCATATTAACTTAAATATAGAAAGCACTGTGTCATGTCTGTTCAGTAATAGATATTACTGAATTCAATAACTAGCATAAATAATGCTCTTGACATGAACTTGTGAAAACAGGCTGCTATTCAAATCAGTTCAAGAAGATATGGTTGATACTTCCTTAAGCAAACAAGAAGATTAAATTAATTGGCCAACAGGGCATATGAAAAAGATTTACAACAGATTTAATTAAGCCTATTCCAGCACATTTTAGATTTTATAGCACAAAGCATTATCAGATGCAATGCCTAAACTCTACTAATCAGATATAATTCACATCAACTGGAGAAATGTTACTGTCTTCAACTTTTGTTTGCTCTTCCAATGATACTGATACAAATCTTAAATGCCCAGCAAAATGCTTACTCTCTCAGATAATAAAAGTCTTGAAACATGTTCAAACAGTGTTAAAATGTTTAATGTTTAGCGTGAGCTGAATTCCCATTCTATGCATCCAGAATTCATTCCCAGAATTCATTGTCATTCCATGACAATGGTATTATCAACTAGCAAGTAAAAACAGAACAGTAATATTGGAAGATAAATTTTTGCATGTTGTTTTCTATCAAAGACCATCTTCCTTGATCTGAATATGATGAGGAATATCCAAAAACCTCAAAAACGTACAGTAAAATATACACATCTGGCAAACACAGACAAAATATAAATTTATTGTTTGGAAAGGGTGACGTTAAACGGAAAAGATTAGCATCACTTAAATTTAGTGCATGTGTCTATTCCAGGGAAACTACATCCTGAATGCTCTCCACAGAATGTGGTAGGGTATATGGGGGAATCAGCTATGATAAATTTCTGAGTACATGAGAGAAGGGATGCATCCACATTTGTAACATTGGGAAAGTGAATGTGCATCCATTTTCATGACCGTATCTAAATAAAAATACAGTAGTGATACACACAGGCTGAATAATAAAGAAGCATAAGAACATAAGAAGAGCTCTGGTGAATCTGGCCAAAAGCCTATCTAGACCAGCTTCCAGTATCTCACAGTGGCCCACCAGATAGCTCTGGGAGCACACAAAATACCTGTACCCTGTTGTCCACAACCTTGCATCTGGCATGGGCTATAAAACCCACAGGGTGCATACAGTTAAACTTCTTTTATATACAAGCAACCCTCATCCAACTGAATGATTGCCTATAAAGGCTGGAGATTGCTTGCTTCCCAAAGTGGTGTTAACACTGGAGAGAAACCAGATAATAAGTCTCTACCTTCTGATCAATGTCTTACCTATCCTGAGGCCCACTATTTCTGAACTTCACACCTTTTAGATACTTTCCTGCCCCACTATCCTAACTACTATCAATTATCTGGCCAGGTATCTACTCCTTTTAATTCCAGAATTCCCAGGGAAGGAAGAATTGGCCTCTGTCAATGTTTAAAGCAGACTCTGAAGTACAATACAATCCTCAAGAGATAATCAGAGATCCACAAGCTTTGGCTGCTAACATTGCTTCAAGGCATTTAGGATTATTGCTGAGGGTCTAGGCACCTGTGGTGGCTGACAAGGTCACCAGGTAAATCAGCAGGTAACAAAAGGTCCTTTCCCCACCTTTAAAAAAAAAATCCCTGAAAACTCATTTATCTGAAAACAACTTAATCCCCTGATTTAGCTTCTAATCCCTCAAAAAAATCATTATTGGATTAAGTACATAAACTATGGCAGTTTCAAATCTTCATAGTGACATTTAGAAGGTGATGTCTTGATGCGGAGCATTGCTTTCAAACCTGGGGACCTCATGAGCCTGTTCAGCAAAGGTGAAAAGCAAAAATAGTCACCTTAAATGGAATTGCTTCCTCAGTAAAAAGCTGCTTGATGTTGCAGAAATCTGCAGAAAACAAACTGGAATTTCTTACTGCCAAATTGGATGCAAGGGGGCTCCTATCATTATTTGTTTTGCATCTGCCACACTCACCTGTAAAGCAGGGGGAAAGGAGCATGGTGTGTACATCAAATGGAGTGTGCAGATTACAGGAACTGGACCCCTTATCTCCTTGTGCTCCGTCTCCCCAGGTAATTTTCTCTCAGTTTATTTACAAACCAAGTTGAGAGAAAAAGTGTCAGGGAGAGGGAGACAGTGGAAGGGTTCGACTCCCTCGCCTATAAGCTTAGTGCAGTGGTTCCTAACCTTTATCCAGAGGTAAGGGAACCACTAATCAGATGTGGAGCTGTTACTGGGCGTGGCAATCCAGCAGTGATGACACTTCCAGGTAAACACACCACAGCCACTGACTAAGGAAAAAAAGCTTTTTGGACTTACCTGTGTCTGGTGGCTGCTGGAGACACTGCAAAGCCCAGGTAACTTCAAAAAGTGTTTTTTCCCCCTTGGGCAGTAGCACTGCAAACCTGCAAGTGCTGTCATTGCTGACACCACAGTCACCGCCATCACATAACTCCCCTTAAGAGAGTTTCCTGCTGCCCTGTAGGGACGTGACCCCCAGTTTGTGGAACGATGACCTAGTGTGATGCTCAAATTAGACTTCAATCCCCTGCCTTAATTTAGGAGCAGCTGCTCCTCTTCATCCCCACAATACTAATGCCTGTACTTACCAAGATTTTATATATATCCAAAAGTCCAATTCTTTTTTGCTTTGTATAACTTTCTTAAATTTTGCACAGTCTTATACATATTAGTTGCGTGTCTCGCTGCCTGACAGATAACAAGTTCTACTCACTACAGCTTTCAAATATTAAAACTTAATTTTTGATATTAAGGATTCAGAATACAATGCATGTCCAAGTACCGTAAAAACTCTTCAATATAGAACATTATTTTCATGAATATTAAGGCTTTTATGTGGTAGATCACCTTCAGAAATCCAATAATTCCTACAATAGCAGAGGGTCATTCTTCGATTATTTGTTAAAATGTAATTGCCTGGTATTCTTTTTTAAAATATTTATTAAAATGCGGGCTCCTCTACATGAAAAGACTGGAATGATTAAAATTGGAGTTCTCGCTTCCTCTCCTTTTGTGAATCAAGGTTACAGATGTTCAGCTGAGATCTCCTGGTGACCTTAAGCATGACCGACAGACTAGCTCTTTCAGTGCTGACAGGTCATTACCCCCTGTTCTTGGATTCTTGAACTCTTCTGGGGATAACTGACTACGTGACATGGTTATGAAAGGTGACACGCCATCTCATTCTGCCTTAGAGCAGACAGTTGCATTTAAACTCATTCCATTATCTGGGAATTATGTTTCATCAACTCTGGCCACCAGGAACCTCTCTTTGCTCTTCAGGAAAAGGCACCCAGAGTGGGTGTAAAGTTCCGAAGCAGCTGATCAATTGGTATTCTGCATTCATGTTATTCAGGACATACACAGAGGCAGTTGGGGCAGAACCCCTGAATGAGACCTACTCTGGGTAAGATGCAGACTTCATGTAGGCATATGTAAACTGCTTATGTATAGGTAAGAAATAAAAGTGATGATAAATCAGAGCTAGAGATAAGCTCTATACAAAACATGATTGTTGTTCGAGAAGCAAGCAAGTATATCATATATGGTATATTTGAACAGAATAAAGAGTACCTATTTTATTGAGGCCGTCACTGAAGATGCCCCAAACAGAATCCCTAAAGGATGCATGTATCTGCTGCGGCTCTATTTATGCTGGTGCTTAATTTCCCAATAATGCTCACTCATTTTAAATTTCTTTAGCAGAATTTCACCTGGGCTAGAGTTTGATCTCTCTCTCACACACACACTCACACATACACGCACATGCACACACATGTAGTGTCATGGAGTGTTCTGATATGAAAAAATTATTGGTTAAATGCAGTGTGAGATAAAATAACTATTAGGGGATATAATTTTGAAAAGTGATTAAATGCAGTGAGACAGGATTTCTTATGTTATAGGTGATTTGATAGATAATAATTGCCTAGTTATATTTAAAAGGCCCTTAGAGGGGAGGAACACTGTGCTCCCTCAAGGAGCCTGTCAGAGCTGGTCACTTGCTGTAAGGATAGTGAGAAAGTTTAATTCTCACTACAGCAGGTCCTCAGGTCAACATTTTTTCCCCCATAGGACTAGTGACAACTATTCAATTCTATGAGAGAAAGTAAAAGGGTGGCCTTACTTATTCCACAGCCCCCTTCCTTCTTCCTTTGCCTCCTTATATTGTAGTTCTGTCTCTTGGTCATGCTCATGTGTTATCTTGGGAACTACCTCAATGCAAAAAGATAATTTTCACACAATGTATAATGGATTTGTTGAATCTACAGATTATTATTTCCAACATCCTTTTTAATAAACAAGCTCTAAAAGCTCTTATTCACACAGAAAAGGCAATTAAAAGATGGTTCCTTTCTCCCAATACAAAGGGCATCACAATCTTGAAGCAATCTTCCCAGTCTTGAAAGGGAAGTTTTAGCAATACCCACCAAGAAAGACACTGTATTGTCCCCCTGATAGGTATAAGAAAGCCTCTACTTTTAAATGTGTCCCTTTACCCAGTTGGTAAATCATACTGTACAAGTTAACAGTAAAACTGTGTTTAGACCCAACAGTTCCATGGAAAAGCAAATAAATTAATGACAGGCCAAGTGGGAAGGGCATGTGTCTCAATTGTTAGGGTAGGCTTGCTTAGGCCTTAGATTGACAAATAAAAAGACATTTTGCTGTTAGTACAGAAATGACTTCTGTGACAAGAATCACCACCTGTCTACCAGTTCAAGAACAATTCTGCAAGTCAAATCATTTTCTTTCTCCACAGGACTGTATGCAAGGCACATTACTTACAGAAACGCAGCTAAACTAGAAGTTCACATATATGTGACATTTCCAGATCTGACTGCCTGGTTTTGAGTGTCATGCATACTTTGATGCCCCATGTCAGAGAAAGCATCTGAACTCATCCTCCACTTTAATGCATAAGGTGCACAGGGATGCAGCTGCAGAGCTCTTCAGAATTAAACGGGAACTTCAGCACTTTGCTGAACTATCAAGTGCTATAAAATGAGATGACCGGTAAATGTAAATGCTATATGAAAATTGGCATTTTCATTTGCAGGCCAAGTCTCCATAATCCACATATCCACTGAAGGCAAATCAGTCTGTGCTCTTCCAACAAGTCTATGTACTTAACCTCCGAAAATTGCAAACAGAGAGATTTAGGGCATAATCTGCCAAGGACATTTTCTTTTGCACCTCCTCTTTGTTTGAACAGGAGGGAAAACACCCTGGACATGATGTGCTTTTAGCCTCTTGATCCTGAGGTCTCTATCATTAGAATTGAGCACCTTGATTTTTAAAGAAGTATTTTTTCATTCACTGCCCAATCCTATTCCCCCCCCCACACATTATAACAGGCAGTCCCGCCCACAAAGTAGGTACTGAATGTTGGGGAAGGGCAATTGAAAAGCCTGCAGTAGGCTGCCTGATCTCCTATGGGTCTCCTCAGACCTATATCAGCCATTTTGCTCCTCTCCTGACACACACGTTACTCCAAAGAGAAACAAGTTAAAAACAGCACTGCAGTGGCTTGATACTTGTTCTAGAAAATTGCTCCAAAATATATACGTATACAGTAGTTCTTCACATGATGATCTGGTAGCTACTTTCAGTCAAGACAGTTGAACACCTTTGTTATTTTTTTAGGGTTGCTTGTTCTTTGCTCCAGGTTTCCCAGGCCCAGATTATTCAAGATAGTCTCATGCAAAAGAGACAAAGTCTCATATCTGAAGAAACTAGACTAGAGAAAGTCAAGAATCCAAATCCTCGCTAATTGTGATCTCATGTCATGCACTATATTAAAGGATTATCTCACTCTTTTTAAGAGCTTACAGATTGCTTCTTCCCATCATAGCTGAGTCATGGGGCTCTCATACTCATATAATAGGATAAGCTTAACTCCTTTCAGTTGCTGGGATTCTCTCTCTCTCTCTCTCTCTCTCTCTCTCTCTCTCTCTCTCTCGCTCTCGCTCTCGCTCTCTCTCTCTCCCTTTCCTTGTTTGGTCTGGTACCATGCAGGAAAAATGAATGATTTCAGGGTCATTAAGCCATGCATAAAAATGCCATACGAGATCAAATCACACCAGAGTAATTAAAAAAATCACAATTACTATGTAATTCTACTTCCCCTCATGGTATAAAGGAATAGGAAGACAACTAGCTTGAAAGTCAGATATAATTAGCCAATTATTATAATACAAAAACTGAATTGATGACTTTTTGGTAAGAAATCCAACCAATGACTTATGACCCCAACAAACCTAATTATTAGTAACTTGAAATTTTAAAAAAGAGACCACTGGCCTGCTGAGAACAATTTTTCCCAACAAAAAAAGAGCAAAAGAGTTATCCCAGGGGCTCCTGCTTCTGTACCTTTTCTTTGTGCCATACTATAGAAAATGTAACCAACTATGAAATACGATTCCTTCACTATGCCCTGGTTCAGACATGCATGTGCATCACTTATTTCTTTATTTGAAGAATTTATACCCCACCTTTCTTATGCTGAAGCAAATGCCCAAAGCGGCTTACAGAGAACAAACAAAATACAATGTAACCATAATATGTAAAACATAATAAGTAGAACACATTAAAACAACACATTAAAACAAATTAAACATTAACTTCCATTTCTCATCATTTCATTACTCAGCACCTGAGACTGGCAGCTAAAATGTGTCCTGACACACACTTATGAAGCGCTGAAGGTGATGGTGGCAATATAAAAATTTTAACTCTAGCTTTCAATCAACAATGGCTCAGTAGTGCTTGCAAGTTGCACTGCAAGACATTTTGTAGGCAATTAGAAGAAACACTGGTCTACTACTTAGATTTCAATTCTCATGTTAACTTTGGTCATTCTTTACTTCATTCCTGAGATAAAGTACATGTGATGACTGATTGGGAGACCTCAATGAAGCTCTTATATCTTCTACAGTTGGCTGTAAAAGATTGTCCTGTCTTTGGATGCGCAATTCCTTTCCTGAAAGCCACAATTTTATTTAGTTGAAGAATTTATACCATGCCTTTCCCATGCAGAAGCAAATACCAAGACAGCTTACAAGGAGAGGCTAGTCTAAACCATCACTTTTGAATGTGTTTTTCACAAATATACATCATTTTGTGACTCACTGAATCCTCAGTCCCAGATGTAACCTTCACAAGTGTGGTTCTCTCCTTTGGCTGCCTGCCATCGAGCATGCAGGCAGTAGTAAGCTTAGCCCAGGTTAAATTTAGCCTGGACTAGTAGGTCGTACTCCATTCTTTTGCTGGATGGCCTTCTCCCACATACCCACACTGTCTATATCCAGTATTCACAAAAAGTACATTTCAAACTTTTGGATATACTAGTTTTAAAGCAAAATTTAGAAGAAAAAACATGATGAAAACCTAACCAGTTGAAACTATCTTTTTATTGTACACATGCAGAGGTATGACAAAAAGAAAACCCTTTTTGTTTTCAAAAAACAGTTACTTCAGAAATGTAGAAAGAACAGTAGTTAACACAGGACCAGATTAGATGGACAGATGACAAAATGGTTTAGATTCCTGTAGTTCATACCTTTAGAGTTTTAGCTGAAGGATGAACCCACCTACTAATACTTATTCCTATAGCTCCTTTAAGTTTCAAAGTGCTTTACAGTCTCTGTAGCATTTATCTTCACAAAAGCCCTCATGAAGAGTTCACTACCATTCCCACTGTACAGATGGAAAACTGAAGCAGAGAGACTGATTTGCTCAAAGCTGTACCAATGGGTATCAGATAAGTACCAGAAATGGGACTGAAACTGAGATCAGTCAACTTAATTCAAATAAAGACAGTGTTCTAACTTTGTGGTATATGAAAAAGATAAAAATTAACTCTCCCTCAACAAAATATTTCTAAACAAAAATCTTTCCTTATCCAAAGGGAAAAACACGCTACATCCTGCAGTTCAGGGGCAGTCACAGAAGCCTCCTTGAAGTAAGGGAACATTTGTTACCTCAGGACAACAAAAATCTATTGACAAGTCACAATCTATGAATTCCAAATACCTACTTATAGCTGTAACCTAACAAAAGCTACACCTTGGGGAAAAAATGGATTGTTTCTAGACATGCTGCTGTTCTTTGATGAATACAAAATCCATGCATACTTCTTCAATACTGAAGAGTGCAGTGGTATTATTTAACCTTTCCTGGCTGCTAGGTTTGTGTGTTTTACAGACACAAGTAGTCAATAATATTTGCATGTGCCTTTCACAATGGAGGCAGCAATACATATTTACCTTATACTCCAGTATGTGTACCCATACTTCTTCTGAATATAAACTTTGTGAGCAGCCGCCACTAGTGCTTATTTTGTTCCTCAGGTTGTGGCCTCTATTTACAATTACCAGCATCTTACCTCTACAAACACTTTTTGTCAACTGAAGTGCAAGATCTTTTTAAAAATGGCTCCAATCTGTTGGCGTATTTTGCTTCAAATATGTAAAGCAGTCTCCTCCTGAATAATGTAAAAACACCTGACAGTTTCTGCATGTGCTGAGAATTGTTTGTGTAGCAAATAATTGCTTTTCTCATTCCTTTGCTAGTGTTCTTCCTAGCTGTTTACACAGAGAAAGGGGGAAATAAAACTGGTAAGTGAACTGGCCAGCACATCTCTGCACTCTGGGCACCATGCATCTAAGATTATAAAAACGTGTTTTTCCACATTGACTTAAGCCTTGGTTTTACTGGAAATTGTGCACAAATGATTGGAAGTTACAGTTTAAGGGTTCAATCCTAACCTGGAGTTAGGCCAGCACAAGGGACATCATAAAGTATGTCTGGACCACTCGCTGAGTCAGAGAGGCCAGCACACAGACGTACGCCATCCTCCCTGACTCTGAGAGTGGTCCAAATGCACTTTACTTGTGCTAGCCAAACTTTGCTGGCCTAACTGTGCCAGCCTAATTCCAGGTTAGGATTGTGCTCTAAATGTCTTACCAAAAAAAGAGCATCAACATATGCACATTTCAGGAAAGGAATACTATAGTCCACACTTGAAGATCTCAGTTTTCTGGCACAATCCTATTGTCTACAATGTCAGCAACAAATGCTTAAAGTAGAGCAAGTCTACAGTACACAGCCATGAAACACAATCACACTAATTGTTTCATTCCTACTGTACTCCATAGACATGAAGCAGTGCTGCCACACTCACTATATCATATCAAAACAGATAAGGAAAGTAGGGTTATTAACTGACCAGAAAAAGCGTGTGCGCATAAACACAGCCTAAACCAGTGGTTCCCAAACTGTGGGTCAGGACCCACCAGTGGGTCACGACGAGCCAATTTCAGGTGGATAAAGAAGCACCTACGGCAGCCATGTTGAAAATATGGGAAGATGGGATGCTGGAAATGGGGAGGGTTGTGTGGTTGTTTTACTTGTGTCAAGGTTGTAAATAGGCTCTTTTTCTTTCCGATTCACTTTGCTATTGGAAAATGGCTGCAAAATAACCCAATTTATTGCTGCAATCTCAGGAAAGCAGCAGGTTCTGGTATCACAATGATGGCAGTTCCAGGACATCACTTCTGTTGGGTCCCGGAAAGACTGTCATTCTAAAAAGTGGGTCTTGGTGCTAAAAGGTTTGAGAACCACTAGCTAGACACATGCCTTTCTCTGGCCTTCACAACTGTTAAACACTGTGTAAAATAATCTGTGTAAGATAATCTGTTAAGCACTGTGTAAGAGTGTGTGTGCGTGCGCGAAAGACTGAGAGAGAGAGAGAGAGAGAGAGAGAGAGAGAGAGAGAGAGACCACCCAATATATCTACCAGCTACATGCAATGCAAGGGGTGGCAGGTGAGGCAGGACCACACCACCAGTGTTCTTCAAACAGCACCACCATTGCTGCTGCAGCTGTGAGTGCACAAACACTCACAACCCATGCACTCTGAACGGTGTCTGGAGTTCGTGGATTGTTAGTGCTTCCACACTCACAGCTGCAGCAGCAAAGCAACTTTTTAAAAAAAAAACTCCAGTGAACTGCTCCTGCCTCACTTGCTGCCCTCACACCACAGATATCCACCCAATCTCCACCCATTTACAGTGCAATCTTAAGCACACGTACTCAGAAATAAGCTCTACTGTGCTCAATGGGGCTTATGTGCAGGAAATAGGATTGTAGCCTTGGTGGATGTTCTAAATAGAGCCTTATGAGCATGCAACTGAATGCATGCACTCTTCCATAGGATTATGAAATTTGCAAAAAGCAGAGTCCTGACTGTGCATGACTCGGAAGGTTTTTGCCCAGACTATGTGTTGAATGAATATAAGAAGATGAGAATAGGAAGTACCATCACACAAGAATACATTCAGTCAACCCAGTTTGGAAGGTCTGAACTGGGCCAGCTAATTGCTACAAATCAAGCAGAGGTAAAGAGTACAGCTACAGAGTTCAGTTCAATAGCCTTAGCTGGGGAGCGAGGAGTGACTTTCCCACTCTGCAAATCTATCTCAGGTACAGCGTCCTATTAGAATGCCAAGCTTTCCTCTTCTCCGAGAGGCAGCAAATCAGAAGGAACATAAAATCAGCCTTCAGAGCAGTCAACCATTACTGGCAGGCCGTCTAGACTATCTAACTGAAAGCTAATTTACAATGGGGAGATGCCCACTTCAGGAGCCATTAAGTCTAGCCAGTCCCACCGCTCTTGTTCCTGGGCATCAGGCTGACAAATTGTGATGCAGAGGGCAATGAACCCCACTGCTGGAATTGCAATACTCATCGTCCAGAGAAGATCTTTTTTTCCTGGCCCGGTGAGCTCAGCATTTCTCAGATGCAGCCTCTAGCCTGATTTTGTGTCGTTTCAGCAGTCTCCAATCCCCTCTTCTCAGCGTCACGCTCAGCTGTGCTACGCAGTTTGGGGCTGACTGCAAATGTAGCGGATGACAATCCCAAATAATTCACCAGAAGCGTTGCACTTAAGAATTTGAAAAATACCCAATCTGTATTTCACGCTCAGTGTTAGAACCAAGATGGAGAAAAATTCTGGCTGCAGAGTGAGACAAATAACTCTGCAGTGTTCTGAAATTAGTTTTTATGCATCACCACACTGAAGGGGGGCCACTTACAGGGCTCCTATGTTTTTCACAGCATGTCAAAAGTAGCTACAATTTTTTTTTCTGGCAAGGGATAGAAAAGAATTTTACCAGTTCCAATACTGCCTGTCTTATATGTTTTAAAGGCTAAGGAACCCTGAGAGAAAAAAGGTGGCAACATAGAGAAGTTCTATTTATGTATAAAAGCCTAGAGCAGACTAGGATTGTAAGGCTGCAATCCTTACCAGGCAATAAGTGTGGAACCATTTAGAATCGGGCAATAAGACCATTACTTCGTATTAAATTTCTGCTTCATAGCTAGAGCTATGAATTTCCTTCACAACATTCCAAGAAGACAACCAGCTTATGTATTTGTCAAAGAAAACCAAACAAAAACTAACCATTTCTTCACACATTGAAAATTTTTTTTATTGCCAACGTGATTCACCAGCAGCAAGACATGAACCCCTAGAAGCAGGGTTATCAAATACAAACTGGGACAGAGTGCCTAACCCTTTAACCATTGAACAGAAGACAGAATTTGGGTAGGTGTAGCTCGTCGTGGGATTCAAAAGCTGCGCCTGCCCAAATTCCCTCTTAATGTTTAAAGGTATAGGCACTCTGTCCCAGTTTGTATCTGGTAACCCTACCTAGAAGTACCTTTCTTATCATTAAGTTGCCCGTGTATTTTTCATACCAAGTTTTTCTTCAATAAGAACTATGCAAGAGCTTGGAAATAAATACTCGGTTCATTACCTACATGAGTTATACTCACGACTGCTTCTTACAGCCAACTCTTATGCATGTCTACTCAGAAGAAGTCAGTTCCATTTTCCTCAATGGGGCCTACTCCCAGGTAAGTGAGAACTGGGCAGGGGGAGGGACAGAGCAGGAGGTGGAATCTGGTAAAATAGCCAGCACAGACCTGAGGAGACCCAGTGGCAGTCCAGGGCACTTACCTAGGGGAAGGGAACAAACATCTCCTTCTCCCGAGGTGCCTCCTGTGGCTGCCGCAGCACCCCTAGGATGAAGTGGTAGCCGTTTTGCTACCACTACTCCTACAGAGGCCCTGCACCACAGGTCTGGGCTGCCCACCTACTAATTTACTGCAACAAATCAGTGAGCATCCTGAGTCCATATTTGCTAACCTTTCAATCCAAAGCAGTGCCTTCCATTACCTCCTCCTCAGTGGTGTCATTCAAATGATTTAGGAACAGGAACTCACTTTTGATTGGCATTTGTCGGGAACCCGGAACCAGCCACAGAGCCCGTTAGGATCCGGAACGCCCGTTCTGGTCCGTTCCCCCTGAATGACATCACTGCTCCTCCTCCTTTTGAGGTTTTTGAGTGAAAGTGTTATACACATGCATTGTTCTTGGGAAATATTGGCAGGGTTCATTTATTTACTAAGCAGTAGGAATGGATCCTAGAGAGGAAAGTTGCATTTTACTAGGATTATACTCCCTGCTCTCATAAGTGAGGTAGACTCTGTTTAGTTTAATAATATTGTATGATCATTTAATTACTTCATACATGTTTTCCTTAAAGTCAGACACAGCTATCATTCAGTGGAGAGAAAAAAAACTCCATTAAATAGAGAAATGAGTGAGGCATTTCCTTAGAATTGTTCTTTAGAACAATTTTGATACCGAAGAAAAGCAAGGCATTTGCTCTCTACCTCCACTACACAATCCCTCCTTATAGGTGTCTGTTTGCTATCATTTTGTGCTCATAATGTTAGCACTTCCAGCTCCTTCTAAATAAAAGAATACATGGATTTCTTCTCCTGTCCAGATAGCACTTTTTCTCCAATTTGTCTTATGAAATATGTGGTTTGAGAAGAAAAAAAATAAAAGAGAAGGGATTCATTTTAGACATTTTTATAATGAAAAACAAACCGTTTAAAATTGGCACGGTTCACTATAAGGAAGCCAAGTGAAACCAAGCACAAAGAGAGGTGTTTTTTTAGATCCAGAATGAATCCGACAGCATCCAAAGGACTGCACACTTCACAGATGCAACCCTTCGTCTTTAGTCTGCAGCTGGCCTAAAGTGTATACCAAACAAGGGATTTTCTTAAATATTTCAACAGTAATGCTCTGCCTCACCTTAATCATTCAGCATCTGTTCTGCTGACAGTGAAGAACGACATGTCAAAATCTCAAAATGAGAACTGACCACCTCGTTTTAGGACAGGTAGAGATGCATTCCTATCAGGAAACCAACCTTCCAAGTGTTTCAAAAAAAACCTTTCTAATTCCACTTACTTGATAGGGATACAGTGTAATGCCATTTGTTCTCGACAAGGACCAGGTGCCGTCTAGGTACTGATGAGCCTGGATAGCCACAGAATTCAGGATGTTACCATTGCTGGGACTGGTGGCCATCTGTACACTGACCTTTGCCTGATGTCCCAAGGAACCGTTTTTCTTCTCTATCCCATTAACGACCCCTATGTTGTTCGGTTTCCCGCTGAGCTTGTTAGGCAGAAAGCCAGCATAATTGGAAGTAGCATAAGGAGCAGACATGTATGCCCAGTCCCTGGGCTGGAGGCTGCCCATATGTCGAGAGCCCACTAAGGTGGGAATATTGGGGAGGGGAGGAGGAGAGCCAGGAGAAGCATCACAATGTTCGGTGTTGGCAGCCTGTTCGAGCGTCAGGACCATCTGAATAGCCTCCTGCTTCAGCTGGTTCAAGTGGGTGGCACACACGTCACACCGGTTGTCCCTCTCGTTCCATGCTTTGCGGGTGGTGTTGGGCACCTGCAGCCGGTCGTGAATCGCAGAAGAGAACGCTGGGTCCTGATAATCAAGCAGAAGAAAAGAAGAAACCGTGAGACTGAGATAGTAAACATTAAATCTACAATATCTGTTACTACATGCATTAAAAAAAAATAGTCACAAGAATTAGGAATGCTAGATAGCAGCACCCAGGAGAGTCAGGAAGAAGAGGCTGCTGTGAAAGAAGGGAATCGTGACCACAGTAAGTTTGGAAACCACTGCTCTAAGACAAATTAAGACCAAGATCAGATCAAGATGCAGTCCAGCATTCTGTAGGAAGAATGCCTCCAAAAGCTTACTAGCAAGGCATGCATATTACTATTGTAGGACAATCACCCTGTGTTGTTTTCAGTGGGAAAACACCGTGGGAGAAGAGCAAAATGCATTACAGAAGAGGCAAGATTTGCGCTATATTAGATTTCCTAAAGGTAATAAATGGTTTATTTCACCTTAACACTCCCTTCCTAACTATACACTGAACCGATGAACTGCTGAACTGCTGAACTATACACTGAACTGCTGTTTATATTAATACAGGCATGCCCTGGTATCCACTGATTCCATGGTTTCATTTATCCAGATACCATGGATACTGGGATCACTGATGTTCCCCTATCTTTAAAAAGGCGTCCCCAGTATCCACAGTTTCAGGTATCCACGATGGCGTCTGGAACAGAGCCTCAGCAGATACCGGGGCATGCCTATATATATTGTATACTATTACATTATATATATTAAATTATTATTATATATTTACAGAATATACAGAAAAGCACCCTGAAAAGGTAGAAGTGCCAGTCCTTCAATACTGACAGGAGTCCAAACATTGGTGTGAAAGGGGACAATTACCTGCCTGGACGACACTCACACCCTTGACCACCCAGACACTGCTTATGTTGTTTGTTCCAGAAAGCCCTTCTATTTCCAAACTTACATTTTCTCCTGGGGGAAGACTGAACCAGCCTCCAAAAGCAAACAGCTCCACAGTGCTAATGTTTGTTTATTGAAATAAAGCGATACAGAGAGTTACAAGGAGGAGAGGAGAAAGGAGTATTCACTGTTGGGAGGGCATATTAATTACACTTCATTTTTTAGTATATGCTCAAAGATATTATTTTCACTGTTTAACTACTGTGAACAGCTACTCGGCACGCTGTGATTAATTAATTGATTAATAAATCAAGATACCACTTTAGCCAAAGTGGCTGAAAGGCAGTTCTGTCAACGAAAACTCAATAGAAACCTAGATCAGTGGTTCTCACACTTTTTAGACCGAGGCCCACTTTTTAGAATGGCACTTGTGTCAGGACCCACTGGAAGTAATGTCATTAAACTGGAAGTGATGTCATATCCAGAAGTGACATTATGGTCAGTGTGACATAATCAAATTACACTCCTAGAATGAAACCGGCATTCTTGGACTGCAGCAATTGCACAACCATGAAACATCTCTGACAGAAAGCAAGATTAGGGCAAAATATTATTTAAAAGCACTGAACTGAAAAGAAATTTTTTAAAAAAACAAAAACAAAACCTCTCATTTGAAAAGTCGAACTGTTAACACTCACAGCAGGAATATAGCAAGAGTAAAGCCTGCAGCTTCCAAGATGGCTGCTCCCAGCTTTCCATGACCCACCTAACATCAGCCTGCGACCCACCAAGTGGGTCCCATTCCACAATTTGAATAACACTGACCTAGATGAAGATGGGAAAGTATCAGGGGACATTAATTGAGACACAGGTTGGGCCATTCAGAAGGAGCATCAAAGTGCCCCAAGAACCTGCATTCTACAACATCACACATTGTTCAAAAGTAAAAAAAAAAAAACTTTAAAAAAACAAACAACCACACACATTGTAACTCAAATAAGTCTATATCAGCTGATATAGTATAATGTAGCTAGTGGTTTGTGTAAGTATCAGGAATGAGAAAGCTGAGAAACTCAGATTTTGTGCACCACCACCACTTCCAAAGGAAGTTTTTAGCCCTTTAACAAAGAGTTGGGAACACGTGAAAGTATGAGGAGGAGGAAGACGATAGAGTCAACGGAATTAGCCCAAGTCAGGTTTCAGTGCCTGCCTAGTTCTTCCCCCCCCCTCAAACCATTTCCTGCCTCAGCACAGCTGCCACTCAACTCCTATTATCATGCCTGCATGCCTTCTATTCTCCTCCTCTTTTGCTACTTTAGTCATTTCTAAAGCATTATCAACCAAATACTACCTGGACTGATTCACTAACAAATCAAACTACTTGAAGACTATTTCAACCTGAATATGAGAAGGTGCATGTGCTTTAATGGAAATATAAATTATAGAGGAACAGTTGTGAGATGTTTGATCTGTGATGGCCATTGCACACTTGATGCTTCAATTACATTTTGCTTATGTTTATTTTATTGTACATATTCTCTCTCTCTCTCTCTCTCTCTCTCTCTCTCTCTCTCTCTCTCTCTCTCTCTCACATGATGGAACTCAAAGACAGTATATATGGGGTTCACATGTGGGGCCTAAATTTGTGTTATGAAAACAAGTAATTATATACAGAATTACAGCCCCTGCAAAAACACAGGACACTGGTTCATTTGCCTAATTGATTCTGGGTGAAGAATTTAGGTTACCTTGGTCCAGAATGTGAAACGCCTGGAGCACATAGTTCAGAGCACAACTTCAGTCACACACCAGCTTTTCACTGCATTCTTATATAAGAATAGAGGAAAAGAGAGACACTGACGATTTTCTTCCTTTCTTCCTTTCTTCCTTCCTTTCTTGCACCACACCTCAAGGTTCCAGAGACTGAGGTCCCTGTCTTCTGCATAATTTGCTTTCTACCTGGTTGATTAGGATATAAAACCTTTTGCCAGTTCTCCTGCTTCAGCTCCTTTAATACAACAGGCTTGATGTTGTTCTTTGAAATTTAACCACCCTATGGCCATAGGCTTGACCTGCGTGTGTGTACATCTTATATTCAGACCCAGACACAGTTCACCAAGAAAGGTCCTGGATGTTGCTTTAAATAAATCTTAGGAAAGAAAACCATTTCGGACATAGCCCAAATGTCCTAACAAAATAAATATTCTAGTTCACTGCAGAGGCTTCAGGGAGGATTGTGCACTAGCAACTTAAGCTGTGCATCAATATTGAAACAAACCAGTTCCTTCTCAGATATCATCAGGCACCATGTATTCCGATACACGTGGCCTCCGGAGAGGGATACACGGAACCTTAGTCTGCAACACCAAACCAAACAGGTGAATTACATCTAATGCACAAGGACACTCTGGGAATGCAGTTGCAGTTGGCACCACCTGGAGCTGCTAGCAACTGACCCAAATACAGCCCATCACATCAGGCTCCACTGGGTGTGACTTTCTACTCTCCACCATTGAGCTACTTTGTCAAGTATCCCGACAGACCTTTAGGCAGAAAGTCAACTCAATGGGAGCAGCCCCCACCCCCAGTGCATTTACTCATCATGAAAGCCATTCTCCCTTTGCTCTTGACACAAAAAAGCAGCAAGAGAGAGGAAAGCAAAGCAGGGACCCAACATATCTATCCCAGCATATCTATCCTGATCCTAGGATTAAAATTTATTTATTTATTTATTTATTAAATTTTTACCCCGCCTTTCCGCCCGAAGGCGTTCAAGGCGGCATTACAAAAACAAAATAAAACATCATAGTTAAAAACAGCAATTAAAAACAATATAAAATACAATATAAAAAGTATAAACAGTCATCCCACGGGTCATAAAAATACAGAATATCAAAAAAATACAATACAAAGACCAGCCAGCCTGTCAGCAACTAAAAGCCTGCTGAAAAAAAAAGGTCTTCAGCCCCCGCCGAAATACCACCAAAGAGGGAGCAGTTCTTAACTCTAAGGGGAGGGTATTCCAAAGTTGGGGTGCCACCACCGAGAAGGCCCTATTCCTGGCCGCCACCCCTCTCACCTCTCCTGGTGGCGGCACAGTCAAAAGGGCCCCCCCAGATGACCTCAGAGCACGGGTAGGATTATATGGGAGGAGGCGGATGGTTGTATTATCATTACAGCTGTAATGTATAGGTATAAAATCAGGATGGTTGTATTATCATTACAGCAGGTAGCCCCCAACTTAGGTCCAGGTTCTATTCCAGACATTTGTCCAGAAGTTGGAACCAATGCAAGCGGGAATTTCACTGTCAGGCAAGCACAAAAGCATAAGTCTGGGTGGATGACACTGTGCAAAGGCACCACTGCGACCATCTGACCAGCTCCTGACAGTCTGGCGTTTTTGCAGCAGTGCAAAATCACAAAGCCAGACTAACTGCGTCTAAACAAAAGCGCAGACATGGCTGTCAATGAGTCGTGATGTCTATGAGTTGGATGTCCATAACTTGGGAGATGCCTGTACATTTTTATTTTTATCCACATACTTGTATGTGACTTGATGAAATTCAGGTTCCTTTCATACTCCTCTTGAGCCTGGCTTCAAAGCAACCATTACTGATTACTTGGCATACAAGTATCAAGTTTGAAAAGGACCAGAATTTAGGACTAAATTTTTAGGATACTAAGAGCCCAATTCTACGTGTGACTACTCAGAAGTAAATCCCATTATAATCAATAGGGCTTAAAGGTTAAAGGTTTCCCCACGACTGAATGGTCTAGTCGTGACCGACTGTAGGGGGTGGTGCTCATCTCCGTTTCAAAGCCTGTAGAGCCGGCATTTTGTCCGAGGACAAGCTTCCATGGTCATGTGGCTGGCATGACTATACACCGTAGCGCATGGAACGCCGTTACCTTCCCACCGAAGTGGTCCCTATTTATCTACTTACATTTATTATTATTATTATTATTATTATTATTATTATTATTATTATTATTATTATT
>JAJKFI010000018.1:16090610-16101383 GCA_029204185.1 Lerista edwardsae | reverse complement strand
TTATTATTATTATTATTATTATTATTATTATTATTATTATTATTATTTATTAGATTTCTATCCCGCCTTTTTGCCCAAAGGCACCCAAGGCGGCATTACAATATAAAATTCAACACAAAAACAATTTTAAAACAATATTAAAACAATACAATAAAACAAAATTAAAACAAAGCAATAAAATTTAAAAACAACAAGCCCTGTGGATCATAAGGTATAAAATATACAAGTGAACCAGCCAGCCAGCCTGTCAACAGTTAAAAGCTTTTTGAAATAAAAAGGTCTTCAGCCCCCGCCGAAATGTTGACAAAGAGGGAGCAGTTCTCAATTCTAAGGGGAGGGTATTCCAAAGTTGGGGGGCCACCACCGAGAAGGCCCTCTTCCTGGCCGCCACCCCTCTCACTTCTCCTGGTGGCGGCACAGTCAAAAGGGCCCCCCAGATGATCTAAGAGTACGGGTATTATATGGAAGGAGGCGGTCCCTCAAATACCCCGGACACGAGCCGTAAAGGGCTTTAAAAGTCAAAACTAGCACCTTGAATTGGGCCCGGAACAGAACCGGCCCAATTTAGGTGCTTTCAAACTGCTAGGTTGGCAGGAGCTGGGACAAGCAACGGGAGCTCACTCCGTCGCACAGTCTTGAACTCCCAACCTTCCAGTCGGAAAACCCAGCAGCAGCGGTTTAACCCGCTGCACTACCACATCCTTGCGTAATTACCTCCCAAGTAATTGTGGATAGCATTGCAGCCTAAGAGCCCAATCAGATCCTTTCCTCCACCCACCTACACCGGGCAGTATCCAGCACACGCTGTATCCATCAGGAGGAGGGGATCAGGTGGCTTTGGAAGCAAACCGGGAATTATTTCTATGTACCTTTCCATAACGATCCCTGGACCTGCACCAGCGCTGTAGCTGGCACAAGACCAAGGAGAAGGAGTGAGGTAGCTCAAAAAAGAGGGACAGGATCTGGCATGGGCCTCTACAGCTGGATCCACTGCCTCCCACAGCCTCCTGACCCTCAATTGCTCTCCTCTCCCTGTCCAGTTTACTTCATCCCTGCTTCCCCACTTTATCTGGTCTGGCAGGAACTAGCAATTGACATGGGGTGCTGCTGCCTCTTGAAGCTCCCAAAACGGCCACGAACAGCACACTGTGTGCTCCATCAGCAGCCATTTTACAACAGAGGAAGACTCTTCCCCTGTCGAAAATCCCTCCCCCGACAGCTCAATCCTGCAGAGGACTGATCTGATGTTTATAGGATCAGACCATAGGATCAGAACAAGATGCATATAAAAACAATGCAAATAGACAAAAAAATGTAAATATCACTTAAATATCAGTGCAAACTTGGCAAAACTGTTAAGAAATTGTTCCAAGAAAGGATATCTGAAATGCCCACCATATACTGCACATGATATGGAGGAAATTAGATCCCTATGATATACCTCAAAGCTCGAAACTATGTTTTGGCATCAGCACGCTTTCGGTATGAGTTCCAGGGGGCATTGTTGGTGGGTTTAATGAGCCGCAAGTTATTAGTTCCACAGGTATATATAAAACAGCATCAGAAGGACTTCAAGCTGCATAAAGTTTGGGCTGCACACACAAGCAACAGGAGGGTACCAAGTTATGCATGCTATTTCAGCTTCTTAGGTTTTAAACGCAGCAGGAAACCTCACAGAAATAGGTCTGCTTGGGAGATTTCATGTTGACTTGAAAAGACCATGGTATTTTGGCATGCATTTCCAAAGTGCCAGCTGGAGGAAGCAACTCAGAGCTCTTCAAAACTCAGACAATTATTCAAGGTTATCACCATATGCTTCATTTTTCGCAAAGGAAGCTCAGTTCTGAAAGCCAAGGGTGAGCATGATGCTACTAGGCGTGAATTTATTCTTGTAGTGCTGGCATACACTAAATTCATGAATGCAATGTAGTATAAACTAGAATTATGAGTAAAAGGCAGGATAAAGAGTCAGATAGCGCCAGATTGAAGAAGAGTCCCAGAGATGATTGTACTACAAATTACTCGGTTAAAAAAGGTTAGGCAGGTGGTGAGCTATATATTGTCAACAAAGAGCTAGGATATGTGAAACATGCCGTCCATACTGCTGCCTTGTTCTTCTTTCCCTGCTCCATTTGTCTGTGTCACCCACCTGCTGTGTCTTGTCACTGACTGAGATGGAAGCTCTTTTCAGTGCACTTTGCTCTGCATGCAGAAAAAATGGACGACCCAATCCTTGCCAGTTATTTCAGGCATTGTTTTCGTACAAATAATATGTAGACCAACCCAAACATCTCTCCCCGGCCTCCATTGCTAGTTTCGTGCAATCACCTTGGTGCTAACAATTCACCAGACCCATATACCTGGGTCTTAAGATGATTTAGAGCGCTATCTAACACAGTGTCGGACTGGCGAGGCTGACGGGCCAGCGCCAAATCCGATGCTGCGTTGGGGAGGCTCAAACCTCCCCATGGCAAGGGAGCGTTAACTACCTTACTGTAGAGGAAGATCCAGCCTCCCCTACACGCTCCTTGGATCTGTGCCTGCTAAACAGCCGAATCCAGAGCCCATCCTAGCCCCACCCACAATCTCCCTCCTGCCGCCAATCCCTGCCCTGTCCCATCCCAGAGCCTCCCTTGTGCCGACTGAAGCCGGTCGGCGCAAGGAAGGCTTGCCATTTAATTGGTGCTCTCAGGCCAACGCTACTTGTAGCGTCGACCTGAGAGCACTAGAGCCGACGCGGTGGTGTCGCTCGGCAACCCTGCATCAGCGCTAGTGACATAGTGTCGACGCAACAATGTTACGTCAACGCTACAGGGCAGGTGAGATTGCGCTGTTAGCTTAAGATGGTTTATCTCAGCATTGTGATTTAGCGTTATCCAATGCTATTGTATTGTTATTCTGACCAAGCTGCCAAACACAGAGCCCATTTTTATCTTTCCCTTCTCCCTGGTGCAGCCATGCCAAAATCAGGCACACTGTATCCAGAGGAGAGGGGGGAAAGAGCAAATCAAGAAACTTCATAAGGAAAGGGGGATTTAAATCTCCTTACCCTCATATAAGTCTCCCAACCTGCAATGGTCTCTTCGGACCCACGCTAGCAATTTCACTAGAGCAAGTCGGAGGAGACACAGGGCAGAGAAGCAGCAAAAATGGAAGACAGGATCTGGTGCACAAGATTGCCACCAAATCCACCCCCACATGCAGCCCCCTCTCTGCCCGTTTTGTCCTCCCCCAACCTCCCCTCCTGCTTCCTGCAGCAGTGTACCTACTTCTGTGGGTGGCTGAAGGCTGGAGGCTCCAGTTACTGTGACTGGGCCACATGCTACTGAGCCTGCTGCCAGAAGGTGCTTTCCAGCACTTTTTCAGCAGCGGCCATCAGCGGAACATGTGTTCTGCTGCCAGCCCGAGCCCATAAGACTGGACTGACAGTGCTTGAGAAGCTCAATAAACCTCCTGTGAGGGATTTTTTCTGTCTGCCTAGGACAAAAAAGCAGATTTCAAGCACCTGGCAGCCCATAATAAATGGCTGGTGGACTGCATTCAGGCTGGTAACGTCACTAGGAATACAAGATAATTGTTGTTTTGGAAGGCAGCTATCAAGCTCCAATACTTGTACCAGAATCTTCACAAACTCTATGTTATCAGCAAAGGCCAAATTTAGGAACAGGAAGCTCTCCTACTCGTAGTCTATTTCCACAGCCATAAAGACAAGGTTTGGAAATAAAAGCAGTATCTGGTGTAATTTTGGAAGTGGGAAGACAGCTGAGCAGGTGTCATTCTAGTAGTTCGGCAGTGGTGCCTCTGCTAAGCAGAGCTTTGATCCCAGAAGGTGAACCTGCCCAATATCAACAGATTCCTCCTCCCCCTGCAGCCCTCCACATCCCATCTCACCTATTTCCAAAGAATCCTCTCCAACCCTCAGGAAAAGCATTTTGAATGGTACAGGCCAGGGAGTCCTGTGTAGCGGGGAAAGCAGGGAGTTTCTGTTGGCTGAACTGCCTTCCCCTCCCACAACTCAGGACCTTATTTGCAACCCTATGCAAATCAGGTACTCCCAAGAAATTCTAAATGCTGTTAAACATTCAGCATCTGGAATAAATTAGGAAACTTAAGCCACTTCCAAAAGGTATGCAATTTACATAAGCAATTCTCATTAAAAATTCTGGCATGTTTGCAAAATTGGAGTCTTCCTTGTGTGTGGGAAAACAACTAAGAGTGCCATCTAAGCCCCAGGATGGAATAGGCAGGTCGACACATATACTACATATAAATAAGTCACCAGGCCCAGATGGTATACACCCAAGAGTAATTAAGGAACTAAAGAACGAAGTTGCTAACCTCTTAACTAGAGTATGCAACTTGTCCCTTCAAACGGCCACGGTGCCAGAGGATTGGAGGATAGCCAATGTCACGCCAATCTTTAAAAAAGGGAGAAGGGGGGACCCTGGAAACTACAGGCCTGTCAGCCTAACGTCTGTTCCGGGTAAGATGGTGGAAAGCCTCATCAAAGATAAAATCCTAAAACATGTAGAGGAACAAGTACTGCTAAAGAAAAGTCAGCATGGCTTCTGTAAGGGTAAGTCTTGCCTCACAAACCTTTTGGAATTCTTTGAAAAGGTCAACAGGCACGTGGATGTGGGTGAACCTGTGGATATCATATACCTGGATTTTCAGAAGGAGTTTGACACAGCCCCCCGCCAAAGGCTGCTGAAGAAACTTCACAGTCATGGAGTAAGAGGGCAGGTCCTCTTATGGATCCAGAATTGGTTGAGGGCCAGGAAACAGAGAGTGGGGGTCAATGGGCAATTTTCACAATGGAGAGAGGTGAAAAGTGGAGTGCCCCAGGGATCTGTCTTGAGGCCCATGCTTTTCAACTTATTCATAAATGACCTGGAGACAGGGATAAGCAGCGAGGTGGCCAAGTTTGCGGATGACACAAAACTTTTCCGGGTGGTAAAAACCAGAAAGGATTGTGAAGAGCTCCAGAAGGATCTCTCCAAGTTGGGGGAATGGGCAGCCAAATGGCAGATGCGTTACAACATAGACAAATGTAAAGTGATGCACATTGGGGCAAAAAACCAAAACTTTACCTATAGGCTAATGGGTTCTGAGCTGTCTGTGACAACTCAGGAGAGAGATCTCGGGGTGCTGGTGGACAATTCAATGAAGGTATCGACCCAGTGTGCGGCAGCAATTAAGAAGGCCAATTCCATGCTTGGGGTCATTAAAAAAGGGGTTGAGAATAAAACAGCCAGTATTATCATGCTATTGTACAAATCGATGGTAAGGCCGCACCTGGAATACTGTGTCCAGTTCTGGTCGCCGCATCTCAAAAAGGACATAGTGGAGTTGGAAAAGGTGCAGAAGAGAGCAACTAAAATGATTACGGGGCTGGGGCACCTCCCTTATGAAGAAAGACTGCAGCGTTTGGGGCTCTTCAGTCTAGAAAAAAGGCGCCTGAGGGGGGACATGATTGAGACATACAAAATTATGCATGGAAGGGATAAAGTCGATAGAGGGATGTTCTTTTCCCTCTCTCAAAACACCAGATCCAGGGGGCATCCACTAAAACTGAGGGTTGGGAGAGTTAAAACAGATAAAAGGAAGTACTTTTTTACCCAGCGGGTAGTTAATCTGTGGAACTCCTTGCCACAGGAGGTGGTGATGGCATCTGGTCTTGATGCCTTTAAGAGGGGATTGGACAGATTTCTGGAGGAAAGGTCCATCGTGGGCTATAGGCAATGATGGATTGTGCAACCTCCTTACAAAGGTGGTGGGCTACTGGTACCGGGTGCAAGGGAGTGGCAACAGGATGCAACAGGATCTTGTTGTTTCATGCCTCCCTGGGGCACCTGGTGGGCCGCTGTGAGATACAGGAAGCTGGACTAGATGGGCCTTTGGCCTGATCCAGCAGGGCTCTTCTTATGTTCTTATGTTCTTATGACATGCCTGCCCCATAACCAGCCCGGGCTTGGATGTGCTGCGCTGGCCTGTCTTGTCTAAAAATGGCGAAAACACACTTGACGGCGCATTTGCGACAGTTGGGAGCCGGCTACATTCTAAGCAAAATGCATGCATGCAACGAAGAGCACAATCCTAACCTGAAGTTAGGCTGGCCCAGGTTAGCCTGCAAAGTTTGGCCAGCACAAGGGGCACTGTAAAGTACGTTTGGACCACACTCAGAGTCAGAGAGGCCAGCACACAGATGCGCACCATCCTCCCTGGCTCCGAGAGTACTACAAAAGTGCTTCATGGTGGCCCTTGTGCCAGCCAAACTTTGCTGGCTTAACTTGGGCCAGCCTAACTCCAGGTTAGGATTGCACTTTAAGGGCACAATCCTAACCGGAGTTAGGCTGGCATAGTTAAGCCAGCCAAGTTTGGCTGCCACAAGGGCCACCGTAAAATGTGTTTGGATCACTCTGAGACAGGGAGGATGGTATGTGCTGGACTCTCTGGCTCCAAGAGTGGTCCAAACATACTTTACAGTGTCCCTTGTGCCAGCTAAATTCTGCTGGCCTACCTATGCTGGCCTAACTCCAGGTTAGGATTGCACCCTAAGTGGTCCTGCATGAGGGACCAATGTATACACATATGTGCAATTACCTTACCAAATATCCAACGTTTACCTTCACTCTATATTTTAATGCATGTATATACATATATGTACTACATGCATATGAACACATATAGTACTATATGTATATACACACACATATACATACAGTGCTATAAAAATCTTCATGTTTGCCTACACTTGATTATCTGTCCTGATGACATCCTTTTAACAGATTATAACTTTCAGTCCCAGTTTGCATGTGGATTTTAGCATGTCAGAATGAATGAAGGATAAGGCAGTAAGTGTTAGGTATTGTCAAACACAGCTGTGCCACAAAGATCACATCTTGATTGGACACCTGCTGAGTAGGAGCTCAGCTTCTAAAAGGGCGAAGGTAGCAAGGACTTGGGTGAGGTGATCAATCAGTCATGCCAAGTGGTGGGAAAGGTGGGAGCAAAACAGAGATCAAGGGCTGCTCATCTTTGCCTTAACCGGAGTGTGGCTTCCAGACTTTTGCTTCCCAGTGGGGAGTAAGAAAACTAATTAAGAAGCACCAATGGGAATGGAGCCGCCTGTTTCTCTGAAAGGAACCACATGGGTTGTTTCTTTTTTTATTATTATAAAGAAATAGTGAAGTTAATTATCTTCAACTCGCTGCTTCATGTCTCTAGTTTGCTAGCACAGAAGCCATTTTGTTCCAACAATGCCTTTTCTGTTGGCTTTTCAAGCTGATAAACGGAAAAAATGAAGTGCTTTATTTCCTAGGAACAGCTTGTGTGAGTCCACATATTCCATACACCTGAGCCAGCTTCCAGGTCATGTTGTTGCTTACTCTAAGTACTGTATATGGACTCTCTCCTAAAGATGAATTATTTGCCAGAGCCTTGCTGCTTTCACCAACCTAAGGATTTGACTGCTGAAAAACAGAAGCTCCCAACTGTTAAGATGAGGCCACTTCTGCTGAAATAACAGACTGCTCAAATAAACTGAAATCTGTGGGAGACGTGTGCAAGAAGGCCTGTGGATTTAGCAAATTACTAATAAAACTGCTAACAGCAACATTTACAAATTATCATTTTTGTCAAGCAAAGGGTTGAGCAGGCAACCAATTTTATACACTTGAGCAGTACTGTTGAGCAGTACACGCAATTTTATATTTCTGGGTGTCTTCACAAATAAGACCCTTAAGAAATAGGTAACAGCCTATCGTGGTGTGAAACTACTTTCTATGCATTCCTCAATCCAATCCCAACCTATGTTAATTGCAGCTATCAGATAATATCCTTGTTAGAGATTTCTGTCACATGCCAACTATTATTTGACGTACACATTCAAAGTACATTCAGCAAGGAGCTACAGCCAAACAGAGCTCCATGTGCCTTTACAATACTTGAAATTTATCACACTGAAACTGACAGATTTACATATAAAAACTAGTGTGCACCTAAAATGTAATGTAGAGTGGTCCAGACAGCAGCAGTATCACCCAAGATGAAAACTCAAATATGTTCATGTCATGCAAGCCCACTCTCATTTAATGAGGACATGGGGAGAAATCCTCCCCCAAATTCATATCTGCTCACTCTTGAACTACAGTCATTGTTGTCTTGCATAGACAGCAACTTCGATTGATTTAGTCACCACAACCATCAGATACTGATTTCAGACCAAGACGGCTGCCTCCAAAAGAAGAAAAAACAAACCAGAATTTCGTGTCATCAACACACTGACGACACTTAAACTCTCAGGAGTGTCATACAAAAATTAAATAGCAATGGTGATAAAATGGAGGCCTCTGACACCCAATAGTATCAATCCCATATCCTCTTTACAGTTAGAACAAGCAGTACCATGAGGAGATTACAAATTAGATTTCTCAGTTGCTTTAGACTTCTTCCAAGGATAGATGGGCAGTGACAGGTAACCAAGTGTACACATCTGGCACCCAGATGTCTGCATGACTGTTTCAAATACAAAATCTGACTGTAGTCAAACTTTGAATTGAGCTGCAAAGACAATAAAGGACCCTTGAAGTACCATCACAGAAACAAATCCTATAACCATATCCTCTTTTAAAAAAATACCCCAAACAAACTGAGATATACTGGACTAAGAACTTAATATGATCCAGGGGCCCTTCATTCAAATTCTTTCTCTGTTATGAACCAGTCACTCCTTTTCGCCTAGCCTACCTGACAGAGTTGTTGTGAGACGACAATACGAAGGAAAAGAGCTATATATTCCTCCCTGAGCTACTTGACGGGCTTTTCTTCTCTCAGTGATGTAATCACATAGCCAAACATGATCAACAGGATTCCACAATTGTCAACTGGCTTTTGCTCACCAGGCCACAACTCTGGGTGCTTCCATTAAGCAGGCCTCTTTCTCCCCCTTCCCTTCCTGCTTTGGAGCATTAGAAAGCATGGGGTTTGTCTGGTTGACTGCATTTGACTAGGATAATGATCAAAATTGGGAAAGGTGGATGATCGGTTACATGGTGCAATCAATCATTTTCTGATTTATTTTACTATGTAAACCGCTTTGTGAACTACATTTTGTGAAAAAAGTGTTTTGTTTTTTATTTATTTATTTATTTATTATTATTATTGCATTATGTTCATTCAATGGGATTCCTAGCTAGCAGTCCAGAAGTTCTTTCACGTAGCTGATTGGAGAAACAATAGCTGCAAAAAGGAACAGAAAATGCCTGGAAGAGTGGAACTAGGTGGGCCCTTTCACACACACCCCTCCCCACAAACAGCAAATTTTGCAAGCATCTAATCACCCCAAAATTCAGCACAGACCACCATTCTGTAAAGCACCAGTCCATTTAATGGCTGATCCTTAGCATAAGGCTGGGGAGAAAAAAAAACCCAGTCTTTTCAGATTTGATGCGTATGAAGATGAAAATGGTGCTTCTGAATACAAAGTTCTGTGAGCTCATCTTTTATAACACAACAGTAAAATAGCAAGAAATGCCTGGCATCTTATACCCAAATTGAAGTGATGCTTATTACCTAGGAAAATGGAAAAGTGCCCTTTTTCCCCACGACCATCATGTGTCAAAATATGGAGATGATAAAATGCTTCATGTAGTAATAACGATGCCTTTCCCCTGACAATGGCTTTGTGGCATGAACCCATTATAGAGATGTCATTCCAGAAGGAAGAAATGCTAGAGAATTGTGATTGCCTCTGAATATCATAAGTTCCTTGGCATTACCCCAGGTGTCCCATGGATCTGCCACTATGGAGATGCAACTATAGCTCAGCTATTCCTTTTTCTTTTTTAACAATTCCACAGAACCTGTTAAGTCAACAGTACAGGCAGAAGCATCTTGCTGCTTTCACGGAAACTATTTCATGCCTTCCTGCTTAGCATTCTTTTAATACAAATTCATCCAGAATCAAATTAGCAGAAAACTCAGAAGTTGGAAGATCAGCACTGATGCACAAAGAAAAAACCACAAAAGGAAAAAAAGCTTGTAGAGATTCTTAGTGCAATTGGGGCTTCCCCACTTGAGAAAGAACTGTAGGTAGTAATTACAAAAGCCTCTCAATCCATTGAGAAGAACAAACAAGAGTGGAGAAGGAGATGAACTAGAACCAGCCTATGGCTACTCCTCTACTGCTTCAAAGAGTTGTCTTTAACCATGTTAAGTCTGTGGCAGAAAAAATCACAAATCAAGACAACAAATCACTCATTGTAGAATAATATTTGGTGGACAAACCCGCTTGCTTCATCAGGTGCAACCTTCTATTATTGGCTATTTCCTGAGGTTCTTCAATACGCATTTCTTAAGAATCTAGAACAGTGGTATCAAACATGTTTCCTACTGTGGACCAAATAGCATCAATGGCACCTGCTGAGGGCCAGAAGTGACATCATTAGGCAGGAAGTGAGGTCATTAAGCAGATGATGCCAGAAACAAGCACTTTTTTTCTCATATAGGAACTCAGATGAAAATGAAGAGAAAACATGATAGAAGAGAACATATGAAAGCCTTGATTATAATTCCAAGATATTGGCGAGAGCAATTATCATGATGGGTGAAAGAGCGAGATACTGCTGAGGCACAGGTATTGTCCAGTTTTCACACAGGCTGCTCTTTCAGCAGCACTATTTCTACAAAGGCTTCACTATACAGCTCAGCATCTAGGAGGTGCAGGCTCTCTCTCTCTCTCTCTCTCTCTCTCTCTCTCTCTCTCTCTCTCTC
>JAJKFI010000018.1:16075392-16090600 GCA_029204185.1 Lerista edwardsae | reverse complement strand
CTCTCTCTCTCTCTCTCTCTCTCTCTCTCTCTCTCTCTCTCTCTCTCTCTCTCATATCATTTTTGGTCTGCTCCCCCTCCCCCCGTAGTGTTCCTTGCCTTCTGAACCTCCTTCCATCTCTCTCTTCCAAAGCTTCTGCAGAAGCTGTGCCACGAAAGCAGGAGGTGTGGTCTGGTGGTTGAGCTGTTGACTGCCTGAAGAAAGCTAAGCAGGAGTCAGCTTTCTAAGGACAGTTAACAGCTCAGCCACCAGACCACACCTCCTGCCTTCCCGACTGGTCACGCCTTAGGGTCAAGCATTGGAAGAGAGACCAAAGCTGACAAATCGTTGTGGGAGGATGGAGCCAGGAGGAGTCCCTATGATCCTACTATGAGAAGGTGAAAGACTCACAGAGAAAAGCTTCAGTAAGAATGCAAAGGAGTGTGGCAGTCAGATTCCGAGACAAATGATTAACAGCCAAGCTGATTTGTAGCTGCCGCTGCTGGACACTTGGAAAGCATACCCAGCAAAAAAAGAAATCATGACCACTCTGAAAGGATACATCTGGAAATGAAGGGTTCTACAGCAATAATTGTAGATCAATAATTGTAAAAACTCATTTGTAACACTTGGGCCTATGTGAACTGCCTTGCGGGAACCAGATGGCATCATATTATATCATCATCATCATCATCATCATCATCATCATCATCATCATCATCATCATCATATGGGCCAGATAAGGAACTTCAGCATGCCGCATCCAGTCTGCAAGCCTTATGTTTGACACTCCTGATCTAGAATTTCAATATGCAAAGTAGTTCTTTCAGTCATTCCCATAACAAACCTGTGAAACAGAAAATTGTTTCTCCCTTTTCACAGATGGGGAGAACTACAGTAGGGTGAAATCACCCAAACCACTAACTGAACTGAGATATGAGTTGTGGTTTTAGCTACAAGTACAACACTTACCAGATCTACTGAAGTACTTCTCAGTAGAAACCATATTATTTCAGCTGAACTCTTTCAGCATATACTATCAAATCATGTGCATCTTTAATCAAGCAATTTCCAATCTTTGTAGGCCTGGTTATCATTAACTACAACAACTATAATTATAACTTACATGATCATACTGGCCTAAAAAACCTGAATCTATTTGACAATCTGTCAAATAGAATACATTAGAATTCACTGCAGCATGCTACAAAAATTTGAATAGCTTTTATATGGAAGATCACACTAAAATCACAACTGCCTTCATTATACACAAGACAATTCAGTGCAAGATGTGGTGGTAAGTTACCACCAAATGTACATTTAAAGGGGAGCCTCAGACAATCCCAAGTACAGTTGTAGAATATATATATATTTGCAAACATTCTAACAGCACATTTCTATGCAGGTCTATTCAGGAAGCTCCATTTAGTTCAATACTCCACATAAGTGCATATAGCAGTGATACCCAAACTACCACAGGGCACTGTGCAGCGAACTCACAGGGGTGAGAAGGGATGTGAGAAGGATGCCTGGAGGCACCTCCTAGCAGCTCTCCTGGGCACAGCCATTATGGATCAAACAAGATCTCTCATTATCAAAGATGGTGGCGCCCAAATCTTGGGAGATCTCAGAAGATTTGGGTACCACTGACTTGGACTGTGTGAGCTCTAATGGCACAGCCATCTTGGATCATGTGAGTTCAAGCAATCCAAGATGCTGGCACTCAGCTGAGCTAGGAAGAGGTTGTGGGGGCGCCGTGACCTTGGTATGTTTGGGAACCACTGGTATATAGGACTGCAACATTACATGTTTAGGCGTGTTCATCAAAAACGTAACATGTGACCCAGCCTTAATGCATTCCTCCCAAACAACAATAGGGCAACTCAACTAGTTATCACTGAACAGAAACATATCTGAGGTTTTAGGTCTTTCCTAAAATATTTTACAATCAATATTGTAATGCATGTTATTTAAGCAAGAGAAAATCCATGTGCAAGAAGTTGAAACTGTGGACCTTATTGTTACCTTAGAACAGATTATACTTTCACACAAATGAAGTTCAATTTTAATGTTGCTTTAGACAATAGATGGATAAATAACAATGTATCACTGATTCTATTAACATAATTATATTCAGGTTTGTTAATGATATAATTATTACACTGCTTAACAATAATTAATTCCGTATGTCAAAAAATTTTCTTTTCCCGAACAGCAGAAAGGGTGACAGGTAAGAATATGGTACTTGGGGAGTTCCCTATTTTTTCCTCTGGAGGTAGGAAAGCAATTTATATCAAAGGAAAAGCGACCAGCACTGTTACTGTAATCACATTTCCATCACCCTTCCCCCATAACCCTCTAGGAGACTGATTCTGACATTTCCAGTGTCATGTGTTGTTTTGGCTTGAGGAACAACATTGCTTTTTAAGGAATTAGATCTCCCACATTTTTAGAAAGAGGCAAATGCTGCCGGGGGTGGGAGCTCCATTAGAGATCAGTCACTAGGAAGAAGGGCTTCCATGCTTATTTTCCCAACCTGAGGGTCAAATTACATGCAATGTTTAAAGCATCACTAGTCCTGATGAGCTTAGTTTTCTTAAGTTAATTGGATCAGTTCCAATGTCCTTAACAACAGAGGTGAGGGGAATCTAACTATTATTTACCCTAGACATTTTTGTGTGCAAATGGGAACTTTTTTCTGGAGTAAATTGGGACCATAGTGTGGTCCATTCTAGCTGCTATTCACTTAAGAACAAAGACTTGAGGACTAACAATACTTCAGACATCACATACATTGGCCTTCAACTCTCTCTCTCTCTCTCTCTCTCACACACACACACACACACGCACACACACACACACACACACAGGAGCATGCATGCTACAACAGGTATGCATGCTACTTCATCCCATATTGTTTGCCCTTTAGAACAGGGATTGAATCATGGAGGCTCTTGCTTGCTATCAAAGGTATTACAGGTAGATGATCCCTTATCCAGTCATCCAAAATCCAGACTATTCCAAAATCCAGACATTTTTGTCCATGAGTTTTTAAAAACTTTCTGTAGTGTGAACACTGGAAGGACTTGTGCTCAAAGGGACCAGCAGACACCCAAATGGGTAACAGTGAAAAGAGGAAGAGGAAACCTTTTTTCATTATATTTATGCAATTATTCCAAAATCCAGACCCACCCCAAGCAGTCCGGATAAGGGATATGCAAGCTGTATATGATCAATATTTACAGGGCAAATTCTTTCCATGTGTCCTGCCACTGATTTAGGATGACAAAATGGAAGAGAGGGTCATCTACCTTCAATAATGGCATACTGGGGAAATTTGAGAACAACTATTCTCTGCCCTGCAATATGGCAGGATAAACTGCCAAAATCCCTTCTATTTAAAGATGAAACGTGCAGGAGCCATCACCTCTGTTCTACCTGGTCATACCAGAGGTATGAGTCTGGTCCACAGTCTTTTAAGCACCTTTGTTAGAGCAAATTAAGAACTCCTTTTTTCTTAATTGTAAAATGTGTGCCATCAGGCAATCCTTGCAGTACAGAAGATGAGGCTTGTTTTACTGAAGTTTAGATTTTCTCTCACATTTTTTCTTTCAAAAGAAAGTTCAAAATAAGATGTTTCTGCATTCGAACGCCTCTCGTAGCATCTTCAGCTGTAACTACTGATTGTCAAACTATCCGATTCCTTTGTTACCTCATTAAAAAAAATCCCTTAACCTGTTTGAATAATTCAGGGGATGAATGGTCTCAATTGGAATGCTTTCTTAGCAAGGCTGAATGAGGCCATTCACAAAACATACCACACATGCATAAGTCATTAGGACAGAGCACAAGGAGAGGCCCCAAATGAGCTCTTGTTGCTAAACAGCACACTCTTGCTGGCCTCACAGCACTTATCGCAAAGCGTGGGCTGAAAACATACCATCAGCCCACCCCTACCCTAACCTGATTAAGTCAACTGCTGACAAGTCTGAGAGGGGGGACAGCTCCTTGACTTGGGTGGGCCAATGAAGACTACCATTACAAATCTCTGACCAAATATTCCCCAGGGGCGGGAGGGGGGGGTGAGATACAGAAAAGAAAGCTTTCAGTGTAGCTGGTAATCTTACCTATCTAGGCCTCAAATCCAAATACACTCTGACTTGGGTTACAGAGTGAGCTGGAAAGTTCTCTAATCAACCAGGGAGGGGAGGGATAGAGAGGAATACAAGGGGGGTTTCAGAGAATAGGCTCCCATCTCTCTGTAAAGATCCAAATCTCCCACTCTGATTCAGAGTCACTTCAGTGCTCTCGAAGCATCCCGGAGTCAGGGAGTAATCAATAGGGGGGAAAGAATGACATCTAAAAGGAAATAGCTCTTCCTGCTACAGGTAGCCCTGGGCACTGCTGCATCCCAGTTGTTCACCCACTGATTAGACCACACCATCCATCTCCCCACTGGGTTTCTCTGGCAATTAAATACCATTCAAAGACTGCAACTCTTTTTTAAGTCCAAGTGGCTTCAGGGTATACTCAGCTGACTTGCTTCTACAATATCAAAATCAAGCACTTGGAACTCTGCATCCTCACCTGAAATGAACATAGATTCTGTGGTTAAAGCATAACAACATGGACCAGGTGCCTCATAAGACTCTTTATCAAGAGCACCCACTGATTCTATGCAATCTAATCTCTTGGGCTTTGGAGCTCGCCAAGCTGGGGTAGGGATCACTCATTCATATACTGAGGATAGATAGACTGACATCTACGTTCTGTGTCAGTACCCAGGCAGACTTCACCTACATGCAATGAATTTGCAAGACAACTCTCAAAGAATATCTTAACAGTGATTGTCTCAAATTCAAGGAACCTGGAAATTATAGTTCTGTGAGAGGGAGCTCAGCACCATCACTAAACTACAATTCCCAGGATTGTTTGGGAGAAGGTATTAGTTAAACTGCATAACATCTATATACTTGTTAGATATAACTTTAGAGCATTTCACATGCAAGGTGCCTCAACCTAGGTTGCTATACTCAGATTCCTCAAATCTAGACAGTCTACTTTGCATATTACACAAATATAGTGGTGGGGCTGGTAAATAGTTAAATATTGCAGGCATGGCTTTCAACACTAAACTCCCAATGCTGCTTTGCAGCAAGGAAATTGGACATTACACTTCCCGCCCGCCCGCCCCCCTCACACACACACACACACACACACACACTCGGTTGCATTCTATATGTTTCCTATTATTACAAATATTTATATACCTCTTTTCAAGAAAAAAGCACACAATGCAGTTTAGACATCATAAGTAAATGGCTCCCTGTCTCAAAGGGCTCACAATCTAAAAAGAAGCAGCAGCAAAAAGACAATGGAAGAGACATAGGTTCTCCCCTGCAAACTACAAGAGGAACATTTGAAAAGATGCTCCTTTGTCCAGATAACAAAGGTTAACACATATGCTGCTTTTGCCGTAAAATGGTCTACAGTCAGCTTATAACAAAACAAAAGTGTAGTCTGAATAGCAAAGGCTAAATAAAAACAATAGCCTGAGAGTGCAATCATGTGCATATCTACTCAGAAGTAAGTCTCACTGAATGCAATGGGATTTACTCCCAGGAAAGTGTGTACAGGATTGCAGCCTGAATCTAGCAAGCTAACTTTTAACTCACTGTGTAGGAGGCAGTACTCTTCATAATGTGTTCTACCTTTTCTTATATATGGCGTATCTTAACATATCCCTTGCTGTAAACAGTAGGAGTTAACCCTTTTTAGGTGACCCTTTTATCTCTGGTTCTCATATACCCTTCACTATTTCACAGATAAAAATAGTGGTATGCTTATCACACCCCTGATCTCATAACATGAGTCACTTTGCAAATCCCACTTCCTCCACTGTTCTGTATTATTGAAGACCTTTCTGCTGTTCATTTGCCCTACAGCAGCAGTTCCCAAACTCCTTTCCTTCTCTTTGGTGTGTTTTGCACACACACACAAAGCATCTTGGTGTTGAAGATATTTTCCAGAAATTAAAATAATTAATTTTCCAATTAGAAATAATACTGTGGCTGCATCTGCTGACACTATATCACCTATATCAACCTATCCAGTACACTTTTAAAGCCTTTAAAATTAATAAAAATAAGAACTTGAAATGAGAACTTGGAATAAACACGCATAGCACTACTTTCTGCCTTTCAAACCACAAAATCTGTGAAAAAATAACACTATTTTCAGACATCCTTACCTATGCATCACGGTGCTCTTTTTTGACTCCTCTCTCCCTGACCAACCCAGGGGAAGAGAGCAGGATACTGCTTGCACATTTGGATCAGAGATCCACAATACCTGAAAACCTTGGCTCTTTTTTTCAATGAAAGCTAGCAATCCAGGCCAACTAATGGTCCAAAAGGGCACTGCGTGGCAAACTAAGAACCCAAATGAAATAAAGTGGCTGCACCTCTCTTTCTCCATTTATGTTAGAACTAGTAATCTGATGGTTAATAAGAAAGAGAAAGCAGAGAAGAGGCATTTGTAATTCTAGCCAGTCTGACATTAACATTACAAAACCAATTAAATGCAGAGCTCCTTTAAAACTGGCACCATTCTATTTTATTTATTTTTTTGCCTCCAAGAAATCAGTAGTGGATGTCTTTGACAGCAAAACGATATTTGCAATAAGAGAGTATTTTCAAGCTATCATCTAATCTTTGTGTCACTTGTAAATGCTATTCCGGAGCCAGTCGCAGGTTTATGTTGAAGATTATCTTTACCTTCCCTTGAACATTTTCAAATCTCTCCAATTCAAACACACCTGACAGTCACGTCTGTCAGGATTTCTTTTGACAGCAATTCAGTACGGAAAATAATAAATAGCCAGCTCACACATTCGCAGAACATGGCTTTGCTCATGCAAATGTATGACAGGAAACAGCACCTGCTCCTGGAGGTGTCACACTGCTCCCTCTATGCACCTGTGAATCTTTTAAGCGGTGCCCCCCTGAGATGGTTAAGCTGCTTTGTACAGAACAATTTGTAACATTCTGAACTGGCCCTGTGTCTGAGACCTATGCCTGTTTATTCTGCCATTGATTACCCCAGTGGTCAGGGAACAGGGGTAAATTACCCCAAATGGGGTAAAAATGAAATTCCTGGGGGTAACGGATGGCCGCGCTGCTGAGACACAGCCGGGCATGCATATGAATCTATATGCATGCCCGGCTGTGTCTTGGCAGCACGACTGTCCATTACCCCCGTTCCGGTTCCGTCGCTGGCTGGCTGGCTCCGTTTTGTTTTGTTTTGTTTGTTTGATTTGCTCCGCCCTTTACAACTTCATATTTACATAGCATTAATTAAGCTCATTAATTAATCAAATAAAAAGCAATGGGGTCCAATATGTAATTTTTTTTCTTTTGTTCTGGCGGGGGGGGGGGTAAACGTTGGCGTATCTAAATATATTTTGGGGTAAAAGGTAAAAAAGTTCCCTGACCCCTGGATTACCCAGACATGCAGGTGCAGAAGAAAGGAAGAGCCAAATCCTGAGGGCTCTATTGCTGCCGGGTACAAGCATATTGCCCGTTCTGGGTGTTGTAAATGTGCCGTGAAGAACGTTTATGGCACCTGGCAAGGAGGAAGTGCCAGCGCTGGGCCAACGGCAATGGCTCAGAGTCGCAGCACCAGGGCACTGCCCTCACATCACCAGACCACAGTAAGTGACACCACGAACCAGCATTGTGGTTTTTAGGGCATGAGGAAGGTGGGACTGGGCAGAGCAAGGCAGGAGTGGCCCTGGGAGGGGTGGGACTGGTGGCAACACTCACCGCCGCATCCCCAGCCCTCTGTGTCAGGCATGTGCTGCTTCACTCTCCGCCTGCAAACTAGCAGGCAGAGACTGGAGTAGCCCTATTGCAGGGCCCACGACTTTCCTCAGGGGAAGAGGATCAGTCCCCTTATCCTGAGGAGACTCCGGTGGGTGTCAGCACCACATTCTGACACCACTGCTCCTACAGGAGCCCAGCAGTCTCAGTCAGGTTAAGACACACAAGTTGTGTAAGCATGAGGTACATGAATTGAAGAGGAAGTTCTGGGAGATTTGAAAGGGATCTGACCATCCCAGCACAGAAACGAGTGTTCATTCATTACCACAAGTGTGCTGGAAAGACCGTTAGTCTCTTGAAATGCTTCAGTTCTTCAGCTAACCCCCCTGTTCCCATTGCAATGAGTTGCGTTTATTACTGTCAACCGAGAACCAACTGGCACCGTCACAGAACCGCAGTTGAGGATTTTCTTTTTGTTGGCAGCTGCTACTGTTTTGCGACTTTAGCATAACACAATCTCAAAATTTACAGCTAAGGAATGCAAATGGTTTTGTATTCATTGCTTGAAATTCAGGACCAATAAAATACCGAAATAAAAATGTGGGTTCCCATAAAGGCTTGTAGAAGAGAGAGAAGGCTGCAGGCTGCTCTTGTGTAGTTTTTAATTGTGATTTAATGTGCACAGATGGAAAATAAACCTAGCATCATTTCCTATTATATAGTGGGTCGGAAACTTATAATTTATCTATTATAAATTATCTTTATTATGTATTTTAATACTCAGTTGTGAATGAAAATCCATTCCCAATTGGAATGCAGGTAGGTGTTAGGGATACATTCCTTTGTTTGCCTACCATGCTGAAGTGATATTAGAGCCATAAATTGAGGTATGGACTGACATGCTACCTCCAGCTTCAGAGACCAGACCCTTCTAAGAATGGTAGGAGAGAGCTCTCATAGAATCACAGAGTTGGAAGGGACCTACAAGTCCCTATCAAGTCCAACCCCTGCCTATATCAGGAAATCCTCCCACAGCATCTCCAGCAGGTGCCTGTAAAGCCCCTGCTTGAAGATCTCTAGTGAGGGGGCCCATTATCTTCATGGGCTCCCCAGAGGAACCTGGTTGGCCACTGTGGAGGGGGAAAATGCTTTGGTCTTATCCAGCAGGGATCGCTATCATGTTATATTCCATTTGTTATTATTGTAAAAATGGATGGAATAATTTTTTTATACACATCAAAAGAGGTTAATCACCCCCAAACTGACCCAGCATAGCAGCTGCCTCTTGGCTGAGTCATGAAGGAGGACTCACTAGACAACTGAAACACCGGACAACTGTATGGGAGGGGGGTTTCATTTGAAAATGTCTGCACCACTCCCCTGGCACAGAAGGGGGATAGGATTGTGCAGTTTACCATTCCAGATTGAATTAACGACTATCTTCCCATCAAGTATAAACTGATACAGTGGCTCAAATGCAGAGACTTGCAAAATGAGATCACACACACAGTTGCTGCTCTGTATAATGCTCTGAGCTGACATGGCACAGGAAGATGAGGGCTAATATGTAACAGTTGCTTAGCTGGTGACATCACAGAGCCTTATCCATGGAGATAGCTGAAGGTGGAACTCACCGCGACTTGAGATAATAGATTCCTCTCTGCCTGATTTTTGGTGGCAGCTGAAGACCTAGGCATTTTCTTAATTTGGGGAATTAATTACTTGAGCTCACGTTGCATCATTTTTTTTTATTTTTTTTTATTTGTTTCTCTATTTATACTGAATGAGACTATTGGCTGCTGCGCTGTTTGCATTAACTGTACTTCTGACCCCAATGCTTGGGGCTCCTCCAATAAACAAGTAGCATTATCAGGGTTCATTTCAAATGGCCCTTTGCATCTTCTTTCCTGAGTACGTCTGGCTCGCACAATCATAACATGTTGCACTGGCAGATTTTAGGCAACTTCTAATAAAGAAGAGATGAAGTCTGCTAAAAATAAATCAATGGTTATCTCATAGCTGTTAATGGAAAAAAATATGTCCTATTATTAAATTAAGACTCTCTGCAACAGATTAAGTTCATTCACAAAATGCAAGCCAAAACCTCAAATTATAATACTCTTCCAGAAAATAATTGTATTATGCTTCACCATAACATACAGTACAGTGGCTTTCCAAAATGCGTCTACATACTAGCTATGTTCTGTAAAATATGAATCCCTAAACAACACATTTTCCAGGAACACTGAGAGTATCCAATGCTTTTGCTTCCAATCATACACAGTTGGTTCTGAAGACACATGGCAAAAGTTTAAGGGCTCCATACTGTGGGCCTCAGTGTGAGCGGTACGAGAGTACTGCTCGCGCTGGTGTCGTAAACGTGCCATAAGGCACATGCAGCATGGGCAGAAGGTGCGTCAACATTGCAGGGATTCTGGGCAGGTTGGGACAAATAGCCGACACAGAGGCGAAGTGACTGTCCGCCCTCTTAATGTGGGGAAACGGGACAAACTTCTGCGGAGCCACCTGCAGCAGCCTGGATGCCGCGGGATGCAGCAGTAGCCATCTGCTCACTTGGGCTGCCAGGTAGCTCCGGATTGGGCTGTAAGTCTAAATGTCTTTTAAATTACCTGCTTTGTATGAAAGACAGACCAAAACTACTTACATTTCAGTTTCTAGGACCAACAGAATTTCCCTTTACTAACCCTTGCTTGCCTGCAATTTTCTTTAATTCTGAGAATTCTTCAGTTTTCTCATTCTGAACCCTGAACCTTTGAAGCATCCTTCAAAAGCAACCCCAATTTGACCATTCTCATTCTCTCTCTCCAAATGACACATACAGATGAGTTGGTCTTAATTTTCAATGGAACCTAAGAAACAATAAACTTTATAAAGAAACAATAAAATTTATTAGAAAGATGGGGGGGGGGGCGGAGGTTGAGATTTGCCTTCTAGCCAGACACTAGGAATACCTGTCTTTCATTAACCAAGGAAGATGCCTCCAATCTCTCTGGGAGGAGAAGGATCACATGTACAGTGTGGGGACAATTGGACCAGGTTACATAGATTGCAGGTTCTTTCCTGAGCCACTGAAAACATGCTCCAGACCTCACCACATGAAAGATGGCGTGACAGGTTCCAACATCTGAAACATGCAACCGTTTCTGATACAAATTTCAAGCCTTTTAGAATTGATCAAAATTATTATTTCAAATTATAGAAGTCCATCGACCCTTCTTCACTCACTCTATTTATTCATTCCTATATTTGAAGAGGAAGAGTATTTTATACAGTTTTATCTTACAGAATTTACACTCAGTTACAAATCTGCCCTGATTTCCGTTCTACTGTTTCCATTTTTTAATTCATTCCATGGGCAGAAGCAACAATACAAAACTTCTCATGCTCCCTAGCTTCCCACACACACACACCCAAAAAGAAACAGTTGATTTCATGCAAAACACCATCCTCAGAGCTGATATACCAAATACAACTCCATTTGGTCTAGTATGTTAGGTTTTCCTCCCTCCAAGTTTTACTTGATGTGGTGTTGTGATATCTTCCATTTCACCCAGCATGACACTTACAGAAGCTCTGGCAGGGGGCTATCAGTGCAATAACAGCAAAATGAGAAGAAGGGGGGGAAAAACAGGGAGTGAGATTTGGATTGATGAAGGAAATTGGAATAGATGGTCAAAGCAATCACAGAAGTGAAGTGTTTATTTAAATATAGAAGCATCATGCAATACACAGACAGGTCAATGTAACAATGGTTAGCTCTTGTAGCCAAAGATTTGCACTTAGGAGACCATGTATTCCCTTTATACCTCCTTCTGCAAGAATTCAGTGCACTGTTTTAGATTCACAGTCTTGTGAGAAAATCTAAGCCGAGAGACAGTGACTTGCCAATGCCACCCAGTGAAGCTCATTGCTATACAAATTGAATATTTCAAGTGCTGTACACACAAAAGATTTGCACATTGTATGGTAACTACACCATTCTGGCCTTGTTATCCGTAGGATGCATGTCTCAGGGGCTTAGGACTGGGCACAGCTTCCACTTAGATGCAATGACTAGGCTTCATGATCAATATGGAATTACCGCCTTACACATTGGACCAAATCTTGAACTCTCTGCACTCAAAGACTGCTTCAGTCTTATCAGTGCTAACTTCATCAACGAAAACACAAACTGTGTTGAGAAGCTGGGAAGCATCATGCTCCAACCATCTTGGACTAGGTCCAGAACATGAGCCTTTAAAAAATTATGGTGTCACACAGAAGTCAGGCTGAAATGTATACCTGTAAGTGTATATTCCTGTAAATATACTGTAAATATATATATGTAAATAAGTGTAAAACTGTAAGTGTATATTCCAGATACATTGTTATACATCTGACCACAGAATAAACTGAAGGAAAAGAGCATTTTCAGAGCTGAAATTCTTTCTCCTGCTTTGTAACTGAACTCTGAAATTAGAAATCCAATATTGATATCTGCAGGTGTTTTCCACTTACTACTAAAAGCCTTTACTTCAATCCATGTAGTTAATGGATTTTTCCCAGCGTCTTGAAATAACACATAATGGTGAAAAAGAAACCCTAACATTATCAAAAATAGTATACTTTTTGTCACTGTTCACAATTGTCTCAAATAGTCTGATTAAAGGTTAATTCTATGGCTATTTCTACTATTTCTATCTGGATAAGATTTCGTACAAGTCTTTGTGGTTTTAATATCCATGAGCTTCCATGGAGAAACAAAAACTCTTTGATTATTATGAATTCCTGGGCTTTTTCAGGTCTTCATAGTAGGGGAAGATGGAAGACCATGGTGGGAGGATAGGAGAGGTCTTGATTGGTTTGTCCTATGCTGCCCAGCTAATGGAGCCATTACATTCAATCATATTCACTCCTGCCCAGATACTTTCATAAAATAAAGCACCCAATTTCCTTGAAACCTAAATATCAGGTAATGTGAAATTGAAATCTGAAAAGGGAAAGGCAGAGGCAGTATCCCTTTGTTTAGTAGGTGTTGAGACTTACGCCATTTTTTGTTCTAATTTCTAATCCAAACTATCTAGCTGTTCAAGTGAAGTATTACCTGCCTCAAGCTCTCAGGATGGACTGAGCTAGAAATTTAAATAAACAAATGAGATCACACACAAGTAGTAATGCTGATCCATTTGCACAGCATTCACAGCACCAGCAAATTGCTGCTTTTATTAGGACCAATCAATGAGCACAATCCTGCTAAAATTAAATGCCTTTCCAGTCCTATTGAAGGAGTTAAGATGAATGAGCAATAGAAACCTACACATTTACTCATGGCCATGAACTCCCATTAAGTTTAAAAGTACAGTAAGTCTCACTGTGCAGCAATGAGTTTGATGGGACTTGCTCCAAAGTAAGCACACAGAATGGCAGCCTTGGGGCTCAATCCAGAGTCCTCCAGCACGAGCATTCTGCACATGCTGGTGTTGCAAACGTGCCATAAGGCACATCCAACAAGGGCGGTAAGGGCTTATCGCCCGTGCTGGACCAGAGCTATCCCTGCATGCCTAGAGACGGCAATAAAGTGCTACGTTTTACCATTGCCAGAGTTGCAGGGATTCCAGGCAGGCAGGGAGAGTGGGAGGTGCGGGACAGGCTGGGACTAGCAGATCTGATCCCTTGCCTCAGCCTGGGCAACCCAACATGAGCTGCTCGATTCTCCACTAGAGAAATAGCTGGTGGAGAATTCAGGAGCTGGGAGGTGGGGCCAGGCAGGTCAGGATTGGGCTGACCATCATCCATTAAATTCACTGAAGTAAATAAGGTTCAAGTCCAGGCGTGGAGCCAAATAACAGGTTATCTCATTGCTCAAATGCCACAATCTAGTCCACATAGGTGCAGCAGCTGCAGCCATTGCTCTCACCTTCTCCCTCCCGCGTTATCAGAATCATTATGAGGAAAGGCACCTATTATATTAACCCTTTGTGTGAGGTACAACTAGCAGCTGAAGATGCTGTGGAACCCTAGCATAGGCATAGCCCTGCGCCCCAAGGCATATTGAGATATCTATATACAGGTTGCATTAGTGACAAGACAGGGGAAAGGGGCATGGCTCTGCCCCATTTGGCAAGCTAAGAGTACTGATACAGTTGCTACACTGCGAACCTACCTGTCATTTTGAGTGACTATTAGCTGTGATGACCATGTGCAATTTAAAAAAAAAAATTGCCGGCTGCTTAGGAAGACCTTTTCTAATACTGAAGTGCATTTCCATGATGCACTGAACAAGACAATGTTAAGGTTAAGGTTCCAAAACAAATACAGACATTGCAAAGAAGCCAGGGAAGCCTCAAGGAAAACCAACCTGGTCTGTAACATCAACCTTCATAAACAAATTCTACCTTCTCACAGACTGACTGACATGTATGTTGTACTTGTACAATAATAGAATGTTGGAATTGAAAATAACTCTGGAGGTCATCTAGTCCATCCCACTGTTCTAACAGCGCAGACAACTGTTAGAGTGTCCCTGGCAGGTGGCTATCCAGTCTCTGCTTGAAATCTCCGTAAGTGAGACCCCACTGCTGCACAAGACAGATTGTTCCAGTGCCAGAACACTCTTCTATTGTCTAAATCTACTTTCCCAATTAGTTTTTGTTCCATTCATAGGAGCCACAGAGAAATAAATCCTCCCTTTCTTCTATGTGGCAGCCCTTCAGATACCTGGAGGTGTCTTTCACATCTCCCCTTTATAAGAACAGAAAGCAAGCCTTGAAAGTACTTGCAATACAACAAAGTAGGTTGAAAAGGACTAATTTTTTTTTAATTTTGAAGAATTTATACCCCGCCTTTCCACGCCGAAGCACATGCCCAAGGTGGCTTACATGAGCAGCCTAGTCTAAACCACCATTTTTTCAATGGGTTTTTTACAAATCTACAGTATTCTTGTGATCCGCCAATCCTCAGGCCCAGATGTCACCTTCCCAGTGTGGTTCTCTCCTTTGGCTGCCTGCCATCAAGCCTCAGCAGGCAATTGCAAGTCCAGCCTGGACAGGTCCTGAAGGTCGTATTCCATTCTTTGGCCTCCTCACATACTCCACCGCAACTCTCACTTGCAGTGAGCTAATCAGCTCCACAGCGACTCTGTTCTGCCACCACAGGTACTGCAGCTTGTCACAACCTGGCATCTGTCTTCCATCCAAAAGCAAACCGCAGGTTTTCCTGCTTAGCTTCAGGCAGTGCCAGCAGCTCAACCGTCAGTCCACACCTCCTGCTAGCAGGAGTTTCTAGCCCACTAGAAACACTAGCCAACACTAGCAGTTTCTAGCCCAGCCCTAGAAGCCAGACAATGATGGTTTTCTGCCAGATGCTTGCCTTTTAAATGGGAGTGACCATGGTCACTGCCATTTAAAAGG
>JAJKFI010000018.1:16029819-16074992 GCA_029204185.1 Lerista edwardsae | reverse complement strand
TTTTTTTAAAAACTATGAATATGGATGTGCCCATCTTTTTCTGAGAAGTCACAGGGAAGAACTAGGAAACAAGTGCACGCACATATCAGAAGCCACACTCCTTGTAATCCCATTTCAGGAGCGTATCTGTTACATTTGACTTTTTTTTTAATATGGGTTCATGCAGTAACTTTCTTGCCAAGCTTGAAAGACGTCAAAGAAAGCTCAAATAAGGGGAGGGAGGAAAAGTTCTGCCAAGTGCCAGGTTGCTTTCATGGCTGGTTGTCAAACCTGGAATTCATCCTGAGGCAGGAATTTTGCTATAAAAACTGAGCATAAAGGGGCAGAGCAAAATGATACTCTGTCTTTCATGGGTGACCAGGGTATTTTGTGCTGAATGAGGATAATCCAGCTAAGGCACAGTCTAACCCAGGAGCATGATAATATTTCAACCCAGTCCAAAACTCTGACTTCCTCCCAATGTTAAAGTCACCTAATGTTAAAATAGAGGTTGTTTGATTCCTCTGATTTTTCTCCCCCTTCTCTATCTGAACTGGAAAGTAAAAATCCCTTCAAGGCAGGCCATTTCAACTTCCTTGCTGAGTTGTCCTCTTAAAGAAAGAGGGCAGAGAGAACACAAGAGTGTATACCCTTTACATGTACATGGACCTTGGGTCAGCTCCTCTGAACATCAGACCAGGACCAGACACAAAGCAGGCCTGCAGGTTCTGAAAAAACTATAGTATATCTTCCCTTCTCTCAGGAAAATGCCCAACAATAACTTGTCAACTATTAGTTTATGCTAATAATAATCACAAAATTACTCTACTAACCTCAATTAATCTTTGGTAATCAACAATATTAGCTGTACTGCAAGACTTCCATGAGGTTCTCAGAGGCTGAAAGGCTATTCACAGTCCTTTCTGTAAGTTCACAGTTGGTGAAATTGGCTCAACATTTTAAATGCTACTGCAGCCTTCATCTGCATTGTAATTTCAGATATTTTAACTGGGATAATCTGACGCCTTAGTAGAGCATCACCTTCCTATGCAAATACAGACTACAAGTGTGGTGACTATTCCTTGCATGCTGTTGCTTTAACAGGCTAATCTCCAACTTTCCAAATTCCTGCTGCATCTTAACTGAATCAGTTTCTTAACTGAGAAATCAAACATGGTTCTCAAATTATTGTTCTTGCCTCCATTTTGGCCAGCTTTTTTGCTCTATTTATTGATGACCCCACCTTTTTAAATTTTTAGCCCTAAATCTGGCAATTGTGTGTTTATACAACTGTTCTGAAGGAGCTCAAAAAGTACCTTTTATACCTTAATAAAGATGAGACTACAATGTTGGAGGTTGGGGACTATTGCGGGGAAAGAGCATCAGATGGACTGTCCCTCTTTCTAGCCCTCCTCCCTGCAGTCCTCAAAACACCAATGTTTCTGAGAGCAACCAGCCTGAAGCTGCAGCAAAATGTCAGTAAAAAAATGATCAGCCTGATCCAGGACTTAGTCCTGTAGGAGGCACTGACCTGGTATGTATTATGAAGACTTGGTTGGATGAGGCTGCAGACCTTTCCCGGCTTTGTTCAGTCATGGCTGCAAAGCCAGAGAGGCAAGTATCTTCTATTGTAATAGAATCCCCGGCCAAGAGCTCTGTCCAGCAGCCTGTAAAGTTTGAGTTGCCCATGTAACACTTAGTGGATGAGGCAGGGTTGGAATTGTGCTGGAGTACCACCTGCCTTGCTGTCCAACAATCCCTGCTTGGGCTGGCTAGGATGATCTCTGGCTTGGCCTTGGAGTTCCTCTGGTTAGGGTTCTGAGGTACTTCAACATCCTCACTGGAGCAGCTCCGAATTTCAGGCAACTATAGGTCTGTCTCAGATTTCTGATGCTTAGAGCAGGACACAGGGCCTGATGTTTACTGCTGGGTAGGTTTACGGTGATCTAGATAAGGAGATTAAGATCACTGCCCATAGGGTTTACTGATCTAACCTTCCCTTGCAGCTCCTTACCTTCACCAAAATGGGGAACCCAATTGTATGATCCACTCCAGAGGCTGATGGATCTGTAAGGCTTTTATGAGGGCTCTATTGCCAGGGCCAGCAACTCATTGGAAGCCAGCTTGTCCTCTGGACAAAGAAAATGGGCAGAGCCCTGGCTCAGTGACCTCTGTTGTGTAGCTTCCTGCTTCTCCAAGAGGCTGCCGGCAATGAAATGACTTGGCAAATATCCTGAGTGACAGAGAGAGAAAACTCATGACAAGTCCAACTGAACACAAGTTAGAGCTCACATTAGCACCTACTCTGTTAAAGTGGTTCTAGAAGTTATGCTCTTTTATACTATGTACATTTTGATGGTGTTGTATGCCAGCTTCTGCCTTATTTTTGTCTTTTATGGTTTTTACACTTCTGTATTTAAATGAACACTGGAAGCTGCCCTGTGTGCCCTGTTATCAGAGGTATTGTATAAATAAATTCTATAAGCAGTGCCAAAAGTAAGAAACTTCTCCCAATTCCCTCGGGGCTTTTTTAGTTCATTACTCATATACCACCATCTAGCTGGTCCTTTGGCTTTGGAACAACAAATCAATGTGATGTAGCTCTTGAATTATAACCCGGACTGATATGCTGTCATTCTTTCTAGAGCCACTGCAACCTACTCAGTTGGCATCCATGTTAGAATTAAAGAGTTACATCTCACTTCCATGCTTTCAACAGCAACCATTATGCAAGGAAAGGTGCAACCGTTGCCTCATACATATACATTTAGATTTAGATAGATTTAAGTTAGTGGTTTGTGACTGCTTCCACCTTGAAGATGTGGCCATAAAGTAAATCATTAAACCTAGTGCACCCAGAGACCAGATCTATCATGTCTTTCTCAGGGCACAATACTAAACTGAGTTAGGCCAGCATAAACTAAGCCAGCAAAGTTTGGCCCGCATAAGGGACACCGTAAAATATGTTTGGACCACTCACAGACGTGAGCCATCCTCCCTGACTCCAAGAGTAGTCCAAAAATGCTTTATGGTGGCCCTTGTGCTGGCCAAACTTTGCTATCTTAGTTTATGCTGGCCTAACTCCAGTTTAGGATTGTGCTCTCAATCTGCAAATTACTGTGGCTGTTAATGCACTGGAAATAGAAACCAATCTGTTCCACCAATAATAGTACTGCACCCAAAGAAATACCTGAGGACAGTTGTATTTAGAACATAAGAACATAAGAAAAAGCCTTGCTGGATCAGGCCACAGGCCCATCTAGTCCAGCTTCCTGCATCCCACAGTGGCCCACCAGATGCCTCAGGGAGCACGCAAGACAACCAGATACTTGTGACCTGCTGTGTCCCCTGCATCTGACATTTTAAAGTAGACTATTACCCTTGCACCACCCCTAAGGAAGACACCAGACTGAGGTTGGGGTTTAACTTTATTAAGCACAATGTAAATCATGTAACCTACTGAACACCCATCCCTTCCTCGCCAGTCTGGGGTAGGCAAAAAAACTGCCATCCATGGCCAATTTGGATGACAGAAAAAAATTCCTACCCGGCCCTCATGATGAGCAACCAGCTAATCTCAGACTGGACATACCCATCATAGCTTGTAACCTGTAATGGAGTTTTCCTCTATATATCTATCCAATCCCCTTTTAAAGGCATCAAGGCCCAATGCCATCACCACATCTCGCGGCAAGGAGTTCCACATTCTAATTACACGCTGGGTAAAGAAACACTTTCTTTCATTTATTCTAACTCTCCTAAAACTCAGCTTTAGAGGATGTCCCCTGGTTCTGGTATTGTGTGAGAGGGAAAAGAGATTCCCTCTATCCACCCCATGCATAATTTTGTATGTCTCAATCATGTCCCCCCTCAGGCGCCTTCTTTCAAGACTGAAGAGCCCAAAACACTGTAACCTTTCCTCATAAGGGAGATGCCCCTACCCAGTAATCATTTTAGTTGCTCTTTTCTGTACTTTTTCTGATTCCACTATGTCCTTTTTGAGATGTGGAGACCAAAATTGTACGCAATACTCTAGGTGTGGCCTTACCATTGTCTTGTACCATGGCAACACAATATTGGCTGTTTTATTCTCAGTCCCTTTTCTAATTATCCCTAACATGGAATTTGCCTTCTTCACTGCCACTGCACACTGGGTCGACATTTTCATCGAGCTGTCCACCAGCACCCCAAGACCTCTCTCCTGGTCTGTCACTATTTCCTTTAATGGGTCAAAATATTGCTAACAGGATTTGTTTTAAGTCACTGAACCCATTTATATTTTTGTATTCATGTCCGTACAGCATCTTTGTGGGGCTGTCATACCAGAAATGTCCTCAAAAATGAATCTGTAGTTAACATAACTCACTACAGAAGGAACATTTTCCAAGAATTTCATCTTTGTTTCCAGTCCAGTCTTGGCTTATTGACAATGGCTTGTATATTTGATTCACCTGGAAGGATTTCCTCAGCAGTTTATCTTTCACCTAATTAGATTATAGATGTAGTTTGGCACTGGCATTGTGCTTTGCTCAGTTTTATATTATTCATCCTTTAGACCATTTATGATTCATTTTGACCACTGTGCCCCCCCCCCAATAACGTCAACAGCTGTCTAGCATCTGACTTATGGTATGGTGGAATACTCAAACACTGAACACAGGCCAAAGGTCAGACTTGGGAGACAGTATCTGCCAAAGGGAGTAGTGTCTGTGCAGATCTTGGCGCTTTCCGTATCCAGTGGAATCTGCCCAAATCCAGCTGATGCATCTAGTACCTGCCATTTCTGCCCATATTTCATCTCAGAGGGAAATTAAAGTGCTCTATATGTTTGTCTCCTTAAGGAAAGTGCAAAGCCTTAGTAGATTCTTCTTCTCTACCGTCACAAGATAGTGAACAGTTAGCTGCTTCCTCTGTTTGATGGTGCCATCAGCTTTCATTTTCAGTAGTTCTCATCATTTTTTTCCTCCAGGCTTGTGGGACACTCTTTCTTACTGCTTCCTTAATATAATGGTACTCACAGAAGTTTCTTCTAAAGAATATGCATACATTCTTCTGCCCTGGTCCACTGCCTTGTACATGTGGATTACCTTTTCCAGTATCAGACCCCTCTCTCATAGTTAATCACGCAACTAATTTTTTTATTACTGCACCCTCAAACAATTTTATCTTATATAAAGAAATTTGTTAATGCTCCATATTCATCCTTCCAATTCAGTAATGAATTCTTCCAGTTTGTCCCCTATTCCAAGTTCCTTACATACTTTCATAAGTAAAATTTGTGTAGGGGATACAGTTCTTCCCAAGCAACTCCATTACTCTCTCAAAATATTATTATTAAAATATTGTTTTCTTCTGCAGCTTCTTTGTTCCAGACTTGAATCACATTGCTCCTAAGACAAGAGCCATTGTCTCACATTCAGTCTCACATTCTATGCATTCAGCAAAAAGGGAGAATGGGGATTTACACATGTACAGGTGCAGGCTTATAGGCTTTGTACAGAGATTAAAAACCCTTAAATGCTGCATTTATATTTATATTTATTTATTTATTTATTTATTAAGAGAGAGAGAGAGAGAGAGAGAGAGAGAGAGAGAGAGAGAGAGAGAGAGAGAGTCAATAGATGAAATTGGCAGTCCTGTCACATCTGGCTAAGATTGGCCTTAAGCTGGCCTAAGGTTGGCGCACTGAGCTGAAACATCTTCTCACTTTGTTCAGTAAGCCAAAGAATGTTGGAGCCCTTTTGCTGTTCCAGCTTCCTAGAATTTAAGCACAAATTGAGAAATTCCACCATCTCCTGAATACCTCCTTACATGAGAGCCAAAATTGCACATGGCATTTAAAGCATTAATAGCCTTGCTGATTTAGGGTGCAATCCTAACCAACTTTCCAGCACTGACATAGCTGTGCCAATGGGGCATGTGCTGCATCCTGCAGTTGGGGGTACAGTCATGGAGGACTCCTCAAGGTAAGGACATGTTTGTTCCTTTACCTCAGAGCTGCATTTCCCTTACTCTGGTGCTGGGAAGTTGGTTAGGATTGCGCCCTTAGTTTTCTTTAATCAGTTGTAACTGGTTCAGGCTCCCTACCAGTTGGTACTACAGTAGACAGTTACAAAGGGCTTAAGCCTAGCCCTTGTTACAGTCCTGATCCATAGGCTCCTCCAACTAAGTTGCTATTGACTACAGGAAAACTACCCCATTACAGGAAATGGCATCCACCAGTATTGACGGTTGACACTGTCCTCCCCATGGATACTGGAAGCCATAGATAAAAAGGAGCCCTATTTCCACGTACACACCCTGCACCCATTACCTTTGTTTATGTTCATTACTGTTGCACTAAGCAGGAATGTCTCTTCATTTTACCTCTCCAGGTTGAGGGAATGGGCAACAAAATGGCAGATGCGTTTCAATGTAGACAAATGTAAAGTGATGCACATTGGGGCAAAAAATCAAAACTTCACCTATAGGCTAATGGGTTCTAAGCTATCTGTGATAGATCTTAGGGTGCTGGTGGACAACTCAATGAAGGTGTCGACCCAGTGTGCGGCAGCAATTAAGAAGGCCAATTCCATGCTTGGGATAATAAAAAAAAAGGGTTGAGAATAAAACAGCCAGAATTATTATACCATTGTACAAATCAATGGTAAGGCCACATCTAGAGTATTGTGTAAAATTCTGGTCACCAAATCTCAAAAAGAACATAGTGGAGCTGGAAAAGGTGTAGAAGAGAGCGACAAAAATGATTATAGGGCTGGGCACCTCCCTTATGAAGAAAGACTGCAGCGTTTGGGACTCTTCAGTCTGGAAAAAAGGCGCCTGAGGGGGGACATGACTGAGACATATAAAATTATGCACGAAAGGGATAGAGTCAATAAAGGGATGTTCTTTTCCTTCTCTCACAATATCGGAACCAGGAGGCATCCACTGAAATTGAGTGTTGGGAGAGTTAAAACAAATAAAAGGAAATACTTTTTTACCCAGCAGGTAATTAAGCTATGGAACTCCTTGCCACAGGAGGTGGTGATGGCATCTGGCCTAGGTGCCTTTAAAAGGGGACTGGATGGATTTCTGGAGGAAAAGTCCATCGTGGACTATAGGTCATGATGGGTTGGGCAACCTCCTTACATTAATAGTAGGCTACTTCAGAATGCTAGGTGCAAGGGAGTGGCAACAGGATGCAAGATAGGCATCATAGATAGGCACAGATAGTGGTGGGCCACTGTGAGATACAGGAAGCTGGACTAGATCGGCCTTTGGCCTGATCCAGTGGGGCTCTTCTTATGTTCTAAAGACGAGGAGGTAGGCAGCCTGAATGCTAGATGGGCTCAGTAATTAACAAAGGTAATGGGGGAGGGCAGAGAACAGATCCACGGATATGGGGGTTGCCTATAATGTTTTAGATGTGATGTGTAGCTACATGTAAAAATCACATTACATTTTACATTACATGTAAAAAATAAATTACATTGCACTGCAGCAAACATTCCTGGGATTTTTGTGCAAAACTAAGAATGGTGGCACGGTCAGCTCAGTAGCTAGTCTGGGGGCATCTAGGTCTTAGCAGAAAAACCAATGACAAATCCCCCAGATTAAACCATCAAAAACAGCAATTAGATAGGATATGTTCAACAGATGTATATTAGTTATTTTATACTCCTTTTTTATTCCTACATTACCCCCAAATCTCAACCCTCAATGCAATCTAAAAACAAAAACCCTCCAAACATGCAAACATTATACCAATGACTTCCTGCTCCATGGAAACCAAAACTCTTCAAGGTCTTAATTTGGGTAGTATGTGAGTTTGTTCTACCCTCTTGATGCAGGTCACATTCTCCTCATTTTCATATAGCATAGAGTAGATTGGGACAAGCAGTGGATATAATTCCACTATAATTCCACATTTTTAAAAAACAAAAACAAAAAGGTACAAAACCTAGATAAAATGCTACCTCCTTTCTCCTTTAGGTCTTTTATATTAATCCCTTTTCAGGGTCTTTGAAGAACTAATTAATCTAAAGCCGCACTTCTGGAAAAGAGGTAATAGAAATTTTAATACAAACATAAAACCATAACAAGATTTTATCTCACTTCCTTTGATATGTGAAACAAACAGTTTCTCCAGGAGGCTTTGAGAAACGGTTATGGAAAACCACAGGCGATAAATTAACCACAGAATGGCTTCCCATTTGGTTCCCCTATTGCAATAGAAACATACTGAGTTTTTAAAATAATTGAACAAAAAAGCTGTGAAGGTCAAAGTCAGTCTTGTTCATGCTGTCTACTATGCTTGTGGAAAATTATATGGAAAATCAGAATCACCTGCTCTGAAAAGAATGTCCTTTCATGTTTTCTGTTTATTTTTCCCATACATTAGGAAACCATTTAGTGAGTTTAAGAGTATGCACACCCATGCTCAAGGCCAAAGGAGCATAAACTGAACATATTATTCATTGAGTAAGATCATGTGATTCTATGAATGAAGCAAACAAAATGGGATGCAATTGTCCAAACTTACTGGATACATACAGCAAAATCCAATTCATGCGGAGTGTCGGTCTGGTCCCATGCAATCTTAAGTGCGCCTAACTCAACATTGGTTTGGGCTCATAGATCTTCAACCGTTTGATGAGAAGCGTAAGGATAAGAGGCCTGCTACTCATCTAGATGCAACTGTTACTTCCCATAGATAATTTGGCAATCAGGAGCTTCCAATCTACATTGTTATGTAATTTCCCCATTTTCTTGTCAAACAAACCTAGAAAAATATACCTTTGCCTTCCAGATACTAGTGTATGTAGCATATATAATTCCTATTCCTACATACTATGAAAAATGTGTTGCGATTGGCACATCTCAGCTGAACGAGATACGTTTTCAAATAAAAGTAGGCTGCAACTCTATTTCAGTGTTTTCAGTCGGACAGTGCAATCCATGTACGCCCTAGGGCTGACGCATGTAGCTTACATAGGCCAAATGCAATTGCCCCAACACAAATGGCTTACATCGGACCAAAACATGTGAGCGCCAGTGAAGGTGAGCAGCCTCGACGCAAGCACTAGTGTTGGCGCTGCAGCACTGGAGCAGCTGGCAGGTAAGGCGCCACTGCGCTGACTGTGTTCAACCAGCGCAGCGGCTCTTCTGGGCAGGGGGAGGGTGGAACAAGGAAGGGGTGGGAGGGCCGGGAGGCGGGGTAGCCTGGGTAGGGGAACGGAGCTTGGGCCCTGGGCCATGCAGCCCCGATTCGGGCCGTGCAACTTGTTCGGACCTGTGCCTACGATATAGCAGGCTCAGATCCAAGCAAGTCCATCGGGGCGGCTGGCACATACTGCAGGGCAAGGGCGCAAATGTGCTCTTGCCCCATGAAGGCTCCAGCGCAGTTCCAACCTCTGTTGGATACAGAAGAAGCCCGTAGGTTGACTACAGCACACGCCCTGATTGACTGATGGACCCAGTCTTCAACTGTCATTGTCCCAACTCACTGATCAGCCAAGATGGCTATCTGCATCTTTAATTCATACCTTGTCCTCATGACTGTGTGAACCTGAAAATGAAATCTAGTAGAATAAGTTAATTCTATGCACCCAAACCTGAGCAACAATCCAATTTGGATGAATGAAATATACAGGTGCAGCCTTTTAATCCACAATGGTTCTGTGCCTGGAACCGTCACACATTTAAAAAAAATTGTGGGTTAATAAACACATGGACTTAGCTCACACACACACCCCAAATTCAAACGGAGTGATGCTCCTGCCGGGTCCAGAGGGCTTTCTGAGGCCCGCTGAGACAGTGCGGATCCTCCCACAAGTTCGGCAGGCCTCCAAATGGCTGTTTCTGCCTAAAAAAAATTACTAATGTTTTTTAGCAGAAACTGGAAACAGCCTTTTGGAGGCCTGCCAAGGCTACTAGAAGACGCACACGGTCTTCAGAAAAGCTTCTGGAAGTGGCTCGCGGGTTGCTTCAGAGGCCTCAAGTTGAACCTAATCAGGCTTAATACGGGTCCAGTGCAACTAGTAATAGTCCAGAACTAGAAACAAAAACACTTTCCAGCTTCTATTCAATGGAGAAGGAAAACATGTATAAAATTAACTGTAGCCAAACTGTAGCTCGCTAGTCATGTGCAGCTCTTTAACATATATGTGCAGCTCTCAGAAATGTGTTAGCTGAGTGCCTTTTTCATCACAATTAATACAAAAGGTAAATAAGAAATTTTCAAGCATTCTAATTCTTTACCAGGTATAAACTGAGAGTCCACCAGATTAAAATGTAAATTTAATGTTCATGGTGAGTTGAACACCATTTAAATGTTTCTTAAATATTGCTGCTCTCAAACAGATCTCTTGCTCTCAAACATCTGAATTTTATCATATGAGGCTGTTACATTAAGCAAGTTTGGCTACCCCGCCATAGGACATCACTGTAATGTGACATAAAGAACTACTTTCCTCGCGTTTCCAGAAATGTAGACTCATATTACACAAAATAAGCAAATTCCCAATACATCTGTCAACTGGTGTCCAGCAATTCAGGTAAGTGCATAGAAGTCTATGCTTCTTTTTCCTGATTAGCATTAATATTCAGCAAAAGCCATTCATTTGGAGTTAATAGAAAAGTCACCATGGATGGAAAACAAGCCCCAAAACTGCAACATGCATCAGCAGTTAAGAACTCCAGTGGCTACAGTGAAGTTTCTCCACATTTAAAGCACCGCAGCCAAGAGCAGAAGGATCCCATTGTTCACAGTTAATGATTGCAGATCTTAAATAGTTACATCAATCTTTCATTCTAGCTGATTAAAAACAGAGTTGAAGTAAATGTTGGCACAACAAATTCCCCAGATAACAGTTATAGGTAATGAAAGAGGAACTGTGGAATAAAGTCCAGTTCAAGATCCTGAAGCTACAACTGTAATTAAACATTACTTTTAATTACTACTACTGATAGGCACATTATGTTTATGATTAAATTATTTATAGATACAGGTATTTATTTAAAGCATTTGTACTCCACTCTTCAGCACTCAAAATTCCTAGAGCCGCTTACAAAAAAATCAAATGGCAAACCATCACAACAGAAGGGGAGATATATGACTGGCTGGTTTCTTTTCACCTCCCCCTCCCAAGACAATTACTGGTTCAAGCTTAAAGAACAAGATTGTTTTCCTTACATGATCGAACACACAGGGTTCTCAGGGTTTTTCTCATTCAGAAACTGACCAAACCTAAGACCTGCTTCCCTTTAGCAAGATACAGTAGCTGCATTAAGTGGCTTCAGTCCATAGGCCTGGGGCACTTCTTAAGATACTGAAGCTAAAAGAACTATGCAGAATGTTCACTTCAAAAGCTCAGGTACTGCACAATTTCTCTTCACATTTCTGATACCTTCCACACATCGAACTTATCTACTCTGCAGGCATTTCCAAAGACTTCTCTACCCAGAAAAAGTTGAGCTATCTGTACTATCTGGCAATCTAACATAGTCAGAAACAAAAAGGTTGAACAAAAAAGTATATCAATGATAACCTTTTTTAAAAAAATTCACGATGTATTGGTTTTTAAAAACGTATAAACATTTTAATAGATAAACAGGACTAGTTTAAACAGGATGGTATCTCTCCTGCAAGTTATATCAGGTTTAGAGACATGTCAAATGTAGCTGGCATGTAAATAAGACTACAATACAAATATGAAGTGCAAGACGGAGCCACAACGATTTCTTGCTTATCACAAAAGACCCAAACTGGCTTGCACACGCCATATTCCAATGACCCCAATAAGTTAAATAATTTCAGCAGAGTTTTGTGTGTTTGTACATTGTTGCTCATTAGGCAAATTAGGTATTATGCTATTATTAACAACAATTGTTGCAATGGTGACAACAAATTCTATTTATGTACTTTTCTTGTGAAATAGAAAAAACAGCCCACTATGTAGGCCTGATCACAGACCCATATAAAGCCTAAAAGTATATGTATGATGGCAAACACATATGAGCACATCAGTGGGTTCAGTGCTCAGGAAAAGATATGGGCAGAATAGCATAGTTGGATCCTAGAGTTGCTCAGCTAGGGCTTGAAGTCATAGCATTTGCTAGATACAGGGATATTGTTTTGGAGTCATCTGGAGTGTTTTCACAACCACAAATGCAGTTAATTGCCATTACAAATGTTTTAAGAATGGGAAATATTAGTTCTTTTACCACTTCTCAGCCTACCATATTTCAAATGAATAATTGAATTGTGTTTGGAGGGTAGGGGGAGGAGGCAGGAAGTGATAGCTAACTGCATGCTTTCCATATTATATGTATGTCCCAAGGCTCAACCAGTGACACCACTCGTTGCCAACTGTTAAGTTCTTACGAAGTCACAGGGGAAAAAATCAATTTGCCTTATGAATGCCAGAAAACCCTGCACATGATACAGTAAATAAATCCCCTGAAGGTTCTATTTCCCAACAAATACAACCATTTTTCTCCATCTAGATTACTGGTCTTCCCCATATCTTATTGTAATGAAATCCATATCCCAACCATGTAGGGTTGTCAGTAGACAAGTACCACCATGTGATTTCTTTTAGATTTCATAAATATAGCCCTGACAAATCAGATTGAGGGTGCAATCTTAACCTGGAGTTAGGCCAGCAAAGTTTGGCCTGCACAAGGGACACCATAAAGTATGTTTGGACCATACTTTAAAGTGGTAAAAGGAAGTACTTTTTTACCCAGTGGGTAGTTAAATCTATGGAACTCTTTGCCACAGGAGGTGGTGATGGCATCTGATCTAGATGCCTTTAAGAGGGGATTGGACGGATTTCTGGAAGAAAAGTCCATCATGGGCTATAGTCAATGATGGATTGTGCAATCTCCTTACATTAGTAGTAGGCTACTTCAGAGTACCGGGTGCAAGGGAGTGGCAACAGGATGCAAGCATCTTGTTGTCTCATGCCTCCCTGGGGCACCTGGTGGGCCACTGTGAGATACAGGAAGCTGGACTAGATGGGCCTTTGGCCTGATCCAGCAGGGCTCTTATGTTCTTATGACCACTCTTGGAGTCAGAGAGGCCAGCACACAGACTGGCACCATCCGCCCTCACTCTGAGAGTGTTCCACCATCTGGTGGCCTTTGTACCAGCCAAATTTTGCTGGCCTAACTGTGTGACCTAATTCCAGGTTAGGGTTGCGCTCTGAGGATCTGTGAAGATCAGCATTCTGTTTCATACAATGCCTCTTAGCCCAGTTAAGAGTGGTGGATTCAAGCACTGTTCATTGAAGCCAAGATGAGTCTACTCCTCTTTCTCCACATTTCTTAAAGGCTTCATCATATTTGATTCAGCACACATCTGGCTATTCATCAATTCTCTTCAGTTCCCCCCCCTTTTCAAACAACAAATGTCAGCAGGAAGTTCTCCAGTGCCAACTTATTTGAAATTATTAGAAGTTGCGAAAAAAACTCAACTGTGTTCTTTTTTATTAAAAAAAAATTATATTTATTTTAATGGGACTTGTGCTAGTATTTCCTATTGTGTTACTCTCCATGGTTACCAATGTTCACCAACTGAAGTTGCCACCTCTGAGCCCCTGTCAGCAGAAGCCACTACACAGCATTTGTCCATACTTTATATAGAATACTGTACTACTTCATATCAGTGGTGGGATAGCCGGAGCCAAACAAGAAAACCGAAACCAGCCAAGGTAAGCAAGTGGGCAGGGCCCGGCCATTTAACAACCAGTTCTATAAAACCTGGGCGAACCCCCTGAATCCCACCACTGCTTCATATCCTTTGGCCCAAAGAGCAGCTCTGAAAGACACTCTCACAGAAAAAGCACTATTGAAAAAGCAATGAAACCACATAATTACAACAGAAGAGCAGTAAAATAAAATACAGGTGTGCATCGTTTAACTATGGGGATATGTTCACAGATCGGCGACATAATGCAGTTAGGTCGATGTGGTCGGTCGTTAGGCAGAACGTCGCTAAGCAATGCGCCCTTGTAAAAATAGACCATTGCTGCACCAGGTTAAAAATTCAAAATTGTAATGCAGGAGATCTAAAAGGCCTGAGTAAATAAGGTGGTCTTCATCATACCAAAAAGATATTAGAGTCTCCTTGGGGAGAGAACTCCAAAGATGGAACATCATCATTAAGGAGACCCTTTACTGTTGATGGCCTGTTTTCACAGACCTGTACCAGACAATAAGGTAGGTTTCAAAGAGTCTTGTGGCCCCAATCCTATCCAACTTCCCAGTGCTGATGCAGTTGCAATGCAGCCCCGAGGTAAGGGAGCAAGCATCCCATCACACTGTGGAGGCCTCCATGATACCCTGCAACAAACGAACAAAAACCACTGCAGAACGCAACACATACGCCATTGGCACAGCTGCATCGGCACAGGAAAGTTGGATAGGATTGGACCTGAGACTACAATTCTGTCCACACTTTCCCGAGCATGAGCACCATTGAACACAATTAAACATTCTTCTGAATAGACAAGCATAGGATTGTGCTAGGAATCAGTTTGACCCTGAGCTACATGAAGCCCCTCTTAAATTTGGTGACCAGAAGGAAAATTCTAGTGGTGTTTCAACCAAGTCACATATCCCTTACAATCACATCACTAAGACAACAATAATTCTTCAGAAGCATGTAAGTTTGTACACTATTATTCTAATAGAGTGTAAAAAACCTGACTGTAATACATATAGTCAATAAATACATTATAGCAGGCATCTGTTTTGCAAAATATTATCGTAATTTGAAGCTGTAACAGAAAGCAAGGATGTATTTTTAAGTGCTACCTGCTTTAGCAGCCTATGTGGGGAGGGAAGAGTCAGATGGATGATGAGTCTGTTTCACAGTAGGACAGCCTCCCCAAAACACAGTAGTAAGAATATAGCAAATAAGATTTTCTTTGACTCTAGGGACAGGATTATAAAAGATTTTCAGAAGTCACAAGGCTGGAGCAGAAAGCCCTTCTAAATTACATTTCTTGGATTTTATATTATTATCTTCATGGCACAGTTATTACATATTAAAGCTAATGGCTCTTTTTTGCTGGTAACCTAATATGGAATGTGATTGATATCCCTATCGGTACTTTAGAGAACTCTTTGAATTTCATAAAGCAGAATTAGAGGAAGCTGGAGCAGGTGAGCAGAATATCCTCCTGTGTACAATACACTAAGCATAAAGCTTCCACTACACAATATAAAAATCCACGAGACCCCTGAAGCTGTACAGTGGAAACTTTCCAGGATCTCCTGTTCTGCAGAAAATGTGTGCATAATACAATTCATTTTTGTATCTATATGTAATTTTCACATAATTCTATAACTGAATTTGTGCATATTCATCCCAGATCTCTTTCACTCCTTCCTTCTCTCTGGTGTCTTTCTTCTATTGTCATATTTTAAGCAAGTGGTTCCAAACTTTTTAGCACAGGGACCCAATTTTTAAAATGACATTCTATCGGGCTCCACCTACCTTTACAAGTCTAAAATAAAGTTTCATTTTACCACTATACTAAGTTTCTATTTTTATCCTTTTTATTATTGGGCAAGGGCTGCGTTCTGGAGCATTTGTTGAGCGCCACATTTATTGAATTGAGACCATTCTGGTGGCCTTGTGTTCCCCTGCCTGTCTCCAATAAGTGCTGAAGCATTATTGCCTACTCATGACTAAACATGCTTGTGCGACGCCATTTCAGTTCCCAAGGGCTCAATGCATTTTCTTGTCAACTATCAGCTTGTCAGTTTTGCAGCCCACAAAAATTGGCTCACGACCCACTGGTGGGTCCCAACCCACAGTTTAGGAACCACTGGTTTAAACTGTAAACCTCTTGGGGCAATGGTCTGACTTCTTTGGTTCTCCAAAGCACCATGCACATTGATGCCGCCTATTTCAAATAACAGCAGCAATACAAATACAATACAAACCAAGTCCATTCCTAATGTCATTCAACTAGTGACAGCACAGTGTATACTTAACGTCATTCATTATCTCTTACCTTGTGCCAATTCTGACTTAACTGAAAGAGCTCAAGAATGAATTGGCCAAGACCTCTAAAATAATGAGGACTAAGGCATACTGGTGCAGCGCAATTCTATGCATGCTGAACATACACGGAAATTTAAAGCTGCCTTCTACTAAGTCAGACCATAGGTCCATCTGACCAATGGTTCGGTATTCTCTACAGTAACCAATGGTGGCTCTCCAGGGTTTCATACAGGGACTTTTCCCAGACCTAAATGGAGATGCCACAGATTGGATCTGGCACCCACAACATGCAAAGCAATTTCTCCATCACTGAACTATGGCCCCTCACAAGGGACTTACTCAAAAGTTGATGCATATAATACAGCAGCCTTAAGCCATGATTTAAACCCTTGTGAACCTTCAGAACTCAATCCTAACCTGGAGTTAGGCCAGCAAAATTTGGCTAGCACAAGGGACCCCGAGAAGCACTTTTGTACCACTCTTGGAGTCAGGGAGGATGGCACACATCTGTGTGCCGGCCTCTATGCCTCTGAGAGTGGTCCAAGCATACTTTACAGTGTCCCTTGTGCTGGCCAAACTTTGCTGGCCTTACTGTGCCATCCTCACTCCAGATTAGGATTGCACCAGCGGCGGCATTCAGCCAGCACGCTGGGTGGGAAGAACGGGTGAGCGGCAGCTTGCGTCCCGGTCCATTTTGCCGTCTTCCCCGCCCCTGTGGGGGCAGGGAAGATGGCGAAACGGAGCGGTAAGCTACAGGCGAGCTGCCACTCACCCGTTCCTCCCGCCCAGCGTACCGGCTAAATGCCGCCGCTGGATTGCACTCTTAATGTGGTTCAATTAATTAATAGTTTGTGGGGTCTGACTACAGCAACACTTACTAAGGCATCTTGCAGCACATGACTGCATCCGCTTTGTGCTCATTGACGCCTCTACAGCAAAGACGGGATTTTATTTAGCAATGCTGACATGTCTCTGAAAGAAACAGGACTGAATATAGTCAAGATGTGCTCCAGGAGATTCCACTGGGCTGCTATCTACATTCAATCCCAAATACTGCATCTTCAGCCAGCAGGCAATTGGTCCTTTGGTGTAGCAGACTCCTTTGTGCTTAGATCAGCATTCTACTAACTGGTTCACTCTTTCTCTGTGTTTGATGTTATCTCTAGGATACAAAATTGCAACTAATCAAAAAGTGCAGTTTGACTTTGAAGCAGGTTAAGGTGCTGCAGTACAAAGTGAAGGATTCAATTTTTGAGAGATTCTCTGTTTTGACCTTTCCCACCATCCGAGGATTTAGGCTGCTGGATGCATTCTGGAGCAGTCCCACTGAATTCAGCTGATTGTTCTAAAGTATGTTATGAATCTCAACCATAGCCTTGCATTGCACTGTCATTTGCTATTCTATTATCTTTTTTATTATCGTTACACTGATTTTAGCACAGTATTTTTCAAAAATTCAAATATCAAACATAGAAAGAATAATAGGGGAAAGAGAGCATATGACTCTCAACAACGGAGTGTTTATTAATGAATCATCTTAGTGCAAAGCCAGGCTCTGCGTTAGGCAAGTCTTGGCTGTGCTCGTTACATCCCTTTTGCAGTAGGAAAAACAAAGCTGTTGTAAAATCTTCATTGACATCAAAACATGTCAATGAAGAAACATTTCATTAAGGAACATGACCTAATTTTTATTAGAAAGACAAATAATTATATCTATAGTGAAAACCAACCAGTGTTAGGAAGCCAGCCAATAAAGCCAGCTTTCATAAAGCCAGAGCAGCCCAATGACAAAAAGCGACATCCTACTAAACACAATCTCCTAAAGGAAGGAACAAAACTCTCAGGCTATCTGGTTGTTGTCACTGTTTTTTTTGCAGTGCAGTGGTTTCAGGGGAAACCGATAATTTGCAGACTGACTGTCTCCTATACAGTGGGAATCTGACAGGGCAGAGCGATTTTTACGGAGCTATTGCAATGCATTGAGACAACCTGAGGGCTTGTCTAGACTTTGGAAATTTGCACTGATGGTGATGTCTACATCAATTCAGCAGCACCACGCACTCTTCAAGAAGCTTCTGACAATGCGTTGCTCCTACAGGCACAAAATGGCTTATAGTGTAATAATGAGATGATCATGATATCAAGTAACGGAGAAGATTTTGCTATTTTTGGAGGACTCTGTTAGAGACAAGCTGGATTGTCTCTTACTAACTCACATCAATAACATGCATATTTAAGGGGAAAAAAGGCCTGACTTACAGCAAGAGCGTGCCTCTTTTTTTAATAGCAATAAAACAGGGATCCCTCAGAAATGTAGATATGGGGGAGGAAATTCTCAGAGAATTCTCAACACCTCTTCAAGACACTGTAGAGGAAGCTATGACCATTAAAGTAATATAAAACTGATATATTTGTTCCTAATTTAGTTGTGCCCTGAAGATTTATAACGATAAAAAGCTTAAGACGCTTGAACATCAAGAGATCTAACAGAATGCCTCTTCCTCTATGTCTTGTCATAATCATTCAAGACTATGAGAAACTTTCTATTGACTTCCAACAAAGAAGAGGTCTGTGGCCGGGACATGCCATGATGTTCTGTGTCAGTGAGGCACAAAAAGTCACAAATCCCAATGAACCTGAAGTGATGGTGATGGAAGACCTTGACTCTGGAGATCCGCCAAACATCTACATTTCAGCATCTTAGGAGCCAATGAAATGAGGTGCTTATCCCATATTCTAGTAACACTGCAAAATCTAAACTATGTGGAAGGAGTTCATGCCTTCACTATGTGAGTATTGCTCCAGTTCCCAGGAGGGATGACACTGATGTAGAAAGGAGGTGTAAAACTGGATTCCTGTCAGATATGCTCGGACTTCCAACTTACTGAGCAACACAGGCAGTGGTGGGATTCAAATAAATTAACAACCGGTTCTATGAAGTCATAGCCGGAGCCAAAAAAAAACCCGAAGCCAGCCGAGGTAAGCAAGTGGGCGGGGCCCGGCCATTTAACAACCAATTCTATAGAACCTGGGCGAACCCCCTAAATCCCACCACTGAACACAGGCATTATGTCTGGATGTCAGGCAGCTTCATAGTGGAAGCCTATGCTCACTGAAATCATCAGGCTGTCAGATTAAAAAGAACATTAAACAGTCAAAAGCCCTTTTCCCAATCACTAGGTCATGCTTTGCTATACCATGGCCCGTAGGCTGGATCTAGTGCACATGGGGCTTACCATTCCGCTGGAGAGCTGCGAGTCTGTGCTGCCAATTGCCCCTAAACTGTGCTCCAGCTGGGCACTTCCAGGTTCTGTTGCCCCAGCAGGCTTTGAATCCAGATTCTTAGATGGATGTGGCTGGCCAGAGTGCAGTTCAGGGGTGATTGGGGGTGCTGAATGAAGGCTCCCCAGCGGAACAGAAAGCCTAGTTCGCATCGGGGAAGCTATTCTCCAGTTTGGAGACCACTGCACTAAATAAAAGAAGCATGTTAGAGACATACTGTTATGATATTTGAGTACTGATGATGACCATGATGATGTGCGTGGATGAATACTACTCCTGAGTGGTTTACTCAGAGATCCAACACTGATGATCACAGACAAGAAATAACTCAGAGACTTCTTTAACAAGAACTTCTGTTTTACTCAAGTTAATCTTCTTTACAATTGTTACAGCAACTTCAGCAGTCTCTGTACATAACTACTATTAATCAATGATCAGCTCTCATTCAAAAGACTTCTCTCAAGCACACACTCTTTCAAATCCTCTCTGAAGAAACACACATATTGTATCCCTGGTCATGTTTATATATCATCCAATCATTACATGACCATATCTCCGGGCAGATTCTCTTGTTACTGAGCAAATCTACATGTTGCCATTCTAACTTATTACTGGGCAGATCTCTATGTTACCATTCATACGCATATCACTGGGCACATTTACATGTTGCCATTTTAGCTCTATGTCTCTAGGTAGAAACCAACCATACAGATCTGTAAATTTCTTCTGCCTCATTCCAATACCCCAACACATACTGCCTGTAACTTGAAAGTAAAGGTAGTGCTGCTTGAACAACACTTTTCTTACCTACAGACTGAGGACAGAGTTCTTCACGTTTAAATTTGTTTTCATTCAACAGCCATTAGAAGAATTGCTATCCTCTGTGCTCCTTTCCATTGACTTCAAATGATGCTTTTTTTTTTCCTTCTGGAAACAGCATGTAAAGGAAATGCAGCTGCAACTGGAACCACAGTGGGAGAACAATATTTAAATCTCCCTATATTCCCCCCTCCTTAGGCCGCAAACCGCATGCTAGCTTCAGAAAACTAAAACAAAAGCAGCCAAGTAATGTAACAAAAGCAAAAGCAGCCAAGTGTTCCATGTAATGTATAATCTGGCCTGCTGCAGTTTAGTGGCAACAGAGGTGAAGTCCATAATTTCTAAAGAGAGAGGTGCCTGGGCTTTGATCTGTGTGGATGTGTCATCACTCTGTAAATCTTGCTTCTTAATCCTAAATGCGTGAGGAGTGGATAGCTGCAGTTGCTCAGTATTCAGGAGGAAACACTCTGCGTATCCTCAGAGAGGCTCAATCACGATTTAATTATGTCTGCATCAAAATTCTCTGCTATGGAGCCAGCAGTTGATTGAACTTGAACTTTGGCTGCGCTTCTGTGTTCTCAGCAGTAGCGTGAGACCAATGGCTTTAAATGGTGTACTATACACAACGTAGTACATGCAAATATTTTATGTATTTTTTTAAAAAAAATTGCCTTGTGGCCAGCAAATCACCTTGCTGCCTTTGTCATCTGGAACCATCTGTTTTCTTACAATTTTAATTCCCCCTTTCTGCTCAGGGTGCATTTGAATCTGCATTATGTTGGCTTCATAGTATCCAGAAGGCCACAACATGCGGTTGCAAATTCTGCCCCTTGCCCCAGCCACTCTTACAAATGGGAGTCCCTATTTTTATCTGTTACGTGCTGGAAGTTATGAAGCAAGCGAGTAGCAGCTGGAAGCAAAGAACAGAGAAAGAAAACTGAGCAGTTCTAAATAATACTATAAAGAAGTGATATTTATAGACCTGGACCCATTTTTTTGAATGGCACTCGTATCGGGACCCACTGAAAATGATGTCATTAACCTGGAAGTGATGTTGTGGCAGGAAGTGACATCATCAAGCAGGAAGCGGTCATTGTAACATAATAAAATGACACTCCTGAAATGCAAATTGGCATTCTTTGACTAAAGAAATTGTAAAACCATGAAATAGCCCTGACAGAAAGCAAGATTAGGGCAAAATATGATGTAAAAGCACTGAACGAAAAACAAAATTGAAAAAAAAACCCTTACCTGAAAATTCAAACTGTTAACACTCACAAAAGGAATATAACAAGAATAAGGTCTGCAGTTTCCAAAATGGCTGCTCCCAGCTTTCTGCAACCCATCTGACATAAGGTTCCAACCTACCAAGTGAGTCTCTACCCACAGTTTGAATGACACTCCTATATAGCAAGGTGATTTCCACGTCCAGGTTGATGATTCAGTAAAATACAGGAATATTTGATACAATTAATGTTGTACAAACATTCTACAGTCAACCGATAGTGTGTGTGTATGCGTGTGCATGAGCGCATATGCACTTTAAACTACTTCATACTCAATGTAGTAACTTCTGGATATTTTCAATAGTTTTACTAATTTAAAAATGGCTTGTGAATGCTGTCAACATTGTTATATTCTCTAGCTACAGCCCCAATAGTGATTTAAGAAATAAGCCTTTATCCTACATAGTCCTGTTTGTAGGCAACATGAATTGAAAATATCAGAAGTGATAAATGATAAGAGAGATTTCGGAATGAGGAAAATTTATCTTTTTGACAACTCAGTTAAGATAGAGGTTGTTGAAATAGAGGTTGTACAAGTTAGTATTGTACTTTCCAAAATACTGTTCAAGGTTAGCGTTACTGAAAAGTATACAACTTTCGGATTTAGTGGAAGTTCTATGTAAAAATTGTGGGCAGAATTAATAGCTTTTGATAGTGCCTGGCTGCCTGAGAGAGAGATCAGCACTGATATAAACACATCTGTGACTTTGGATTCAGCATCAAATGAGACTCCTAACTTTCAATATAAGATATCCAGCACATTATTTTCTCTTTTACACAAGAGAATATGCAACAAACAATCTTTTGTTGCTAACTTTGTGAATATGTCCCAGGTGAATGTATGGAATCATTGGCATGACCTTTCTTTCATAGATATTCATGGCCATGGCTCTGTAGGGTTTGACTCTCCAAAACAGTATTCTTCAACCTTGGGGTCGGGACCTCAATGGGGTCACAAATTCGGCCTCAGTTGTGGAATCATGGCAACTTACAGGAATGAAAATGGTTGAAAACCACTAAACTAGAGCACCACCAGGGGGAGGCATCTTATATACCCCTTCAGGTACCAGGAGATTGTGTCCCAGTTCTACTCAGGATCTTAGTAACTGGGCTAAAATAGCTTTCATTAGTGCCAGGCTTCATGGTGACTTTTTCCACTTTCTCCAATAAGAATGGTTACAGTGAATTGTGCTGGGAGTGGGCAGATATGGTCCTGACAGGGATCAACAGTGGGGTCCCCAGTCTCATCAATTCTTTATATAAATATAAATAAATAAATATTGAGGTTGTGGCACTGCCACTGTCCAGAGCAACCATAGCTGCAATGAGCAGAAACGTTTTCCAACTGATTAAGACTGCTTCCAATTCATCCTAGTTGTTTGCACGTTTCCCCCCCCTCCAGCATATTATGACAGTACATTCTCATACATTTTAATCAAAAGTTAAGTCCTACTGTGTTCAGAGTCTTACAGAGCAATTCCATACATGTAACTCAGATTGTATTCAATAGGGCTTGGATCCCAAGAAAGTGTGTACAGGATTACAGCTTTACTTCAGGAACATGTGCAACCTCCACACTCCCATCCAATTAGCAATATAAAGCAGGAACAACCCAGTTCCTAATTTGCGTTTTTTATTTAAAAAAAAAAAAAACACCTCACAAAAGAAAGAACAGCAGGTTTTCAGCACAAAAAACAAAGGCCAAGATGGTAAGCAGCACAATTTTATCCGTATTTAGTCAGAAGTAAGTCCCAGGGAATTCAATGGGACTATCACAATCCTACCCACTCGTACCTGGGAGTTAAGTCCCATTGGCTATAATGGAACATCTGAGTAGACAAGCATAGGATGGGGCTCTCATGATTCAATCCTATCCAACTTTCTAGCACTGATGCAGTCCTGTCAATGGGGCATGCGCTGAATCCTGCAGTGGGGGGAGGAGCAGTCCCTGAGGCCTCCTCAAAATCAGGGAACATTTGTTTCTTTACCTCAGGGCTGCATTGCATCTTCATCAGTGCTGGGAAGCAGGACAGGGTTGGACTCTTAGTCCCAGGTAAGCATGTTTAGGACTGCAGCCAAGCACTGTGTGTTTATTAGTTACCATATCTTCAACTTTATTGAACCATATATATTGACTTATTTTACTATGTGAACTGCTGTGAACTACTACTGTTGAAAAGCATTATATAAATATTCTTAACAACAACAGGGTAGGAAAACAAAGGCAAAAGCCAGCAGGGGCCATTCACTACCAACAGAGGACCTCTTGATTGAATCAGCCCCACCAAAGAATCCCATAACATTCTTTTCTTGTAGTTGTCTTATGTGGAATCACATTTACTGCAGGCTGAGCAGCCGTCTCTGTCTCTCCTATTTGTAAATGCTGCACTGAGTGTGCAAGTGAAAGCTTTTTGGACTGAGTGTGTTCAACCTCAGGCCTCCTTCCCAAAGCAATCCAAGAAGGCTTCAGAAAAAGGGGAAGCTCCCATTCCAGTTAATTCTGGCGGCTTGGAGCATTGGGCAAGAGTGTTTATTTGGTGGGAGAGACCAGTTCCAGCACAAGTGGATGAAGTGCATTCACAGTCGGTTTCTGGGTTCACCCCCTGCCTGTAGCCCTTGACCCAGGCTAGAGGGCCTGAGCCATTCCCAGTCACACCCTGTTGCCACTATATGAACCCCCCCCCAAAAAAAAACCCTTCTCTTTTCATCCTTACAAATCTTGCCCTTTGTTTTTCCTTTTCTCTCAACCTCAAAACCTTCCTTTCTTGGATTCCTTGGGGAAGCCCAGTTATTTCCCTCTACATCTTTCCCTTCTCCCCCTACATTTCCCCTTTCTTTGCTCTACCCCTTCTCCTTATTAGGAGTTCCTCTCTCTTCTGCATGTTCGCCAGGGCTCCCATTTATGAGTGTTAGCTGTAGATTCATTCATTCATTCAAATAGTATTTATATACCGCTTTTCAACACAAAGTTCACAAAGTGGTTTACAGGCAAATAGTAACAATAAAGTTAAATGGCTCCCTGTCCCAAAGGGCTCACAATCTCAAAATATGCAAAACACCACCAGCAACAGCCACTAGACAGACACTGCACGGGGGTGAAGAGGGATAATTACTGTCCCCTTGCTAAATATAAGAGGAACACCACTACACGTGAAAAGTGCCTCTTGCCCAGTTAGCAGGGGTAGTCCAGTTAGATTCCCGTCTAGGGTAAATGTGAGTGAGCTAATTCAACTGGGAACAATTGCCCCCCTTTTTTCTGACCACTCCAACATTTGGGCACCGTCAGCCCCCTATCTGTTCCCTTCACCACCAAATTATACAGTTGCACCATTGGTCATTACAGATGGTCCCATGCACGAATTTTTTTCTCTCTCTGTCCACATGTTATTTGCATCTTAAAAAGCACTCTCTTAGATGCCTTTAAGATGTTTTAAATAAAATAAAAAATATATTAAAAGCAATGCGATGGACTTGCCTTGCGGCCAACCCTTTTCCAAGCACTGATCAAGGAAAAGTGAGACATTAAAAAATGACTCCCAAGGTAAAGTCAAACAGGGTATAAAGGTTAGCAGTGAGCTTTTTTCTGGGGCTTTTAATTACTTTGAATCAGATTTTTTTTCAAGGGTTTGTATGGTAGATTCTAAGCATAGACGGGGCTACCTACTGGCTCTCATCCCACTTCTTGCCTAACATTTCTTTACTGAAGAAACTCAGCTCCGTGCAGAGCAGGTGGAGCTTGGGAACAAGCCAGCTGCTAATCACACTCCAAGGCAAAATTTTCATTTTGTCATTTTATGTTTTCCAGGCATTGACCTGCTCATTTTCCAGCCATTTTAGAGTGTGAGCACTCTGATCACATTCCAACCCAAACACCATTGTTTACATACACTAGAGCAGCATACAATTTGTTAAACCTTGATCTGGAAATTTTTCAGACATTAGCTGTGTACTTCACAAGCTCTGCAGTTTACACCTGAGGCTCTCTTGGCTCAGAAATGCTAGGGTTTCTTTTTCTTTCTTGCAGGCAAACATTCGTTCCCATTCTTTTCAATAGGAGTCTTAGTAATAGCCTCTCCAGAGGTTAAGAAGTGCAGGGAGATGATTGGCACCAGTGACTTGTAAGAGGCATTTCCAATGCTGCAGATAAAGAGAAAAGTAGACTCATTGCCTGCTGTTTGTAAAGCTGTATTGAAACAGCATTTTTTCCCCTTTAATTATATGAAATGTTCACTTAGCCCTGACAGAAACATGAGGTCTCAAGGGAAAAGCAACTGCTTCATATGAAAAGAGCTCCGGGAAAGCAGACACCACACCGTTCTGCACATTGGTATGTATGCAGCACAAGGCTACTCTCTAAACTAGTAGTGTGTTGTAAACATGTACTATAATTCTTCACTGATGAAAAAGGCACCCATACAATGAATAAGATAGGTCCTCAGACTGAGAATGCAGAAGAAAAGCAACAAAGGGCATTAGTGGCGCAGTCTGCCTTTTGCTTTAGGAAGAGGCCAACAAACGTGTCCTGTTTAGGTACAGTCAGTCTTTTTTATACAAGACTTTGCTATCTGCGAGGGGCAGAATTACTACTCACCTTGTTATCCGTGCCCTCTGTTCTCGTTATCCACTATGCAGAGACCTTCCAAAGTCCACAGGGATCTTCGTAATGGCACTTGCAACCAGCAGGGATCCCTTTAAAATGGCTGGCAGAAGCATCCACCAGCCATATTTAAGAGGCCCATGCTGATCACAGGTACCATTCTGAATGCCCCCTACAGCCTTTGGAAGGTCTCTACAGCATTCAGAGATCTTCTGGCACTTCCTCCTGCACTTTTCTGACTTCCTGAAGGTCTCTGCTGTATTCTTCTGATGGAAAATAAGATATGCCTTGCACCTAACCCCATTGATCCCATAGGATCAATGGTTCATTTTCTGCCAATTCGCTATCCACGAGGATTTCCAGGAACCTAACCCTAGGGGATAATGAGGACTGACTGTATTTCCACAGGAAGGAGGGGAGTGATCTTCAATCTCCCATGAATAGATATAGAATACTCTCCTCTGTCTTAGTGAAATGCTACATTTGACTCAAAGCTTTCCGATTTAAATCTATACTGGTTCCATGTCACTACACTTGGAGTGATGGGAAGACAGACAGTAGGTGCATTCCTTGTGTAGCCCACTGTTCACTTACTGTTGAATTCCTCAAGGAGAGGCTCAGGTCCATCATTGCAACTAGGCCCAGATGTCACTATGCCTCAGCCTGACCCCTGCAGGATGGAATTGCTGCCACCAAAGATGGTATGAGGGTCCAAACCTTAAGGCTTCCTTCCAGCCTGAGTTTAGCCAATAACTTGGGTATTCCTCAGAAGTGGAGCCATCCTGGAGAACAGAAAGGAAATGCTTTCTGATCCAAGTGACTCAGGGTGCACTCTAACCTGGAGTTAGGCCGGCACAGTTAGGCCAGCAAAGTATGGCACAAGGGCCACCATAAAGTGCATTTGGACCACTCTCGGAGTCTGGGAGGATGGCGGACATCTGTATGCTGGCCTCTTTGACTCCAAGAGTGGTACATACATACTTTATGGTGGCCCTTGTAACAACAAACTTTGCTGGCCTAATAGTGCCAGCCTAACTCCAGGTTAGGATTGCTCCCTTCATCAGTGAGTAGGTAGGACTACAATTCAACAGGCTGCCAAAGGTGCCATCATTGCCAATTGTTTAAAAGGAACAGGAGATTGACATCTCCTCACATACTTTCTAGCTGGGCCATCTAAAGATGTTATCACTTGATCTTGCCTCAATAGGAAGACATGAGGGATACAGAATTTGCAATGGGGGACTTGAACCACGGAGATCTAAAGCCAGGATGGTTCTATTTTAAACACAAACTAAGACCTTAAAACAAAGTGCATGAGGCTCCCATTCACCTTGCCAGAAATAGCTTTCTAGTACAACCAGAGTACATGCTGGTTTTATTAGATGATTTTATTTTTTAACTGACATTTTGATTTTAATCTCGTTTTGTGGAGCTACCTTGAGGGTCCCACAGGGATCACAAAGAAGATAATAAATATATTCAGTTGTATTTGGGAACTGACAGTGTATTTGGGAACACGAAACACTAATCTCTTTTGCATCTCATGCAAGAGTTCAGGTAACCAGACAGCAGTAGAATTAGATATTGTCTGTGGTGGCAATTATGGTTGTCATAGTAATAAACCTACTGCACTTCGAAGTATTTGCCAATATTTGCTGACCTCATGGAAGGCACTGTGGACGATGCCAAAAATTACACTGAATAAGGAGCACTGAGCGTGACTGAAGACAGAAACGTTTCTGGCACCCATCCAGAAAGACTAAATCCCGCTCAGGTCAAAGCACACCTGTGCCATACACTCCAGTATTTTGGGCATCTGCTTACCTATTTCCAAGAGAATTCACTGCTGGTCTGTTGATCTTTTTTCATGGGTTTGAGGGAATACACAAATGTGGGGAAATCAAAATATGCGAAAAAAACTTAGAGGAAGTGTTACTGAAAAATTAACAAACACCACCCACCACTTAAGATTCATGAAGAAATTTCAAATGCTCGAAGCACGACACATATTCCTAGCTTAGGAAGACTTGCAACAGCCCTCTAAAGTAGGCCAGCAGTATTATTCCCATATGACCAATGATTAAGCTATGAGAACAGCAACTTGCAAAATTATTGCATCTGTGGTCCAGGAGAAATTTGAATTGGGTGGGGTGGTTGTCCCAGTGTACACGCAAGTGTATTGTGTTTGTTTTCGGTGAGTAGGATAGGATTACAGCCTAAGTCTTTCTGAACACAATGGGCTTACTTCTGAGTAAGCTAAATAACACTGTTTTCAAACGCCTCTACATATTGTCCACACTTACTGACAGCAACTCTCCAGGGTTTCAGACAGGAGTTTTTCCATGCCCTGCCTGAAGATAACAGGAATTAAATTTGAGGTCTTCCACATGCAAAGCAGGTGCTCTATCACCGAGCTAAGACAGGTCATCCATCAACTAAACACTCTTTTACCAGTTAACAGTCCCCACAAAAGTTGCAGATTTCCAGAATGAAATTATTTACTTGCAAACCAATCAAATGTGCATTCCTGAGGCACTGACTTCCAGTGTAGGTTTGGGCAAATCACTTAACATACACTTTCCTTCAGATCAGCTTGTAAAAAATGACATAACAGTGCAGCCATATCTCATAGGAATATGGGGACGGTAGGTGAGGGTATAAACTAATTGTTGCCAGATGTTCAGATGTTACACTGATGACAACCATGCAAGTATTTGGATCAAAGGAGGAGCCATTAAGAAGGTCACATATGAGAAACTTTATTATTAACTTATGGAAGCAATTAGTCCTCAGCTGAACTACAACTTTGTGCTTTATTTTTTCCTACCATTTCCTTCACAGTCCAACTCTGTCTACCCAGACCACATGAATCTGCTAGTGATGTGGCACTGATGTGGCCTTCACAACGGCGCTGCCAAATTCCATCTCATCTAAATTTGGAGAAATTACTTCTGCATGAATATAACTTTTGCAACTGTTTTCTGAACATACAGAAGTTTAATTCAACATACACAAACACACACTTGGCTGTTATGTCAATTCGAAAGAGGAAAGCACAGGCTACTTCTAGTATACATCTATGCACAAGACGCCTATTATGTTGGCTGGAAGGCACACTGCTTGTAAAACACACAATGTTGTAACACAACATGCCTTTATTCTGTTATAAACACTTAGCAGAGTACATATCACAAGTGGAGGTGCTCCCCTGCTGAGCTGGCTGATTACCGCTCAAAGCCTAACAGTAAACCCAGCTGAATTAGACACTAAAGAAATGTGTGCCTAACCCTACCCACCCCTTTTCTTCAAAATTCCCGCTATTAAATAGCTGAAAGTGATCCAAGAGAAATCTAACGAGCCAATGGCTGCAGAATTAAGGCTAGGTTAGTGCACATCCAGGACAAAATGTATCATTTTGAAAATAAACAGGGAAGTGGAAGTTCACCAAGCAACTACTAGGACATGGTGGACAACTCCCAGGTGACCTAGGCCTGCTTCAGGTCAACTAGAAGGGAACAAGATCAGAATTGCATTGTTTTCCAGTTAACCCAGAACTGACCCGGTCATCTGGGACCATTAGAACTATATGCTGATATGTGATGAGACCACAGCCAGCCTGCCACGTTACAACAAGGTCAAATGCACCCTGGTTACAGGCATGCTATAATTGAAACACACACTCTGGGAACACCTGTTTTAATTGATTTTCGTGTTTGGAGTTTTGTGCTCAAAGCCAAGCAGTTTCCTTTCCTAGATAAGCCAAATTACTCAAAACAAAAATTAAAAATGACATCCCTTCATAGTTTCATTACTATACAGTGCTTGGAACTAAAATTAATGGGGTCAGAGCAATCAAATCTGTACAACTCTCCCCCTTTTCCACTTGCCACCTGCTGCTCAGTTTGATGTTGAATTAAATGCTGTATTAATGCTGCTCAGTTCCTTGACCTGATATAATTCTTAACTTTTTTTTTTTTTACTTTTTTTTTAATTAAACATTTAATTGAATTTTTAGATTGTACACCACTTTGGGGACCCTTCAACTGAAAAGCAGTTTATAAAATGTTTAAATAAATAACTACCACATTGGGGGAAGAGGGGCAGGCAATTTATGAACTGGAATGAAAGCTTAAAAAAATTCTCACAGCATATTCATTTTTTGAGCTTCGTTATGCAATCCTAAAATAAGCCAATGTGCAGAGGCAGAATTTCACAAGATCAGTTGTAATAATCCAAGGGACCACTCATACCTGAAGGATATCAAGATCCTAATCTGACCATCCCAGTGGTGGTGCAGAAGCCACTAACCATGTGGCTGTTTTAAGACTCCTCTAGACCAGCGGTTCCCAAACTTCTACAGGGAAGTTGGGAATGGGAGAATTTGTGGGGGGGAGGGACAAAGGCAGCGATGTGATCGCCAGGATTGTGCTGCTTTCAGGGACGAAAAAGGCTTTTTTGTACTTACTGGGCCAGTTAGTGGGGGCACCGGCCTCCTGGGGATGTGTGGGGAGCCTGCACAGGGCTCCCCAAGTCTCAGAATATCTAAAATAGCTATCTCAACCCACTTCCAGTTTATGATCATGAAACCAGAAATGGGTCGTGATAGCTATTTATAAGACATTCTGAGGCTTGGACAGCTCTGCAGAGGCACCCCAACACCCCAGGAGGCTGGTGCTGCCCCCACGTACCGTACGAAGCCTCTTCATTACAGCAGGAGTGCCATCACTGCAGGGCCACTCCCCTTAAGGGAAATGCCCTGCTTCCAGTTCCCCTGGTGGGCCATACCCCACCAGTTTGGGAACCACTGCTCTAGACCTTGTCAAATCTCAACTGCACCATTTAAGACTCGTACTGTTATTCTGGGGAGCAACAGTATATTAAATAAGCACTTGACAGACCCAGCAAGCAGTGAGTGCCATGAAATGGGCCCACCTGTCCACCATTGGGTCCAAATGGCTCCAAAATGGAACCATTCTTGAAGCAGGAGAGGGTGTCATGAGAAGGGGAGATGTGATGGTGTCATTATGTCACCAGTCCCTATGGATGCCATTAGGCCCCAGGATGCTTCTGACGTGGACAGAGTAGAAGAGGAAGCGTAAAGGAGAGGTGGCCCAGTGCTTTGACGCCCACCTCTCCACTCTTCACACATCTTTTTCCACTCCATTCCCACTTTCCCTTTCCAATCCAGGGAGTGGGTAGAGCAGCAGCAATGGAGGTAAGTGGGTGGTGGATAGAAATAGGTGCCCCTGCCAACCTCCTACTGGAGATGACTGCCTCAGTCAGCCTTGCAGGTGGGCCATCTTTGCTTGCCTCACTTTCCAAGAAACAGATGCCACTGCAGCTGCTGTAACAAAACTCTATTTCCACCACAGTAGCTGTAATACGCTCATAAAATGAGATTGAAGGCTATCCAAAACTACTCACAATCCAACAATTATTCGGCAAATTCCTGTCCAACAAACTTATCTGTCTACAACAGTTAGCTGCCAAATGTTCAGCTTAAACCATCACCTGTCTGCATGCTAAGGAATTGGGATTACTGGTGTTGCCTACATACTCTACGGGGCAGGAGATTGCCTCGGGCTCCAAAAACCAAGGGATTTATGAAATAGGTTGCAGTGCAACACTCACATGTTACAAATGGCCCAAGTCTGCAAATCTGACACATCTGTTTGTGTCAAACACATTATGTTTGTAGGCTATTGGGCTGGAAAAGAGAGGAAAGGCATTTCCCATTCTTTAATTCAGGATGGGAAAATTTCAGAACAGTTGAAGCACTACAAAAGAATCTCTCCTTGCTGACCAAAAAAACTGGACCAAAACTGTTTTTTTGGAACTGGACCAAAAAAAAAAAAAAGCCAGGGGACATTTAAGAAAAGTGCACATGGTGCACACTAGGAAACACACCTATACCCCTTAACTGATTAGACCAAATTGACTGAAACCATCCACAAAAGAAACTCTTGATAATAGAGAGCTCAAAGAAAATATCTGCTCAATAAACCATAGCAATACAATGAAAAATGCCAAGAAAGATCAGGAAGGAGTAGGGGGGGGAAATTACAATCCCTTAGATAAAACAGTGTTCCCACATTCAGCAATCAGTGTTGAATAAGTGTGCAATTTTTGTTGCAACATCTCAGAAAGGATATCGTAGAGATGGGGGAAGGTACTGACAAAAGAAAGTTCTGTCCACATAAATGAAGGATTCAGAAAATTGGGCTGAAAGAAAAAATGGGCAACAAAGAGAGAAAATGAAAGAAATTATATATAGTGTGAAAAGAATGAATAGAATTATTTTCTCTTCACCCGTTTCTGAACACTAGGGCTTAAAGCATGCAACAAAACTGATCAGTACTAGCTTCAAGACAAACAAAAGCAAGTACCTCATCACAGAAGGCACAGTCCAGTTATTAAAAAAATCTGTCGCCACAGGATGTTGTGGTCACCACTTACACGACTGCCTTTTGAAAACGGATTAGATACACATCAGTTGGCCACCGCTAGATTAGAAACAACTTTGCTTCCGCATGCCAGTTATCAGGTTAGGATGTTCAGATACTGCATCTGGCTCTCTCTACCTATTTCTGTAAACACTCATATTTTTTGCCACTATTCCCTAACTTAGGCCCCAAGCCCTATTATATCCCCACACCATGTTCTAAGAACGTAAGAAGAGCCCTGTTGGATCAGACCAAAGGCCCATCTAGTCCAGCTTCCTGTATCTCACAGTAAGTGGCCCACCAGAGAGCACACAAGACAACAAGATGCCTGCATCCTGTTGCCACTCCCCTGCACCTGGCATTCTGAAGTAAATATCTCTGTTATATATATGTTATATCATGCAGTTGTGCCAACAGAGGCTATGCTGCATGCTATACTGGGGGGGGGGAGGGATTGGACAGCCCACAGGAGGCATGTTTTACTAATGTCCTAGTAGACTCTCCAATCTCTCCTCAGGCATTTTGGTGGAACACATCAAAGGAAAGAAGAGGAGCAGGGAGATTTTTAAAAAGAGAGGATAAGATCCAGCGAGCACAACTACTGCCAGATTCATCACCTCCCTTTCCTGACAACAACCCCCCCAATTCCTCCCCCAAAAGCCCCATTACTAACGTCTTCGTCCAAGACCCACCTTCCAGGCCAATTTACTCACCAACTCCAGTACAGGCTGCTGTCCCATAGCAGTGGCCCTCCAAATGCTGCAGATGCCCTAGAGTTGCATCTTGGAAATGGCCACAGCCAGCACATTTTGCGTGACATTAACAGTCGATTCATGATAGCAGAACAGTGGCCCCCTGCAGTAAATCCACCCGACTACTGTAATTTGGAATTATCCAGATTTGGGCCCAGGAATGTTTTGGGTCTGAGAATGGTTTGTATACTGGAATAAGCCATAAAGGGCAAGCAGCTCTCAAACGGGACTTCAGTGCATTCACCCCAATACAGACACATATTGTATGCGCTGAAATGCTCAGCTGATTAAATTTAGTTGTAACTCTCACATTTGTTTAATTATGGCCATTATCTTGAAGAATATTCTCCAGATGTAATCTTTCCTTTCATCGGCACAGAGCCAAATATAGTTTCCTTACATTTAAATAAAATAACTATTGAAAATGAGAAAATTGTGTCCCTAATGTATAAGCCACGTGCTTATGTGTCTCTCAGGCAAATATCAAAACAACAATACTTCACATAAATCATCTTGAAATTACCCCAGTTTTCCAATTATGAAAGGCATTACATTTCAGATAAATTATCCTCTAAGAGCACAATCCTATGCATGTCAGCTAAGAACCAAGGCCCATTCAGTTCAATTAGATTTATTCCCAGGTAAATGTATATACTGCAGTGTTATTCAAACTGTGGGTTGGGACCCAGGTGGTGGGTCGCGGAAAGCTGAGAGCAGTCATTGGAAACTGCAAACCTTGTTACATTCCTTTTGTGAGTGTTAACCATAGGCGTTGACTTTGTGGGTACCAGAGGGCCGGGAGCCCTCCCAATAATTACTTGTGTGGGCTTAGCCCCCCAATATCCCCCCCCCAAAGATTGGAGCTCCCCCATGCCCACGCAACCCTCATCCTGGTCGTGCAGGTAAACCTACCCGAATTCCGTTTGGCCTCTCCAGTTTGTTGCAGTGCTGGAAGGCATGTGTTCCAATGCTCCTTTTCATTTGGTCACAAGGCTAATATGGGCCTTGGAGTGGTTTTTATTTCTCGTAGGTCCTGCCTGTTGCATGCTGACGTGATTGGGTTGGGAGAACATAGACAAGACTGTTAACTTCACAGCCAGCTGGCCAGCAGCACTGAAAAAGCAGTCCTGCTTGGGTGCTGTGGCTAGAAGGGGGGCTGGCATGGGACTTACTTTGGGAGAGATGGCGGGAGCGACAGAGGGTGAGCGAGAGGTGGTGGGAGAGACAGAGGGCAAGCGAGAGGTGGCGGGAGCGACAGAGGGCAAGATTTGAAGATGCCATTTTACTGCTATGTGGGAGTGGCTATGTAAGCGGGTGTGGCTACAGGAACCCCCAATGTTGAACTCAAGTCAGCTCCCCTGGTGTTAACAGTTTGAATTTTTGAATAAGGGTTTTTTAAATTTTGTTTTTTGTTCAGTGCTTTTACACAATATCTTGTCCTGATCTTGCTTTCTGTCAGGCATGTTCCATGGTTGTACAATTACTGAAGTCCAAGAATGCCAATTTACATTTCAGGAGTGTCATTTTATTATGTCACAATGACAGCACTTCCTGCTTGATGTTGTCACTTCCTGCCACAATATCACTTCCAGGTTAATGATATCACTTCTGATGGGTCCCGACACGAGTGCCATTCTAAATAGTGGGTCCTGGTCTAAAAAGTTTGAATACCAGTGGTGTAAAGGATTGCAGCCTAAATAAATGTTTTTTTCTTCATTTAAAACCAGAATAATTCCATACAGAATGAAACAAAAGGGCTGTACTAAATCAATTTTTCTTGCTTTCAATTCAGTCTAGAATTAGCCACTTAGCTAATCTTCATAAACAAGTACAGTAATAATGCATTCAAAGAAAAATAAATTAAATGCTTTGCCTTGGGGATTGCTTCCATTTTAAATCTTTTGTAGTTACAATATCAGAATGTATATTCTGCTAATGTGAATTGTCTTTTGTTTTTTAGAACATCTTGAAAATGATTTGGTGGGAAGGCCGAGACTAATTTTTTTCAATGAAACAGTTTGAGGGAGACAGAGAGACCAAAAAAAAAAACCTAAACTGAAAATCAAGCACCATTTCAGGAAGCAAACCTTTCTTTTGAACAGCTTGTGTATTGCATATTTCACTGTGCCATGGTAGTATAGAAGACACAACTATCAAAATATTATGTAAATAGTGTAAACAAACATTAAATTGATAAATCGTATATTGCTGTATACGAATTGGTAAGTGAAAACACAAAATAGCTACCATTTATATTTTTAAGTGAATTATGTCAGTAATAAGCTTGTATAAATAAGTAACAAACAATAATAACATGAATTAATACTCTTCATAGATAGAAACACAACGATCAACTGAAACCCTCATTTTGGCTTATGTTTTAAAACATAAATTCCCTTTCTGACAGATTTACATTAGAACAGAAAAAAATTAAAATTATAATCATAGCAGAACAAACCTGGTTACATGTCACACAACACACACACACACACCAATGAAATGCAAGACAATGGCTTGGGAATAAAAAAGTCTTTATTAACTTTATTATACAAAACCTGCATCAGGGAAAAGAAACCTAACTTCCCCCAAGCATGCTGGCGCTAGGTATTGGAGGAAATAGCACTAGCCGTCTATCTCCCCCAAACCCCACACTTGAGCGGCACATCCTGGCTCAAGGCCTCCACCAGTCAGAGATTGGGCTAGCCTATCACAGCCAACCCTGATGGGTCGAGGCAGCTGGTCCTGGCTTATCTGTTGACCTTGCTTACCTTCAGGACACACCTGTCTATCCAGCCAGCACATGATCTGCCTACAGATGCCATGACCTCTGGGTACAGATGCCATGCCAGTCTGGGGTAGGCAAAAAAACTGCCAGCCATGGCCAAACAGGATGACAGCAAAGAATTCCTACGCGCCCCCACAAAAGAGCAACCCGCTGATCTCAGACTGTACACCAGGTTGATGGGAGGGGCTCAAAAATCAGTACAAACTGAAGCTGGAGAGCTGTTGAGCCCTGGACCAACAGTCGCACCCGCCCGCCCCCTCGCAACAGGGCTGGCCAATCCAAGGCCCTGATTTTCCCACCCTTGCCCTGCATAAAGGTTTGCACCACGCAAAGGGTGGCAAGGCCCCGAAGAGTCCCCACCAGCAGTGTCTACATAAGACATTCAAGATAGCTGGGAATCAGGGAAGCTTAGATGCCCAACCCTGGATGTCCACAACCATACATGTCCAAGAACACACAGGCCTAAGTAAAACTTTACACCCTGAAAGTTGTGAGGAGGACAGGAAGGACTGATTCATCAACTAGCGTCTGCAGGGTTCACTAGGGCCTTGATAGTTGGGCATCATGGGAACTACAATTTCTATGGCAGCCAGCTGCTCTGAACCTCTTCAAAATGTGCAGGGCAAAAGAGGCTATTACCATAAAGAAAGGTCTATCTGCCATCTTCAATGCTTTCAGTAAATAAACTGAAGGATGGTGTTGAGGGCCTCATGTTGGCAGAGATGGTTCTCATTTTAAGCCCATATTGACGACCACTGCAGCATGCTAGGGCCTAGAGCAGTGGTTCTCAGACTAGAGGTTGTGACTCAAATGAAGGTCACGTGAATGTTCCTGAGGGTCATGGGAAGCAGCATTCCCTGCTGTGCAGCTTTCCTCTTGGTGTGCTGAAGCTCAGTGATGAGGTCTTTGCTAAGTGGTCCAGAAAGTTTTCATAATTATCAGAATCAACTCCATGGGTCAGTAGACTGAAACAAAAACTGTATTTAGGGTCACAGTCAAAAACATTTGGGTAATAGGTGCAGCATCAGCCACGATGGGTACTGGCCCATTAGGATGGTGAGAGGCCTGGAGACCACATCCCAAGAAGAAAGATTGAAGGAGTCGGGCACATTCCACTTGGAAAAGAGATGGTTAATTTGTGTGCCTACAAATATCCGAGGCATGAAAAGTCATGATGACTGTCTATAAATATCTGAGGGGCCATCCTGTGGAGGCTGGAAGAAATTTGTTTTCAGTTTATTTCAATTATTTTTACCCTGCCTTCTCCCTCACAATAGGGAGCCAACGTGGTTTACAATTTAATAGCAAAATCACAACAAAATACAACAACAAAAACTACAAGCAGCACATCAAACACAGCCACTCTAAAAATAGCAGCATAAAACAATAGCAAAATAGTAACCAGTTGTTCTGGAGCAGCAGTGGGCCATGAGATGAAAAACGTTGAAAAATGCTGCTCTGGAAGATAGAAGCTGGACAAATGGGTTTAAATTATATCAACAAAGATTTCAATTAAATGTAAGGAAGACCTGCCTAATGGTACAAACTGTAGGTACAGCCCAATCCTATGCATGTCTACTCAGAACCAAGTCCCACTGTAGTCAATGGGGTTTACTCCCAGGTAAGAGAGGATAGAATTGCGGCCTTAATGATCTTGTAGGTCCCATGTATACGAACTCCCCTATTGACATACCAGTCCAATTCCAAAGCTTAGTACATGAGGTTCTTGCTAGGAGAACAGGATTACTGAAAACTGGTAATTTGATCCTTTCAGGGAGAATTTTACAAAAGGCACTGGAAGATTTTAGTACCATTGACAGCAGGACATTTGATTTTACAAAAATCGGAATTACTTCACTCTATGAAGCACCCAATAACTCAAATGCAACAGAAATGTTTAGCAAACTTCTCAAATAAATGACGCAAGATTATATGTGGCTACAAAAGGAAGACTCTCTCTCTCTATATATATATATGCTCAAGTTTACAATCTCAGGTTACTCCTTCAGGTCCCAAACAACCTGAAAAGTCAATTCTCTCTTGCCCACTGATTGCTACTTGCAAGTCCAATTGATTATAGCCCTTTCTAATTATACAACCTTTTGAAAGCCACAATCAGTAGCTAAGCTAATGCCACTGTTATAAAGCAGCAGTGGTAACATTCCTAAAATTTTGACAGTCCTCTTCAGCACTAATATGTTTATTTGGTATGGTTTATTTGGTAAAATAAAGGATTTTAGAAGAATGTTCAAAAAATGATATTTCTAACGTCTTATATACAGTAAATACAGTCAGTCCTTTTTATATGCCAATTCACTAATCTGAGAGGGGCAGAATTGCTACTTACCTCATTATCTGCATCTCTGTCCTCGTTATCCACAATGCATAGACCTTCCGAAGGCTGTAGGAACCTTCAGAACGGCGCCTGTGACCAGCATCGACCCCTTTAAAGTGGCTGGCAGAAGCATCTAGTGGTCATGTTTAAGGGGTCCATGCTGGTAACAGGTGCCTTTCTGAAAATCCCTGCAGCCTCTGGAAGGTCTCTTTAGCATTCAGGTATCTTTTGGCACTTCCTGCTGCACTCTGCTGGCTTCCTGAGGGTCTCCGCTGGATTCTTCTGATGGCAGATAGGTCACCTATCTCCACTGATTCCATAAGATCAATTATCAGCGAATTCGCTATCCACAAGGTTTTCCAGGAACCTATCAGATAATGAAGACTGACTCTAACATTTCTTTTCCCATTATTGGAAAACATTAAGGTCCGTTTGACAATGTGTATGTTTCAGCTGCATTCCTATTTTTTAACACTTATTCTGCTTCTTAGAAGGTGAAATAGCTTGCTTGAGTCTACTGCTTTCCATCTTTTACAGTGCTGTTGGAAGACTAAGTTAAGGCATTCCTTAGCAAATCACGTAATTCAAGCACAGGCCACAAAAGCCAAAGCCTTTTATCTCCAGCTTCAAAGATACAACTCTTACACAGGAACCTTAGGGAAAAGGATTCCTGAATTTGAGATTCTTATACATCTCAAGACAGTCAGCACAAAAAGGTGAAACTACAATTGAAAGCAAAAAAGTAAGTTTTTCGTATTTTAACACACTGGGTAGCACCTCAATTTCTGAACATACAGACAAGCAGCGATTGGATCTACAAACGACCTGGGGGAACGCTGGGCGGGACTTAGGCGGGACATCCGGGTGATTGGCAGCCCATCCGCAGCGATCCGCAGCTGCCCTGCCCTCGGGGGGGCTCCTGCTCGTTGTGGAGGACGGGTGAAGGTCGCGCCGGGTGCCTGGGCGAGCAGAGGTGGGGTGCGCTAACCGGGGGCAGCCCCCCCCCAAGACCAGGACAGCTGCAGAACGCTGCGGATGGGCAGCCAATCACGCATAAGCCCCGCGTAAGTCCCGCCCAGCGTTCCCTCAGGTTGTTTGTAGATCCCATCGCTGCAGACAAGGCTCTATATCTGCGAATCCAGTATCAGCAGATTCAGCTGTACACGTATCAGCTGTGGTATGTAGCTTTGATTTGGGGCTTCTACCCAGCTTTGTCTTGTGCACCAGTTTTGTCTCCAGGTGCAATCCTAACTTGGAGTCAGGCCAGCAAAGTTTGGCCAGCACAAGGGCCATTGTAAAACATGTTTGGACCACTCCCGGAGTCAGGGAGGATGGCGCACATCTGTGTGCTAGCTTCTCTGACTCCAAGAGTAGTCCAAACATACTTTACAGTATCCCTTGTGCTGCCAAGGTTTGCTGGCTTAACTGTGCTGGCCTAACTCCAGGTTAGGATTGCGCTCTCAATAAGACCTGGCCATCATTATCTATGTCTTAGGGCACAATCCTAACCAGCTTTCCAGCACTGGAGTAAGAGCAATGCAGCTCTAACATAAGGGAACAAACATTCCCTTATCTTGAGGAGGCCTCCATGATGACTACTATGATGAAAGCGCAAAGCAACCTATAGCTGTGAGGCTTAGGAAGGTCCAAAGGTTGCAGAACTCCAGTAAGGAATCACTCAGACAATTAGTGTAGCAAGAACTTCTATATTTCCAGAAGTAGGCTTCTTGCAGCAAAGAACAGCAAACAAATAACAGATACAGTAAAGCAGCTCCAGCAAGTTCTGCCAACAACTTCTGCAAGTCCAGTAGCAACAACACACACAGAGAGAAACAGAAAGCAGAATTAGCAACAAGTGTTCCTGGGCCTGATTAAATAGTCTCCAACATTCCACCCGAGGTCACATGATCTCATTACCAGGCTAAAGCAGAGTCAGAATGACTTAGCACTTTACTGCTGGTCTGCAAGGCCTAGTGATAGGCCTTTCCATTCAGGCCTGTAAATTCCCAGGGCCTTACTTCAATATTCCAACATACTACTCCACTGCAGAATGCAAAACATGCCCCATTGGCACAGCTATGTCAGTGCTGGAAAGTTGGTTAGGACTGTGCCCTTAGTTACCTTACATACAGATTGCTGAACCATGCCCTAAGTGCATGAAGTCAGCACCCATGAAGGCTCCCCAGAATAACAGCTGATACATGATGCATCTGCCCAGGCAATTACTGACTGGTATTCAGCTATTATTTGAACATGCAACACATTCACTGATTCAGCTGCTCTGGCTAACAGTTGGTTTCCAGGCAGGATTCAGGGTGCTGGTTATTCCTTTCAAAGCCTTACGTGCAGTGTATCATTCAAATGATTTAGGAACAGGAACTCACTTTTGATTGGCATTTGTTGGGAACCCGGAACCAGCCATGGAGCCCGTTAGGATCTGGAACGCCCGTTCTGGTCCGTTCCCCCTGAATGACATCACTGCTTACGTGGTTTAAAACCAAAGTATCTCAAGAAATAATATCTCTCCCATGACAATCTGCCTGTCTGGTTCAGTCTTTCAGGGAGGCTTACTGGTAGGTACCATCTCCTTCTAGTGTGTGGTTGGTAGCTACCCATGAGAGAGCTTTCTCAGTGGTTGCCCTCTGGAACGCTTCACGCTGCAAGGGTTGGCTGGTCCTCATTGCTGGCTTAAGGCCTGCTGAAGAAAGGAGGCCTTTGTGCCACATTATGAACAACAATTTGTTTGGGAAGCCTTCCGAATTTGCTGAATTTTGATTGGTCTTGTCTTTTGATGCAGGTTTATTACACTGTAAGCCACCCTGAAAAGGTACGAAGCATAATTTAAAAACAAAACTCATGTAAACGAAGACTAATCAATAATGTGCTAATCACTTTTCCTCCCTTAAAAAGAAAGATCCATTCACTAAAAATGGCAATTTTGTATATGAAACACTTGCAGTTATGGTCATTAATTGTCAGTACACTATAAACAGAGAAAAACAAATGCAAATTATGGGACACTTAACTTCTCTGAATTGACTGTTAAATGAGACAACTAGTTGTTGTTTGTAGCAGCTCATTAATAAAACTCATAGTTGTTTTCTGCAATTATATGCAATCATTGTCATGTTATCACTGGCCAAGAATCGCCCTTCACTGCAGGCTTCAAACACATAATTATAATCTCCTATTGCCAAGAAAATCATCCCATCTGCAGAGAAGACAAGATGCTGTATTCTACTGAAACAGAAAAACACATCCATTCAAGAGAGAGGCACAAAGGAATTACAATACACGGTACAAGAATTCTGTTGTGGAAAAAAGATTCCCAAGTTGTTTTTGCCAATCCTTTCTTCATAAACTCCTCATTCCTAGGCTCCTGGATCAAAAAAGCATTACACCTCTGCAGTAATGCCCAATCAAATAGAAAGAACCAATTCAACTAATCACTGTTTTCCACCCCTGCCCACCTATCCCCATGATTCCACAGTAACACCAGTTATGTGTTCCTGTGTTGTTATGGCTTCCACCACTCTGCCCTGACCCTCCTCTTTTGAGTTGCTCCACCTTAAAGAATTCAAGTTTTTAAAACAGCAGAAGAATAATTATTTTAATAAGGTACCATAGGAGGAAAATTGTTTTTTTTTTAAACAAATAAATACTTCTGTGTTGGATATTTGTGAATTGCAGTTTCTAATCTTTCGGCCTTTTCTAATCTCCATGTTAACTATTTGTGCTCCCTACCCCTTCTCCTGTCCAAGAGAAGGGGCCCTGTCCCATCAGATTCCTCTACCAAAACCTTATGCCCGCTTTAAACTTATAGCTTCCCTTCTATAGTCAAAACAGTCCTAGTTTTGTGCAAAATACTGCTGAACTCCACCACCCATATAAAGGCAGTTAGCTTGCCTGCTCACACTGCAGAAGTCCTCCTTCCCCCGGCTCCAATCAGTATTATATCTCCTCGCTTCTCAGCAGCCCCTAGAGGTGGGTCAGCTGCATACTAGACTCCAGCAGACCCCAGCAATCTTAGTTCCAGTGATCAGTAGTGTCTGTTCATTCAGTCCGTTAGTCAGTCGAACAATCAGCCAGCCAAATCAGTCAGTCAGATATTATATCTAAATGATATTCTGCTCTGCTCTCCCTCTCCTCTTCTTCCTCTTCCTCAATCTCTCCCTATGCCCCATATAATATTAGGCCATGGATGTTTGATTGGCCTAGGGACTTTTGCACCGGGAAACTGGAGTGCCGTGCTGAAGAGTAATTAAAAGCACCTGTGTGGGGATGTTATGTGACAGGTAGCATGTAAGTTAGACCATGACTCAGCACCCTGATGATTGTTGAACAGTAGTATAAAGATAGACCACCATTGCCTGTATTTTTGTGGGCCATTTGTTGTAAGAGGAAGGAGGAGGGGTACTGCCGGTGTGAGTTCTGAATTATTATTCAGAACTGCCTGTCTTGTCTGTGTACCTCGACCGGATCCTGACTACGCTGTATGCTTGTCCCTTGAATAAATAACAAGTCCTCTAAGGTGCCTTATTTTGCCTTTTACCCTGCTGGGCGACTTGCAGCTCTGGAATATTGCTTCCACTCTCCAAACTCTCTGCACCTACACCCGCAGCTGCCTGGCAAACAAGTTTCCACCTTTATTCCCCAGGTCCTCATCATCCTACTAGGCTGCAGGTATGAACCACACCATGGCGGGCAAAGGCTCTAGGGTTAACCCTGTAATTCCCAGGCTTGGGCAGACAAGGCATCACTTAACTGCTGATTCCATTCCCTAGCTCCTCAGAGTAATCTTCTGCATTTTCCATTACAGGCCCATGCATTTGAATGTTAGCTTTTACTATACACGACAACTCAGCAACAAGTAAAATAAATAACTCCAAATGTAATTTGTTTTAATGTTTGTACTAAGCACATCTTCAAGTGATCAAACCCCTCACAAAGACTAATGAATTTCTTTTTGCAAAAGTCCTTTGCATGTTAAAAGACAAAGCAATCAGACACACATTTTCCCTAGTGCTTGCTGATTTGAATCTCAATTATAGTAAAAAAATATACCACCATTTTTCCTTCAAAGAGATTATTCCACTTATTGTATTACCTCCATAAGTGATTTGCTCATGACCATACTATACTGAAGTACAACCCATAAATTAACTTGGAACGAAAATAGCCGTTCAAAGTTTGGGGCCTAACTCTATCCAACTTTCCAGCACCAATGTAGCTGCAATGCAGCCCTGAGGTAAGGGGACAAACATCCCCTTACCTTGAGAAGGACTCCCTGACTGCTCCCCCATCACGGGATATGGTATGCTCCCCATTGGCATGGCTGCATCAGCACAAGAAAGTTGTATAGGATCCGGCCCTTAGTTGCTAAACCCAATCCAGGAACAATAGTGTGAGGAAGTTTACAAATCTTGAAGGCATATTTTGCTTCTCTTTTGTATTACATCAATTTTAATAATAAAATTAAATCATGTAATAATCATGGCTTTCTTCAAATATTTTGGGGAGTTTTATTTTGACAAGGGTGCTGAATAGTCAAATTTGCCTGAAGTTTGGACTATATAACTCCAAATGTAAAACACTCAAAATAAGATATTACATATTCATACACGTATATGGCTCTGAATGTATACAATTATGATACAGGAAACCATCCTGGCCTGAATGTCTGAAAATATCAACCCATGGCCCTGCCTTAAGAAGTAATGCGGCAGAATTGAAGCCAGGGTGCGGGCTTAGCGGCCATGTTTTTATACTCAAAACAATGCTGATTCCAAGCATTTCAGATTGCTTTTCTCGTACTGTTTAGGACTGAATAGTTTACTCCTGAAGTAAAAACTTATCAAAATAAAAACGTGTGATCGTGTAGAAACATTATTGGTAACCTTATTATGATTTACTATGCAATTACAAGGTTAAATTCCTCATAATTATATTACTGAACATACCGGACAAAATGCTACTTGCTGTCTATTTAAACTCAGATTGCACGGTTTTGACAGACTTATTTTTTGAAATCTACACAACCAAAAATAAAACGGCCATGCCCCATAAAAAAAAAAGTCTGTTAATGTTCATGATTTCATAAGTATTACAGTAGGAAAATTACATTAAAATCTCTTCATGACACAAGTAGTTGTCAATATGAGAGGAATTCTTTTTTACTTCTAGACTACTAAGAGTATTTTTTTTAACTTCTACACTCACCCCCCCCCCAAAGAAAAAAAACAAATTCTGTTACTGTTCAGTACTCACTGAACGGTAGTTTTATTGAACCAATGTAATGTGAATACATGAATCTTTCTGTGGAAATTAAATCCCATTTTTCGTTCAGCGATTCGCACCCCCGTATGGAGAACACGCAGGCATGCTTAAAGAGGTTGAAAATAACTTTTACACGCGTGCAGGGAGATTTTTATTTGTGAATTCGCGGCAATCCTCCTTCGCGGCGATGATTGCGTCAGCCATCTTATTATACCCTCGGCTTCAAGAATATGATGTCATGGCTTCTCCAGTGTATAATAACTCCATGGAAAATATACTATAGTCCCTGTCAGGCTGTGGAGCCATTACAGGTCCATAGTAAATTTTGTAGCTTAGGAAATCAGTGGCGGATCTAGGGGGGCAAGGGGGCACGAGCCCTGGGCGCCATCTTGGGAGAGGGCGCCGTAACCATGGCGCGCCCCACCCCCAAAATGGTGCCCGCTGCCCGCCCAGGCCCTGCACCGTGTTCCCCTCGCTCTGGCTGGCCTTAAAGAGCCAGCCGGAGCGAGGAGAACGCGCTGCCGCCCGGTGCCCCCTCCCGCCTCTTAGAGTGGGGGACGGGGCGCCATGCGGCGTTCTCCGCGCTCCGGCTGGCTCTTTAAGGCCAGCCAGAGCACGGAGA
>JAJKFI010000018.1:15999652-16029419 GCA_029204185.1 Lerista edwardsae | reverse complement strand
TGCCACCCAGCGCCCCCTCCCGCCTCTTAGAGTGGGGGACGGGGCGCCGTGTGGTGTTCTCTGCACTCTGGCTGGCTCTTTAAGGCCAGCCGGAGCACGGAGAACGTGCTGCAGCCCGGCGCCCTCTCCCACTTCTCAAGGCAGGGGGCGGGGCGCTGGGCGGCGCTGCATTCTGTTTGCTCCCGCCAGCCCTTTAAGGCCAGCGGGAGCGAACAGAATGCGGTGCCACCCAGCACCCCACCCCCCGCCTTGAGAAGCGGGAGGAGGCGCCGGGCGGCAGCGCGTTCTCCGTGCTCCGGCTGGCCTTAAAGAGTCAGCCGGAGCGCGGAGAACGCTGTGCGGCGCCCCATCCCCCACTCTAAGAGGCAGGAGGGGGCACCGGGCGGCAGCGCGTTTTCCTCACTCCGGATGGCTCTTTAAGGCCAGCCGGAGCGAGGAGAACGCGGCGCAGGGCCTTGGCGGGCCACGGGGCCATTTTGCCCCGGCCGCGTTCTGTTTGCTCCCGTTGGCCTTAAAGGGCCGGCGGGAGCGAACAGAACGCGCTCCTTAGAGGGGGCGGGGGCGCAACGTCATGATGTGCATGCCCCTGGGGCACCTTTTCATTGGTGCCATGGGCGCCATTTCAAGCAGATTCGCCCCTGTAGAAATTCGCCCCTCCTTGGCAAGGAGAGCAACTCACCTGTGTGCTGTAGGCACATGCTTACCGGCATGTAAGCTACATTCACCTGAAGCTGATTGCTTCTAGAGTGAGATATAAGCCGCACACTATGAAGCCACTGTTAGTAATGGTAGTGATAGCAATGTAGTGTTAGTTAGTAATGTGCTAAGTGACAGCGCTGTTAGTGTTGTTAGTCAGTACAGTTAGTACTGTTAGTATTGTTAGTGAAGTGCTCTGTTATCAGGAAGTGAGGAAAACTCTCTCTGTGTGGGAGTGAATTTACCTCAGTGCTTCAGTAAGTTATAGACTGTGTGCATATCTACCAAGAAGTGTTTTTGAACTGCTTATCTATGCTTAAAACCATCTAAGACTGCTGCTATTATCTACTTTGTATATCTTCTGACCTGGACTGTTTTATACTGACAACTGCTACCTGCTTTACCCGCTATGGACTTTATCTGCTAATACAAGCCTTAAACCTAAAGGTGCCACGCCTTGTTTGTTTCTTGTCTTCTGGTGTGAAGCAATCTGCTGGTGTGCTTGGATATCTACTTAACTCTGCTAGTGATTAGGCTATCCATGAGTCTAATGATATGCAGCCATCGTAATAGTCCCCCCAAAATCTTGAAAGTATGGACTCAGGCACAGTCCTAACCTGGGGTTAGGCCAGCACAAGTCTCTTATGCCAGTCCAGGAATATCGCAAACGCACCACAAAGCACATTTGCACCACTCTTGGAGTCATTACTTCATATTTCATGAGTCATATATTTCTGTTGTACATTTACAATGTGGTATCAAAAGTAGACTAAAAGTTTTCTTATCAATTACACCTCAATCTTTAGCAGGGTTTAACAGATTTACAGAGTGTGAGAACTGGACAATCCACAAAATGTTCACAAAATAAGCATAATTGAGAGAAAGTTAGGCACATGTAAGCTATGCTGATATCAATGGCTCCTAAAGGTTTAACTGTGCTCTTTCTTTGGATTACACCTAATACTATCTTTCTTCAACTTCCATTTTTACTGGCTTCATTACAATGGAGAAGCTAATAAAAACTGAGTCAAAACTATTTTGACAATTCACCCAGCTCATTATAGACTTGTCAGGAACTGTGTTGATTACAAACAGCTCAGAGGGCCATATTACCACAATGCAATGAGCATCAGGATCTTATCTATTTGCACTACAACAGCAAAACGCTTCTGCAAATCAGCTCCGAGAAATATTGAGTTGAGTTTGGAGTATTAGGAAACAGGAAATTAAATCATGGGTCTGCTCAGCAGTAGCAAGGATACAACACTAAAAAAAGCAGAGGGTTTTTTAATTGTTTACAAAAGCAATAAAGGCTCAGTGCCACAAGCTGGCTTGAAACCACATTAACTGAATTTTGGATTGGATGGCCAAACACTCCAGCTTAATTTGTTTATGCACCACAACCCGTGGTAATTTGCAAGTGCTTCAAAGAACTGGACTGGGATAGAGCCTTTTAGAGGGCATTTACCATAAACAACATCATTTTAACTTATACATCTCTTTGCATTTTGTACAGGTTGTACTGAATGATCCTTGACTTCAAAATGTAAAAAATTAGAAAATTCTATATGTTTTTCATTTGTCAGTATAATTACTGAAAGGTCTGCTCTTCAAGCTATTCTCCTGGAGGAGGACGGTTTGGAAACCCTAAACAGGGATAGGCATCCCTCGCATATAAGAACATAAGAAGAGCCCTGCTGGATCAGGCCAAAGGCCCATCTAGCACAGCTTTCTGTATCTCATAGTAGCCCATCAGATGCCTCAGGGAGCACACAAGATTCCCCTGTATCTGGCATTCTGAAGTAATATACATGAGCTACTTAACAAAATGACTAACTGGTGAACAGCTACTGCAATCCCCCCACCACCACACACACATTTTATGGCAAGGGAGAAAATGGCAAGAGCAAGGCAGTAAGACAGGAGATCCTTTCAAGAAGCAACACACACACAGCATCATATCATTAATAAATACAGTCCTCACAGTCCAGGTTTCTCTCCCCCCCACACACACACACAAATATTTAACAGTAGAAAAAAATGGCCAGAGCAAGGGAACAGGGCAAGTCACAGGGACATGCTTTGGAGGGCAGGAGAACATCTAAGGAAGTCCCTCACCCGTGACACTCTGGGGAGGAGAAGGAGCCGCCTTTCACTTCACTTCCTTTCTCTCTGCCCTTTGCCAGCTCTGCCTCTCACCATCATGGAAAAGCCACTTCTCCCACCGCTACCATCCCAACTGGCCTCAGTCATGCTCCAAGCATCCACCTCACAAGAGCACATGCCAGCCAGGATTTTGCTAGCTCCAGGGTGGCAGCTAGAAAGGGCTGAGCTGGCCAGCTCGTTGCTCTCACCCCATCCTTCCCGGCTGCTCAGCTACTCTGAGTCGAATAGAGCCATGAGCTATGGGTAACCACCCCACGAGCTACCAGTAGATCACAAGCCCCACATTGCCTATCCCTGCCCTACAACAACTTCAATAAATCTTTGTACACTTACAGGAGTTTGTTGCGACTTGTTATGTTAGGGTGTGCCCATTGTAATTTTCTTACAATGCTGGCCTTTTCAAAATCTTTGCTCTGTTATATAATTTCTGTGCAAATGTTAATAGATTCATTCATTCACTTGTCAAACTCCTACTATTATCTCTCTTGTAAAGTGGTTACCATATCAGATATTACACATCTTGTTTCATGCTTTTCCCTATCCCCAGGGAAATTTGGTTGCTTGAAAAAGTTAACTGCTGTATTAGGTTTTCCCCCCAAAACATTTCATACACTTTGTATCTGCACTCAAAAGAATTGCTCAAAAAAAGAAACCCAACTTAAGAGGATTTGGAAAATAATTAACGAAAAATGAAAATCCACTGCTTTGTGAGACGTTGCTTTAATCTTATTACATTCCTAAGAATAATATAGCCTGTAGCACTTTATTGTTCAAATTTGGAATAACAACTCTGTGAAATAATATTTTATAAGCTGTGCAACAGACATACACAAAGGTTCCCAAACTGTGCGCCACAGTGCCTCAGGGCCCCATGACAGACCCATATGCAAGATGTCCCTGGCAGCCTCTTTCCAGCTCTCCTGGAAACCACCATCTCACACAATCCAAGATGGCAGTGCCCATCTTCCCAGCTCTCTCATGTACCACCATCTTGGATTACGCGAGATGATCTTGTGCAATCCAAGATGGTGGCACCTCAGAGAAACAGGAAGAGTAGGCCCCCGCAAAAGAAGAGTACCATAACCATGAAAAATTTGGGAATCGCTGGACATACAAGGTATCTAGGCAAGATTTCTTCAGACAGCTCAAAAAGCTCCCAAATATATAATTGGCTGGGACCCACACAGCCCAATGAACACATCCACATACCCTGTATGCATAGGGAATCAGGCTTCCCAAATTTCTTTTTTAAAAATTGTAGAATCTTGCACTGTTTCGGAGGTTGCTCCCATAGGTTCCCTCAGTTTCATTCAGAGCCAACTGGACAGCATCCATAAACATAGAACCCAGGGACCCAACAGCTCTCAAGTTTTATTATTATGGAATTTTTCTGCCTATGCCATGCCTTGAGCAAATCAACAGATAAAAATTATTGGCACAAGCTTTCTAATGAAAGACTTGTGTATCATCTGTGAACGTTTCTAGACTTTTCTCAGTAATAAAAGTAGCAAAGACCAAAGACATCATCAAATTCTGAGGATCAGCAATCTCAAAATGAGATCAATGCAGAACTAATAAAGCAAAGATCTAAATCATGTTGGGAGAAGGCTGGAAATACCAGTAAGCAGGACACTCCAAGCAAGCCTTTTGATTGCCAATCAATAAGGAGGCTTAGAAATGTGAAGTGAGCTGCCTGATCCTATTCCTACAAACCCTAATAAAGCAATTAAAGGGGAGTTTCTTTAAGCCATTGCTATAAAAGAATTGACTTTTAAACTGAGAAAATAGGGAGAAAAGGTTAAAGGAGAAGTTAGGACAAGGAGGGAGGAAATCAATTATTTTCTTCTGCAAAAAAAATAGATTAAAGATGGTTTTACACAGCTTTTCCTTTGGAAGGGACTGTGTCCTCTAAGATCACTATAGATCTAACAGACAAAACATGCAGCAGATAAAATAAAACATCATTACCACGAATGGGGTCCTATCAAGAAGCTCCAAGACTATACAAGATAAGTTCTAAGATTTGTAAGTTTTATTGGAATGTAAAGAGGTCATACCATATACATATACAGTCAGAGCAAGGGGCATAGGTATGTCTATCCATGCATATAGCATCCATGCATATAGGGTGTAGGGGCAGGCTGTTAACTCATCCAAAGGGGTGGCTTAGGGCAGTAGTTCTCAAACTGTGGGTCAGGATCCACCAGTGTGTCACGAGTCAATTTCAGATGGGTCATGAAGTACCTAGAGCAGCCACACTGAAAACAAGGGAAGATGGGATGTTGGCAAAGGGGACAGCTGTGTGGTTGTTTTGCTTGTGTCAATGTTGTAAATAGGCTTTTTCTTTCTTTCTGATTCTTTGCTATTGGAAAATGGCTGAGAAATAGCCTAACCTATTGCTGTGTTCTAAGGAAAACAGCAACGCTGGTGTCACTATGAAAGCACTTCAGACCATGACATCACTTCTTGTGCATCCTGGATAGAATGGCATTCTAAAAAGTGGGTCCCAGTGCTAAAACGTTTAAGAACCACTGACTGAGGGGAAGGTAGGTGGAAAAATTATGACTGGTTTTGCTGTTCAGATTGTTATAATCTGTAACTGTGTTCCATGGGGCCTACTCCCAGCAAAGGCGTACCAGGGTAAAACCGTGCCTATGGCACAAAACATCATGACATCACAACGTAGTGATGTCATGACGTTGAGGGGTGTGGCTTCTCTCCATGCAGAGAGAAGCCACATACCCCCTTGGCCCCAGAGGCAGCTGGAGAAACCGGGCACCTCCCTGGCTGGCAGGGGGGAGGCACGTGGTTAGTTTTGCCCAATCGCCGGCTGGGAGGAAACTCGCACCTTCTCTCCCCCCAGCCAGAGAGGCACACGTTTCCTCCCAGCCAGCATTTTGCCCGATCGGAAGCTGGCTTGCAAGCTGGGGGGCGTGGCTTTGGGGCATTGTGTTGGGGGGGCTGAGGGCAATTGGTGCCCCCTTAGTAAATAGCGCCCATTGCTCTTGTCCCCCCACGCAATACCATAAATACGCCACTGACTCCCAGGGAAGTGTGCATAGATTATAGCCTCAGTTGTATGAAACAAAAAACCAATAAATAGTTAACACCCACACCCATATACATTATCTGCTTTTCTTTTCCTTCCCCAACCATCATTACCCAGCAGCTATTTGCAGCACAACTAAGTAGAAGAGGCAAAATTTTTACATTTTGTCAACCTTTAAATAGACCTTCAATAGAGCAGATTTCAGACGGCAATTCTTCTTAGCATTTTAATGCTTGCGAAAAGTATGCCCCCTTGAGACCCAGAATATTCGATTTTTTGGAGAAACAACAGGACAGCAGTTACAACAAAGCAACCATCTTCTCCATGGAGCCCTTGTCAAATTACTCTGCAGAGGCAATGGAAAAAGATGAGCCTACAGGTTTGACAAATATGATTTCAGTTTTCTGTGAAGTAAAAGGTTATCAGGAGAACTGGATGGTTCCACACCACTTTCCAGGCACAGAATGCCAATGAAGCACTGAAAACAACTCTTTTGCGCTACCAAGAGCCAGAAAAGCCTTACCTAACCTTTTTCCCCAACCTGCCAATGGGAAAAATTTTTTTAGAACACTGAATAGTATTTACATGCCCTAATTTATTCTAATATATAAATATTGAAATTTGCTATTAGTGAGATTAGAACAAAAAAAGGCAATTTGGCAGAAAACATAAATACATACAAACGTTGGACAAATTTTAAACCAGCCAGGTGGAAATCTTAATCCCTGGTCAATGTGAGCCTGTTGATAACCATCAGCTCATTTCACACAAGTCATTAAATATCCATTAGAATGTAATTAGTTTTTATCACTATGGACCTGTGCTGACCTGACCTAAAATTTGAGCTGAAGGCTCCAAACACATATTTTCAAGGCTCTGAATCATTCTTTTCACCAACATGTTTAAGACTGGATATGCCACATACATTGCTTATGTGGATACAAAATACAAAAATGGCTTGATCCCATTTTGCAGAGGACTATGTCAAATGCAGAGCCATTCCCGGCTCGCAGCACACCTGGGGCGGGGCGATAGCACGGCCCCCCTAGCGTATCTTCCCTCCGTCTCTGGTCAAATGAGATTGGGATTTTGGTTGACATCAGATATGGAAAAACCTGGATAAGAAAATAGTGGAGCCTGAATGGTGGAACCTAATTAAAAAGGTACTGGATACACAGGTACTGGATACTATCAGAATAACTGAAACACAGTGGGATATCTAGCAGAATACGTTGAATGGAGCATATTAAGAACATAAGAAGAGCCCACTGGATCAGGCTAAAGGCCCATCTAGTCCAGCTTCTTGTATCTCACAATGGCCCACCAGGTGCCTCAAGGAGCACACAAGACAACCAGATACGTGCATCTTGTTGCCAGTCCCTTGCATCCCGCACTCCAAGGTAGCCTACCTCTAAAGTAAGGAAGTTGCACTAACCATTATGGCCTACAGCCTGTGATGGACTTTTCCTCCAGAAATCTGTCCAGTCCCCTTTTAAAGGCATCTAGGCCAAATGTCATCAACACTTCCTGTGGTAAGGAGATTGAGACATACAAAATTATGCATGGAAGGGATAGAGTCGATAAAGGGATGTTCTTTTCCCTCTCTCAAAACACCAGAACCAGGAGGCATCCGCTAAAACTGAGGGTTGGGAGAGTTAAAACAGATAAAAGGAAGTACTTTTTTACCCAGCGGAACTCTTTGCCACAGGAGGTGGTGATGGCATTTGGTCTTGATGCCTTTAAGAGGGGATTGGACAGATTTCTGGAGGAAAAGTCCATCGTGGGCTATAGGCAATGATGGGTTGTAACCTCCTTACATTAGTAGTAGGCTACTTTAGAGTACTGGGTGCAAGGGAGTGACAACAGGATGCAAGCATCTTGTTGTCTCATGCCTCCCTGGGGCACCTGGTGGGCCGCTGTGAGATACAGGAAGCTGGACTAGATGGGCCTTTGGCCTGATCCAGCAGGGCTCTTCTTATGTTCTTACGAGTTCTGTGGCACAGATTAATTTGTTGTTGTTGAGTCGCTAAGTCGTGTCCGACTCTTCGCGACGCCATGGACCACAGCACGCCAGGCCTCCCTGTCCTCCACTAGCTTCTGGAGTTCGCCCAATTTCATGTTCATTGCTTAGGTGACACTATCTAACCATCTCATCCTTTGCCGCCCAGCTGATTAATTACCAGATTAATTACCAGCTGGTAATTAAAGTATTTCCTTTTATCTGTTCTCACTTTCCCAACACTCAATTTTAGTGGATGTCCCCTGGTTCTGGTATTGTGAGAGAGGGAAAAGAACCTCCCTCTATCCACTTTATCCATCCCATGCATAATTTTCTATGTCTCAATCAAGTCCCCCCTCAGGTGCCTTTTTTCTAGGCTGAAGAGCCCCAAACACTGTAGCCTTTCCTCATATGGGAGATGCCCTAGCCCTGTCATTATTATAGTCGCTCTCTTCTGCACCTTGCACCTTCTCTAGTTCCCCTATATCTTCTTTGAGGTGTGGCGACCAGAACTGTACACAGTACTCCAGATGTGGCATTACCATCCATTTGTACAGTGGCATAATATTGGCTGTTTTATTCTCAACCCAGACTGCAATCCTACGGGCCTGCGCCATATCCAGCACAGTATAAGGGAGACTGGAGCCTCCCCACAGCAAGGGCACCATCCTCCCCTATGCGCTACTCGGATCAGCAGGCGCAAGCACAGATCTGAGGACACTGTGCGGCCTGAATCGGGGCCGCACAGCCTCCCGAATGGGCTTAGGATTTGGCCTTATGGCCGAATCCTGCACCCACCTCCCTCCCAGGCTGGCACACCTGCTGGCCCGCCCACCACCAGCCCAGAAATCCCCTCCCCCAGCCCATTCCCTCCTCTGTCCCAACATGGTGCCTCCCTTGCGCCAGCCGGCTTCGGCCAATGCAAGGGAGGCACAGTGTGGGCGCAACCATAACACCAGTGCCGTTGCTGTAGCGCCGATGCAGGGGTGCCGCTCAGCGCCCCTGCGCCAGTTTTACCGATACAGATGTCGCACCAACGCTATGATATTGCGTTGGCGCGATGGGCATGCTTTCATTGTGCTGCCCATGAGCTTCAGGGCTGAGCCAGAACTGGCATCCTGATCTGCCCAGTCCACATTCAATTCCTATTACTTACTGCATAACATTTGTTTTCTTGCACGTGGGCTGTACGTTACATAGCTATGAATATCACAGTAGCATTGCCAGAACAAAAGTTAACCACCATATGTGTTAGGTGTATGTGTCTATGCTGTGTCCACATGTCTATTCTGGGACACACTTTCAGAGGCCATTCACATAGTTTCCATCCTGTCTGCCTTTCATAGGTCAGTGAAAATGTTTTTATTTTGCCAGGCATTTAGATTAAGTTGAACCACTCCTCTGTTGTTTTTAGTGGTTCTACTTAAGTTCTTAATGTAGTTTTTGGTTTTCTAATTGTACAGGTGCCCCCCGTATCCACAGATTCTCTATCCGCAATTTCAATTACCCATGGATTGGAGGGGCTGACCTTCCTTTAGTCTTTCTTTGGGTCACTAAAAAACCTCTTGCTTTGGGAGGGGGCAAGGGAGAACCCAACAAGTTCCCTCTTATTCATGGTTTCAGGAATCCACGAGGGGCCCAGGAACCTGTCTCCCACGGATACTGGGGCATGCCTGTATGGCTTTTACTCTGTTTGTGTGAGCTGCCTTGAGTCCCTTGACTGAAGGAAGAAAAGTGACATATAAACACTTTTAATAAATAAAGAGCATGCAACTGTTTTCAGGTAAAAGGGTACTGCACTACAGAAAGCTGACTAACAAAAAGTAGCATTGTCGCTATTCAAAGAGCCATTGAAAAGCTGAATAACCACTTCTGGAAATAGCTGCTTTAAAAATGTTCAGAGAAATGCCTTTCCTCCCACTTCTGCTTTTTGGAAGAATAGATGGAGCTAACGCCAAGGCGGAAGATCTAAGACCTAGAATTACAGGTCATTTACCTAAGTTATCACTTGGTGCCTTTGGGGGAAATGTCTTAAAACAGTTATAAACTTATAATTATCCAGGTGGCAAGTAGCCCTTGAAGGCTAAAGCTTACCAATGGCCATAAAACAACAGTTAGGAGGAGAGCAAGAATGAAGAAAAAAAGTTGAAACAAAAGGAAGAGAATTCAGTTTTTGAAGAATTCAGTTTTTTCTTGCCCTCATTAAATAAACCAGCCTTGTTTTATAACATACAGGTGTTTCAATAATGCCATTTGTACGTGTGTTTTTAACAACAGTTTAGAAATACAGAACTGATTTCTTTCAGTTCTGTGAAAACAGCAATTTGCAATAGACAAAAAAACAGAAAAATTAATATTTATTTTGGTGTTGATCCAAAACACAAACAAATGGAGGTGGGACCACCAAAGTCAGGTTTGACTTTATTCAATGAGGAGAGGTTCACAAGGTTGTGGCTTCATCTAGATAGGTTTCGTCTAGATAGGCTGGTAAGGAGTGCTGGGGAGGAGGTAGCGGTCGTGGTGCATATTGGCACCAACGATGTGGGGAAATGTAGCCGGGAGGTCCTGGAAGCCAAATTTAGGTTGCTAGGCAGGACGCTGAAGGCCAGGACCCCCAAGGTAGCGTTCTCAGAAGTGCTACCCATTCCACGTGCAGGGCCAGCTAGGCAGGCGGAGCTCAGGGGTCTCAATGCGTGGATGAGACGGTGGTGTCGGGAGGAAGGGTTTAGATTCGTTAGGCACTGGGGGACATTCTGGGACAAGCCAGGCCTGTACAAGAGGGACGGGCTTCACTTGAACCAGAATGGAACCAGACTGCTGGCCCTTAACGTTAAAAAGGTGGCAGAGCAGCTTTTAAACTGATCCCTGGGGGAAAGCCAACAGGAGCCAAGAGGTGTCCGGTTCGGAACTCCTCATCCCTATGAGGGGAGGAGGGGGGAGTAGTACTACAGAGTAATGGCGGAGTAGGAAATAGAACTTCAAACCTGAGTGTAAGTGACAATTTGTCCAGTAAAAAGAGAGGAGGGGAAAGGAGATCAAAAAACAGTCCCTCCTTAGAGAACTCCGTATATAGGTGTTATTATGCGAATGTCCGAAGTCTCTGAGCAAAGATGGGGGAACTGGAATGTTTGGTGGCTAGGGAAAACATTGATATAGTAGGCATAACGGAAACCTGGTGGAATGCAGAGAACCAGTGGGATACGGCAATTCCAGGCTATAAACTCTATAGGAGGGACAGGGAAGGGCGTGTTGGCGGAGGGGTGGCCATCTATATCAAAGAAGGGATAGAATCCAGCAGAGTAGAAACTGAAGGTGGGCCGGACTCCACCATGGAGTCACTGTGGGTTAAACTGCCAGGCCGTAAAAGCAATGTAATAGTGGGGGGGTGCTATCGTCCTCCCGATCAAAAACTTGAAGGTGACCTTGAAATGAGGAAACAAATCAGGGCAGTGACCAAGAGAGACAGGATTGTAATCATGGGGGACTTCAATTATCCTCATATTGACTGGGTCAACTGCTGCTCTGGTCAAGAAAGAGAGACCGGATTCCTTGACGTGCTAAATGATCGTGCCTTAGAGCAGCTAGTCTAGTCATGGAGCCAACCAGAGACAGGCGACTCTGGATTTAATATTGTGTGGTACTCGGGACCTAGTTAGGGATGTAAGTGTTACTGAGCCATTGGGGAACAGTGACCATGCTGCGATTGGTTTTGCCATGCATGTCCAGGAAAGAGTGCAGAGCAAATCTGACATAAGAACCCTTGACTTTCGAAGGGCAGATTTCCCTCAGATGAGGAAGCTAGTTAGGAAGAAATTGAAAGGGAAGGTAAAAAGAGTCCAATCCCTCCAGGCTGCATGGAGGCTGTTTAAAATAACAGTAGTAGAGGCCCAGCAGAAGTGTATACCGCAAAGAAAGAAGGGTTCGACAAGGTCCAGGAGGGTGCCTGCATGGCTGACAAACAAAGTTAGAGAAGCTGTAAAGAGCAAGGAAGCTTCCTTCCGTAAATGGAAGTCTTGCCCCAGTGAGGAGAATAAAAAACAACATAAACTCTGGCAAAAGACAAGTAAGTAGGGGATACGGGAGGCCAAGAAAGCGTTTGAGGAACACATGGCTAGCAACACAAAGGGGAATAATAAAAGCTTCTTCAAATATGTTAGAAGCAGGAAACCTACCAGAGAGACGATTGGCCCTCTGGATGGTGAGGGACGGAAAAAGGAGATAAAAGGGGACTTGGAGATTGCAGAGAAATTAAATGAATTCTTTGCGTCCATCTTCACAGCAGAAGAACTTGGGCAGATACCACAGCCCGAACAGCCCTTCCTAACTAAGGAATTAAAGCAGATAATGGTTAACAAGGAAGATGTTTTAGATCAAATTGATAAACTACGTATAAATAAGTCACCAGGCCCAGATGGTATATACCCAAGAGTTATTAAGTTGCTGACCTCTTAACTAAAAGAACGAAGTTGCTGACCTCTTAACTAAAGTATGCAACACGTCCCTTCAAACGGCCACGGTGCCAGAGGATTGGAGGATAGCCAATGTCACGCCAATCTTTAAAAAAGGGAGAAGGGGGGACCCTGGAAACTACAGGCCGGTCAGCCTAACGTCTGTTCCAGGTAAGATGGTGGAAAGCCTCATCAAAGATAAAATCCTAAAACACGTAGAGGAGCAAGTACTGCTAAAAAAGTCAGCATGGCTTCTGTAAGGGTAAGTCTTGCCTCACAAACCTTTTGGAATTCTTTGAAAAGGTCAACAGGCACATGGATGTGGGTGAACCTGTGGATATCATATACCCGGATTTTCAGAAGGCGTTTGACACAGTCCCCCATCAAAGGCTGCTGAAGAAACTTCATAGTCAGGGAATAAGAGGGCAGGTCCTCTTATGGATCCAGAATTGGTTGAGGGCCAGGAAACAGAGAGTGGGGGTCAATGGGCAATTTTCACAATGGAGAGAGGTGAAAAGTGGAGTGCCCCAGGGATCTGTCTTGGGGCCCGTGCTTTTCAATTTATTCATAAATGACCTGGAGACAGGGATAAGCAGCGAGGTGGCCAAGTTTGCAGATGACACTATACTTTTCCGGGTGGTAAAAACCAGAAAGGATTGTGAAGAGCTCCAGAAGGATCTCTCCAAGTTGGGGGAATGGGCAGCCAAATGGCAGATGCGTTTCAACGTAGACAAATGTAAAGTGATGCATATTGGGGCAAAAAAACAAAACTTCACCTATAGGCTTATGGGTTCTGAGCTGTCTGTGACAGCTCAGGAGAGAGATCTTGGGGTGTTGGTGGACAATTCAATGAAGGTATCGACCCAGTGTGCAGCAGCAATTAAGAAGGCCAATTCTATGCTTGGGGTCATTAAAAAAGGGGCTGAGAATAAAACAGCCAATATTATCATGCCATTGTACAAATCGATGGTAAGGCCGCACCTGGAATATTGTGTCCAGTTCTGGTCGCCACATCTTAAAAAGGACATAGTGGAGCTGGAAAAGATGCAGAAGAGAGCGACAAAAATGATTACGGGGCTGGGGCACCTCCCTTATGAAGAAAGACTGCAGCGTTTGGGGCTCTTCAGCCTAGAAAAAAGGCGCCTGAGGGGGGACATGATTGAGACATGCATGGAAGGGATAGAGTCGATAAAGGGATGTTCTTTTCCCTCTCTCAAAACACCAGAACCAGGGGGCATCCGCTAAAACTGAGGGTAGGGAGAGTTAAAACAGATTAAAGGAAGTACCTTTTTACCCAGTGGGTAGTTAATCTGTGGAACTCTTTGCCACAGGAGGTGGTGATGGCATCTGGTCTTGATGCCTTTAAGAGGGGATTGGACAGATTTCTGGAAGAAAAGTCCATTGTGGGCTATAGGCAATGATGGGTTGTAGCCTCCTTACATTAGTAGTAGGCTACTTCAGAGTACTGGGTGCAAGGGAGTGGCAACAGGATGCAAGAATCTTGTTGTCTCATGCCTCCCTGGGGCACCTGGTGGGCCGCTGTGAGATACAGGAAGCTGGACTAGATGGGCCTTTGGCCTGATCCAGCAGGGCTCTTCTTATGTTCTTATGTTCATACTGGGACAATGTCTTGCCTCCGGTCTTTAACTTATGTCACCATTAATTCTCAAAGAAGTGGCGTAATCCCCCATTTCATTTTGTGAAACACACATACAGGAGGGAATAGAAGGCATCCAAGAGTCTAGGTAATGTGGCATCTGTGTTAGATACATCACATTTTACTTGGGAGTCATAGGAATTATCATAAACAGACCATCATTGTAACTGGTACTTACAAGTAATTTGCCATTTAACTGCAGTGTAAAGGGTAAAACAAGAATGTCTGCTTACTGCGGTTTCCTGCATTCAGATACATTAACAGCACAATCCAACCCCCTTCCCATGACCGGCACAAGCCTCTTGCGCTGACCGAGCTCTGTCGTGCACATGTCCTAAAACACACGCGTGCCGGCACTTCTTGCGTAGCGCTGGCAGAAGCCCCCCCCCCAGTATGCCACTCCTGCACCAGCCAAGTCCAGTTGGCACAGGGGTGGTTCTGGGCAGGGGGAAGGCGGAACAGGGTGGTGGCATTCTAGGAGGCAGGCAGGCCCGGGGAGGGGGGTGGAACTTGGATTCAGCCATTAGTCCACTTCCAAACTCCGGTCCCCAGGCCATGTGGTGTGCTCGGCCTGGTTGTTCCAGTGCAGCTTAGGATTTCACCCTAAATAACCTTATCCTACAGATTCTTCAACACATCATAGAAATATGCCCTTATTTTTTTGCTAAACGTTGTGAGCTGAAAGTTTCTCCACACAAGGGCATCATGGGGGGCCCTTAGGATACTAAGTAACCCCAAAGCTTCCGTCTATATCTACCAAGACTAGGCACAAAGCAATACATCACCTTATGATTATTCAGATTTCAAAGAAACCATCATTATATTGAGTTAATAAAGAGTATAGTTAATCCAATAAAGGAACAACATCATTTCTGTTCTTGTCACAGGTGGATGGACTGGGAAGAGGAAAAAAAATAAGAGCCTAAGGATTACAGCCTAAATCACATGAAGTGTTGGTCGATTTCCCCTCCCTGACGTTTTGCCTTTGATCCTTCATGCTAATGAATGCTGGGAATTCAACAGTGTTGAGAGATCATAAACAGGTTTGGATTCTGCCACAGAAACCTGTTCATTATAGTGTTTTCCATGCAAGACGCTTCAAGCTATAGAAGACCAGAGGAACATGGAGAGTTCCTGCATAGTTTGTACATTCAAAGCATGTTATTCTGAATTATAAATGGAATCCTATTAGAAACATGGGCCACAATTCAGTACAAAAGGACAGGGCACATAAGCCTCCTCATCAATCACATTACAGTCATGATAGGCACACTGTAAGGTCAGTAGGGTATAGCAACACATAGACCTTTGATTCTTTCATTAATCACAGAATCTGTGCCCCTTTCCTACATTCCTACTGAAATACTTAGCAAAATGCTGTCTGGATACTCCTTCTGCCTCAACCTCTTCTCATGGTGGGACCTCCATATTAAGGGGGACAGGAGTGACATGTCCTGTGGTGTTTTATTGCAAGTTTATTACACATGGGGTAAAGCAATGCCTCCTGGTCTGACAGTGTACAAGGAAAGGGGAAGGTCTAAGTTCTCATCTCTATCTCGTCTTGAGACAGCCTGCCATGTCAGCTGTCACTGGAAGGTGGCGATCTGCACCCCTTTGAGAGCAGGTATTGGGAGAGGGGGACAAGGCTTTTTCTGCCTCCTGCTGTACCCACAATGTCTCTCTTGTCATCTTCTCTCCACTCACACCGCTCCTGGCCTCTGAATCTCTGGTGTCTTGCTGCCTGCCCTCCTTTGCTCCTCACCTTTCCTTCCATTTAAGTCACCCACCCTGCTGCCTTCATCCCAGTCACTGGGAATCAAGCTGGCTGTACCACAACCCTTGTCTCACAAGGCCTCGATACAGGCAAGATATGCAGGAACATCCACTCTCTACGACCACCAGTGATGTCTCCCATGGCCACAGCTACGTGCTGTCAATCCATCTCCATTATATCTAATAACAGCATGTGAGCTGAAAATATTACACAAAGCTGGCCATATACCGCACTTTTAAAGATCCATCTGTGAGGGTCTGGAAACTGCTTCAAGCAACCATTCTGGGCAGTTCAAGGATTTGTGATCAGTGGAGACTAAGAAATTGGCTCAGATCGAGGTTTCACTATTAACATATTGTCATAAGAAGACAATTCTAACTTTGAACTTTGTTATGATTTGGCAATAACACTTATTGTCTACTAATCACAGGTTCTACACTATCCCATCAAAAGTATTTTGTTTCAAGCATTTCTTTCATGATCCTCACAATTTCTCTATAATCTGAGGCTTGCAGTTCAAAGACATTCCTCCAAAGAATGAAGGATTGTGCTTACTATTCCTATAGGCTGCTCCCCACCCAGGGAAACTTGACATACCTTCTAGCTCAGATTATTGGCAATTATTTTCACAACCAGGAGACTTAACTCAACATCAGCGCTTTACGACAGCCTGTACTTCCAACTGTCAGGCCCTGTTCTTACAGACGCTAAAACAAGAATGCAACAAGCAGGCAGGCTGCCTGCATACTAGGAGGAGAGATGTTAACACATTAGAGCGGTGATGGTGAACCTTTTGGTGAATAAATAAATTCATTTATTTTTAAAAATACAGCCCAATCATGCGTGGGGCTATGCATTACATAAAGAAACACCAAATCATTACAAACAAACTTAGTTGTTGTCAGGTGTTGTTGAACTCTGGCGTGTCACCCAAAACGGTCTCGGTGTGTCACCTTTGACACATGTCATAGGTTCACCTTCACTGAGCTAGAAGGAAAGAAGCAGGAAACTTCCTGAAGGCTGATATGGAGTAGATATTTGAACTGCTATAAAGAATGCATGTTTACTAAGTGGAGTACATATAAGGCAACTGAATTCCCTCTAAACTTCCTGGCATCCCTGCCTTTAATCAAGCCTTGGACCGATTATTGCCTTTGTTCTTTATTGATACTCCAGTGACACTGACACAATTAGGAGGTAGAATTCTGAGTGTTCACAGGCATTGCACAGTCAGCCAGTGCTGTTTAGCTTTAAATTGCATAGCCTGTGGAGAGGAGGCTGAGCACATGGCTTTAATGCGTGTGCTATTTTAAGGAAATGGTTCACCAAATTCAGCCTTGGTGTAACTTCCATTGCATTGTCTTTGAGTCTTTTCTTTCATAGTAAGATAAAAGTAAGAAGCTTGTTAAAGAATCTTCTGCAAGATTCTGATGTCTTTTTAGAAGCAGCTTGGAATTATCGGCCTGAATCTAAAATCCCAGTGTGCAGGATCACCAATTTTTCACTCTGCTGAACACCCCATGCTGCCAACCTTCTGCAGTAAATTTTTGAAAGCATATGAAGCTCATCTTTGGACCCAACCCACTGTTAAGATGGATTTTCTTAAAAAAGGATTAGTTGAAAGGGCTACATGCAAATATAGCTTATTCAATTTACAGCACTCTAGAAGCATGACAGATACATTATACTCACATTATGTCAACACAAATTTAATACAACTAAAATAAAGCTTTTGTCCTAGCTTTGATTTGAGACTAATCTATTTTAATAAAGTATATTTAAATAAAAATTAAGTTCGCATGATAATCAAAATAGGACTAAAATGAAAAGCAAATGGAAAAAAGGAATGAGACAGTGTTTCTCAAACTGTGAGTCAGGACCAACTAGGTAGGTCACAAACCAATTTCAGGTGGGTCCTCATTCATTTCAAAGTATTTTATTTTTATATTAGACTTGATGCTACCATGGTATGTGGCTGAAATTGGGGAAATGTTACAGATCTGTATTTTTAACAGGCTACTTTGTCTATGCTTTTAACAAGGATAGTCAATGGAGCTAACTCCTAGGTAAGTGCGCTAGGATTGCAGCCTTTGGGATGTTTGGGGAATTAAAAAAAAAACAGATCAGTAGCTACAGTACTTGGAAGGGTTAGAGGGTTGTTCTTTATTTTAAATTTACTTCAATTTGATTTTGTCATATGGGGGTTCTAAAAATTTTCCTGCTTGATGATAGCACTTTCAGGCTAATGACATCACTTCCAATGGGTCCCAACAGATCGTCATTCTAAAAAGTGGGTCCTGGTGCTAAAACATTTGAGAACCACTGGAATAAGGAATTAACCAAAGATATTATACCTGTGTCTATTAGTCCTTGCATTGGTTTTACAGGTTTTTAGAAGGAATTACTTACATCACTGTGACAAATCAAACCGGAGAAGTCTTATAATAAAATTGGACCTAAAGCTGCTCATGTTCTATGACAGTGATCTTCAACCTTTTTCATGCTATGAACCAAACCCCCCCCCCAATAAAGTGTGAGATTGGGGACCCATCACTGATCGTGCCTCCCTCCTAGGACCCAATCCGTCCAACCCCCACCTGCCTCATTTCCCTCTGCCTCCAGTGTCCCTCTGCCTCTTGTGGGCAGGGCTGGCCTTAGGAGCTGCAAGGCAAGAAGAGGTTGTGCAGGATTGTACCAAGAAGTCAGTTTTGCTAAGTCAGTACCATGATTGGATTGGATCCAAGCCCTCTCTTGCACTGGCTTTGAAATGTCGCCATGATCCCCCCATGAGGTTTTGCGACCCCATTGGGGTCCCAACCCACAGGTTGAAGAATACTGTTCTATGAGTATGTTTCAGAAAGTATGTAACAACAATTTTCAGAATATCATTGCCTATTTTGCTGCAGAATTCAAGCATCTGTTTTAACATTACTCTTTTAGTGTGCTCCCTGCTCATGCCTGTAACTGAGATTTTACCTTCTTGGCTTTCAGTCCTGGCCTTCCCCTTTGAGTACTGGTCTCTTTCTTCTGGTGAGATTTAGTGCTCTATTGATCCTGTTTCCCTTAAGCTTCCATCTAGCACACATGTCAAAGGTGATCTTGATTTCTCTTCAGGTTCCTATTCTGGTCACCAAAAGGCATGTGGACATACCCCACAAGTATACCACGTTGCACTAGGCTGGGGGTGTCAAACGTAAGGCCCACGGGCCGCCACTGGCCTCTGGCAGCTCTTCATCCAGTCCACAGAAGCTCTTCATGATGCAGCTGCAGAGATCCACACAGCCAAGTCTGAAACCCTCCTATACTGTTCCAAGGTCAAATAAGACTTAAGAGCTTGAGGAAACATGCTTATGGGTTTTTTTTAAAAAGAATAGAAATACAGCTTAAAAAAAATAAGAACAAATACTGTGGTCACAACATCGTTTAATAGTCTAGATTAAGAGGCTGAATTTACAAAACTTAAGAGCTTTCACGGCCTGTTCTTAAGCTCACCCTTGGGCCTGTAGCCCTCAGTTCAGGCTATACTGAACCATTCCCAACGGAAGCCTTTAGCTGCAGTCAGAATTGCCTGTACCCTGCCTCTTTCCCTCCCCACTAATCTCTCTAGCTTTCTTCCTTTCCTGCACCCCAAAACCTTCTCTTTCTTTTCCCAGGTGACTCTGGGAAGCCCAACCAATCTACCTACATCTTCCCCATATTTCCCCCTTCTCCTTCCAAGGAATTCCTCTCCTTTCTCACTGCTTTCCTTAGAGTGCCATTGTACATGTACGTTAATGACAGAATTCCCCCCAGTATAGTTTAAGAAGCAAGAATGTTAACAAATAAGTAGTCCCCAGTTGAAACCCATCTTTCGGTTCTAGAGTACTTTTTAGTAAACTTTGGTGCACCTTAACTTTTGCCTCAATCATCCTTCATGGCCAAATGATATAGACTGACACAGGTTTCCTGCACACAGTTGTTTTTCCCCACATGTGTGCATGTTACATGTGTTTTTAAACAGCAATGGCAGTAACAGCGTAACTATACACCTCTTGGATTGGAGTACTGATTGCTACTAGCCACAAGAGCTCAGCCTCTGTGCCCACAAACTGTAGCAATAATTCAATGCATAGTCACATACATTTAAGTTCCACTGAAATCAGTGGGCTGGATTATGGCCAATTTACCACTATCAGATGCTGGGCATATAATAAAACATACTAAAACATAGTGGGCACATACAGTACATATGTACTGTACATAGTACAGTAAGGGCTAAAATAAAGGCCATAGTACAGAACTACTTCAATGGTATAAGAGTCCTGGTTATCTGAATTCAGTGTATACCCCATGCATTTTAACAATATAGTAATAAACAGTATGGTGATAATCAGTGAAACTTACATATGCACTTATGGAGCCTTATAGGAAACATTTTTGCTTACCAAAACACCCAGTCATCTATATGCTCTGGATGCCTTTCAAATGATGCTGGAAAATATTGTCATTTGATTTTTAATATAAAATACCGACAAGACAACATCAGTTGCCATTTTTTTTAAAAAGGAAATCACAATAGTTGTCACACAGCATTCATAACTGCAATGGAGTCCGCACTACTCACCTTGACATTAAAGTCCTAAATCTCAGAGCTGTTGAACCACCCCAAGAACTGAAAAAAGTCTGCCCAGATATCTGCCCTTCACAGTAAGGCATGACTGACTTAAAAGCAGGACAATCCTGAGCTGTTTTATCAGCTCCTATAAATGAGGGCTGTCAGGCAACACAGCAGGCTGCTGTCTTAAGGGTTAGACCTAATTGCTACATTCACAGAGCCAGAGGCAATCCTATCCAGGTGAGTTATTAACTTAGGAGACAAAAGGGAAGAGGTTTAAAGTTTTAGTGCACACATTTGAGGAAAAGAAGCTGCTCTATGCAAAGAAAGGGTCAGAACAAATTAGGGCCCTCCAGTGCTTTGATTGCTCTAACTTGCCTTAGACTTCCTGACAGGATCCGTCAGCATACTGTGATAAAGGAAAGCACAAGCTTCCTCATGACTTCAGCCAAGATACAGATGACCTTCACATATGACTGCACTCCCAGGATTCTATGCTGCCACTCTTTGCTCCCTGCATAAATGAGGACTCGGTATGCTTGCCTCTGATCTTTGCACATTACAAGAGGCAGAGTTAGCCTCCTTCCCTTCACTTTGAAGTCCACATACTCCCTGTCCCCTGCTATTTGGCCCAGGGCAATATAATCATCAGAAAACCAAATGGGGAAAATGCACACAACAGAATTACCTATAACCAACATTTTTATCCCTGCACCTTCAAATCTATAGCCAATCAAAGCAGATAAACCTGGGGAGCAAAAGCAGGTAAAAATCAGCTAAACAAAATCATCATCAAAAGGCACAATGCATTATGCACAATACACATGGTTGTGCATGTACAATACACTTATGCACAATGTTTGCCCATCTTATTAAAAAAAATAAGCTAGAGCTGCAATTCTATGCACATTTTCCTGGGAGTACTTCCCACTGCAATAGGAGTCACATCTGAGCAAACAAGCACAGGATTGTTCTGGAAACTGTAGAACAACATGTACCTAAATAAAGATATTTGTCCATTTATGGAAAATATTTGAATAAACATTTGTTCAATAAACAAGGCTGGAGAGGACAAAGCTACTGCTTTTTCCAATACAGCTTAATCTCATTTCTATGAAGCCATGATTAGCATTACCCCTTAACCTCAGAAAAGATACAGAGATACGAGCAAAAGCAAAATAATCATAGTTACAGGTAGACCATGAACCCAGAATAGACTGTACCATACCATATTGTGTTTGGTGTATCACAGTGGCTGTAAGACCAAGCTGCAAAGCACAAGTGAAATCTGAACTGGGAAAGTCCTGGTACGAACACACCAAGTGATACTTGGCAAGCCACTCCCACTCAGCCTCTATTTCCCGAGCTGAAATATGGGTATAATGATACTTATCTTACAGGGATGTTGGAAGAACATCAATGATATATATGTGAAGATTATTGCATGCACAGAAAGTGCTATATACATGTAAATATTAACAAAAGCAGAAAATGTTAAGATGCAACTCTTACATTCAAAATTTTATTCGAGCTCATATTGACACAGGATGCAACATTAGAGTGAAAGTCAAACCTCATGAGAACTGTCAAGACGCTGCTGCCTGACTACATTAGTGAAGTGGCCTCTTCCTGACACATTTCCCTTTTTATCTATTTGCCTCATTCCATTTCTTGCTCAATGGATTTATTTATTTATTTGCTTATCAGGGAGTTACTCTACAAGGCTATGCCACTACCCTCCTTGTGTCTTTACTTCTTAAGAGTGCCAGTTTTCTTGTGTTGCAAGTGTAAATACTTACAAAGGAATATTTACCATGACTGTTACAAGAGCTACAGGAGGGAAAGGCGAGATAGAAATCATTTATATTATCATTCATCAGCAATATTTTTGGATGAAATATTTTTCATCCTGTATCATTGATGTGGATTATAGCTTGCAGTTTTAAACAGAGTTAGTTTTTATGTTTTGGTTACTGCAACCTTAAAATATATAGCAGGATTTAAAAACACACAGCTTACTTTTTCTTACACTTTAAAAAAAATTAAGCAAGTAAATCTCTGTGGTACAAACGTTTGCCATACCAATTCTCAGCTAACCACAGTGAAGTGCTTGAAGGAAGGGTTCAACTTTTCAGACAACTTGATATATATACAGTATATATTTTTTTCAGTGAATCATGGGAGTCTCAGACAATGGATGGTTAAAAGAATCCTTTGCTTCCTTTTTTAGTTCTTACCATTTCACTGAAAAAAGCACTGAAAGCATGCTTAGTACTTATCTTGCTTAACTGTGCATTCTCGCAACTACAAAGAACAGAGTCAAGACCATTAAATTCATTTTATTTAGTGGAAACAGGATTCCAGACCTTAGAAAGCCAGTACTTTACCCAGAAAACCACTTAGGCTTTTTTTCCCGAAGAGTTATGTGGCTAATCAGAAACAGGCTAGCCACTATCCATCACTGCAGAAGGCAACACAAGAAAAAGAAATAAACAGATATATGCAGTATATTAAAGCAAAATCAAATCAAACCTGCAGAAGGGCAATGAATCCTATCCCCCCTGCATTTCACAGGTAGATGGGTAAATAATGGCTCAACAGAGATTTCATTCACACAGAGGAATAGGGTATGCTGGGAACTCTTCTCAGTCTGACAATTTGCTGCAGATGCTGGCTTAAGGGAACCATTTATCAGTGTCATCTGTGTGCTGTACACTACTTGCTCAGCACACTGCTCCTGCCCTTCCTTCCCACACAACACACTCTGGCTCCCAATATTTCAGCCACAAAAAGTGCCTTTATTTCAACTTCCTTCATATATGCCCATTGCAACGACTGCTGCGATCAAAGTGAGATGCTTTTTCAGTGTGGGGAAGGGAGGAAAGAGTCGATACTTCACTGCTGTATTGACAAAAAAGAGACAACAAAAAATACAGAACAAGTTAAAATAAATCTCTTCTGTCTCCCCATCTGCCGCCCTTCCTTCTTTTTCCTTTGTACTGATGTGCAATTCAGTATTTATAAAGAAACATCACAAGAATTAACCTCAGTGAAAAGGACTCCTAAAGGATGGGGGGATTTTAGATGCTTCATCTTTGGTTAAACTGAAATGGAATATTAAATAGGCAATATGGAGAGACACAAAGCTGCAAGGGAGCACTCAAGCGCCCACCAGCCATTATTTAACTGCTGCTGCTGCAGACAGAGCAACTAATGTATGATGGCAAAGCAGTCTAACAGGTAACCTATGAAGGAATTGCAATCCAGATCCAGTCCTTCTGCTGATCAGATACATGAGACATGGTAGCGTGCCAACTGCTATTCTCCTACTTGATTGATCTTGTCTCTCTGAATACAAGATCCTCTGCCCTGCATGTATAAAACATACGTCCACCAAGTTTCCCAGAGCACTCATATTCCAAGAAACTATAAATCAGCAAACAGAACCTGACTTTGTATGGAATCGAAGAAATGGTTAGAAACAGGATCACCTACTTGGCACTGCCATATACTTAAATGGTTCCTGGAGAACCTCCCTTGAGACAGCATCTCTTCTGCTTTAGGGATTTGTCTAAAACACTGCTTTAGGGATTCCATATAATGTCTAACTATAACTATAACATGCAGTAGCAGTGCAATTCCTCCCATGTCAGGTACACCCCAACCCCCAGGGCACCAGCACATTAGTGTGGGTGTAGATGTGTGCATACCATCCCCCACCCATGATAAAGAGGTGTCACCTGGTCCTGCAGGGTCCTCAAGGCCTGGCATGCTGTGGATCCAGCGGGAATGGGTGCAAATTACTTGAGAACTGCGCAACTCTCAAACTGCCACTACCTGTTCCCTCAGGGTGAAGCAGACGAGCAGCCTGTCAGGCATAAAAACTGCCAATTTCTCTCTTATTTTCTGTACATACCTATCTATATATATAAAAACGAACATCTGTTTGTACGTGTGTATGTGTGTACGTATGTTCCGCCTAGGCTCCGCAACGCCTGGACCGATTGACACCAAACTTGGCACGCATACACCTTGCGGCCTGGCGACAAACACTGCGGGGGTCAGACCCCCCCTAGGACCCCCGGGGGGTGCAGGGTGTGTGTGAAACGTAAACATGATCGCCAACGGCCGACTTCAGTGTCGAATCTGTTGTTTCCGGGGTTGCCGAGACGAGCGGCAACGCCCCAACACCGTTTGACTCTAGGTTCAGCCCCCCCTTGGCGTGGGGGGGCGAGAAGGGGTGCAAAACAAACCGTCCACCATGCCCTCCTGGAACACCTGGAGCGATTGACGTCAAACTTGGCATGCGTGTGCCTTGCAGTCTGGCGACAAATACTGTGGGGGTCAGACCCCCTAACGCCCCTAGGGGTGGGGGTATGCAGTGGGGCCGCGTGAAAACGGTCAGAAATGGCCGCAATCGGTGTCAAATCTATAGTTTCCGGGGTCACCGGGATGAACGGCGATGCTCTTGACGCTGTTGGAGTCCGGGTTTCCCCCCCTTGGCAAGGGGTGCAAGAAGGGGTGTGAAACAAAACGTCCGCCATGCCCCGCTGGAACGCCTGGACCGACTGGCACCAAACCTGGCATGCGGCTCCCTGTCAGCCTGGGGACAAACACTGCGAGGGTCAGGGCCCCCTACCGTCCCTGGGGGTGGCCCTATAAATTACAATAATACAGTCTTTATTGGTATAAACTAGCAGCACCAGTAAGCACAACGATGACATGATTAAAAACATAACTTACTTACACACACACACACACACACACACACACACAAGTCAACATGGATAGGACAGTACAGAAGGTACAGTACAACCCCACTGGTTGTTTTAATGAATGGGTCAGCCCCACTGCTTGCATGATATCCCTTTCTAAGTACATAATAAGGGAATATGAAGGAGTCTACATTTGTAATACGCACTAGTCAATTATTTCTATTTCTGAAGATCAATTTGATCTCATTGCTTCTGCTGCTCTATGGTGGAGATCCAAATAATTTGTTGTGCTTTATAGAGACTTTCCTACACTAATATGTTGGCTGAATTCCTTTTTGCATCACAATTAATATATAAAAGGTAAATAAAAAATGTTCAAGCTTTATAATTATTTACCAGGTATAAACTGAGATCCCTAGACATTTAATGTTCATGGCAAGTAAATCTATTTTAGAATTGAAATATTCCAGCTCTCAAATGTGGCTCTCAGACATCTGAATTTTATTGTATAGGGCTTTTACTTTAAGCAAGGTTGGCCATCCCGGCTCTGTAGCAAGATGCATTCCACATCTGCTCCAATTTCACTGAAAACAACTGAGCACAAAATTAAGAACAGACACTCACATATAAACTGTTGCCATATATCAGGATTTTGCTACAACCTGCACACAGGGCAATTGTCATAATCATCATCATGATTGCCATCTGTCTAGTACTGAAGTGCTCAAAGTGTTCCACATTAATTATCTTCCTGTAATCCTTACAAACATTCCATCAGGTCAGTCTTATTATTCCCAGTCAGAAGATGGGCAGGGGAGGGGTGTGCCAAGCAAGGCCACCAAGTAAGAATGTGACAGAGGTGGGATTTGAATAGTGGCTTCCTCATTTGTAGATTAGTCACCTAGCTACTATGCAATACCAGCAAAAAAGCTCTTACTCTGAAAGATTAGGTCCTCTCACACAAAAATCGTGTTGAATTATTTCTAGCATATGGGTCAGTTTTCAAAAAGTGTGATCTAACACAATTCAACATAAATATTAAACATGTTGGGGGGAGATTAAAGATTTAGCAGCTAATAAATCACACTGCAGCTTTTCTATTAGAAAAATTTGACTACATAATTACAGTAATATTTTAATAACCGTATTAAGAATGAGATCATTAAATATATTAGAATCACAAAGATGCATTAGCTAGCCTAATGTGTTTACCCAGCAATAGACATTGGTTGCATACAGCCACACACTGTTACAAAAACAATAATGCTATTTTAAAAGATGCTTCAACGGCTGAGTATATTTTCTTCAGTCCAGCCACTCCCTACAATTCATCACTCAAGTTAGTTTAAATATTCAGAACATAAGAGGAGTCAGGCAATTATAGGGAAGCGAAATGGAACATGAGTCAACAACATAAAGATGTGGCACAAAAGGGCACCACCATTTTAAGCTGAGCTTACAGGAGCCCTGAACAGAGAAATACTTTTCCAGCAGGGCATTGGAGCACAGCCTCTAGTTCTCAGCACCACCATTCAGGGAAGACTTGACATTCAAAAGAAACTAAGTGCAGCATGAAAAGGGGGAGGGGTCTCAATATTCAGCAATGTGTGAAACCAAAGTTGTAAAGCTATTTTCATGCATAAGCCAAATTGCAGCACCATTATTATTATTTTTACAGCGCATTTTAAAGCGCATTTGCACCACTCCAGACTGAGGGAGGCTGGCACACGGACTTGCGCTGTCCTTCCTGACTCCAATAGTGGTTCAAACACGCTTTAGGTTGCATTTGTGACACTCCTAGGCTGGCACAAAGGACTTGTGCTGGCCTAACTCCAAGTTAGGATTGTGTCCTAAATCTCTCAGCGGATATCACTACACAACAGTAAAACAACATTCACTATAGAATAAGTTGTTTACAATGGGCTCTAAACTGCCATCAACAGAATCTCTTGGATAGCTAATCAGTTATATGAATAAACTAATCAGTTATATGAATGCAAGCTTTTGACAGCATCTGAACCAGCAGCAGCATTTTTAACTTCTTGAGTGTGTGTATGGAGGGAAGGATATAGCCAGTATGAAAGCTGATGCAAAGTGAGCCTTCTAGATAGCCTCGCAGCTGATAGTGGCGTTTTAACATCATGGCTGTGTGTACTGAAGGAAGGATACTAGCCTTGTAATTTGTGTTTTATAATTACAACATTGTGTAAACTGATAACCATGGCCCATAAAGAACACATTAGGCACCTTTTAGATCGCTTTTAGAGATGGAAGTAGCTTAGCTCTGTGCAGAAGTATCAACCTCCGAGGTCTTGGAATGAATTATTTATCATGCATTATTTGATTCACAGTGCATTATTTGGTTCACATTACAATATTTTTACAATACAATGGTGTCTGCGGAGTACCATTGTAAAGTGAGGGTCCACTATACAATTGATACATCTTTCATACTGCCTCTTTGAGGCTCTGCAAAACAGTCTGTAAACCCTCACCAAAATGCAGGAGCTATTAATAATCAAGTAATAGCATTCAGTTCAATGAGCAATGAAGACTTTATATAGACTCGGACTGAGAGGCAGTACATGTTCACTCTCTGGTTCACTCTGACCGAAGTCCTTAGAAGAGCACTGCCATGCGCTTACATGTTCAGGCTGCATTACAGAACAAGCCATTCTGGCCAATTCAAAGCCTGGGCATGAAAAAGCAGCGGTGACGGGCAAAAGCGAAGAAGGAAAATAAGTAGTTGTATGAATCAAGTGGTTGCATTTTAACGTGTTTATTTTGTTAAAAGATCCTAAACAATAACCTACTTCCCCACAAACATTTTCTAAAGTCTTTCTCATCAAAATGGAGACCTGGCTTAAAAAGTAAAATAACTCCTAAGATGTTTCAAAGGGTGTTTGTGTCTTTTATCAGTCTTGCCACAAATATGCGAATATAGTCATCCCTAATCATCTTTGAAACTGTCAGTGAAACTGCTGATTCAGATATTGCCTTCTACTACTGAATGGCCATTTAATTGCATCTCCTACCATAACTCAACTTGACCTCCATATCTATGGAGGACTACTATACCAGATACTGGAGATAAATAAAAAGAGGGGGGTCCTGTTGCTTTTATTTCCTGATAGTGAGATTCGAAGTATCTGACTGTCCACCATTGAAAACACGATGCTGGACCAGATGACCTTTCTATCCGATCTAGCAGGGCTCCTCTTGTGTGATGATCAACCCATTACATGAAATTTCAGTCACAAGGACAACATATCAATCGTATGTCAATTTACCTTGACCCATTCAGGAAAATAAAATGTGCAATGGGAAGAATTCATATTTGAAAGCACTGCACAAAAAAGCAAAACAAAACAAAACAACCCAGAAAACTATATGTGATGAGTCCTCTCCTGTTTCCCTGATTCTTTTCAGTGTTTTGAGGAGTTTCAGCTCACCAGCAGGAGTCCATGTCATTCAGCTGCTGGGATCAGCTTATCGACAGTTTTTGGCCTTTCACTGTAGAGACCATTAGCCATGAGGGGAAATTCACCTTCTCCTCCATCCAAATAGTGAGTTCCCTCCAAAAACTGAAATACGCCTGCCAATTGGCTCACATTCCTGTCTGATTTGTTCCACTCCTCCAACCAGCAAATGCCACGACGTCGTTCCAGCAAAGGCCAACAGTCTCCCAGCACACAGGAGGGTGTGGTAGTTCCCTTCCAGCAGCCTGAGAACCCCACTCCATGGGACTCGGAGCAGAGCACCCAGTTGTTGAACAGAGGTGAAAAGAGTTGGAGATTAATTCAGGCAAAATGACATAGATAGGGAAAATGTCTAGCTAGAATGCATCAGGTTTTCTGTTTATTTCAGTCTCTTTTACGCAGTCCTTCCAGCCATTGTTGTGACTCACCTTCCTTCCCCTATTCTTATTTAAACTTCTACTTCCTGTTTTAACCCCTAGTCCCTGATCCTTGGTTATAGGAAGGGTCAGTAGGTGGTCAAATCTTCTCCCTCTCCTCTCTACTGAGAGGGATCCTAATAGGAACTCCCAGAGTTTAGCGTTCTCCTGGGACAGTTTTTTTGCCCCGGCGGCCTCTATTCTGGGCCAGTGGCAGTGGGTACATGCTACTAGGCTTTTCTGTTGCAGTTTCACACCACACACTCCAGAACTGGTGGAAACTGGCATTCCGTCTCTCCGTCTGCAGATCAGATAGAGCACCTGCGTGTCCTTGGGGTGTTCAGCTTCCCAGCTTGTTAGTGCAATCTGCTACACAGTAGCTGAACTCCCTTTAGTTAGTATAACATAAGCAGGCAAAGTTTCTCACGGGAAGCGCTGGCTAGCAAACATCCACTTTCTCATGAGATCATGATGTTCAAAGGGACACCCCATTGGGTAACATGGGGCACAAGGGTCTTCAGGTACCCACCTACCAGATATACTCTAGCTGCACCCTTTGTTCTTGTGTCTGTATCAGGTCTTTACTATGTGTGCGCACTGAGACTGAGAATGTAACAACATGCGTTGAAAAGCCGCTTGTACGCGGCAAGCCTTCGCCGGCTTTCGCTGACCGGCAAACTTCTTGCTTTCTGACTATCGCTACTGTAACCAATAAAAGACTTTGTTATGGAAATGTAGCGATCTCGTCGTTTCTCCGCTCCGCCAGCGCGAGGC
>JAJKFI010000018.1:15905481-15999642 GCA_029204185.1 Lerista edwardsae | reverse complement strand
GTCCACAAGCCCCCAACTCTGCTATCAACACTTCAAAACAAACAACATTTTCTCAATTTGGGGCCTTGTCCAATAAAGGAAAGTGGGAAGCAGGAAAGGGGCAAGTTTACTAAATACTAGACACTACTTCCTTGGGTCAGCCTGCATCCTCTTAAGAGTCCTCTCTTGTCTGTGACACAACACTAAATTCATCTCTAACATTATTACTGTTAGAGCACTGGAACTGTATCAAAGCTTAGATAACCCAAGCAGCGCCCTCTTAAAGAACTAATGCCGACTGTACAATGTTACAGTCCTAAATTTTCCAGTGGGACAACTATGAATGATACCACCAATATTAACCTGATTTAGAGAACTTGTTAACAGTTAATAACATCCATTAGGGAATGAGAAACACATGAGTCATGACTTCCAATTTGCTGTAGAATGGGCTTTTATTGTTTTTCTTTACCAGACGCTGTTAAGCAAGCAGAGAAACTAATAGACAAATGAAGAGTAATAGCTTTTGTTCTAGCAATATACTGTCCAAGAGCTAAGATGGCTCCACTGCACCAATGCCTATTGGACTTTTATGAAAATCTTATATGATGGTTAGAAGAGAAATGTGGGGGTTTTTTGTCTCAACCTTTGACAATGGGAATAAACAAGATTTTATGTAGCTAAGAAAATGTGATTATACTACTTGCTGTCATTTTAAGATAGCAGAACACTGTTAACAATACACAATAGGAGAGCGCATAACAATTTTTTAAAATAAACTAAAGACATGCCATAAAATGCAAATTGGTGGGTGGAATGGGAGAAATTCACACACATGCCCAAACTCAAATGACATTTGGGCTGATTTATGTTCAGAAAATATATAGATATCCTCCTCCTGGGACTGTACCACTTCAGAATTTATACTGGGGAAAACATGATTAAAATGTTCCTCCACATTCAAAAGTGCACCTAGGAGAAAAATTCTAGTCTCTCTCCCGGGCATGGCAGTTTTCTGAGTACACAGAGGTTCATACAACAGGGAACTCAAATGTACGATTCCCCAACTGCATAATGGAATAGTCACAAGAGGACTGCACCATGCTTTTTCTGTAGATTAGTCTTGACTAACATATTAAAGATAATTACTGTTATATGATAAACTTCCCCATGTCAATAGCCACTGAACCAAAAAGCCTAATTACTGTGAGGCTAGAGAAACAGCCCAGGCAAAACAGAGAAAGCTCACCTATAGGAACTTCCAAGGGGTAAGGAAGAAGTGATGAGAGGGAAGAATATAGTACATGAGGATTTGGTATACAAGGAAAAACAGCAAAGGGATATATCTTATGGCAATGGTTCCCAAACTATGGGTCGAGACACATCAGTGGGTCACAGGCCAATTCCAGGTGGATCACAAAGCATCTAGGGCAGCCATATTGAAAATATGAGAAGATGAAATGCTGGAAAGGGGGAAGAGTGTGTTGTTATTTTGCTTGTGTCAAGGTTGCAGATAGGCTTTTTTCCTTTTTGATTCACTTTGCTATTGGAAAATGACTGAGAAGTCCCCCAGCTTATTATTGCATTCTCAGGAAAGCAGCAGGCTCTGGCATCACAATGACAGCACGTCCGGCCATGACATCACTTCTGGTGGGTCCTGGACAGTTTGTCATTCTAAAAAGTGGGTCCCAGCGCTAAAAAGTTTGAGAACCACTGTCTTATGGCATCTGGTCACAGAAAATGGCAATCCTATCCATAGCTCTTAGGAATAGGAATTTTTGGCCACCCTTGTTCTACAAGCTAACAGACTTCATATCAGCACATATGCAACAGACCTTACACTTGTGACACTTGCATATTACAAATTGCCGAAACCATGCTCGAATAAAGATGCAGGGCATAACGGTCAAGTGCTTTGTATAGAAAGCCATGGCAAGCTGTTCAGTTCAGTATTTGGAACAATCCCAAATATCTGATGTTCCAAAAATAATCCAGGGTATTAGACTGCTGATGCGGCCGAGTCTGTGTGAACTGCTTTCTTTCCTATGTACACAAAAGTACACTGCATCTAACAATCTGCTGATTTGGGCAACCTGCCCAGTATATACTGCTGACCCACATTTGGGATGGATTTTTTTCCCATAAGAAAAAGTAGTCACTATGAAATAGTTCTTCAGTGCACACAATAAAACCATCTCTTTATTCTCTAAGACAAAACAATCACAATAGTGACGTTCCTTTCCTTGTAAGGTAAAATATGGATGCAGTATTTAAGAACAGAAGATACTGTGCTCTTTGAGATCTGTTCCAGGTACCCAAAATTAACAAAAATTCTTAAAGGCAGTCTCACAACCAATTACTGGTTTTTGAAGCAGGTATGAGAAAACAGGCATGCTAATCCATACCATCAACCAGACCTACAACCTCCTGTTTGTGAAGGGGGAAAATGTGATGAGAGACCATAATAAATACAGGAGTCTCATTTCCAACAGAAGATGCATAAACCTCACAGCACGCTCCCCATTTTTGTCCTACACAGATCTTCTTTCAGAGGTAAATGGGTGTAATAGAGTTCAATCATTACTTTTTCATGGCTCCTTAGAATGTAAATGTATCAGTGTCTTTCAGAAACAACATTAGGAGCAGCCCGGAGCATGATGAGATTTTGGATCTGAGAATAGTAAAAATGGATGAACTTCCTTTCTGAATTGCATTTTCATCTTTGCCCTACATTCCATCTTTGCCCACATTCATTCCCACATCACACACACACACACACACACACACACACACACACACACACACACACACACACACACACACACACACACCCCTTGTCTCCAATCAACAAGGTCAATATATGCAGCATTGGCATAAATAATAAAAACAATATAATCTTACAAGAGCCTCATGCAGCAAAGTGCAGTGGTAGCAGTGATAACTGTGCAGCACTAGTCAACAGAAAGGTGACATTCATTACATTTTCTGACATTTATCACAGGAGAGCAGATTATTTATTTTATATTCCACAAGAGAGTTTCTCATTATGTTGGAATATAAAAAGCCATTCCGTGGTGGCCAATGTTTCACATATAACAATTACGAATCAGAGAAATCTTAATTTCAAGGCGGACATCTCCCAGACACTAAGAAAGCATATATTTTTTATCCAAAATGGTACTTTTTCATCATAAATCACACAAATCCAGCTCCCAAATACTATAACAGTGAATCATCATTTATATTATAACAAATATTTCAAAATTCAATATATACTAGCAAAATTGTCAAATTCTGCAGCAAAGCAAGGAAGTTGGTATCTTGTCTACAAAACAGGTACTTTTGGAAAATATGTTCCCAATTAGGAGTATATTTGCATTTCTCAAGAACTGGTACCACGTAAAAGTAGGTTATGTATTTTAGGGCACAATCCTATGCAGCACCGGAAAGGCGAGGCCAGCTTGGCAGTGCCATACCCGATGCTACACAGGAGAGGCTGGAACCCCACCCCACCCCACCCCCACAGCAAGTGGCCTCGCAGATGGGCTTAGGATGTGGCCATATGGCTACCTCCCAAGCCCAGCCACATCCCACCCAAGTCCCGCTCCTGCCTCCCTCCCTCCTTTCCTCCCACCAATACCCGTCCCGATATGGGACAGAGCCTCCCTTGCGCCAACCAACTTCAGGTACACTACGAGTAGTGTCGGCTTCGGAGCATTAGCGCCGACATGGGGGTGCTGGTCGGCACCCCCACATCAGCGCTAATGACGTAGCACAGATGCAACAATGTTGCGTCAGCACTACATGAGTTCTAGGATTGCACTGCCCACAGGCCAGTCGCCATGAAATACAATGGAACTTATTTCAGGGGGAGACATGTGTGAGCTCCAAGACTGTTGCTTTTGCTATGGGGCTTTTTGTTTACAAATGTTCAAAAACCATTAAGTCCAAGCGTTTTCCAAAGATAAGCAGATAAAAGTTTCAAAGGCAAAGCTCATGATTTTAATAGCTTTGATTTTAAGGAAACGCCTACAATTGTGCAATTCATAATCATAAAATGGCAAGAGTTGACAAGTCAAAGAACAAGCCATTTCTCTGGCTTGCTTCCATAATATGAGCAATTTAAGGTGCTGTTATGCAAAGGCAAAGTAGACATTCCCATTGCCAGGAGACACACAGTTGCAAAGTGTCCTGTCGACAGGCTAGGCTTGGGGTTTAGTATTGTGATCTGTGATGCAATACAAAAGACTGGTTGTTGCTGCCTAAACTTTAATGCAGTTAATCCTTCCAAATGCTGACAAGTAACTGCTCCAGGGCATTTAAAATCACATTTCTAATGCAATAATCCTATTTGCATTACACTGACTTGGGATGAAACGATTAGGTCACTGAAATCTTTGCACTACAAAATTAAGTCCCCATCCAGTCCGACTGTGCTTATTCACAAATTAAAGGTCTGGATGGAAATGAAATTCCATTATTCTGCCACTTGCACTAAGCTTTCAGGAAGGGTTCATTACTGTCCTGTCTCGACTAGGAATGTCTCTCTAAAGCAGCCACAAGCTAGCAGGGACCCATTTTCCATTATATCAGCTGCAGGGTTTCTTCCATTATTAATATTATTAGTCAAGTCTTTGACTACTGAACACCTCTAAAATGGAAAAGGCTAAACCAAGAGCGTGTGATGAAAATCTTCATCCATATTCTGAAGCGTTTCTTTTTCATAATGTAGAGCTTCTAACAGCAAGAGGAATAAACCAGACCCATTCATCCAGCACACACACATGGGTCTGTATTAGGAGAACTCATTGCTTTCTGGCAAAAAGCACTTTGTATCCACACAGCCAAAAGTACAGTCCCTAGTATCTCCTCTCTCTAGCCTTTTCCTTCAGTGTCCAGCTTTGGACAGACACCACCATGCACTACCTTGGCCACAATCTTGATTTTGACTTCACCAAAAGCTTTCTCCTGTAGGGTTTCCCCTGTCAGATCATCCCTTCATTACCTTCGGCATTGCTCATAGTCCACCCTCCCCATGTCCTGCTTTCTTTTCTTCTGGGACCTGCTGGCCTTCTTTGAAGCATTGCCATCTCTGCGATCGTCTCTGCACCCTCCTTAGACTCTGCAGTTTCCAACTTCAGTTCCTCCTTGGCCTTAACCCTTGATGTGTTTGTCCCACTCTCCACACACATTGTTCACATACTAGCATTATTGTTCACCCCATTCATCCTCAGCCCTAGATCAATTGTCCTTCAATTTGCCTGTGCACCCCACAAATAACCACACGAGACAGAGACTAGGCCAAACTGGGCCACTGTATTGAAATAAAATAGCGAACCTGTAGCAGGGAAAACCTAAAGACTCAACCCCCCTGCCTCGATGTGCAGGCTGCTAAGCAGGGAGGGATGGTAGAGACCATATATTCCCCCAGTAATGGGCAAGACCACCCTGACTCAAAGCTGCAATCCATCAAGAGACAGAACGAGCTTATCCCTTCAGTCTTCCCTCCTCTCCTACATATCATCAAACCTCTTCCTCTTCTTGGGCTCCTTGCTTAATGAATTCAAACATGCCATTGTCTCCTCTATTCTCAAAAAGCCACTGCTCAACCCATTCTCCATCTCTTGGAACCGCCCACTTTCCCTTCTACTCTTTGCCCCCAAGTTCCTGGAAAAAAAACACTACTCCTTTCCACTACTCCCTTTCCTCCAATTTGCTCTTGATCCCCTCCACTCTGGCTTCTGCCCATTGAACTCCACAGAAATTGTCCTAACAAAAATCAGCAATGGCCTTCTCATTGCCAAACTGAAATGCCTGTATTCTGTTCTCAACCTTCTGGAGCACACAGCAGCATTCAACACAGTTGACTGCTCTCTGTTCCAATTCCTTTTGAGATTGATGCATCTGTGATTCAAAGAGTCTCTTCCTAGCTGTCAAAACATTCAAGGTTTCCACAGGGGATACATTGCTCTTTTCTCTCTCATATTGGGGTCCCTCAGAGCTCCATTCTTTGACCCTTGTTGTTCTCCCTTTATCTGGGTGACCTCATCAAATTCCATGGCTTTTGTTACCACTTGTATGAGAGAATAACTAGCTATACCTCTCTCAAATATTCCCTCTATCCAATACCATATCACAAAGCTGCCTGTCTTGACATTTTAGCTCAGATGTGCCACCTCCATCTCAAGCTCAGTATGTCCAAGGCTGAACTTATCTTTCCCCTCACATCCCGCTCCTCTCACACTCTCCCCTTATCCATTAATGTCACCATGCACCTTTGGAACAGGCCCACAGTCTTGGCTTTATCTTTGACTCCTCTTTCCCCTTTGGAGCAAAGGAAAACAGAGATAAAGCCATGACTACCTGTCTGTTGGATGAGGTGGGATGGTGACATTCTCCATGCTCAGTCTGTTGCAAATCATGTTGTTTCTTGCTTCACAACACAGCAAGAGCTGGTCCTTCCTTGATGTCCCCTCAGGAAAAATACTACTTCACACTCTGGAGTCAAAGTCTTTCACTTTCACTACTGCAAGCATCTTTTTGCTGGTCTTCTGTACTCCCCTTATATTACTTTCATGCAAAACTGTGCAGCAAAGTCATTCATCTCATCACTTCACACACTTCCTTAAATCCCTCTACCAGCTTCGTCCACCTCTACACTCCCAGATCCAGCACAATTCAAAGCCTTCTGTGGCCTTGCCCCTTAGTTCTCATATCCTGTTACACTCCTGCCCATGACCTTCACCCAGCCCCATCCTCACAACTTCATCATCAGAGGTGATGAAGGAGCCATCACCTCTGGCTCCTTCAAGTGACTCCATCCTTTCTCCATTGCTACCCCTTATGCCCAGAACAGCCTCATTGTATTCCTGCAGGAAGTTTATTCACAACCGATGCATTGTGGCTGAAAATCTACCTTCTCCAAGAAGGCTTTGACACCAGTCCCCTTTCCCTACTGTAACTAAGCCTAAGTGAAACTAAAAGAATCACATATGTTTCCTGCGCTTACCCCGGCCTCAATCCCTTTTCCTCTCTTTAATGTGCCAGTTCCTATAATGTAGGCCCTTTGAGGCAGGAACCTGTCTTTTGTCTTTACTCTGTGTAAAGCACCACATACACACAGCACACATACACATACAGCACATGATGGTGCTATACAAGCAAATTATCAACCACAGCAACTTTTCCTAAAAATGTCATGAAAGAAAAACAGAAGGAAGAACCTCCTCTATTATTCTCCAGAACACAGCCTTTCTCTCTTACTGGGTCACCTGGCATCCAATTATTCTGACAACAAACCCCTAGAGACAGAGACTGTGACTGATCAGAAATTTGAACTCTAACAATGTTGAAGTCCAACACTGCATTCACATCTCACACTGACTCCATTTTACCACTTCAAATTTTTGTGGTGTAGAATCTGGAGTTCTATTGTTCAAATAAAATCCTATACTGTCTGACTGCATTTCTATAGTACCATCAATGTACTTCTCATTTCCTTGCCTTCATGCCCAGACCAATCTGACAGTAAAGCCACAGATAGCTTCTTGCTTTTCTTTGGCAAAGATCAAGTACAAATACAGCAGCAGTTGTGAAAGGAGCTGTTCAGGCATGGCATGGATCCATCCAGGTGTCCTAATGCTTCCTCTTTAACCATACCAGATTCTAGTACATTCCAAAATATATAACAGATTATACCATTTCAACATTTACTGTGTGAATTCAGTCCAGTATTTAAGTGCTTCATGAATGTCTTTACTGCTCTTTCACAAGAGAATTATTTCACAACAAGAATTATATGTTAACCACATACAAAAAATACATCAAACACAAATCACCTCAAAAGGCTAACAAATTTAGGGCGCAATCCTAACCAACGTATTCTGCATTCTGCAGTGGTGAGGAAGTCACAGAGGTCTCCTCAAGGTAAGGTTCCCTTAGTTCAGAGCTGCACTGCCCTTACCCCGGGTGCTGGAAAATTGGTTAGGACTGTGCCGTTACTGAGGTATAAATGTTAGGAATAAGGTGGTGAGCACTCAAGGTCTGTAGCACAAGTTACTGAACTAACTCCATCATCCATTCCATCCATTCTTCCTGCTTCTATCACCCATTTGGATGTCATGCATTTTCCATATACACAGAATAAAAAAGTCATGAATTTGCCCTGTGTATTCTCAAACTCGGACTGGTTTGGGATGTGAGCACTTTTTAATTTATTCGGCTTTTTACTGTGGCATCAGAGTTTCCATTTTTTTTTCCTTAGGAGATGGAAGAACATAAGAAGAGCCTTACTGGATCCAACCAATCCATCTATTCTGGCATCCTGTTTCCTCATAGTGATCAACTAGATATCTCCAGGAAGACTACAAAGGACCTGAAGGCAAACTCTCACTGTTGCTCTCCTACAGCTGGTATTCAACAGCATAGTTCCCCTGAACCTGGAAGCTTCATGTACAATAGCTGTCATAAATCATACCAATGGTTCCACCCTTCATGAATTTGTCAAATCCCTTTTTAGCACCACCTACTGTACACTGACTCCTGCCAACCTAGCAGTTCTCCTGCCAACCAGAAGTTCGAAAGCACCTAAAAAATGCAAGTAGATAAATAGGGACCACTTCGGTGGGAAGGTAACGGCGTTCTGTGCGCTACAGCGTACAGTCACACTGGCCACATGATAGGACAAAAACGCCGGCTCTACAGGCTTTGAAACAGAGATGAGCACCGCCCCCAACAGTCGGTCACAACTAGACCATTCGGTCGTGGGGAAACCTTTACCTTCACCTTTTACTGTACACTGATGGTCATCACCACATTTTATCACAGCAAAGTCCAAAAAGTAATACAGCATAGTCTCAAAGAACACTTTCTTTGAGTGTTGAATCCCCTTTCAATCAATTTGATTAGAGTTCAGGCTTTAGGAGAAAGAAAGAATTCTCTATGCACTTTCTCTACACCAATGGTTCTCAAACCTTTTCGAACCAGGACCCACTTTTTTGAATGGCAATCTGTCCGGAAGGCATCAGAAGTGATGCCATGGCCAGAAGTGCCATCACTGTGATGCCAGAGCCTGCTGCTTTCCTGAGAAGGCAGCAAAAGTTGGGCTATTTCTCAGCCACTTTCCAATAACAAAGTAAATCAGAAAAACAAAAAAGCCTATTTACAACTTTGACACAAGCAGAACAACCACAGAGCCGCCCCCCCTTTCCAGCATCCCATCTTCCCATATTTTCAAAATGGCTGCTCTAGGTACTTTGCAATCCACCTGAAATTGGCTTGCGACCCTCCAGTGGGTCCTGACCCACAGTTTGGGAACCACTGCTCTACACTACGTATTGTTTTATATGTAATGACAGGAAACATAACAGAAGATTAACTCCACAAGAAATACTTCTTTCACTTAAACTTTCTTCATATTTTTTTTAATATCATTGAGAAAGGCTACAATATTTTTCTTGCAAGATGTGCCAGGAAGCTGAGCATTTGAACAGTTAAGCAAAAGACTACAATTTTGTAAGTGGAACAAAGCTTTGTGCAACACAACAAAAACTGAAGTCCCTAAATTTTTCTCCTTTTGACATGTTGTGAGCGAAATTTTCTTGTCACAGTTAATGTTCCACACTTCAGTGATTGAACTAGCCAAAGCTATCCTTATTTCAACTAAGGTCTCATTTTTCTATATTAAATGCAATGCATGGTTTCATACACAAAAATCAGATAGGTCATACAATAATTAAGCATAGTACATGAGTATATGCTTACACACACACACACACACACACACACACACACAGAGAGAGAGAGAGAGAGAGAGAGAGAGAGAGAGAGCTCAAAGTCCAGTAAATATCTGCTCAATATTAAAAAGATGCCTGTCAGACTGTATTCAAATAGTCATTATCTACTATTTCCACACATTCCTCTTCTGAATTACGCTACAGTCATTGGTGTCATACCATCAGTTTAGCCAGGTTATATGCATTTAAAGTACTGAATAAGTGCAAAATGTAAAATATATTTTGCTGACTACAGTTATAAAGCTCTTTTGCTGACAACAGTTATGAGAGCTAATGAAATTTCCAGGCTACTATCAGCAGGAGTCCCAAAAAAAACCTTGTAAGTCAGCTGAATTAATAAATGATAAATGGGCAAGAATTAGAACGCACATTTGATTATCCTTCATATAGATTACAATTACACTGCATACGACTGGAAACTTTTGGGGGGCATATGGCATGCACAACATGAGCAGATCTTAGCCATGTTGAATTCAGTAGACAGCAGTACACTCAAACCAACATAAACAGATGAAGGGATCTAGCAAAACATTCAGATTGTCAGGAAAACTGCACTTTCCCTGATCCAGCATACCCAGAACTGTCCACCTTGAGGAGCTGTTGCCATTGTAGCACCATCCAGGTATTTACTTGGTCTAAGAGAAAGTGAGAATGAAGAAAAAAAAACTCTTCATTGGGCATACATAACAAAGACATATTTGAAGGAACTTGAGTTGGTGAGGCAAGGCTAGCAGCCTTAGTGCCAACAAAGAATGCAGAAACAGACGAAGGGGGGGGGCAGACAAATCGAATGGGTTCAGAGATAGAGCACTGTCCTTGGTGTCAAAGGCCTGATTTTTGCACCTTGTGGTTTGGACTATGCAAGTTAATTGTTGCAGGGCAGGAAGGTTTGCAATACAGAGGATACTGCTTTGCGGATGAGGTTGAATTTGGCAATCTTACAGTCATATGACTTTATGAGACCCTGTTGCTGGGCCATCATTTTGACTCTGCCACAGAAATCTCTGTTCTCAAGCACTTTAAAAAACCTCTTTTAAAATGTTTTCACTTACCTATTTCTTGCTCTCTCTTTCACAGGAGCAGCTAGAAGGATTCACAGGTTTCTGGTTCAAAGCACTAGTTCTGGTAATTATTAACACTGCACAATTCCACGGAGCAGAGAAGCAGGTAGCGTTATAACCAATGGTGGGATTCAAATAAATTAACAACCGGTTCTATGACATCATAGCCGGAGCCAAAAAAACCCAAAGCCAGCCGAGGTAAGCGAGTGGGCGGGGCCCGGCCATTTAACAACTGGTTCTGTAGAACCTGGGCGAACCCCCTGAATCCCACCACTGGTTATAACCACCCAATATGAAGCCAACAGCCCATGTGCCACATACAGTAGCACTATATGGGAAAGCATAGTAGCCTAGCTGAAGTCACAAATACTTTCCATTGCTCACACATTAGTTTTCGACCACATTTTCTATTCCTTTATTCTCAGAATATCCAATACCTGTAAATGTAAGTTTGCTTTTATTGTCAGGAAGCTATTACAGGTGTCCCCCAATATCCACTGATTCAGTATCCATAGTTTCAGTTATCCACGGATACCATGGCTACTGGGACGCCTATTAAAAAGGTAGGGGAACATTAAACAAATTTCTTTTTTACTTTGCTGCAACAAAACCACTGATGTTCCCCTGTCTTTAAAACGGCATCCCCAGTATCCATGGTTTCAGGTATTCATGGGGGGGGGCGGTCTGGAACAGAACCCCAGCAGATACCAGGGCATGTCTGTATGTCAGATGTTTCCTGTACTCAAGATTAAGAGCACCAAAGATTTACACTGCAATATTTATCTGGCTGACTTTGTCTAGAGGAGCACTTTGGTCCACTTCAGACATAATCAGTTATTTGCATACCCACACACACGCTTCTCCTGTCCAAGAAAATGGTTTGAGTGATCACAGTTTGAGCTGTGCATCTCCCTGATGTCATGGGAAACTATAATTCAAAGTACTGAATTAAAGAATGTTAAACAGGGGGCAGGGTCCATGCAAACCCTCAGCAATGGTTTGGTGGACCAGGATAGTTACATATTCTAGGCCAAACCTATGTCTATTATCTGCCAGTTTTTCCACATCAGGCTGTCTTTACTCTTACATACAATTGACTTTGTTTTAGTGTACTGTACTCACTGTATGCTGAATCTTTGAATATGTACTTAGCCATAGGGGCACTTGTGCTGATTCAGTGTTAAAAGTATTACAAGTGTCATTTTCTTCCATAGAAACCCTAAGAACATTGTAAAGCAAAGGAGTTCCATGAACATGACACAATGCAACGCAGTCAGCACTGTCAGGCCCAGGAGTTATCAAATGATAATATTTGCTCTTCTACTTCAAAGAGTTTTCTTTGGTAGTTTGAATCAAGAGGTATCAAAACACTGATTGCTGTTTATTTGACTTCAAAAGAGGGAATGTCTCAAAAATAAGGGGAATAGTAAATAGGAAGCTTAAAGGGAAAGTCAAGAGGGTCAAATTTCTCCAGCAGTTATTTAAAGCCACAATAACCGTTGCTCATCTAGAATGTATATCACCGAGTAGAAAAGCACCACCCAACAGCATCCCTAGGAGGGGGCGAGGCATTCAGTTCTGCAAGGCACCTTACCTTGCTGTGTAAACCACTCCTCTCCCTTGCCATCATAGCCAATAAGCAATGTGGAGGTGTTGCTTTCCTCACAAGGACTGGCTACTACAACAAGGGAGAGGAGCAGTTTACACAGCAAGGTAAGGTGCCTTGCAAAACCTAGTGCCTTGCCCCCCTGTAGGGGCACTCCTGATACCACCAGGTCTAAGAAGATGCCAGCATGGGTCATGGAGTCAAAGACGCTATCAAAGATAAGAAGGCTTCTTTCAGGAGATAGAAGTCTTGCCAAAGTGAGGAGAACAAAAAAGGAGAAAAGCTAGCAAAAGAAATGTAAGCTGACAGAAAGGGATATGTAAAAAGAATATGAAGAACACATGGCTACAACACCAATGCAAATAATCAAAAATATTTAAATACATCAAAAGGAGGAAACCATCAGGGACACTGTTGGACTGTTGCATAATGAGGTTATAAAACAGGAAATTTAACAGCACCATCCTATATGGCATTAGTGGCGACGCAGGGGCTCTGAGCAGCACCCCCATGTTGGCGCTAAAGCTCTCAAGCAGACGATACAAGCATCGTCAGCTTGAGAGCGCCAACTGGAAGCCTCCCTTGCGCCGACTGAAGCCAGTCGGCATGAGGGAGGCTCCGTGCAGAGAGAGCATGGGGATTGGTGAGGGGAAGCAGGTTGGGGGCGGGACGTGAGCGGGCTTGGGAGGCAGCCATATGGCCGCATTCTAAGCCAGACTGCAAGGCTGCAAGGCCCCGATTCGGGCCACACGGTTTAGTTTCCTTGAATCTGTGCCTGCTGTGTAGCATAGGGGAGCGCATAGGGGAGGCTGGAGCCTCCCCTACGGTAAGGGAGAGAACGCTCCCTTACTGCAGGGAGGCTCCAGCCACCACTATACTGCACTGGATTTAGCGCTGGCCAGCCGTCCTTGCCATTCCAGCTCAGTACAGGATTGCACTCCGATCGGGAAAGTGCAGAGAAGCTGAATGAGTTGTTTGCATCTACTGTACTATAGGAGGGTAGATACCCAAAGTCCTGCCTCGCCAACCAAGAGTTATTCAAGAGTGTCAACAGGCACATGGAAAGGAGTGATTTGGTTGACAATGTGTACTTGGACAATGTTTTTGATCAAGTGCCTCAACTACAAGGCTCTTGAGTCAACTTAGAAATAATAGAATAGGGTGTTCCCTTTTATGGATTGATAATTAGTTAAAGAATAGGTATAGCCTAAATTGTCCATGACAGTTTATGCAATAGCTATCTTAGCATCATGGTGAATAGCTCAACGAAAGCGACCGAGTGCATGGCATCAGGAAAGGAATGAGGAATAGCGCCCTATAGAAATCTATGATGTGGCCACATTTGAAAAACTGAACAGTTTTGATTGCCACATCTCAAGAAAGAAATTAAAAAGCTGGAAAGGTTGCAAAAGAGGCAACCAAAAGCAGTCGAAGGGCTGCAATATCTCCTTACAAGGAATGGCTACGTACAACATTTGGGACTTTATTGCTTAGAAAAGAGGCAGTTAAGAGTGAGGGGACACCAGTAAGACAAAATTATGAATTGCTGGAGAGGGTGGAAAGAACAAAATTTTCACCTCTCTCACAATACTAGAACCAGGGATCATCCAGTGAACTTGATGACAGGACATTAAATAAGAGGCACTTCTTCACACAGTGAAGCCTGTAGTCAGCCTGTAGAATCTCTTATCCAAAGATGCGCTCATAGCCAAAAGCTTGGATGGCTTGAAAACAGGATTGGCGAACAGATTAATCAATAGCTACAAGTTACAGCAGTTGTGCTACCTCCATATTCAGTATGCCTCAGTATACTGGTTAAGTATCCCTATTGCACTGCTTAGGACAGGAAGGTGTCTGGATTTCAGAGTCGTCTGGATTTTGGAATAATTGCATAAATATAATGAGAAATGCTTCCTCTTGCTCTTTTCACTGTTTTATCCATATGGGTGTTTGCTGCCCTCTTTGACATTTTTCAACAATGCCTGTACAAGTTCACACCACAGAGCAGAGAAGGGAACACAGAGCTATACCTGCACTGTACATGGGAATAAGGTCTTCTAGGATTCACACTACAGCATGTGTGTGTTTTTTTAAAACAAGTCTTGGACAAAAATATCTGGATTTCATAGTAGTTCGGACCTCAGATGTCCAGATAAGGGATAATCTACCCTTCAGTTGTAGAGGAACAATGGCAAACGAAAGTATGGCTTTCTCTCTGCTTGTGGACTCCCAGAAGCAGATGGTGGGCCACTGTGAGAATCAGGATGCTGGACAAATGGTCCTTTGGCTGATTCAGCAGGACTCCAAAAGTGTTTCTTGATTTGCATTTGATACAACTTGCATGCTCTTTGAAATACAGACAATACTAATCTTCTGACAAAAAAAAGTAGGATTCATCATCTGAATAGCATGTTGATTTAAAATGAATTATTCACAGCAAACTTTTTTTAAAATTAAACACTGTGGAAGGAGAGGCAGCAGAGCTCATGCCCAACCTGAAACAACGCTCTCTAACCGGGAACTTATGCTCCATGACCCTAGATGAGACAGGCTGGGCACAGCTATGCATTGGTGAAAGATATTCCGTATAAACAGAGTGGCATTTTCTTCCTCATCTTTTGCTCAGATTTTCTAGGCTCTTAGCGCTGGAGATGAGCTTTGAGGTGAAGCCCTTCAGGCAAAATGAAGTTATCAAATTATGAGCTGGTCAAATGGCCCATACCATTTCAGATTGTATTGGGGGAGAGTTAATGCTCCTTCATGTAAAAGCTGTGTGAGAGAAAGGTTCTGGCCTAGCCTTTTCCCTGCTGTGCTAGCTTTCCCTGCAAACTTTAACAAAACAAAAAAAAAAGAGTTTATATTTTGGTAAAAAAAATTACCCAAAAAAAATACAAATAACCACACTCCAGGTTAGACTCAGTATGAGAACATAAAGAGATTCTGCTGAAATGGGGCCAAACTTGTTGGAATAGCTTCCAAATTAACAATACCTGCACCTGGAAAGAATAGCCTCCTCCCTTGATATGCCAACTGTCTACAGCAGTGATTCTCAAACTTTTTAGAGTGACCATCTGTCTGTGATCCACCAGAAGTGATGTCATGGCTGGAAGTGCTATCGTGATGCCAGAGCCTGCTGCTTTCCTGGGAATGCAGCAATAAGTTGGGTTATTTTTCAGCCATTTTCCAAAAGCAAAGTATATCAGAAAGAAAAAAGCCCAGTGGCGCCGACTTGAATTTGACATTGCGGGTGCCCCTAGCCACAACCCCGATGTTAATGTGGCCATGTCCCCGATGTTGACATGACCACGCCCCTTGTCATCACCCCGGAAGCGGCTGCTGCAGCTGCTTCTGAAGCCAGAAGCGGGGTGCTGCGGTCTGACAGCAGCCCCCTTGGAGCTTGGGGCGGACAATCACCACGAGGATCGCCCACCCCGGGCTCAGAAGAGGTTGCTGTGGCCTGACAGCAGCCTCCTCTGAGTCCGGGGCGGGCGATCCTGCCCTGGGCTCAGAAGGGGTTGCTGCGGCCTGACAGCATCCTCCCACAAATCCAGGGCGGAAGATCCCACACTGAAAAAACATGTGGGTGCTAAAAAAGCCTAGTTGGTGCCCGTGAAAAAGCCTATTTACAACCTTGACACAAGCAAAACAACCACACAGCCCTCCCCTTTTCCAACATCCCATCTTCCCATACTTTCAATATGGCTGCTTTAGGTGCCTTCCAACCCACCTGAAATTGGCTCGCGACCAGACATGTCATGTAGCGGGTACGCGGGGGTACGTGCATACCCGTTCCTAGGATTAGGGCTGGCCCCGCCCATTTGCCCGCCCACTCATCGACTCTGTCGGCGCTCCACTACACCCCCTGCAACGTTTGAATTGCCTGCACGTTTGAGTTGCCTGCATATTCTCAGAGCCAGGCAGGCAGGCGGGCAGGCAGCGGAGTGAGGGAGACCGACAGCAGCAGCAGCGTGAGCAGGTAGGCTGCCTGGGGCTCCCTCCCGAGGAGGCGCAGCAGTTCCTGGGGGGGGGGAATCGGTAGCCTACGCGGCGGCCCCGGAAAAGGCCCAGGACTCCCGGGCCTTCTCCCAGGCCACCGCGCGGCCTACCAAGGAGGTGCAGCGGTTCCTGGGGGCGCTTCCTGGGTTCCAGCTATGTCCTCACTTCCGGTGGGCGGGCCCTGACACAAGTGCCAATCAAAAGTGAGTACCTGTTGCTAAATCATTTAGATGCCATTACTGCTCAAGACCCACAGTTTGGGAAGCACTGTCTACAGCATGGAAGGTGAACATTCAAACAGGATCCTTCACCTTTGTTTGAAGGATACAGCCTAGTCAGAACATTTACTCAAGTCTCTCCTAAAGTGCAATCACTCAACAGCAAGAGCACAAACACTTCTTGCACATCAACACATGTAGTACTATGCACTGATATAATTAACCACACATTCCTGAATGGTAAATGTGTAAAATTTAGGGAATTCTTCTGTATTTTTATTTTCTCAGAAACACTGTTTATCTGAGGCTTTCTATCCCTTCCCACACAACTATCTCTACTGAGTAATGAGTGCAAGAACACTAGAGATCCAGCTAAATGGTATTCCACAGTTTTCTTGCTCTAACTGTCAGCCCTCACTTAACAGCCAATACACTACAAACATCTGGTTTTAAAAGTACTTTTATGGTAGAGATAATTACAGTCATCTGTGGAAAAGCCTTGTTGATTCAATGTCGTGTTCACATGTTACATTTGCTGTGGGTTGTGGTCTAACCACCTTTGAATGTCAAAAGCTCTCAGTGTGGTAAGCATTCATACATTAACTTAATAATGTGGAAACACCATGGACAAGAAATTAGAATAGAGACATAAGCCCTCAAGGATACAACATCAACATAATGTATTAAAGTAGTCTTGGAGTCCTATGGGAGCTCTCACTTCAAGGTAATGCAGGTGATGTCATGTGTACACACTCACCATCATCTGTGACAGGATTCCAGATAAGGACTATGTAGTACCTAGTTACATCTTCCCTTGTAGTTCATAAATGCAGCCAGTTCTCCATGCATGAAAATACCATCTAGCTTCTTTATTGCAGCCTTTACCATTTGCTGTGGACAAGCCCTGCCTTTTTGGGATGATTGTCACATATAGTACTGGTTTTTCTGAGCTTTTCCATTTTCCCCTTCATCATCATTGATCATGTTTACTGCCGACATTATTGCCACTATAGTAAGACTTCTATAGCAAGCAAGGCTTTCTTGTAACATTTCCCTTCCTCCACAAATGAAATCGCATGTGATCAATTCTGAGGATCCAAGTACTATTTTGCTAAGGGCATTGTAATGTTTGTGCCTACTGCACATGCACACACATATTCAAAAAAGAGCAAGAGTACAAAGCAAAATGATAGAGAAGCATCAATAGGGAGGGGTTCAGAAGCCAATATTTGATTTAGATAAGGGAGCAGATGGGACAATAAAGTAAAGGCATAAATGTAGGGTAATTTGAAAGGCAAAAAGCAAGAAAATGTAAAACTGAGGAACTGCTGCCCTCAATAGCCAGCAGGGTACTCTACTTCACTACAAAATGTAGGTGATAAAGGCATCCAGTGGATACCTGCCTAACAAATATGTAAATTTCAGAAATGTGAAAATAAGACAGGAATAATGAATGTAATTAAAATGCATGCAAAGAATCCTGGTGTAGAGTGTGTGTGGAAATAAATAGCCTTCTTTCAAGGTTTATCCAGTCATTTCAGAACCTCAGAAGCAGCATCAAATGAATGACTCTTTTATATGCATTACATGTTTAATTCGCAAAAGAATCTTTATTGCTCCTACAATACAAAGGCAGGTCACCGTTACTGTTATCACATAGGTGGTAAAGAGAGGCCTAGCACTCACTGATATGCCTGTTTTGGGGGTCAAATGTAGCTGAGGCTCCGAGGAACAAATGAATACTCCTCCATTAAACAAGCAAGGATGCCCCTGCAGATAGAAAACTAGACATCAGGGAACGACTAAAGTCTAGTTTTTCTACAAGGAAAACTTTTTTTTTGGTAAAGAGGAGCATTCAGACAGTAAGCCTCTACCTGCAGTCTGAAGCTGCACCACTGAAATCTGGTTTGCCACGTCATTGAAATCTAAGCCTAAAACAGAGGGCCTATTTGACAGACTTATCACGTCATTTTTCACTAATACACCCTGAACACTGACTTGCTGACACCAGTATCTGCATTCACACCACTAGGGTACTGCAAAGAACCCCAACTTTTGCTAGAAGTGACAATACTTCTGGTAACACATAACAATCTTAGCATGTGGCAGCAAGACAGCTGGAACTGAATGCATGCTGTGGTTGCCACGTGCTGAGAAATAATGAGATTTCTGCCCCCAGAGAGCCCCAGGCCGCTCAAGCACTCCTGGGCCTCCCTTCCGGCAACTCCCAACCCCAATTAAATCCTTTCTCTCCTCTGGACCACACAGAGGCAAGAGCAATTCGTATTCGGGTTGACACAGCTATCAGGCCCACTGGGGTCAATGCAACTTCCCCCCCCCCCAAGCCAGGCAGCGATCCTAGGCAGGCCCACGTGCCAAGGAGGCAAGACGAGCATGCTGGACCCCGAACGAGGGTGTCTTGCATTACCCCCCGCGTGCTCGCGCCCAGGCGCCCCGCGGGCCCCACTCACCTTGCTGCTGCTGCTGCTGCTGCTGCTGAAGGGCCCCGGGATGAGCAGCTTGAGCGCCTGCCTCTTCAGCTCCACCAAGCGAGCGTTGCAGTTCTCGCACCAGACGCCGCGGTCGGAGCCCGGGGAGGAGCCTCCTCCGCTGCCGGAACCAGGCGAGCCGGTGCCGAAGCCTGGAGAGCCTCCCAGCGACCCGGGCGAGCTGGTGCCGATCCCCGGGGACGCCGGGCCCGGCGAGCCGGTGAAGGAGCCCGGCGAGGAGGTGCCCGAGCCGGGCGAAGGCGTGCCGGAGGAGCCCAGCGCGGAGCCGGCGCCTTCGGGGGCTGGGCGGCTGCCGGCCCGGGATTCCTCGTAAGCTTTCCTGTACCAGCTTTCCGGCGAAAAGGGCGCCTCGGACTTGGTGGGGGAGCAGGGCTCGTTCACCTGGGTGCGGGGGAGAGAGAGCCGATCAATGGGGGAAGGAAGCAAAGTTTCGCGGATCAATCAAGTCGAGCCCCGCAGCGGCGCGTGCCGATTCGCAATCACAATAGCCCCCGGCGGGCTATACACCCGCCCGCCCCCCGCGCAAAGAAATCTGTAGCTGAGAGTGCGTCCTCCCTACCGAAGGGGGTGGGAACGGCATGCTTGCTCTCCAGGCAGCCTCGGAGCGTGCTAGATCACCTTCGTCGGTTCAGCCACCCGCCGCATCCCTCTATCGAATTAAATATATGCGGAGCCCTTCGTAAGTCAGGACTGCACTGAAAAGAGGGGCGGGGGTCCACAAAAGACCGAGCCTATTTTGCAATATTGCGGCAATCTAGGTTTCTCTCGGGCAATGGAGGCTGAGGCTGGAAAAGTTAGGTAGTGCTCCACGGACAAGGGGAGCCTGCGGTGGTGGTAAGAAAAAAAAGCGGGGAGGGGGTTCAGATTTATTTCACACCGTTTACTGAACTGGCCATATAACTACTGCATCGTGATTGGGAACATGCAGCTAAATAAGGTTAAGAGGCTGGCTTTATGGTCTATGTCCTCTTGCAAGGAGAAAATTCAGCTCTTTCATATTAAAGCACGGAGAGATTGGAAGCATCCTCCTCCTATTCTCTTATATTAAGGACAACTTACCCCATATTTCCTGCTCCGGGCTGTGACTGCAATTCTCTCCTTATTCCCCGCCACAGAATTCATGATGATCTTTGTGCACACAAGAGGATTTCCTACAAATTTGTATCCGATGGGGAATTTTTTCAGTGCGCTTCACACCAGCTGTACACTCTGCACTTGAAGTCAATGTGTGTGCTTGTGTATTTTCCTCCAAATGAAAAAAAAAAAATCCTGGAGCCCAGAAAACACCACCAGAAAACCCAAGAAGAGGATTAGATTTTCTTTTCTTCAGATCATTTTAGTCCTCATTGTCTTCTGTCTCATTACTTCCACTCTTTTATTTGTGCAGAAATCCAAGGGATCAGCATTTTCCTTCCCAAGCAGACAGTGCCACTTTCCCCCACAAGTAAAAGCAACGATCACATCCAAGGTAGATTTTAGGAAAGGAAGGCAATGAGAGAGAGAGAATCGGAGACCTGAGTGTTCCTTCCAGGCAGCGGTTTTTCACTGGACTACTTGGTGGTGTGGTAACTTGTTTCCTTCGCCAAGGTTTGTAACTGAGTTAAAAGAAATCGGCTAAAAATCTCAGGATCCAGTCTCTGGGAGGAGCCTCCGAGTTGCTTGCAGCCAATATCTTTCTACCCCTTTTTGCCTGACAGTTTTGCAAGAGGAAGGGGAAAGCGCTGGCTACACAGCACTCCTAGGGCAGCGGAGGAGCTGCAAAATGCTTGCATTTGCAGTGAAGGCTGTGACACCACGGTGGCCGCTTCCCTACAGAATGCTTTGCTGCTGCCTGATTGAGGAGGGTCCATTTTATTTGCAGTATTTCTTGACTGACATTTGTGATTTTTTCCCTCCCTCTGTAGGAGAAGGTGGGGGGGGATGTACTTGTCTCCACCAAAGCAATTGGTGGTTGATATTGCCAGGCTGTACTGAGTGTGATTTTGCAAAGGGTTTTAGTGCTCTGTGTGCACATGCAAGTGCACATGTGTGCATACACACCCTCCACATATGCCTACGTATACATAATTTTATAATATCAGCCTGAGAGAAAAGCAGGAAGCTGTGTTGGACACACCTGTGCCAGTCCATGGCACCCCACGTCTTTCATGACGTCTGACACTGTGTTCTCTTCGTGTGTAGGCAAAGACCTCGGAATACCAAGCAGTTAACAATAAAACTCCTTAAGATCTGAACTATGAGGTTTGTCGGTCTCTTCTGCTTCAGGGAGGAATAACCACCCTGTTTCAGACTGTTAAAGCCAACAAGATTATTTCGCTACATGATTTCTCCCAGAACAACTGGGATTGATCCAGCCTTTGATAAACTGCTGAAATTGGGGCAAATTCTTTTCCATGTTGTGGCAATACACCAACACAATGAGGCTCTTCGTAGACAGCACCCCTAAATTTAGATTTTGTACCATGAAAGCCAGCTGTTACCAAAATCATCGTGTACGCAAGGTATTTTGCACGTACTTGCATTCTTGGGGACCCTGTATGATTTGGGGTGTGTGGAAATGAGAGTACATAAGAGAGCATAACTGAATTCAAGGAACAGGGAAGAATAGCCAGTAGCCAGCATCTCTGCATCCTGAACCCTCATACTATAGTCCAGTGGTTCCCAAACTGGGTTGCAAGCCAATTTCAGGTGGGTTGTGAAGGACCTGGAGCAGCCATATTGAAAATATGGAAAGATGGGATGCTGGAAAGGGGGAGGGCTGTGTGGTTGTTTTGCTTGTATCAAGGTTCTTTCCTTTCCTTTCTGATTCACTTTGCTACTGGAAAATGGCTTAAAAATCGCCCAACTTATTGCTGCCTTCTCACGAAAGCAGCAGGCTCTGGAGTCACAATGATGGTACTTCCAGCCATGACATCACTTCCGGTGGGTCCCGGAAAGATTGTCATTCTAAAAAGTGTGTCCCAGTGCTAAAATGTTTGAGAACCACTGCTGTAGTCTTTTGTGGACCTTGAATGCAGTCTGTATGCTACTGACTTGGTGGCAAACCTCTATACAACTATGAGAGCTGGAAAAGTACCCAAGCATGTGTATTCCAGGGCAACACAAAAATCAAGCTTTATAGTATGTCAAATTTGTATGACCAAATGCCATGGAGTACCAGGATGCTAATAGCCATCAGTATGGTATACAATTGGCATCCAGCCCAATCTCTCATGTCCAATCTCTCAAAGTAATGCACAATGCACTTATTTTCCCTAGATAATCAAAGCTTTTGGGCCAATCTACACATTATGAACACATGGAAACCATTTGAAAATGTTGCATATGGCATCAGTTATCTTATTAATGCTCTGCATTTATGTGACATTGGGTTTCAAAGCATTTCACATTTGTTGTCTCCATAATGTTTGCAACAATTCTGTAAAGGTCAGCAGCATTGTCCTCATAAATGTGGTGTTAAAGCTGGGAAATTACCTTGCAGTGCAATCCTATGCATGTCTACTCAAAAATAGGTCTCACTGAATTCAATGAGATTTACACCCAGGAAAGTGTGTATAAGATTGCAGCCTAAGTTCACCAAACAAGTTCAGGCAGAAGTGAATTGGAACAACAGGCTTCTGAAACTACAATACCTCTAAGCTGCAATGCTACACTAGCTCTTGTGTGGAACAGCTTGCCACATGATTGGAGGGATTTTCTTCATGCTGGTGAAAACTGTTCTCATTGTACATCCAAACTAGTGTAGAAATTATTGTTGCAGCTCCATGGTAATCTTTACAAATGGCTTTGATAACAGGCACCATATCGAGCTTTGTAAGGAGGTTTCAGTGTAGCAGCTGCAGTGTGCAAAATGGTCCCCGTGTGATAAATCCTATGCCCTGGCCCAAAGAACTGACCTGAAACATTGGAGAATGCTTGTTCAGAGCCCTGTTCAGAGCTGGTAGCAGCAGCAATGATGACATGCGTGAGTGACACTTGAGCTACACCATGCTGAGCTTTGGTCCGATTGAGAGTATGGTGCACCCATCTGTAGAATACAGTGTAACATGGAGCATAGTGTCCAAAAAGGATGTCACTGAGCTGGAAAAGGTACAAAAAAAGGGAAACTATGGGCCAAACTACATGTTCCCTTAACTGCATCATTAACAGGTCAGAAATCCATTAATGTTAAGAAAACAAAAGTTGTGGAGACGCCTAATCATGACACAGCATTTTGCTGCACATAACCACTGTCAGAGATGTTTGTTGCCACCAGGAGGTAACTTTCAACAGAAAAAACAATGCAAGGGAAAATGTTAAGGTGGTATCCCTGAGCTCCATGGACCCAGACTGCAATGAGAGGCCGCTGTACTATTATTTTTTCTGGAAAAAGAGGCACTTCCAGGCGTAAGTGTATTTGTTAATTTAAGAGAAGGTCTATTCTCAAAGGGATGGATACTCATCTGTATCAAAGCGTTGGAGCATTTCAAAGAAAAGTTACAGCTCCTCACACAAAAGTTTTAACTGTATGTGGAGTAAGTCCAAATTGAATACAGAGAAGTGTGGTCTACTTCGTTTGAAGTATTATGAGTTTGAGTCACCCAATGAAGCTGATCAACAGTAGGTTGGAGACAGACAAAAGGAAGTACTGCTCATTCATTAGCACAAGATGGCTTTTGAAAACACTGTTGACAGATTCATAGTGCCTGCATCCGGAAGTAGCTGAGAGCCATAATAGCCAAGCAGAGCCTCTTTCCTCAGAGGAAGTATACCTCTCAAGCGGTGGATTTTGGAGATACAGCATGGCCACCTCCATCGCACCCTGCTTGTGATTTCCTGAGACATTTGCCCAGTGTCTGTCTGGAAAAAAACAGGCTAAAAGAATTTTGGCTTGATGCAGCAGAGCAATCTTCAGGTTTTTAGAGGAAGAAGTACAGTACAGATTGTATGTCTTGAGCAGGAATGGAAAGAAGGGATGTCCTGCTCCTTGCTCCTGACACTACAGCACACAAGCATAGAGATTCCACAGCTCAACTGCACACTGATCTGGAACCAACCAATGTTCAAATGACTCACAGCAGGGTGCAGGTCATACCTCAGTTGCATAACAATGATGTTTTGAAAAAAAAATTGGTCTCCAGATTTGCACTTGTGTATACATGACTCTTACTCACCCTCTTGGAAAACCACAGGTTGGTTGCACAACGGTGATATAAAACCGACCTCCAGAATTGTGCACATTGTGGTTGTGGAGCCTCTGGTTGACCTGCCATTTCGCTCTCTGAGGTTTTATTGTATATGCACAAAAGGCTCAAAAGGTCCATTTTTTAAAAAAAAAGGTTGAATATTTAAAATGGAGAAATATTTCACCTCTGTGTAAACATTGCAGATGCCTTTTTCTCTGAAAATATTACAATTTCCCTTTTTCAAATAATGAAGACCATGCCGATAATGCATTAAAGGCAGAAAACATCTTAATGGCGTTGTCTGGCTTGTGTTCTGTCACAGTGAGCAAAGACAGGTATGTGCCGTATATGCCACGGTATATAACTTTTAATTTTCTAGGATCAGCACTTCTCATGAAGAACAGGCAGATTTGCTTTGTTCTTCCCCAGCCCTTTAATTAACACACTGTTAGATGTCCCTGCCGAACTGCATCTGCTGTGCTAGGGATTGTCAGATTGTGTGTAATGGTATGCCTACCAAGGGAGATCACAAACATATGAGGATCAAAGGGGGGTGGGCAACAGATTGGCCAGCTTGCTTGTAAATTCCAATTTGCAGGCTACTGCCTTGTTACAGACCAGGAAGCATAGGAAGCGCAACATCTTGGTGTCTGTTACCCTCCAAAGTTTGCCGACAAGGAACAGTAAGTATGCATGATACCAATTCAAACATGGTCAATGAGGCAATATTTTACAGCTGACTGGTGGAGCAGGAAGCACAGAAGACCATTTAAATGTCAGGTGGTTTCCACCATTCAGAAAAGGCAAATCCGGAAGGGGAATTGCAGCATCTGTCTGATTACAACAAAGAAAAAAAAAAGGCACTCAAACAAAAATTGTCAACATTTATTAGCTATTACCTGGAATCTCACAAGGAAGTCCTGGGGTGCACTAAACTGGGACCTGTCTGGCTGCAGAAACGCAGGATTATTTCCTGGTCACCAGGGAGGGCCCAAAAGAGAATTCTGCTGCAAATCCAAGGGTGCTTTCAGATGGTCACCACCCCAGTGTTCCTATGAGGTCATCATTTAGGGCCAACACAGTTTCATCATGTGGGTGCTGCTTGACACTGTTTCTGCATAATGTCCATAATATGGAGAGCATTTCTGTGTGCAAAACTGTGCCCCCCCCCCCAGCATGAGCACCTTGCGGAGTCATTTCATGTGGTCTCCCACGTGATCAGGTCAAAGTGTAGATTAGCCTGAAACGAACCTAGTAGCACGTTCATTGTACTTCTGAGAATGGAGCAAATGGCTTTCTTCAATAAAAATGTTCGAAGAATGTTGTTTAATGACTTTTTATTCCACCTGGCAACGAGCATTATTTTTAAGGCAGTTTGCAAGTTAACGGAAGAAAGTATGGCGATTCGTTAAAAAAATCATTAAAACAAAATCTGTATCAAGAATGTCTCTGTCCAGACATAAATTCAAGCTTCAGTAGGTCTATCTATGTCTTCATTATCCCTTGGGTCATCTTTACATGTACCTACAGCAATGTGAGCGTTCTCATAATGCAGTGGTTCCCAACCTGGGGGTTGGGACCTTCAAGGGGGTCGCAAACCAATCGTGAAGAGCTTGAAGCAGCCATGTCAAAACGCTGGACACCACCATCTTGGGAGTTTCATTTTGGGTAGGGAAGAGGCATTCCCATTAAACTGCTACTTTCTCAATGCTTGTAGCTGCAAGGGAAAGTAGTCTTGCAATGGGCTGGACTTGGTGTTTGTGTATGCGTGAGATTAAGTCTCTCCATACGTGGGTGTGTCAAGTCTTCCATATGCATGCCTAGGTGAGTCTCAGCTCACAGGGAAGAGGAACGGAAATACTCAGAAGACTACTTAAAAATTTGGTTTTTCCATCTTCGTCAGCAATGGTATAGAAAAGCCACAATGCATTCCGTGCAACGTTGTTCTGTGCTGAATCAATTGCTGAATTCAAAATTCAAATGTCACTTAGATACAAAGCATTCAGAACATTCTAAAAAGGATGTGTTCTTTTCAAAAAGTGTGATTTATTTTTAAAAAAATGACTTCACTTCCTTCTTAATGACATCACTTCCAGCCCTAGGTCTTAAGGAGGTCCTGACAAGTACTTACAAAGGAGGGTCTGAGTGCAAAAAAGTTGGGCGCCACTGTCATAATGCAGTTGCACACTGCTAGGGAGTGTTTGTGGCTTGAGTAACCACATGGGTGGGGCACATGTCTCTTTCCCAAACACCATCCAGCTGCAAAGGATGGCAATATTCAGATGAGAAAGATTTGCCCTTTCTTCATTCGCACAGAACTCAGCCCCATGGGATCACACAACAGGAAAGAAGGGGGGTGTGGAGGACTAGAACTGAGCAGTGCATTTAATTTTGTGCATGTGTCCTAATGGGGTACATGCAACCACTACATGCCCTCTACAACCTGTAATTACAATAATCAGACCCTTCAAAAAGTGGCTCAAATGCCAGCCTGTCCATGTTAATCCTACTGGAACTGCAAAAGCCTGTGAAGCACCATATAGGAAGTCCTACAGTGCGTCTTCCCACAGCCTTTGGCCACAACTTCCAAAGATGTTCTGTATTCACCGGCACGAATGAACAACATATCGTTTGTCATTAGCAATGGCGTTGTTTACCTAATTGCCCTGCAGCTGAGCTTGCAAGATGGAAAAGCAAATCCAAAAGAAATGTTGCCCATTTGTCATATTGGAACAGCCATGATTAGTGTTTCAAAGTAGCAGATTTCATCAAAAGATTTTGTGGGATAAGAGTGCTCTCTACTGGTTGTAGTGTTTAATGCATGGACAATGTGAAAACAACACCAGGTCTTGATAGAAGATCTTGTGTTCTAAACAGGAGGAGGAAGACAGTCAAGTACTAAACTGCCATTCCACAAGCATTTTTTTAAATAAAGGGATCAACCATTTTACCACTGTATTAACTGAATTGATTCCATATTTATGGTTTAATTTGAACGTTAATCACTAGTGTAGCCCTTGTTAATAAATCATTTTCTACCAATGATGCATTAGAGTGCATCATTGGTCAAAAATGAGTAGGGAGCGCTTGTCTGTGGATACCCTGAGGAGATAGGGAATGGTATCAGCAATGGCCCCTTGTTCCAGATAAACCGGGGATTATGAGATTAATCCCAGAACTCCTGCATTGAAAAAAGGATACCACCATCTTACATGTTTAACAGATGGGCAGTCCAAACCTAACTGGGCTGCTGGCACCACAGTACAGCAGTCTTGAAAACACAGGAACAGCCCTGCTAGATCAGGCCAAGGCCGATCTAGTCCAGCTTCCTGTATCTCACAGTGGCCCACCAGGTGCCTAAGGGAGCACATGAGACATAAAATACTTGCATCCTGCTGCCACTCCCATGCATCTAGCTTTCTGAGTAATCTATTACCCTTGCACCCCCCACCCCATCCCACCCCCAATGAAGACACCAGACTATGGGTTGGGTTTAGCTTTATTAAACACAAGGAACCATTTTTAAAAAAACATGAAAGCTACTAGACACACTGTCCTTCCCTCATCAGTCTGGGGTAAGGAAAAAAAACCCAACTGCCACTGTATCCCACAGGGCCAAGGAAGCAGCTGGAAGTCTCCTTGGGGCAATCAGTTCCCTTACCCTGTGTCAGACCTAGGCAGCCCCTATGGGTTTACTCGGATCTGCACCAACTGGAATCCATACATGAGGATATGGAAAGCAACAGAGTGGCTACCAGAGTAGGACAGGCCAAAAAGAAGAGTGTGATCCATGAATCTGAGGTGGATTGTAATCAGTGGTGTCATTCAAATGATTTAGGAACAGGAACTCACTTTTGATTGGTACTTGTCGGGAACCCGGAACCAGCCACGGAGCCTGTTAGATCCGGAACGCCCGTTCTGGTCTGTTCCCCCTGAATGACATCACTGGTTGTAATAGGAGAAGGGATATAATCCTGCCCCCTTTTCCTGCAACTGTTTGGTTCTCAATAGTAATTTGTCTCCTCGAGCAATGTAGTTAACTCTGTAGGATGAGCTAACTCTCCCCTGAAAAGAAAATGACACTTTTAGTGGCACACATTGCTTGCCCCGCAATCCTTCCTTTCTGATTTCTGGCTCACGTCTCTAAATAAACAGTGTTGACTACTAAAAGAATTGAAAATGCTGGTTACATCTAGAAAAGTCTGCCAGAAACTAACATTTCAACAAATCTTCCATGATAAAGTAATGGTGAGAGCAGTGTTAGTATGAAGGATCAGTGCACACAGAAGGCTGTGATGTGAAGACTGGTACTAATGAGCTGGGCAGCCCAATCCTATCCTGCACTGGAACATGCTGGCTGACCTGCACTGTATCCAGAACAAAATAGGAAGTGGTTGGAGTGCAACTTAGAGTAAGGGATATTTACCCCCTTAGCCCAAGTAATGCCCCAGACACCCCTATGGAACTGCTCGGGATCTGTGCCAGCAAAATCACTGGTACAAATCTAAGCAGCCTGGTGTAATGCCAGGCTGGCTAGAAGGAGAGTTAGGATATGGTCTAGGACACCCAGGCCTTCTGCAAAGTTGTTCATTTTGGTTTCCCAAAAGGGGTATGTCAAGAGAACGCAGATGCCTGAAACCTGCAGCAGCATCAATTGGTGTGGACCATATTCAAGCAGGAATCTGGTTTCCCATTCTACCTGTCTCCCCCACTTATTGTGGCCTAACAAAAAGTGTGAAAGAAAACCAATGGAAGGTTTTTCCCCCTGTTTAAAATAGCATACAAAGGTTGGGAACAAAACTGGGCAGGGGCAAAGCCATAAAGCTCCCCCAGACCCACCCATCCCCACTGTTCTGCTCTGTTTTGTGTCCTAGCCCACAGACTGTTACTTAGAACAGAGGTTCTCAAACATTTGAGACCGAGGCCCACTTTTAGAATGGCATTCATGTCAGGACCCACCAGAAGTAATGTCATTTAGCTGGAGATGATATCATAGTGGGAAGTGACATCATAAAGCAGGAAGTGCCATCAGTGTGACATAATCAAATTACACTCCTGGAATGCAAACTGGCATTCCTGGATTGCAGCAATTACACAACCATGAAACATCCCTGAAAGAAAGCAAGATTAGGACAAAATATAATGGAAAAGCACTGGATTGAAAACAAATTTTTTAAAAACCTCACTTGAAAATTCAAATTGTTAACACTCACAACAGGAATATAGTAAGAGTAAGGTCTGCAGCTTTCAAGATGGCTGCTCCCAGCTTTCCACAAGTCCGACCCACCCGACATCAGGTTGCGGTGGGTCCCAACCCACAGTTTGAATAACACTGAATTAGACAATCAACAACCCAGCCACCAGGCCATGTTGGCATGTTTGACTGTGCTCTGAGAATTTTCCGTAGTCCTAGAAAGAAAAAATTATTTGAATTCAAATATGACCTGTTAATCGAATTTACTTGCAAAGACTTTTTTCCCCTCAGTGACAATGACCTGATAAATTCAACACATACCTGAATCAATATTTGTTTTTCCAGATGAGATTATTTCATTTGATTTTGTGAGAAAGTGGTCTTTGAACCATAAAGCAAGACTGTTTGTTTTTTTTATTGGACACAAAGCCCTCTTCTAATTTTTTGCCATGTAACAGTGCTAGTTTTCATAAATCTTGTAGCCTTCTTAGTAAAAATCAATGTATAATTATTAATTTTGTACTGATACAAGGCTTATGAGCAATCAAAAGTGTGTGTTATACACTTTCAGATAACCACAACAGCATAGCGAATGGATTTTACATCCACAGTCATTTCAAGCATTTGGATGGTCTACTCATTAACAACTCTACTCCTCTTTCTGTTTATGAATTTAGATACAGCACTTTGAGAGAATGCCATTTCCTCTTGCTTAGACATAATTGTGACTCTGGCAATACAGGGAAATATGCTGAATGAGAGAATATCAAGAACTGAGAAGGATATGGAAATACAAACTAAGCTATGAAATATCTGGGAGTTTCACAAATACTGGACACAAGACAGTCAAAGTTAGCTCTTAGAAATCAATTCCATTGATTTCAGCAGAGAGTTAAGTAAGTAACTCTCTCCCACAGAAATCAATGGGTCTTAAAAGTGCTTAATCCTTAGCTATATCAAGTCCATTAATTCCATAGAGATCAGAATACAGTAAATGTAGGTGAAGAAAACATTGTGGTAGCAAATGTTGATCCCAAATGCCAGATACACTTTCTTTTTAAGAGAATGAACCTTTCCCCCCATAGAGACCCACCCAATGGTCTGTAGCCCACACCATCCTGAGGCTCTACAGGACTCAGTGTGGTCTGATGGCAACTGGCAATGACATTACTGGACAGCTGGAGAGATGCCACTGACCTCACAGCTGATGGGGGTCGGCTGACAAAGGGGCCAGGCAGCTGACACTAGCTCTTAAAAGGGTATCAAGGAGGAGGAGGGGAGGGAAGGAGAGAGGAGGGAAGAGTGGCAAAGCTGAGGAGGGGAAGGAGGAAACCGGAGAGAAGAGTGGCAAGAGTGGAGAAAGGGGAGAAGGAAGCAAAAAGAGGGAAGGCAAGAGGTAGGAGCAGCCAGTCCCAGCCCAAACAGAACTGGGGATAGTGGCATGAGAAGGAGGCAATAAAGTGATGCTGCACCCTGTGGGGATCTCACGCTAACTGGGCCCACAAGACGTTGCTTGCAACAAGGCAGGAGCCCAAGTGAACTATCAGGTGAACTGGGCCCGACAGTGTCCCCACTGTCCCCTCTCAGCAGTTGCTCAGAAGGCCTCAGCCAGAGGCAAAGAACTGGGCTGCAAGAATGAGGTAACTCCTGAATGCACTCAGATGCAAGAACCCGGAAGCCAGTGGACTCCATTTGTTTGTCGATTCCCTCTGTGCATTTCTATTCATTCAAGATAAAAATGTAAATCTAAGCAGATGGATTATCCTGACTCCTGTTCCAGACATCCCAATATCCTTCCCTAGCCCAATGGACATTGAGTTGCCCCCTTGACAGAAGGAGCAGGACACCGTAATGGCGAAAGACGCAAAGTAGTTCGCCTACTATTCTATTTCAGGTCACCAACAAATGCAGTAGTGGAGCAATTGAACTAAAGTCCTGCTCATTCCCTATAAAGTTGTGAGGGGTAAGATATTTAAAGCATAGCATGGGCAGGAGGAGTGAGAACTAAATGCTTCCAAAGTTGATGATTCCCACCATCAAGTCTTTCTAGGTGGTTTTCTTGGGTGAGTGCAACTTTAATGGCTGAATCCTATGAAACTAGCATTCTGGCAGCGCAAGATCCTTTAGGGCTGTTGCAAAATGCACCTGCCACAGCCCAGCCACTGCCACAAGTGGTGAGTGGCTGTGCACCAGCAGCTCATTGACGACCCTGGGTGCCGGAAAGTCAGCGTGGGGGCAGGAGGGAGTGGGTGGAACAGTGCAGAGAGCGGGAGGAACTGGGAGGAGACTGGGGCAGGAAAGGGGGATGGATTGAGGCTGGGAAGGAGGAGGCATCACAAATATCCTATCTCCTTTCCCAGCCTTGATCTGCCTTCCTGTGTCCACTTAGACTTGTGCCAGCCATATAGGGTTATGTAGCTGCCACAAATCTGATAGACAGTGGGGCAGTGAGGGCTTACCCCCAGACAGGGGAACAAATGTCCCCTTATCTGGAGATCTCTGGGACCCCGCACAGGATGCAGTGGCACAGCTGCTTCTGTGTGTGATTGAGTTGTAAATCAGAGCACAGTTCTAACTGGGAGTAAGTCCAGCACAGTTAGGCCAGCAACGTTTGGCTGTCACGAAGACCATTGTAAAGCACGTTTGTTCCACTCTGAGTCAGGGAGGATGGCGTGCAACTGTGTGCTGGCCTCACTGATGCTGAGAATGGTCCAAACTTACTTCATGGTGTCCCTTGTGCTGACCAAACTTTGCTGGCCTAACTGTGCCGGCCTAACCCCAGGTTGGGATTGTGAGGAAAAAACTGATGGAAAAGCACAAGTGAGAGAAGACGTCAGGTCCTCACTCCCAGTTGTGAACCTGGCCCATTGTCGCCCCAGGGCCAAGAGGCTGCTACCCTCCCCAAGACTGCCACCCCCCAACTCACCTGGTGGTCTAGAGCTTCACATGACACCCCACAAAAGCATTCTGAAGCGTTTGGAAGGCTTTTGAACAATACTTATGGTTTTCCAAAGAAAACTGGAAATACTGTTTAACAGCCCTCCAGAGGCTTCAGGTGTCCAATGGAGGGCCAAAGGATGCCCCTGGGCTAACGGCAGAACCACCGCTGCTCCCTTCTCCCATGCTGCACTGAAAGGAAATAAAAGGTTATAATCAGTGGTGTCATTCAAATGATTTAGGAACAGGAACTCACTATTGAGTTCAAATTCAAATGTTGGGAAAAACAAACAAACCTGGAAGCAGCCACGGAGCCCATTAGGATCCGGAATGCCAGTTCTGGTCCATTCCCCCTGAATGACATCACTGCCTTCTCCCCAGTGGGCTGCAGACTCACCAGAGCGGCTGCTGACTCCACGTGTGTGGCTGGAGGGACCGAGGAAGGGGGCTGTGCAGGATGGGACTTCCCCATTGCAGCACTTCCCCCTTCGCCCCCCTAGGAATCCGGAGTCACTCCCTTTAACCCTCTGAGTGCCGGCCAACCAAGAAGAAAAGCTCTTTGCAGAGGAATTGGGAGGGGGGGAGGGAAAGTGAAGTGGGCGGAGTCAGCCCTAATTTTAACTAGTGGAACTGAGTTCCCCCGCGTTCCCCCTGCATGACATCACTGGTTATAATATCATAGAGTTGGATCTACAAGATCAATGAGCCCAAGCTCCTGCTAATGCAGACCTTCCACAGCTATATCATTCCTGTACAGCCTCTGCTTAAAGACCTCCAACTAAACAATGGAGAGTCCAATACCTTCAGAGGCAAATGGTTCCATTGTCAAAAAATGTGTACCATCAGGATGTTCTTCCTAATGTGTAAGCGAGCAGCATGGCTACTCCATTTTGCTCTAGCTGGCCAGAATTACTCTGAAAGGGAGAGGGAGGAGCCGCTTGCATAGCACATTGAGGTGCCGTGCAAAACCTAGTGCTGTGCTGACCTTCCTCTAGCTATGTTTAATCACAATCTCTTTTGTAGTAATTTAAACCCATTTGTACAGGTTCTACCCTTGAGAACAAATAAGAGCCCTGATGGATCAGGGCCAAGATCCATCTAGTCCGGCTTCCTGTATTTCACAGTGGCCCACCAGGTCCCTCAGGGAGCACACGAAACAACAAGATGCCTGCATCCTGTTGCCACTCCCCTTCACCTGGCATTCTGCAGTAGCCTACTTCTAAAATCAGGAGGTTGCACATATCCATGACAGCTTGTAATCTGTGATAGACTTTTCTTCTAAAAATCCAATCCCTTTTTAGAGGCATCTAGGCCAAAACGCCATCACCATATCCTGTGTCAAGGACTTCCACATACTAATTACACCTGAGTAAAGAAATATTTTCTTTTGTCTGTTCTAACTCTCCCAACAGTCAGTGTCAGTGAATGTCTTCTCTATTTTCCACATGACAGCCCTTCAGATTTAAATAATGTTAACCTTCTCTTCTCTAAGCTAAGCATGCTCATCTCCTTCAACCAGATCTCCAAACCCTTCACCATCCTAGTTACCCTCTTCTGGACCTGCTTGTTTATCAGTTGGGGTGTCCAATTCCTTCCTCTTCCAACTGGGGTCTCCAATCCTTTCAAACAGCTTAGGACCCTATACACGACCACCTGGTCCCAACTATAACATTGTAAGGTTTTCCTGTATTATTAGTCTCACATAAGAGATGGGGAGGAAAGGGCTGATAAGAAAGAATGTGGCATGCTTAGAGCCACCATCTCATGGCAAAGCTGATATTTTTACTAAGGTCTTGTGGCCTCACAAATGGCCTTTTAACTACTATGCTAGACCAGTAATTTACATATTACAGATGGTCCAAATCAGTTTTTTTCTCATTACATTTCAAGGTATTCAGGCTTGATTTGCATTCAAGTGTGCTGTACTGCTACTCTTTATTAAAAAATGTTTCTAATAAATTGTGGCATGACTTGTTTATTGCATTGCATTGAAATGAAATGAAAATGGGGGTGAATTACTCATTAGCACTATACACAGGGAAAGGAGCTATTAAAGGCATAAGTTAAAATGTAATTGGAGAAGAAATTACTGATACCGAAAGCAGCAATCTCAGTGACTTCACATGCCTGCAGGAGGAGAAGCAAGTCTATAAAACTAGACTGCTAATAGTTCATTTGTGCTCTTAGAGGCAGATGATAAGTAAATGTTCTCAAGCATCATGAAAATGAATAACATTTTAAACTAGAAGTAACAGCCCTCAGCTTCGATTTTGGGCACAATCCACCTGGTTTGGCTGTTGTGCGACCTTTGTTCAACAGAGGTCGCACAAGCACACATTGGATTATTGTGCTGTTTTGCAATCACTATGTCAGTGTTAACCACACTTCTGAGTGCCTGCTCTCGGATTATTTGGATGGGTGTGAGAAATGTCCTGTCACAAGATAAAAGGGTCCTTGGAAAAGATTTCAGAGTAAACTGATAGTGGAAGCAATAACTGATAGTTGGATTCAATGGTATTCACCCAAGAGCTCTAAAAACAAAAGGCATCTCAAATATTTAATGATTGCATCTGAAATATAGGTAAACTCAGCCACTGTAGATTAACAATTAAATGTGAGGGATTATAAGGCAAGTATTTAACAAAGGCTCCTTATATGATCTTTGAAACTGCAAGCAGTGCTAGGCAGTTTTATAGAATCAGGAACACTCTGGTTAAATAAGTGACAACCTGGCAGAGCTGTGCTTAGGAAAAAGCAAAGCAAGGACACTAAATGATGCCATCTGCATACCAATTGGGGAGGAGTGGAGGTTAGATCTGTTGGTATATCGTGCAAGGCTGAGCCTGGGGCTAAATATCCCAACAACATCCTGGTTAATGCCTTTACAGGAAAGTCAAAGGGGAGCGAGTGAAGGAAGAGAGAAGGTGATAGGGAAATGTGGGTCCATTAATTGAGACCACAAAGACTTCCTTTTCAGCCAGGAAGCCCAGCGGGTGTGTCTCCTATCAAGCCTGTAACTGGCTGATAATAAGCTAGCTAGACAGCAGCCAGAGGGATTCCGTTCCAGAATTCTCTAGCAGCTGAGAGTGCAGGGCAGAGTAGAGGTGAGAACCAGGGAAGAATAATTCACCACCACCCCACAGCTGAATAGGAAGTGAGCCCAAAAGAAGTCAAACTAGCTACTCCACATCCACAACACAGAGCTGGAGCAGGCTCTGATCACACCGATGGCGGGACGGTGATGAAAGATGTCACTATGCCCCCCATGCAGCCTCACCATGCCCCCGGCTTATGGAATTGCTCCATTTCAGAGCATAACAGGCCAGGGTGGGTGGGAGGACCCAGCTCTGCGCTGCTTTCTTGCCTGGCGCACTCGGCTCCCTCGCCGGTGCCCATGGCAGCTGCTACACCATGCCCTATGGGCACGATACCTCTGCCACAACAGCATTTTATAGATGTCTTCATCAGGCAGCTGTGCAGTGGCATAGCTAAGGCATCTGCTACCTGGGTCAAAAAAGATTTTGTAGCCCCTCCATAATGAAATCAAAATCACTGAAAAAAATAAAATGTTTTCTGGTTAATTGGTCACAACGTTTGGTAGAATACCGATATTCAAATGCATTGGTTTCACTGCATTCTGCACTCAATTACCTTTCAAACTATATACAACATGATTGTATTATTTGTTTTCACAAAGGTTTTCACACTTTTGGCCACTAGGGTCAAGCTTAGCTTGTTGCCTCCCTAAAGCTTGTTGCCCGGTGCAATTGTCCCCTGCACCCCCTTAACTGTGCTACTGCAGTTGTGTTGTGTTTTAGATCAGGGGTCTCCAAACCCCGGCCTGAGGACCAGATGCAGCCCTTGGAGAGCCTCTATCCGGCCCGCCGCAAGCCTCTGGTTCCCCATGAACCTCTGGCCTTTCTGACCTTGCTGGCATGGGCTGCACCTTCCAAGCTGTGTACAGCCTCCTCAGCCCTCAGAATGCCTTTGGAAGGCTGAAAATAGTCATGTCCTGGCTTTTCCAAAGGCCCTCTGAAGGCCATAGATAACTTTCTGAGGGTCATGGTCTCCCTAGCCCTCAGAACATGCTCTGGATGTTTCATTTCCCGTGATTTGCTGGTTCTGAGATATTTACTCCAGTACATGATGTAAGTAAGCTGCTTGTGGGGTGGGAGGAGTCCACCAAAGTGTGTGCTATATTTCTGTGGTGCGTGTTAGTGTTTGGAGGAATCCTGGAACATTGAGCCAATTCATTCAGTCATATAAGTTCCATTTCCAACACTGTGCCAGATATTTGAGGCGGCCCTCTGGCTAAAAAGTTTGGAGACCCCTGTTTTAGATGATACTGAATGCTGGGGTGGTGGTGGTAGTTCCTAAGTGTATGCTGCTTCTACATTGTTTAGGTTGGATGGGTGAATACAGGAATTCTAGTAGCATAATGACTGGTAATGATGTTGGCCATCATTCAACACATAAACACTCTTAAACCCATTGGATTCACGGGCTTAAGTGCACTGTCACACTGATCAGTTGTTGCCTTTCTGTTCCAAAGGCTTTTAGCGGCCTTTGTGTTTATAGGGATTTTATGCAAAAGCTCCTACTGGAATGCAATGCTGTCATAGCAATTTTCCTTAAAGCAACAGTGACAAAACATAAAAATTAAAAGCACCCAGAGACAGGCAGGTCCTGAGCAGTGGTGATGCTCTTGGCAATCACATTTGCAGCAGCCATAATACGCCTTGTAAATTCTCTTGGTTACGTTGCATAAATCTCATAATAACTGTGTCAAAAACCCTGATTAACAGCTCAAGAACAACATAAATCACAGTTCAAAGAGGAATTCTTTTTGCCTTTCTCTTTCTTTAAATGCCTTAACAGCATTGTCTTCAGAGGATAAAGCTATCACAAGAGTCACAAACGTCTTTGAGCTTCCTAAAATCTAGTGGAAGAGTAGAAGCCACTTTCTTTATGGTTCATATTTAGTTCATACAAAGTGCATGCTCTGGTCTCACATCCCTGGACAAACACCAAATCATTATTAGGAGAATTGGAAGGATGACTCTTTTATTGTCCCTGCCACTAAAATTCCCTGCCACACAGGTACAGTTGGTGTTAATTTATTTTAGAAGTAGTCTTTTCTTCCTGGCTGATTCATGGCTTCTTGGCTGATTCATAGCTTAGATTAGCCATCTATTTTGAGCAGCTACTTATTTCCCTTCAAGCCCTCTACCTTGCTTCCAGGTGATACATCTGATTTTGGGTATTACTGAAGAGGTGTTAAATAGGGGTCACAGTTGATGCAATTTTGTTCAGCATGACTGATTTAGATGTCTGCCTGGTCTGTATGATAGATCAGATCAAAACCCTTTATTGGCATCACAAACAATTCTGTATGATAGAGAGTAACGTTTAACAGCACAATCCTAAACCCCACGCAGCGTCAGCGCGACACCCCCGCATCGGCGCTAAGGCAGCAGGACCAGCGCTGCAGGCAGGCAGGTTCCAGCCTCCACCTACCCAGCGCTGAATAGGGTGCTGGCTGGCCGGCGCTCCTACCCCGCACCCTAAATGTCTTCTCTACGTGTCTCTCTAAATCAGTGATTTTCAACTTTTTTTCAAGTCATGGCACACTGGTAAGGCACAATATCAGATTTTTTTTACAATTGACAAGGTACACTGTGCTGCCAGTGGGGGGCTCACATCCCCCAATGGCCCTACTAATAAATGACCCTCTCCCAAATTCTCGCAGCACACCTGGGAAGCATTTGCGGCATACCAAAAAAGGCTGATATAAAAAGCTGAGGTGTTTGCACAACGATTGATCTGACTATAGAAGAATAACTACAAAATGTAGTGATGTATTACAGCAGTGGTTTTCAAACTGAGTGCTGCCTGTTTCCCCTTAAAGGGCAGGGGCATTGCAGTGATGCAATAACTACAATCGTGTTGCATCTGGCCACCTATTGGGGTGGGGGGGACAACTACTTACCACTGCCTGCTCCAGCATCTGGGAAGGTTGGGGAGCCCTGCAGATCCTTCACAGGGCTTTCTGTGAGTTAGAAATGTAAAAAAAAACAAAAACCGATTGTGACCCACTTCCGCTTTCGTGATCGCATCAAGGAAGTGGGTCACAATAATTTTTTTTTTTACATTTCTAGCACACAAGAAGCCCTGCAGAGGGGTCTGCAGGGCTCCCCAATCTTCGCGGATGCTGGGGCAGGTGGTGGTAAATCCCCCCCCAGCCCCAATATGTAACCAGAAGCAATGTGATTGTGTTGCTACGATTCCCCCGCCTTCAAGCACTTACAGCGGTTCCTGAACTCCCAGAGAGTTTGAGAACCGCTGCATTACAGGATCATGGGATACACTTTCCATTTCTGTTAACTTTTAGAACAGAATTTCTAAACCGTTGGTACTTGTACCACCAGTGGTATTGAGGTTTGTCAGGTGGTATGTGCAGGACCCCCAGATACCTGCTGCCTGGCAGGAGACCAGCAACACAATGCAGTAAGTGGGCCAACCTCATGCATATGTTTTTTGTGTGCTCAAAAAAGCTCTCCCTGAGTGATTGTGACTAGTGATTGTTGCATAGCATCTGGCCTCCCAATCCAGAAGTAACTGGTGATGAAATTATAGCCAGTTTCTTCCAGTGGTATGTCCAATAAGTGGATGATAAGAAGTGGTACAGCAGGGAACAAACATTGAGGCTGCAATCCTATCCACGCTTACCTGAGAATAAGCCCTACTGACTATAATGGGATTTACTTCTGAGCAGACATGCATAGGATTGGGCTCTGAGAAACCCTGTTTTCAAAGATCTTTGTAATTTTTCCCCCTCCCAGCCAATGTACATGTTGCGATTAATGTGAGTTCAATGTGAATTCAATGTGATGGGGAGATACTCTTATGGCCCAATCCTATGGGGCCACTGGAACAAGCACAGCGTGCTTTATGGAAGTCACAAAACGCAACCTGCCACTTTGCCTGTAAACCACTTTGTGAACTTTTGTTGAAAAGAGGAATACATATATGACTGATTAATTTGATTGCTTCTGCACAGCTGGGCTGTCACTGCAAGTGGTAAGCCACTACAGCCATGAGCCAGCAGCCTCTAAAGAGGTCCTGGCGCTTGTAAGTTGGCACAGCTGGCAGTGAGAGGAACAGGTCAGGGAAGGGGAGGAACAGGGTAAAGACCAGGGTGGGATATGTGTGCCAAGGTTGGGGGTGCAATCCTAAACTGAGTTAGGTCGGTATAAGCAAAGCCAGCAAAGTTTGGCCAGCACAAGGTACAGTATGTTTGGACCACTCTTGGAGTCAGAGAGCACACAGATGTGCACCATCCTCCCTGACTCTGAGAGTAGTCCAAACAAATATATGGTGAATTTGTGTGTGCCACTGAGTGTTCACATGCTACTAGTGGCACGCATGCTGCAGGTTGGCCACCTCTTCCCTAGACAAATATTAAAGAATATTGACAATAAGTTGTGATATTGCAACCTCTGGAGAGACTTTCATAACATACACAATTTATTGACAATCTTCTCATACACAAGCAGGTCCCCTAAAATGGATAAAACATACCCTTAGGGTGCAATCCTAATCTGGAATTAGACTGACAAAGTTTGGCTGGCACAAGGGCCACCGTAAAGCATGTTTGGATCACTTTCGGAGTCAGGGAAGGTAGTGCACATCTATGTTCTGTCCTCTTTTCTGAGTGGTCCGAACAAACTTTATAGTGTCCTTTGTGCCAGCCAAACATTGCTGGCCTAACTGTGCCGGCCTAAATCCAGATTAGGATAGCACCTTCAGTAAACAAAGAGGCCTTGCAACACTTCTGAAAGGCGAGGTGCAATCCTAACTTGGATTTAGGCCAGTACAAGTCACTTGTGCCAGTCCAGGACTGTTGCAAATGCATCATAAAGTGTGTTTGGACTATTCTTGGAGTCACGGAGGCCAGCCACCGTGTGCTGCCCCCCTGACTCAGGCAGCGCAATCCTGCCTCCCGGGCAGCGCCAGCACAACGGGGTTGAGCCGGCACTGTGTGCTTAGTGCTGACGCGGGAGTGCCAATCGGGTGCACCGTGTCGGTGCTAAGGCCACAGGGCCGGCGCTGCTGGCAGCACTGACCCTGTAGCGCCCGTGCAGCGCCTCCCTTGTGTCAGCCAAAGCCGGCCGGCGCAAGGGAGGTGCGCTGACAGCACGCCCTCGGGATTGGAGGGAGGGAGGCGGGGGCAGGACTTGGGTGGGACATGGGCCGAATCCTAGGCCCGTTCGAGAGGCCGCGCGGCCCTGATTCAGGCCACTTTTTAGCAGACGCAGATCTGAGGAGCACATAGGGGAGGCTGGAGCCTCCCCTATTGTAAGGGAGCGCATGCTCCCTTGCTGCAGGAGGCTCCAGCCTCTTCCAACCCAGCATCGGATATGGTGCTGGCCGGCTGGCCTTGCCATTCCAGCACTGGGTTGGATTGCGCTCTGAGATTGTTACAAAAGCACTTTCCGGTGTGTTTGCAACACTCCTGGGCCCGCACAAGTGACTCGTTAGGATTGCACCTTCAAACTGCTTTGATTGGGAGAATCAGAAAGAGTGATCCTGAGTCAAGAGCCCTCAGAAAATCCTTTCAATAACAGCTCCCACAAAGATTTCAAGTCTTAAACAATTAGCAGCCGAATCCTAACCTGTGCTGGGGCAGCCAGGCTTCATGGTCTGTGCAATATTCAACACAGGCTATTTAGCTGGCAGAAGTCTGAGCAGCCCCATGTAACATGAGCAGGCCTGGGATGGGGATTAGGATACAGCTGAGGAAGCCTCCTCTCCCAGGCTTGATCGGCCCCATTCTTTAATCCCCCGACCCCAAAATGCTCACTCTCCACCTCCAGAATGCCATCCCACCACGTTCTCTCAGACCCTGTGCCACTCGGCACAAAACTGACCTCTGCTTGATGGCCTTGGGACTGAATGCAGTGCTGATGGGCCTCTGCAGGTTTTCCTGCTGGCACTGCCTACACTAGAGTAGTCACAAACATGCTTTACAGCACACCTGCAACACTTTAGGCCAGCAAAGTGGCAGCTGCACCAACAGAATGGTAAGTTAGGATTGTGCCGCTAGGTTGATTACTCAATGGAACTTTGCTTAACTTAATGAAGCAGGAACATCAATCTTGTTTTAAAATTTCATTGTAATCTGGTATTTGAAAAGTAAACAAGCAAAGATAACAATCAATTTTAAATATGAACTTTGATTTCCATTAATGTTTCCTTCAAACTGTTAGCCATGTCACCATTTAACAGTTTACTTCTTAGGACTTGAAATTCAGTTTTTCTAATTCTGTCTGCATCTGAATGTATTCATTAAATTAGTTCTAATTTATTTTTGTTCTTAAACTATGAGAAAGTAACAATCATGGATACACAAAAAATGTTTAGGTTTCATCCACAACCATCATGGAAATATAGTCTTTATAGCGAACAGTATTTGTTTCTGGATCTACAGCTGCAGAGAGCATTTCCTCCATTTCTTCTTGTGTGAAAGGTTCTCCTGCAAGAGAAATGCAAATCTGTTCAGTGATATTTTCTATTGCTTTGCCTTCTCAAATAATTTTCTCAAATCACACCAAGAACGAACTTTGTTCTTTCATAACATCACTGATGTATTATCAATACATTTGTACACCATTTTTTTCAAATGTAACGCTTTCCCAAGGCAGTGATACTCTCAGAGCACAATCCTAGAGTGGTGCTGGGCCGACACAAGTCTACTGTGACAGCCCAGTGCTGTCGCAAAAATGCCGTCAGGTACGTCTGGCCAGCCAGAAGGGTGCTGGGTTCGCACAGGGAGCAGCACCGGCCCATGCACGCTAGTGAGCTGCTCTTCTGCTGGCCACGTTTGCCATATATCCCTTTACCCCGAGATGAGCTCCAGCCGCAGCCTTCAAAACTGCGCTGGATAGAGTGCCGGCCACTCTATCCAACTCTGGATAGAGTTGGTCTGCCTGTTGTAGCGCAGTATAGGATTGGGCTGTTGGCCATATCACTATAATCTATGAATCAAACTTTCTGTTAAAATACATTAAGAAATAATGATAGAAAACCAGCAATAGTGTTTCCAAATCCTTCTTATCACAGGTAATTATTTTTTCCCTCTTCTGTTTTGCAGCTACTATCAGTGAAGAAACCTGACATCTAGAATGCCTCTTGATATTTTGGTGGTTGTGTTTTTTAAAACATGTACTCATTATAAAAAAAGAGGTAAAAAGAATTGGAGATTGCACAGCTTCTTGCTAGTCAATCAGAATCATAAAGTAGGGCATACGAAAGAAATGTTTGTTGAATGCATCGAAATTAATGCATTTAAAAAGTGCACCATTGTCCGATACTGAATATTCAGAAAGAAAACAAAGGAATGGTGCCATTCACACATGGAATTTCACAACAACTGCTTGAAAGAAGTGGTCACAACATAGTAGCATAATCCTATCTTGCACTGGAACGGCAAGGCTGGCGGGCCTGCACGGTATCCAGTGCAAGTTGGGAGAGCTCAGGAGCCTCCTCTATGTGCCCCAGCACAGTTTGGCTGGCACAAGGACCATCGTAAAGTGCATTTGGACCACGCTTGGAGTCAGGGAGGATGGCACACGTCCAAGGGTGGTCCAAACATACTTTACAGTGTGCTGGCCAAACTTTGTTGGCCTAACTCCAGGTTAGGATTGCGCCCTCAATCTAATGAGGGAGTTTGGGCATCAAGAGGCCTCTTTGAGGTGGGTAAGCCCCTGACTGCTTGGTGGGTCAAATTGGATCTGTGTCAGCAATATTGCTGGTGCAGGTCCATGTTGACCTGTGAAGGCAGAACAAGTCTGGGAAGGGGGTTAGGATTGCTGCTGTTGAATCCATCCCCTTCATGGATCCGATCCACCCACCTCTTTGCCTCATCTCATCTCTGTTCCACCCACCCCACCCTACTTCTGTTCTAGAAAGGAAAGCATAATATGGAGACCACTGTAGTTTGCCAGTGAGCAACTAGTTTTCTTGGATGGAAAGTTTGAGGGTGGAATGGATGGTGGTGTATCAGGACTTACTCACTACTCCTCATAGTGAGCTCTGTCAGTGCCATGACCTTGGTCACAGCTCCTTCCATACATTATTTCTGCCTCTACAAAAATGTAGAGATTTTGTCTTGGGGCTTTCCAATGCTTGTTCTTATTGTACACAAAGGTGCTCCAAGTATCATACTCGGATACTTTCCAATACTTGTCTTACAGTACTTGTCCTCCTTTTCTCAAATTCAAAGCTAATTTCAGCTTTTTTTTACCTTCTTCAGTCATATACTTGACCAACTCATCTTTAGTAAGATGTCCACATTTATTTGCATCTAAAACCTAAAAAGAAAGAAAGAAATAGAATAGTATGTAGTTTTTCAGTCCTCCTGGCTCAGGGTCTAAGGAGTATTTTTCTCCATGTGTAGAATTTTACCAATACAGACCTCAAATGCACGTAAAAGAATGTCTTCTGGAATTGGCCGGTATCTGAAATCATTTGTTTAATACAAGGTCAGTGATGTACGTGTATTTCAAGGGTTGCTCCACCACTGTACAGACTACCCCACACCCCCACATATGTACTGGCATATTTGCCTGTGGAATCAGCATAACAGCCAGGCCACATACAATTTTCTAATTTCAAGCTTTGTAAAGCTGCACTGAATTACAGCCCAGTCCTATCCGTCTCCCCCCATTTGTGCAAATGCATGGAAAAGGTGGTGTTGTCTCTATCGGGGGGGGGGGGGACAGAGCAGGAGGCTTCAAAAGGGAAAGGGGATTTATATCCTCTTTTCCCCCTTAAGTCACCCACCCTGCAACTGGTGCCCTTCAACATGCACCAGGGACTTTGTTGGCGCAAGTCCAAGGAGAGTAAGGGGGCAGAGAGGCTGCTGCTGGAGGGGAAGGATATGTAATTTACAAACATCTTATTATTTGCTCAGCTAGTTAGTTACATTTTCCAGATAAGTCATATTTTTTTAATGATGTGAAACGCATTATGGAAATGTAAAATTCAAAACAAAAATATTTCTTTATTAACAAAATACTTTTATATTTTGCAAATTTATACTTATATAATTTGCAAAATACATGATTTTTTTTCTCTCTTTTTCACGATGTTCTCTTTTTCTATTGTACTATTTATGACACTATCAATCAGCTATTTGGGCCCAGTGGACCCCTTTGAAGTTCTAGCTAGAAACAGAGACATTTATTTCAGACTGACTCCAGTTTTCTATTAACACACTAGATGTTATTGATATCACATTCCAAAAATGTGAGTCTCACAAAAATGCTGGGGTATACTGGATCCTACATTTTAAAATACCATTACACTGTAAATGACTTTTAAAAACCCAATTATGAGCACTTGAACAATAGAAAAATTAAACTTTGTATTATTGCACCCTTCTACAATTTACAACCTCCTAATGCTATCCACACATATTACAGTTAGCTACTGCCCATGTTCTTTCCAAACAAAAAAATGATTGCAATGATGACATTGCTGCCCAGATTCTACATATATAATTTTTTTTTCCGGGTAGATGAAACCTGCCCCTTTCCATTGTGTCCAACTGAAAAGTGAAAAAACCAAGACATGGCTACCTGGCTTAAATGCTCTGGCAAATTAGATATGACTCTGACCTAAGCTGTTATATTTTGGTAGCGGGGAGAAAAACCAGTGACATGATTAGGAAAAAAATCCAATTAAAAAAATCCTCATTATCAGGTACCCAGAAGGAGAAACCAAAAATGCTCACTAGACTTATATTAAATAACAGAAGGTGTCCCATCTATCCCAGTAGCCTAATAGGGTGTTTTGTTTTTCCAAAAGAACATTACGAATAAGAAATATATGTTTCTTTTGCATTTGCATATGTTTCTTTTGCAAGTTTGCATTATGAGAGCTTTAATTCCTTTGTCAAGATAAAGCAAACCTGGAACAGAATTAAATTCCTAGGATAACAGTTACTCCTGGGGTAATTTTTGTAATTTTTGTTTTTTACATTTTGGTGCACAGAGGAATGTAAAGTCAGTCTGCATCTTATACAAGGGGCAACCCAATTCTGAACTGAATCCAGTGGGGCAACCCAATTCTGAACTGTAGCCAAACAGCTACCGCTGCATCCAGTGCCAGCCACTGGAAGCCCCTCGGAAGGAGACGTGGCATTCCTAAAACTGGCAAAATCTTAAGTTTTTCAGGCTCCTGAACACCTGTGTAAAGCAGCCCCTTCCCTTCAGAGCCATTTGAGGCTGACACTTTGCTTTTGTAGCCAACCAGTAATGGCGCTGAAGGGGAGGGGGAGGGGCCACACAGGTGTTCAGGAGCCTGAAATACTTAGCATCTTGCCCCCCTTTAGGAACACCACTGCTGACACTACATTAAGATCTCTGGAATGACACATAAAATGGAGTCAGTAGGCCAGAAGAAAGTAAGGCAGAAGTTGTTCCTTCCCACCCGCAGCTCTTGTCAGGAGTTGAAAGTTCTTTTAGGTCAAGAGGAAGAAGCAAGCCTCAGTCGAAGTCCAACTTACACAAAAAGGAGCTTTATTACGAACGCCTACACATACACAAATGTACAAACATCAAACACAGGAGCACCTCTGATCCCCAGAGGCATCCCCAGGCAAACTTATATTCAGGCACACTCACCGGACAACACAGCCTGCCAGTGTCAACACCAGGTCCAGGAGCATGGCACTCCAAGTGACACAGCCTCCAGCAAAAATCAGTAAGGTCTGGGGGTGTATGCCCAGGCAGCCATGACAGCCTACTAGCATCCATCATCGAGGAATGGCCTCGACAAAGGAATGGCCCAAGAAAGAGACTTTTATTGGTCAATACACCAACTGAGTGATCAGAAATTAATTGGCCAGCCAATGATAGATGGGCCATTGCTGAGGTGATCAAGGTGCACACAGCTGACTGACAACAATTAGATGTTCCCACCTAGGGAGAACTGGCAGCAGCTGGGGCTATTGGTTCATGTTCAACTTTGCCTTGCTGTTTCCCCCTTGGGAACAGCTCTGCAAGGACTCTAGGCTAGGAGACACATAGATAATTTCTGGGCTTGCATGGTCATTACACTAGCATCTATGGTTTTCTTGCCTGTTTAAAATATTTGTAAAACAAGATCTACTATCCTTTCATCATTATGTATCATGCATTAAAACTGCAGTATCTATGCAGCTTAAAATAATATTAATTAAAATCAACTATATATATATATATATATATATGGCTCAAAATTACACAAACTGAAGTCCTTTTTTCTGTTACCTTCTTTCCAGTAATACTCTAGTCATCATAGGAAGAAATTTTTCTAAACGAATAAACCCAGTTGGCTCTTCTTCTTCTACCTAAAAATTATAAGGCAGATATTTAAGATGACCTTGGGAAACTGAAAATAAGACATTAATTTCATGCATTTGTTCAGGGTGCCTTGACTGCATGCACCCAAAGTTCCCTCATCAGAGGTGATCAGCCCACTCACCAAGACAAGGAGTGTGTGGGACTGAAATTGTGAAAGCCTATTGTGAAAGCCTATTAACTAGCATGAAATAATAAAAGAATGACGCAATCCTGTCCTCTACATGAGCCAATAAGCCAGTGTTTTTAAAAATGGAGCATCCTTACCATGCAAGCACAAAGAAGTAGCAAGGAATGAAGTGGAGGAGGCTGTGGCTCAGTGGTAGAGCAGATGCTCTGCCTGCAGAAGTTCCCATGATCACTCTCTGGCAGCTCCAGGTCGGGCTCAGAAAGATCCCTGCCTGAAACTCTGGAGGCCTTTAGTGGATGAGCAAAATAAACCAATAACCTGACTTATAGCCCAATCCTACCTAAATTTGCTTCTCAATTTATTCCCTGGTGAAGTGGGTTGAGGTGAGGATCTTCTGGATCCCACTATAGAGTCTCTGGGGTTCACCTGCAGCCCCTCTTGCATTGCGGAGAAGGCAAAGTGCCCTGTAACGCTATTCCAGGGAATACTCAATCCTCTAGCAGGAAGGGTGCCCTCTCTCAACCTGAGTAATTGCTACCTCCTTTTCCTGCCTCTTTGTTTCTTTATTCATGTATACCAAATCTGTGCCTCTCCTGCCTTCTCCACCTCTTGTGTCTTCTTTGCACCCCCTCCCAGGGCCCTTCTCCCAGTTTCCCCTTCATCCCGGCTCTCCTCTGTTGTTCCCTCATTTTTCTTTAGTTTGCCTTCTCCGCACTCACCTTTGCTGTTTTTGCCCCCGCCCCGTGTTCGCCTTTGCCTCTTTCTCCCACAAAGTCTCCATCTGCTTCCCATTAATAATTCTTCTATCTTTAAATCTCCCCACCAGGAATAGCCACATCCCCTCCCAACAGAGACTGCTGGGGTCCTTCCCTGTTCCCTATGTGCTCAATGTCAGTTGGTGCTGACGGCTATGGTTTCTGGGGGCGCAATCCTGACCAACTTTCCAGCACCGGGGTAAGGGCAATGCAGCTCTGAGGTAAGGGAACAAACATTCCCTTACCTTGAGGAGGCCTCTGTGACTTCTATTCCACTGTGGAATGCAGAATATGCCCCATTGGCACAGCTGTGTCAGTGCTGGAAAGTTGGTTAGGACTGCGCCCTGGGTGTGTTTAGCCCCAACGAGATGCTGTGAGGTCATGAGGCATCACGCCTCTTTTTGAGTTTGCTTTTATAAGCAAAGGTGCACAAGACCAGTGTTTCCCACAACAGCAGTTTAAAGAAAACCCCAGGGGAAAGGTGCCATGTGTGTACCCGAAGCCTTTTCTCTTCAAACTACTGTACTCTTGCAACAAAGCTTCAAGATACTTTTTGAACTTGGGCGAAGTTAAAAAGCAATTCAGGGGATCTGGAGGCCAACTTCTGAATATGTTGCTGTGCTTCTGGTTCCTCAGTCTCTCAGTAGATTTACCATAATTAGATTGGTATCTTCATCTCTATACAGTCAATTCTTGTACATGTTTAGGAAAATATTGACACAAACCATAAGAAGAAAATAAAAGTTTTTTGTAAACAGATTTCACTTACTATACACAGGTGTAACATGTAGTCAACTGACGCAATGACAGATATGGTGATAGTGTGTGCGGTACCCACCTGAATCACCTGAGGCAGATCAAATGTTGCAGTGTAGTGAGCTATGTGATGCTTTTACTATGAAAGTCATAGCATATTAGTTTCTACATTATTATGTCTGCACAGGCTGTCAAATAAGAAAATATATGGCAGAATATAAAGGCCTAAACCTATCTCAAAATTTGAAAACATTCTTGAAGAATCCCTAAACATATACAGAAGATCAACAAATTCAAAATTTAACATGAAGATCACCTAGCTATTTTCCGAACATAAAATGTGGCTTTAAAAATCTTATATGCTGACTACATTATCTATTCATAACTACAGTATTCCTGTGCCAAATATGACACGAGCAAAAGTGGTTCTACTATTTTCAATAACTCAGCATTGTCCTCTAGTGGTGGTAGCATGTTTATGTACCATTCCTGCTTCAGAACAGTTTTCTTCCATTTGAATAGAATTTTCACTTCCTTTCCATCCTAATCAAATTCACACTTCTCAAAATTTATTTCATTCGTCTTTTTGTTCCTGATGTCTATAGAACAATTGTTACCGGAAGAATAAAGTGATGGTTGATTGAACTGATTCTACTGGAGTAGCTATTTATCTTGGAAGAATTTATCAGTCCACTTGGGGGAAGAAAAAAAAAAACAATGTATGATTTGTCCCTTGCCTTATAAATATGCTTGATTCCCAGGGCACAATCCTAACCAACTTTCCAGTACTGACATAGCTGTGCCAATGGGCGCATGTGCTACATTCTGCAGTGGAATAGCAGTCACGGAGGGCTCCTCAAGGTAAGGGAATATTTGTTCCCTTACCTTGGAGCTACATTGCCGTTACCCCAGTGCTGGAAAGTTGATTAGGATTGTGCCTTCAAAGAAATTTGTAATGTACTGTTGTAGCTGTTGGATTACAGCTAACATTCAGTTTGTTATGCTGCCTGCTTTCTAATAGTCAGGGATGATCAGTTGATGCACCCCGAATGGGAGCTAATGACTGGAAATCACTGGAAAGCCCTGCCTAATGAAGATGACATCCTTCAATTGGGAGGAACAAGCAAACAATGTTGTTGCTTCAACTGGAAGACAGAGCCAGTTGGGTGACCTTTTATCACGCATTCACATTGTTGCTTTCAGGGAATTGGTGCAGGAAAAGAAGCTCTGCTGCCTGATGTTAGGAGTCCTAGGAACAAACAGCATATGACTGCATGACCACCTTTGGTGCCAGATTTTGTTATAAAGATGTTATATACTGTAAATCTATAAATAAAGTGATCTTGTACTTTTTTTCTCCTTTGGGGTACATTCTGCATGAGGGCCACAAAGCTATAAAACTCTAGTATCAGGTGAAGATTCTTTAGGATGCTGTTCCGACTGTGGTTTCAATCCCAAATGCATCCTCCCATGTACTTATTTTCATTAAAAAAGAGATTCAAATTCTCATTAAATCACAGTATCAAAGCGGTGGTGGCAGCAAAATGTTCATCCTCACTATGGTTTTGTTCTATTTCATGACCCACCCACCCCCAGCCAAAAAAAAATTAACTATTAATCAAAACACACACATTAAACATTTGCCCGAAAATGTAGTTTGGTCCTTAGGAGTCTGCCTGTTTTAAATAGTCTCTGCTTGTGTATTTGTAAACAAACCAGATTACAGACACAATAGTTCTATTTGTCTTTCTATGTTACTGAAGCCAGATGGAGCTGCTTCTCTGTGGGCAACGCACATGTACCAGAGGCCATATTTAAATGATCCAACCACATCAGCAGGGGCCAATCATAGTGGTCTTTTCCACAAACTCAGCACCTTTCCTCCCAGCAAGGTACCAATTCCATTGTTGGAACTCTTGCAAGCAGCTGTCACCCATGTGTCTGGATAATTTAAAAGCTCTTTAAATGTCACCTATGCCAGGGTTGCTTTCCAAATGCAGAAAGGGCCCTTCTAGGTCCCAAGAGAGTTGTCTCATATGCACATTTACCTGGGAGTAAGCCAAACTAAACACAGTGACCTACTTTAGAGTAAATCCATTTAGGGGCATGCCCTATTGCCTAATGCCAAGAGAGGGTTGTATGTGGAATGCAAAGAAGCCTGGAAAAGCCATTTCCCTACACCTGCATGTTTCCACTGTATGGCTGCAATCTTATTCACCAGGGGTTCCCAAAGTGGTGGGTCACAATTCACCACCCTGGGAAACAATGGCTTCTGCCCCTTTTAGGGGCTGGGGAAGTGTGGGGGAGATAGCAATGCGATTCCCAGGATTGTGCTGCTGCCCTGGGCAAAGGGGCTTTTTCACACCACACTTACCCATTGCAGTACAGGCATCTGGGATGTGTGGGCAGCCCTGGCAAACTCCTGCAGGGTCCCCCAAGCCCGAGAACATGTTTAAAATATATTACGACCCACTTCTGGTTTTGCAATCACAAATTGTAAGTGGGTCATGATTGCATTTTAAAAGCGTTCTGAGGCTTGGAGAGCCCTTGGGATACTCCTCAGGGCTTTCCACACAGTTTGGACACCGGTGTTCCGAGGGGTAAGTCTGGAAAAAATCCTCTTTGCCCAAGGCAACAGCACGATTCTGGGGATTGAGCTGCTGCCTTTGCCCCAACCCCTGCCAAGACTTACGTGGTCCAAACTCCCCCATAGGAGTTCGGGATCCACTGCTATACACACTTCTCTTGGAGTAAGTTCCATTGAATTTAATGGGACTTACTTCTGCATAGAGGATTGGGCTTGCAATTTCACTGCACCTGACTACTTAGGCAAGCAGGATGCACAGAACAATACGGTGCTATGCTATCAGTCCTAGTGTTGGTACAGTGCAAACTGAGATATTCCATTTGCTGAATGAAATTCTTCCATGTCACATTTCAACTCTGTAAATCTAGGACAAGAGATGTATGTTCTTGTATAGGTACACTGTTGTAACATAGTAAAACTTGCAAAAACATGAAAATTACCTCTGCAATAATATCATGTAGTTCCCCCTCACTTGGGCAGCAACCTAGTGACCTAATAATGGTTCCAATCTCTCTGAAAGAGAGAATGTCTTTGTTAGTAAACCCACAGTGCAATGCAAGTCCTCCGCAGCAGCCCTTTAAAATCTATGTTTTTAATAGTTCCCATGTATATTATTGAAACAGGTAAGATGTAATTCTTCTGCACACAGTATGAAGCTCCAAAATAAGTTTACTGTCGCAAAGAAATTCCTACAGAATATGACAGACAAAAATATCTCCTGTTAGCATATTCTTTCTACAACATGCCAGTGGGCCCTTCACATGACCACTCAGCAGCAGTGGTGGGGAACTGGGCTAGACACTGACCCAAATGGACACACTTTCATCCACTCCAAGGTGCTGAAGGCAGGAAGGTCTCGTTGAGTGGGCTGCAGGAATGAGCTGTGGTTGCTCAAGATAGCAGGGCTTCTGCCTTGCCCTGGAGCCGGGGGTTGCGAAGGGAGCCTCGGAACTTAGCCAGATCGCTGAGAGAGGGTGTGCGGTGCTGAGGCGGTGGCACACTGGGAGCAGATGGGCACTGTGATGAGAGAAGCAAGAGTGGCCTCCTGAAAGTGTGCAAGTCTGTGGTAGAGCTCTGTGGATTTCTACTGGGCTATTCTGCTGTCAAAACTAGCATTGTGGCACTGGAGCCTACATTACGGCAGATGTAGATCTGAGGAGCTCCATTGGCCTGGCTGGGGCTTACCCCAGGGCAATCCTAAGTGGTGTTAGGATGCAGTGCAAGCCTGTTGGATTGCCTGCTCTTGTGCAAGTTAGGATTAAGCCCTCAGTCTCTAGCACTAATTGGTAATCCAACATTTGAGGAACAAACACTTTCCACTGTTGCTCAAGATGTGTTTTTGGTGCCATATGCATTAAAGCAGCGCATACTTCCTTCAGGGAAAAAAAACCAGCTGCTGACTAAAGACAACTTTAGTCAACTGTTTCCTAACACTTTTATAGTATTTTGTGTTTTTAATAGAATGTGAACTGCACTGACAGTCTCATTGGAGTTAGAATGCCCAGATAAATAAAAATAGTTAAAAGGTAATTTCAATTGCTATGATGGCTTATGTCTAATATTATTATAATTTCTTCAAATAGCATCCAGGATCAGTGAAGCAAAACAACAACAACACACTCCAAGTTACAATCCAAAGTGCTTATCTGACACTGGACTAAGAACAGACAGCAATAAACAGTGGAGAAAAGGTTGCAAACCCAAACAATGGAATCTGAATATTCCATTCTGGTTAATCACCTCCGATATCTACCCTGCTCATATAATTTGGCAACACACTTGTATATCTTATTGTACAGTGTTAAAACATTATCTTCTCCCTAAGGATATCTGATGTTCCAGAAATGAGATTTTTAGCCCTTTGATTAACTGAGCGGCACTGGGGTTCTATCATCTATAAACATCAATTCAAATAACAAATTTTATAGGTTTATTTTTCTATGCATAAATTTTTATTTGATCACACATTCTTGCTGCTTCAACCCAGATGCCTGCATATGAAGCCTGATGTTTTTGTTTTTTAAATTATGAATCCAAGTAGCTCCCCACCAAGCCACAGTTTAAATACAGCTTGCTAGATGGAATTTCTGTTCAAATATGAACAAAAGCATTAAACTCTCACAGAGACTCTTACTGGATTGGAGCTATTGTGTTTACAAGACTGAATATTATGGAAAAAATCTAATTATATTGTCTTACTACTTGTAATTGCCTTCCTAATAAGTTAAATGCAAAACAACAACATAAGCAAATGTCATATATGGAAATATATCATATAAAGGTTTAAATAACCATCCTATAGATAGAAGGGGAAAACCCAAGAAAAAAAACAAAATCTGCAATGCTACACAGAATTAGACATCAAAACATAAAACTGATCTTTCCTTTTTCTGTTCTCAAAGAATTCCAGATTCATGCACCTCTAGTTTCTCATGTTTGATTTAGACTTGTTGGAATAAAGCACTTATATAATTAATATCAAAACCTAATTTATGTGCACACGTTTTTAAATAACATGGTCAAAATTTATGCTCATGTCACATCTCTAACTATGGAGGCTCCATTCCTAGCTAGCATGGCTAGTGATTCTACTGCCTGGTAGCCCTTTTAGGAACCATCACTAAAAAAATTCACTAAGGGTGCAATCCTAACTTGGAGTTAGGCCAGCACAGTTAGGTCAGCAAAGTTTAGCCGGCACAAGGGCCACCATAAAGTATGTTTGGACAACTCTCGGAGTCAGAGAGGCCAGTACACAGATATGTGCCATTCTCCCTGACTCTGAGAGTGGTCCAAACGCACTTTACGGTGGCCCTTGTGCCGGCCAAACTTTGCTGGCCTAACTGTGCACACCTACAGGTTAGGATTGCACTCCAAAAAAAGGATTTTGCCTTCGTCATTTCAGGAGAAAGGGAAGCACTAAAGGGCTTGGGGGAGGCAACCTAACTGGCATGAAAAAATCATGTGCACCTTCACCTATGCCATTTTAGGCCATAATTTCTGGGCAGCTCTGGTTGATTGCTTGGTGGTGATGTTCCTGCAGGAGAGGCTACTGTGCTTTAGCCTCCTGCAGTGTGAACCACTTTGGCAAGGAAAGCTCTGCTCAAGACATTCGTGAGTTTAGGAGAACTTCCTGCCCTGTATTAACGGGTATGCAAGCAGTGAACCACAACAGCTATCAGTACTTCTCAGTCTGGGAATCGAGATGAGCAGTTCCCCCTTTAAAAATCAGGCATGTCTCCACTTGTGTCAAAATGCCTTCCAAGATAAAGAAAAACAGGTGAGACGTCTTCCACCACTCTGGCTTTCTAATCTTCTACATATATAAAAATGTGTGTGTGTGTGTGTGCGTGCGCACGCGCGCACCAAACTTGGTACGCATTTGCTTACACTCTGGAAAGAATACTGTGGGGGTAAGACACCCCTAGCGCCCCTAGGGGTGGGGGTGGGAAGGGGGTGACATGTAAAAATAATTGGAAACGGCTGGTTGCTGAGATAAATAGTGATACTCCCAAGGCTGTTTAAGTCCACGTTCAGCCCCCATCAGCATGGGGGGTAAGAAGGGGTGAAAAATAAAATGTCCAACATGACCGACACTAGTGTCAAATCCATAGTTTTCGGGGTCGCTAAGCTGATTGGGGACAGTCCCGATGACATTTAAGCCCAAGTGTAGTCGAATAGAACGCACCCCTAGGGGTGGGGGTGGGAAGGGGGTAAAAATAATCGAAATCGAATAATGCAAAAATAATCGAAAACGACCGATATTAGTGTCGAATCCATAGTTTTTGGGGTCACTAAGGTGAATAGTGACACTCCCAATGCTGTTTAAGTCCACGTTCAGCCCCCATCATCATGGGGGGTGAGAAGAGGTGAAAAATAAAATGTCCAAAATGACAGACATTAGTGTCAAATCCATAGCTTTCGGGGTCGCTAAGCTGTTTGGTGACAGTCCCAATGATATTTAAGCCCAAGTGTAGTCGAATAGAACGAATAGAACTCTGTAGAACCATCTGGAAATTTTTAGAAATCATTATGCCCCAGTCTTGGACTCCAGTCAAATACTTGCCATGTTATCAGGCGTAGTCACTGAATACAAGGCTATTGATACCTTAGTAGATGCCTGTGAGGTCATCAATTTCCCATCAGACTTCCTAAACTCACTTGATCTGGCTGAATGGCCACCACATCGTCTTTTACTTACAGTGGGATCTCCAATTATTTTACTATGGAACTTCGACCCGCCAAACCTTTGCAACGGCACAAGGCTGTGTGTCAAGAAGATGCTGTGTACTGTAATTGAAGCGACTATCTTAACAAGAAAGGGGGAGGGTGAAACAGTTTTTATCCACGGATAACACTCATTCCGACGGATCTCCCTTTTAATTTTAAGAGATGGCAATTTCCAGTGAGACTTGCATTCTCGATCATGATCAACAAGTCACAGGGGCAGTCTATTAAGTACTGCGGAGTGGATTTGAGATTGCTATGTTTCTCCCACGGACAACTTTATGTTGCTTGCTCAAGGGTGGGTTCACCCAAGAACTTATGTATTCTTGCTCCTGGAGGTGAAACTAAAAATGTTGTTTATAATCAAGTTCTGAGTTAAATGAATATTATAGTGAATTTGTAAAAGATTTTACTTTATAATTTTTATACTGTACTTATACTTTTAATTTCCTGTACATAAAATTACTTCGATTTTACACTATAGATAGAATTCATTCCTTTTCCTGTCTAACAGAAGCTTGGGATAAATAAATACCCGGGCAATGCCGGGTAAAGACAAGCTAGTGTGCTTATAAACATAATGCAGAGCGCAATCCTATACTGGTGTTGTGCCGGAACTGCGCACTTGCCGGAACTGCGACAATCCAGTATTGTCGCAAATATGCCGTCAGGTGAGTTGGGCACTGGACTGGCACAAGCAGTAGCACCAGTGCACGGATGCCACTGCACTCATCAGCAGTGTTGGCTGTGCATTGGTCAAGCACCGGAGGCGCTCGGTTAGCGCAGGACTTGGCGGATGGCGTGACAGGGGCTTAACAGAGCGGCACAGTGGGTGGTGACGCGGGCAGCAGTGACGGCCAACAGACATTGTGCCAAATCCTAAGCCCTGTCCCCGGCCAGGGCATCCCTGATTTGGGCCCCTGCTGCACACATTCATCTGCGCCTGCAAATCAGCAGGCGCAGATCCGAGCAGCCCCATAGGGCTGGCTGGGGCTTACCCAGATGCAAGGGGAAAACCTCCCCTTGCCCTGTGCAGCTGTTGTCTCCTACTGGGTTTAGGATGCAGCCCTGCTGCACCAGCCTTCCTATACCAGCATTGCTTAGGACTGCGCTGGCATTCTGAAGCCTGGGGAAGCTTCCGGTTTCCCAGAGAAACTGAAAGTTGTTGTTTTTTGCCCATTTTGGGCATACTGAAGGCTGGCGAGACCCTCAGAAAACTCTCTGCCCAGCACAGCTCTGGTCAGGTTCAGATAGTCAAGGTGGAGTCTCCCTGGAGGGGGCTTCGGTACCTATGGATTTTCAAATCCATGAATGTTGAACCCACAGATAATGTGGGCTCATCTGTCTAAGTCCCTGGTCACCCCTCCTACTGGCTCTCCTGGGCACCACCATCTTGGATCTTGTGAGATCCAAGGTGGCAGTGCCCAGGTGAGCCAAGAAGAAGAGGCTGTCGAGATGCTGTCACCCTGGTAAGTTTGGTAACTAATGCCTTACAGCAAAAAAAAAAAAAAAAGCATACTGTCTCATTAAAAACTACGAGAGGCGCATGGGAACTGAAACCAACTAAAGGAACAGCAGCTTCATTCTCTGATCTCAGACTTACTCCAGGGCATGTATTTGGTAAGGAAAATGGCAGACAGAATCACCTGCACTATCTGAATTGTTTTTCTCTGGTTTCTTGCTTGCTGAGTGCAAGTAACTGTAACTGAATTTGTGCAAGTAAAGTTCAGGTAAGGTATACAGTACAGGCCTATTCTACTGATCATATATTACTACTGTGTTGCAAATAACTATTATAAGTACCTGTTTAAAAATACTGTACATATCTATCTACCTTTATCATTATGAACCCACTGGGTTTTTTTTAATTAAACTACCACTATTTGCAATGTTCCCCTGCCTAAAGCACTGTAATATTTCTGAAAGATCTTCCAAACCTGACATCCACAGTTTTGTTGCACTCATGATCAAACACTTCAAAAGCATCTGTGATCTTCTTATGAAGCTCTGCTATTATAGTTTCTGCAAAATATAAAAACATGCCCCAAATTAAACAATTAAATGAATCATAACAATTGCCCTTCTTTTTTCAGTAAGCTTCTCACTCTGACTGCCAAATTTATTCTAACTTTGCCTTTTTTCATCCCTTCTAAGAAACTCCAATTGAGAGTGAACTTTGAAGGAGTGTAACCTCTTCCATTATGGTCCATTTAGGCCAAAGTAGACATTATGCAAATGCACACTCTCAGGAAGTGCTGCTTTTCTCTTAAAAACAACCCAATTGGAATTGAAGAGAGGCTCATTCTTTCCCGGCATGCCAATTTTATCCTGAAAATTGGCCATTGAAGGAGGGATTTGCTACTGAAGTTGTGATTTCCTCAAATTCTCACTCCAGGAGTGAATCCCAGCTTCTGGGGATGATGGGGGGTGGTGGTGTCAAAACTGTATAAGGGGTAAAAAATGTTAAAACTCCCCCTTGCCCAAACTTCAGTTCCGATTGGGATCCTCCCTCCTCTCTATGGGATTGTTTCTAAGGATAGAAAAGCATTTCCAGTTGTAGACCGCTTTTTGGCCCTAAACTGATTAGATTAGGAGAGGCTACTCCTTTTTCTGGATTTCAAATAAAACTGCCTTATGCTCATTCGTGTATAATCCTACTTAAAGAATGTAATCAGTCTAATGAAACTTGAGCGTATTAGTAGACAATAGTACATTTAACTATATGGGAGAAGTTATACACTATATAACTTCATGCTTTTGGATGCAATCTGGATCCTTTATACATACTTACTATTGGAACTTTCCCTTTGATTTTCAAGATCCAAACCCAACAACCTGTATTAATCTTTTTCTATGGTTGCTATCTATGTGGGTTGGCAGCAGAGAGCCCAAGAACCTGGAGAACTTTAGATTGCTCTTTGTGAACTGCATAAGTGTCTTGTCATTGTGAATAAGGGAGGCACAGATTCTCAGATCAGCATTTCCAATGGTCCTCATCTATACACAGGAGCTATACTGCAGCTATTCTCTTGTGTATCAAGGTCCTCAAAGTAGAGAATGTCTGTTTTATCATTTCTTCAAAAGACCATTCATGAACTCAGTGAAGGGAAATGAAGCAATTACACAGACTCAGACATAACAATCGGCACTGTTTTTTTTTAAAGGCTTCCAAATGATAAACTTTGCTGAACTCCATATTGAAGAATTTATAAAAAGCCATATTTCAGCATCATTTATTCTACTACCCAAATCACATCACTTTCAAATTCTGCCAACTCCTTTCACAGAATTGACATTCTCTGAGAATTCATCAGAGAAGCTGGGTAGGCAGCCTGAACCAAATGAAACAGCCCCTAAACAGTCTAAACAGCAAAGAGAAATGTCTGGTTACTTTCTGACATTTTACATGTTATTTTCCTCCATGAAATGTACAGTCTAGCCTTCAGATGACTGCCTCTCCTGAGCATGATGTTTTCACAAGCAGTTTATGTTTGTCTATATTCAGTACTGACCAGTATTACAATATATTTCATCCTTGATAGATATTTGCAATTCAATTTAATGTAACAGGGTAGGGGTTCTCAAATTTCCCCCCGCCATGATCTACCTGTTCTGCAGTAGAGGGCACCGCGACCCACCTCCTTCCCCAATGCTGGACCTCTGCAGGCCTCTGGGAGCAACCAGAAGTCACTTTCACAAACCTGGAAGTAAACCAGAAGTGACTTCTAGCGGCTTCTGAGGCCCAGTGCAACCTCTAATTGCGTCTGGAAAGCTCCAATTTGGAGCCGACCAGACACAAGGGTGGGGGAACACCTGATATCAAGTCGTGGTGGGTCCTGACCCACAGTTTGAGAAACCCTATTGTAGAGGAAAGCTACAAAGAGCCACCCTTTGGCACGCCTGGCTATATTTTGGTACTGTAGCTATACCAGTGATTCTCAAACATTTTCATTTGGGACCCACTTTGTAGAATGGCACTTGCAATGGGTAACCACCGGAAGTGATGTCATTAACCTGGAAGTGGTCATAGCCAAACAGATCATTAAGCAGGAAGTGACATCATTGCAAAAATGACACTCCTGCAATACAAACTGGCATTCTTGGATTTGCAGCATACCATGCACAACCATGAAACATCTCAGACAGAGAATTAAATAGGATTAGGACAAAATATTATGTAAAAACACTGTGCTAAAAACAAACAAAAATCCCTCACTTGAAAATTCAAACTCTTAGCACTCACAAAAATAATATAGCAAGAGTAAGGGCTGTAGCTTCCAAGCTTTTGGTATTGGCTGATATTGGGGCTCTCAGTTCATTTGATTTTACTTCATGTATCTTCTTTATTTTTGTTGCCAATTGGTTACTGTTTTGATTGCACTTGATTATTTATGATGATTTTATTATTGTTAATTATTTTTGGAAACTACCCAAGTATATAAGCTTTTTATTAAAAAATTAATGTTTCTCCTGACACTATAGTCCTATATAAATAGAAGGTATCCACTAAATTAGCTTAAGCTGCTGCATTGGCACGCCTGCTCACAGCTACCACTTGACCTTCCAACAGAGGAACCAGGTCCCATCCCAAATTCCCAAGCTGTCAGTCCAATTCATCAAGGAGTACAACCTCAGACTATATCCTTATTCCAAAATCAGTAGTCTTACTGAAAATATTTTTTTATTCATGTTATTGTGATGAGAAGGAACTATCCACAAAAGCAGGAGGATGAATAATATGGTTCCTAGTGTAACATACTGTACATGACCTAATGCTATGAACCTACTGTTTGCAAATAATTGTGCAGGATGGGTTTCAAGGACAGCTCGAATAATAAGGATAGTCTTATTTTAAATGTTCAAACTGAGGCGGCTTGTCCCTCTCCCAACTCTCCCCTACCTCACCAGGGCAACTGAAGAACCGTCCTGCCCTGCAGGTGGAGAGAAAAGACAGAAAAGCCTGCCAGATAACCTAACTTAAGAGTGCAGTATAAAAAGATTTGCCTTTTCTGCTTCTTGTCCCTGGTATCATGTATTTTTAAATGGATGCCTATTGTTAAATATTTAATATTTTACATAAATATTACATTTTTAAATCAATATTTTAACAGGTAACCCTGAAAAGCAGTATACAAATGCATAGAAAAATAAAAATAAATATTATGAACCAACTCAGCAGAGAAATCTTGACCAGTATCATCAAGGCCAATCAGGGCAAACCTATGGAGCCTCTCACTTGTTTACATGCCACCTAAAAGACTACCCAGTTTTGACGGAGCCAAATGTGTCAATATGTTACATGCCTAATGTACGTTGACCATCTCAGAATATACATTTACAATCAAAAACTTACTAATATCACATAAATCTCACTGAGCAAAATAGAACTGTTTTAAACTAAATGTTTTGTATAACACAAACTAAATTAAAAAGTACATACAAAGACAACAGATAATAAGACCCAAGGGAACCTCCAAACTTGAAAGCTCTTGGAAACTATATAGAGATACCCTAAAGATTAATTATTAGTCTGTAAGGAAACTGTTATATTATTGTTTGTAGTGAGACAAAGTATGTTACCTGAAATTTCCAATTTATGTTGGAATACTGGCTAACAAGAGTGAGGGCCCAATCCTATAGTGCCCAGACCAGCACTCGCTGTGCCGGTGCTGGGAGTTGCAAAAATGCCATAAAGCACTTTCCCACTGGCAGTCAACATGCAGTGCTGGTGGGGAGGCCAGCACCAGTAAGTGCTGTGCCTCTGCACTGGTAAGACACTGTGGACGACTGCCAGACGGTGAGCATCCCTGCTGAGTAGGGGATGGGTGGGGAAAACAGAGGGAAGGCAGAGAGGGAACAAAACTGGGTGAAGTAAAGGGGGAGTTGGAGGGAAGATCAGGCACAGGAGTAAGGTGGAGGCTGCAGCCGACTCCTATGACACCCCCCCCTCAAGCTGCTCTGCCTGACATGGGCCTCCTTATTTGTGCGTGTAATATACTGGGTTCCTTGCAGACTCAACTCAGACAAGGCAGTTGCAGTTTAAGCATTTTATTGTAACAGCAGCAGATAAGAAACTGAACACAGGCAAGAGGCCTCACTGACTGCAGGATTCATCTAGCTCCAGTTTTCTGATTGGAGAGGTGATTAACTCCACCCTTCCAGCCCTCTTGTGGGGGTTAACCCCAACTATTCTCCTGCATACAAAACAGTGCGTGTGCGGGCAGGTGTAGATCTGAGGAGACCCACTGCAGTCAGCGGAGACTCTGGCAGCTGTTCCAGCCCTGCAGGATACAATGGAGGCCATTTTGGTTGAAAAAGTGCTGTAAATGCTCTGCAACATCAGGAGAGTAAGGAGCACCAGCAGGAAGACCTGTGCCCAGTGGCATCCCTACAGGGGGGCAGAGCTCTATGTTTTGCAAGGAGCCTTACCCTGTCATGTAAATCCCTCCTCTTCCTTGCCACTATAGCCAGTAAGCAATGCCAAGATGCTGCTTTTCCCAAGAGGATTGGCTAAAATGACACGCAAAAGGAGCAATTTCCACAGCAAGGTAAGGCTCCTTGCAAAACATAGAGCTCCGCCCCCCCATGCCACTGCCTGTGCCATCCCACTGACACCATGGTAACACGATCCCACTGACACCAAAGGTGATGACTATCATTTTAGTCAGGTGATCACATACTGTAAGCTTTTACCATGACAACTAAGGATGGAAATCAGAGTAAAAGTGTTGTTTCTGAGGCTTACTAGGAGATGCCCAGTAACGCCTGTAAACTGGTCTGCTAGTCTTTTAATGAGAGGCTTAACATAACAGCATTTTCTATAGCATAAGCACACTCTTATGCATGTCTACTCAGAAGTGAGTCCCATTGTTCTCAATGGTTCTTACTCCCAGGAAAGGGTGTATAGGATTGCAACCTAACAGCTCAATCCTATATTTATGTAAACACTATTGGGTTCAACAGGGCTTACTGTCAGATAAGTGTGTACACAATTTCAGTCTAAGGTTGCAATTCTATGCAAACTTACCATTTAATTCAACAGGACTTACTTCTGTGCAAGCGTGCATAGGACTGGGCTGTCAGTGACAATCCTAGAAAAGTTAACTGAAAAAAATGTGAAAAAGTGCTTGATTCTACTTAACTTGAAAGGAACCCTGCTACTCTAACAGGAAAACACTATACTGAAGCTATGCTTGATTCCTGTATCACAGCAATCACTACCATAATGATGCTGAAGTGAGGACACTCATACACAGTACAAATGCTTTTGATAATGCATCACTTGTAAAGGGCAACAGACACAGCAAAAGACAGCCATTTTAAAATCAAATGTATATTCTCACTAAAATGTAGGCATGATCCATTCACAATCACAATCATTGGAATTTATTTACCTGTGAATGCAGCCTTACAGCACAACGCCCTGCATGTCTACTCAGAAGCCAGTGCCATTGAACACAATGGAACTTACTCGCAGGAAAGTGTGAGAGAGGCGGATTCCCGCTTAAGAAGCTTCCATGAGTCACTAGAATGTTCTGTAATAATTGCCAACAATGGCTCCTGTACAATAAGAGAGGCTTATTAAAAGAGGGGCGGCGGCAGCAATCACATTTCAAGTCACCGCGGAATCCCCTGCAGAGTCGGGTGAGATCCATGTTGCATAGGATCGCCTGTTTCGGGAAAGTATAACCTTAAAAGCTCCTACCAGGGAGTCAGCCCCATTGATTATAATAGGATTGACATCTGAGTAGAGGTACATAGGAGGCTTGGGCTTAGTGACCCGGCCCGAGGCTGCAGCAGAAACACGCAAAACACCACAAAGAGCCCCCTGCCACTTTGAAGCCCGACGCTTTTACCACTCGCCTTTCTTAGGTAATCCGCTGTCGCTGGGCTTTCGACCGCAAGGTTGGGAGTTCGAGACTGCGTGACGGAGTGAGCTCCCGTTGCTTGTCCCAGCTCCTGCCAACCTAGCAGTTCGAAAGCACCTAAAATGCAAGTAGATAAATAGGAACCACTTTGGTGGGAAGGTAACGGCGTTCCGTGCGCTATGGCGTAGAATCATGCTGGCCACCATGATCGGACAAAAACGCCGGCTCACAGGCTTTGAAACGGAGATGAGCACCGCCCCCTACAGTCGGTCACGACTAGACCATTCGGTCGTGGGGAAACCTTTACCTTTAAGCGCTCGGGCAGCGGGCTCGACTCCACGGAAGCTTTTGCTGCAGTAAATTCGACGGTCTGCAAAGGTGCCGCCACAGGGTTCTTGGTGGCGTCCCAGCTAACACAGCCGTCACTCTGGACAACGGCGCAGGTATTTTGACGACTGCCGCGGGGAGTAGGTGGGTTTGCAGGCAACGAGGGCCTGAGAAAGGCAGTACAGAAGTGAGGGCGGTCGGATCCCGAGGAGCCTCGGGAGAAGGGGGAGCGGGGAAGCAGCGGGCGTCGGCCTGAGCCGGCTCCCGCCCTCACACCGACCATGCCATCCAGCTGCCCCCCCCCCGTGGAAGGCTCCACTTGTCCCCGTGGAAGACGCAGCCCTGGGGAGAGAAAAGCACACAGAGGGAAGCGTCGAACTGGCTTCCTGGCTGTTCTTACCCACAGGAGCGCCCTCTTTCTCCTCGGTCGCCATGCCGTGCCTGGCGGTCGCTATGGAGACGCCAAGCATTCGCTGGGGCCAGCCAGGCCCTCCGCTGGCCTCCCAGTCGCGCTGCCTTGAGGCGGCCGCAAACGCTCACGCCAACGCGGGTCGGGTGGCGGTGGCTGCTGCTTCCCTTCTGTTCTCACCCTTTTCCACGTGGGTTGGTGAATTGGGAAAACGTAGCTTAAGGAGCCTTAAGATCTCAGGTAGCAGCCCAATTTAAATTAGCTCTGTTTCTGCTGGGCTGTGTAGGGGGAGGGCTGCTATTTCTTTGGTGCAGCTTGAAATCTCCTTTCCCGCCTAGCGTGGTCTAATCTCATTATCAGCGCCATCCTATGCCTCTCTTCCGTTCTTCTTGGGTGCAATCGGACTAACTCCCGTGGCAAGCCTATGCACACTCGGATACAACGGGACTTAGGGCCAAATCCTTTCCAATTTTCCAGCCTTGATGTAGCTGCTGCCCCAGTGGAGTTTGTGCTGCCTTCTGTAATGGTGGGGAAGTCAGGGAGGCTTTCTCAAGGTAAGGGGACTTTTGCTTGCTTACCCGGGGATTGCACTGCAGCTGCATCAGCACCAGAAAACTGGATAGGACTGGACTCTAACACATAGGACATCTGCCATCTTAAGACTGCTACCAGCTACAATCCTTCAAGTTTTTTCATCTCATCACATTGATCTTTGGCTTTGCCCCTGCTGCCCCGTTTTTTGGGTTTGTGTAACATCCAGCCTGAGCAGGAGCTCTGGTGAACTTCCAAGCTTGCTCATTATTTTGCAACATTTCAACTGAGCCTCATAAACATATTCTCTACTATGGCTTTTGGGTTTTACCATTGGACTAGCATCATCATCATCATCATCATCATCAATAATAATAATAATAATAATACTTGGATGTATATACCGCCTTTCTTAGGTCACCAGATTTCATTAATGACTATAACTCAAGGTGGTTTACATAGGCAGACTTTATTCAGAAACCTGAAGGTTTTTAGAATTTTTACAGAAATGTTCTATCTTTCAAGAACTACACACATGCAGATGGATCTTTCTGGATTTAGTCCTTCTTTCTGGCCACCCCTTTTGTCTTCTTGCTGGCTGATAATCAATCAATCATTAGTATTTATATACCGTTTTTCAACATAAAGTTCACAAAGCGGTTTACAGGCAAAAAACAACATTAAAGTTAAATGGCTCCCTGTCCCAAAAGGGCTCACAATCTAAAGGAATGGAGAACACCACCAGCAACAGCCACGAGAAAGACACTGTGCTGGGGTGAAAAGGGACAATTGCTCTCCCCCTGCTAAATATAAGAGGACACCACTTGAAAAAGTGCCTCTTGCCCAGTAAGCACCTTCCCTGCTCCCACCAGAGAAGCGGCTGAGGCCCAACTCCCCCTCACACTCAGCTGTTAATCAGGTGCAATTAATGAGGTCTGCCGCTCACAGAGACTTCCGGCTGTCCTGAACTAGGGACCTTCCAGATCTTCTCTTCAGGCAAACGGAGGCATTAACCCTCTCGACTAACTGTTCTGCCCCTATGAGGCTGCAGAGGGCTCCAAAATGCGTTCCCTGTGAAGGCTACTCGCTAGTTGGACTGCATTATGCTGCTTTTCACTTTTGCAAACGTGCAGGTTATGGGCAGGCATTGCTCACTTCCAACTCAATTTCATTGAAACAAATGAATTTAATTGTTGATTTATGGTGAGGCTTTCAGTGGCCGTTTTTGGAGGTCATTATTTTGATTTTTTTTTTTTGGAGATGATTTTATTGATTTTATAATTATAAAGATACAGGAAAAGGATAGTCAGTTACATAGGATGGGTGTACATAGGATTAAACAATAGGAAGTGAGGCAGTACGAGAGTAACATGTAAATGCAAAAATTAGTAATTTCCGTTATCATATATTCCATCTGAAAGGATATAATCATTATGATTCACAAAACTACGTCAATTTTCATTATTCATTCAAATCTTCAATAATTTCAATAATTTCACAGTTACTTAGCAAACTCAAGTAAGAAAAGTTACTATACCTATAATTACTATACCTATAATTATCTATCTCTAATTTATAATAAAAGTCAATAAAATAATAAACTAAAAGGGAAGAACCTACTATATAAAGCACAGAAATAGAATAAACATAGATGAAGCTGGGAAGTCAAACTATTTAAACTAGCACTCTGTTGATCGCTTCATCTCTATTCATATTGCTTATATTATTTTTCAATCTTAATCTTTAATTAATCTTTGTTACAAAACTCATTCTATTAGAATTAAGACAGCCCATCTCAGAAAAAAAAAAACGCCATAAAAATAAAGAGCATAAAGATATAACATGACATCCATCACTTCATAATCACCATTAGGCCTTAATAACATTTCTTTTTTTTCTAAAATCATATCTTAATGTAAGCTTGAGTTATCACGTACCTTTGTTAAAAAAAAGAGAAAGAAAATAATCGCTTAGTTATATAATCTGACGCAAAATTACAAGCCTACAATTATCGCTTTTCAGATCAAGGCTCAATGCTAACCATTTCTTTCTATCACAAATCTCACAGGAAGGAATGAACTTTGTCACCTTTTAATCCTCATTTCTATACAATTAATTCAATTTTTAAATCATAAATTTCATTAATCAGATTCCCCCCGCCCATTTATTATAAAAAGCCAAAAATTATACAAATCATTAAAAATTAACATCTGGTCAAAACCTTCCCCTCTCCTGCCACCAGAGGGGAGCCTGCTGACAATAACACTCTCACTGTATTTGTCAGCAGACCATAAAAATATCTTGTTCATAGTTCAAAAATACACATTCTTCTTGTCCTTCCACCAAGTTCATTTCTCCAAGTCCTTCAACTCTGATTGTAGATCTGTCGGTTTCCTTCTCATTAACGCCATGTTGACTCAATTGCGCAGTAAAAAATTCAAGCTTTCTTTAAACATAAAAATCAAAATACTCCCTATTTTTGTGTTCTCTTATCTCATTAATAAATCCTCTTGATCTGCAAATAGGACTGTCCGTTTTCAAGTAAATGAGCTCCAATTATAAATCTTCTGTTCGCCTCTCGACGCCATGTTTAATCTGCTACGCAGCAAAAAATTCAGCATAGAACAGAGTACTTTTTTATTCCATATTTCAGCTTCCCACGCCACATCAAAGCATTTAGAAAAGAAAATAGAAACAGAAGCAGAAAAAAAAACAGCGATGCACTTCAGTGGATATCTTGTGTTGAAGATTAAGCAGGTTTAATTCCACTGACCTCATTGGCCCGCAGCCAACTCTCCAGTGCACTTCACGCCAAGATGTTAAACATTTACGCCTACACACCACTTCTTCTTCCCACACGATTGTCTTCATTAGGGGGACTTCTGAAGACCTTCCAGACGCTGTAATCCATTATTCTCTCTCCGATGTTGTCACTCTCCAAGTCAGAGACCGTCCACACGGTCTGCCAGAAGGCAGAGTCTCTTCTGCTCCCCAGTCACAAGTAAACATCATTCACCTCCGGAGTTGGCCACTATCCAGAGGCTAGATGTTAATGCTTACCCCCAACCCAGTTCTACTACTGGAGTTGGGCCCGAACCCCTTGCAGAGATTCAGGAAAGAACACAAGCCCCAGCCACTCATAAAAAGCGACTGCCATGTTCAAGTCTCTGGCTCTTCCCCCATTATTTTGATTTTGAAAGGCTTTATTCAAATAGCCTTAATGTAAGGGGGTGGGGAATTGGTAAAAACAGAAATGTGTTGCCCACGGGAAGAAAAATAAGTGGAATTCATGTGTGTCTACACAGGAGTAAGCCCCATGGAGTTGAATGGTACTTACTCCCAGATAAATATGTACAAGATTGCAACCTAGGGGGTTTGAGCCACCTTTCATATACAGTACTGAGATTAGGGGGAGTGATTTGGCTCTGTGGGCAGCAGTGCCCTTGACCTCCTTGATTTATCAACCTCCTGTAGACCTGTATGTCATATGATTCAAAAACATAGTTTGGTTTTAAGAAATATCTGAATAACAGTAATGCAGAATCACAGGAGTGCCCCTTGAGTTTTTTTATTTTATTTAAAACATTTATACTCCACCTTTTGAAAAGCTCAAGGCAGCTTGAGTTACACCTTTGCTTCAGCCAGATGCTTTTGCCCTTCAGTGGCTGAGGAGCAGAGAGAAATTCAGTGCCTAATTGCTAAAATGTGACTATTTGAACTGCTTGGAAGATGCATATAATAATATGTAGGCTGTGCAGTACTACCTTATCCCAGCTCTGTTGCATCTGGCTATATTTATTTATATATATATATTTTTTTAAAAAACCATTTTAATCCTGCATTTCTCTTCCAATCAGGAGGCACCGAAGATGATTTACAGTCTATTTAAATAAACAAGAAGAGATGTAAAAACATAAAATTGAAATAAAAACAAAAAAGGGATTTCTCAATTTGTCATAAATACAATGGTTATTTCAAAAACAAAACAAAAACTCAAATAATCTTAAAAAGCAGATTTTCAGCTGCCATCAGAAAGATAGAGGAGCTGTCTTGATATGCGATTAGTAAGGAGTTCTATATGTGAGGTGCCACCATCCAGCCAGTCCCCTCTCCTGGGCAGCATTATAAGCCAAGATGGACAGCTGTCAGGCTTGCAAGTAGTTGCACACTCCCAAGAATCTTGTCCGTATCCTCAGCCTGCAAAAGATGAAAAAATCCATAATAATTGGTAAGCTGATGCAAAGGGTATATCCTTAAACACGGACAATGTGGAGTTTAAATCATGTAATGATGGATGTGAGTGCTTTTATCTGCAACTCATCTTGTAGAATCTTAGTGGGTCACTCAGGTATCCTCCAACCCTCCCTATGGCCTAGAATGCAATAAACCCCAGGCTACAACAGTTCTGCTGGATGACTCTCCATGGATGTATCAGTGGCAGAGAAGTAAGCTTTCTTTGCTTCCACTGAAGCCACAGCGTAGGCCTTTAAATTGGCTCTAGCCCTGTCTCAGTGGGACTTACCATAAGTTTTCCTCTGTTTCTCAAGTTGTCTATCTAGTTGTTTCATTAATACCACTTCAGAAAACTAGGGAGCAAACTTGGTTCTATAACTGGACAGAGGACGCTCAGGACAAATACTGTTGATACCCCTCAGTTAGATATTTGTAGATCACAATGGCATGGAAATATAAAATTGATCCTTATTCACGTGGTAATTTAACATTATGGGTTAACCCAGAATTGAACATTGGGAAATAATCTTTTTTGTATAAGACTTGGACTGATAGAATAATTGTTATTCTGGATCAATTATTTGGCCAAGATCATTTTTTCTTAGGTTGAAGTCTAAAAACAAGTTTCCATTATCAGCAATATTTAGAATTGTTGCCGAAAATTGGCTTGAAAAGGGTTTCTATCATGGGGAAAATATTTGAAAAGGCAAACAACCAAACGAGAGAGTATGAGGATTATGTTTATTACACCTGCGCAGGCGGACCAATTCACAAGGAAAAGGCAAAAGAATATAGATTACAAGCATTTTTATAACCCCCCTCCCTTCCTCCGAGCCTCTGCGTGGCATGGAAAATTACACCGGGGCTGGGACTTGAGAAGTTCTGTGTTGATTGGGCCTTGAGAATCTGCTGTGACCATTGTGATAAGGGAGGAGGCTCGGCTCTCCTAGCTTGAACCAGTTTTCTATCTATGGTGAGAGTTAGCAACACTGAATAAAGAAAGTTACACGGGCAATTCAGTGAGAACAATGAGAGCAAAGAATGAGAAAACAGTTACATACTTCCACAGCTTTGGACAAGAGACTTTAAACAAAAGTCTCAAGATGGCTGTGCTTTGGTTCGACGGCAACATATTTCTCTCCTCTGGAACTTTTTTCCATCTTTGCTCTTTGACAAGCATACAATGGTACATCTTTCTATAATTTTTGCAACCCAGGCCTAAAAGTAACAAGGCATTTTAGGCACTTAGCAAAACAAGGTATACAGCAACATAAGCCATAAGACTACTATAACAACAAGACTTGCCAAGACATAATACTGGATACTTTTGAGACAATTCTTAGCCAATTTGGCCAGATGAGGTTGGTTTTGCCTATGTTCTGTTCATTTAGCCAGCCTTGTTGATGCAGAAGCAACATTTCTTTTTAAGAGCAGCACACAGCCCTTTTTGAACAAACAAAATACAATTCAGTAATTCTTAATCATTTTTAGACCAGGCCCTACTTTTTAGAATGACACTTTTCTTAGGACCTAATTGAAGTTATGTCATAGCCAAAAGGGACATTTTTTTAAAGTACCTGTCGCCCCGGGGCCGCGCCCCCCCCCACGGAGAGCCCTGAGCCTGGGGGGAACTTACCGGACTCCACGGGGCTGGCATGGCGCGGGGCGATCCCGGCACGCTCCCTGGCGGGCCGCTCTGTGAACGAGACACAGAGCAGCGGAGCGGCAATGCTGGCGGGGCCGGGCAGGCCTCCAGGGAGCAACCGCTGCGCCCCCTTGTCCCTCCAGCAGCATAAGCTGTCTGGGGAGCCAGGGTGGAGGGCGCAGCGTGGCACCGCGCCGGGAGCTCCCGGGGTACCGCGCAGCAGGCCTCTTCTCAGGATGACATCATCACGGGCGCCGTCTCTGAGGCCCAGGTCTCACGAGACCTGGGCCTAGGGGTGAGCCTAGTGGGGGTGGAGCCTCTGGGTTCAGCCAAGAGGCTCATAAGTGGCCCGGCCGGCAGGGAAAGAGGTTGCTTCTCCCCAGGCTGGGCAAGAGGAGAAGGGCTGACAGCGTCCGAGCCGGCTAGAGGGACAGAGCTCTCCCTGGACCGTGGCCTTACCGGGGATATATACGCCCTGCTCGTTGAAGCGCCTCCCGGTGGGGCAACAGACACCGGGGGAGGTAATCCCCCACCCCTTTATCAAAACCCATGGCAGCCTCCGCACTGGGGGCAGCCCGAAGGGACTAACATCGCCCCCTGGTGGGCACAAGGAGCGTGGCCAGCAAGAAGCCCTGGACCATCTCAGGTGGGCTGGACCCGCCTACAAGCAACACAAACCGCCTCCATCCAGAGGCGCAGACGAAACTCGGTCCACTGGACTAAGGACTGTTCTCAATGAATGTAAAAGTGCTCACGGCAATAAACCATATAAGTCGTACCTGTTCCTGTCTTCCAGCTGCTCATTTCCGTTCACATAAGGCTTGGCCCCATTGCAGGGTGAGTACCAGTCCCCCCCTCGAGCCGCCGCCATGGAGCCAATGACAGTACCATTAGGGTTTGGGAATCAAATGACATTCCTAGAATGCAATTTGACATTCTGGGACTGAAGCAATTGCACAACCATGATTTCATCTTCGACAGATTTATGACAAAATATTATGCAAAAACACTGAACTGCAAACAACATGAAAACAAAACCACTTTAAAATTCAAACTGCCAATGCTCACAAGAGGTGCACAGCTGGGTTTGCAGCTCCTAAGGTTTGCTTTTAGCTTTATGCAATGTTTTTGACATCAGGTTGCCACCCACCAAGTGAATCCTGACCCACAGTTTGAATAGTTTACTGTGACTTTGCCTAATAACAGACATTGGCGGATAGACCATAATGCTTGAATTACAAATGGAGTGACATTACAAGATTTTCATTATTTTGCAAAACTTATTCTTAAGAGCCTTCTTTGGCTCACTGATTTAGGAACTTATTTCCAACATGAGACAATGGCCTGGAGGTGGCCAGAACTTAATTCTATTAATCTCTTAGGCCTTTTTGGTTTAAGGGGTACCAAAAAGGTACCCCTTAATAGTACCACCAATAGTTACAACTGGATGAACCAACATACAATACACATACATGAGTTTGGTACGTTACATTGAAGAGTGAACGACATAAAGAAATGTTTCTTGACCGGTTTGAGATGGCAAGAGTCCTCAAAGTTGTTTTTTGTTTTGCATAGGTGCTTATTTGAAACAGAGTCCACATCACTTGGAAAGAGTCTTTTGATAGACACAGGTATCAGTCACAAAGATTGACTTCAGACAGGCACTCTTGTTGGCCCGATTGTCCCAATGTGGCAACTGCAATAAAAAGTGGCTTTTAATCACGTTAGGACACACAGGTACAAGATCTTGGAACAAGTCTGGGTTTCGACAACCTGTTTAAGAAGGAAGCGCAGTCCTGCAATTACGTCAGCCATCCCAACCTTGTTTTTATGAATAATGCTGATCTCTGCTGTGACTTTTCTTTCTTTGAACATTAACACTCAGTGCCCAACATCACATAACTTCGGGGCTTGTTCTGGATTTTACTGGCCACCCAGGAAATACGTCTTTGCCAGCTAACATTTTCTAGGAGTCTCGCTCGCTTTTCCTCCTCACTTGGTGCATGCCAGTAGGAATATGTTAACACAGACATGGCTCGGCGTGTTGGCACAAAGGCAGGAAAACCCCTTCCTGAATTGGAAGTAATTCTGGATAATTGCAAAACGTAATTCTAGATTGGCTCATGTATCATTTGTTTTTCCACATCTTTCATCTTACAGTTCTAGAGGGTCCTTGTACTTGTAAAGAGAGAGAGAGAGAGAGACCACACCACATGGCCTTCAGAACAATATCATACTGCATTTAATGGCCAAGCTAGAAAAAAAAAGACGAAAGTGTTAGGTTTTTTTCTTTTCAGAACCCAAAGAGATGTCTCAAGAACAAGATGTTCTTTTGTGTGTGCACACATGCAATATTGCAAGGAGCTGAACACAATCCAAAAACTGGAAACAAAAGAACACCGAGACTCGCTGTTTGGCAGGCAGCCTGTTAAGAAAGCACACAGAACTCTGCTTATGCTCAGGAATACCAGAAATTAGAATTAAGTCAGGAAAGATACCAAAAACACAACAATGTTGGTAACCTGGAGGCTTCTTGATAGCTGGGCCTTTTTGGTGCTCTGGTTTTAGCCAAATTTACAAAAGTACCATCTTTTTCTTTGGATCTGAAAATAAAGGAACTTTAAACACAGCAACTGTTCCTTAAGACATTTAGAAGGGGGCTGCTATTCTCCCTCCTCTTTTGAGCTATTAATTTTCCTGTTTCAACCTTTTTCCGTGAGTGTACAATCGTCTTCCGCTGTTGTAAACTAGCTTTTTTCATTTTTGTACCTGCACTAGGCTTTTCAGTTTGCATACCAAGGATTTCACAAAAATGGTCCATTAAAAAAACATTTCTCCCTCCTCTTGAGGGGATAACTTTCCATGGCTTATCACACCAGGAATGGAAGTCAATGACTGGAACTCCAGAAACCAAACAAAGGTTCAGGCTTGGCCTACCTTGTTGGGCTGGTGATAGGCTCCGATAACTGCTGGTACAATTCTAAAAACAAACTTGCAGTTACAGTACATCCTGCACTGACTTTCTTGACATATACTTAATACTTTCAAGCAACTTGCTAAAACCATTTTTATAGCTGTTAGCTTTTATTTTAGAAAAAAAATATACATTACATACCTACAAAGCGTTTTCCTTCATATAATGGACTTAGGCATTTAATTAGGCAAGCACAGACTTTAAAACGATATGTTGGTCCAATCTTTTGGCTTCCGCTTGAGCCCATTGTCCTTGCTTACACCAGAAGCTCACAGGAAAAACAGAATGCCTCTTTTTTTTCCGAGAACCAGGAAATTTCCTTTCTGCTCAGAGTTAAGATAGCAAACAAAGCTCTTAAGCTAATTTCTTTTTCATAGCTGAAGGGTTGGGCTTGAAACTTTTTTTTCCGGACAAAAGTGAACCTGCTTTAACACCGCTTATCAAGCCAAGAAAGTTTAGCTAACGCTCTTAAGATAGCTACAGAAAACCATTTTCTGGTTTTCACAGGGGACTTTTCCCTTCATGTTTCTCTGGCTGTGGGGAAATGCCAACGGCTGGCACTTGACCAACTTTTTTTCTGCACTGTTACATGTTACCACTGGATGAGGAAAATTAATGTTAGGCTTTTCTTACAGATACACAACTGAGCTTCCTTACTTAGATTGACAGATTTAGGCTTGTACAACAAATGGTCACTTGAAAACTCTTTTCAAAGATAGGGCAGGCAAACACACAGTGCCCAGGACAAATGTTACTGCAATGATACAGCCGGCCGAGAAGAGACAAGCAGACAAGGGGGATATCTGCACAGATTTTCCATCTTGGACTTTAAAACGAGATAGGGTAAGATTGAGGTAACTACCAATAAGCTTCTTCGCAACATGATGGCTTCCACTTACTGGAATTACGTTAACCTTTTAATCTCTCCCTCCTCTTGGGAGTTGGGGAGTTGGCTGATGTCCCTTTTAGACTTGGTGGACTTTCAGGACACAGACTGAATGCTACAACAGACATGTAGAGAAACAACAGAGAACAGTTTGATCTTTAGACTTCCCTTACTCAGTGGTCTTATCAGGGAAGCAGAGACATACATACTTTTCCAGTAGTTCTATACCTAGGCTTCTTGGTTGCTGTTCTTAGCATTTCAGGATGGAGGATCCTTTCTGCTAGCCATTGGACAAATCAATAGTAAGGCTACATCTAGAGTATTGTGTACAGTTCTGGTTACGACATCTCAAAAAGGACATAATAGTGGAGCTGGAAAAGGTGCAGAAGAGAGTGATGAAAATGATTACAGGGCTGGGGCACCTCCCTTATGAAGACTGCAGCGTTTGGGGCTCTTCAGCCTAGAAAAAAGGCACCTGAGGGGGGGCATGATTGAGACATACAAAATAATGCACGGAAGGGATAGAGTCGATAAAGAGATGTTCTTTTCCCTCTCTCAAAATACCAGAACCAGGGAGTATCTGCTAAAGCTGAGGGTTGGGAGAGTTAAAACAGATAAAAGGAAGTACTTTTTTACCCAGCAGGTGGTTAGTCTGTGGAACTCTTTGCCACAGGAGGTGGTGATGGCATCTGATCTAGATGCCTTTAAGAGGGGTTTGGACAGATTTCTGGAAGAAAAATTCATCGTGGGCTATAGGCCATGATGGATTGTGCAACCTCCTTACATTAGTAGTAGGCTACTTCAGAGTACTGGGTGCAAGGAAGTGGCAACAAGATGCAAGTGTGTTTCGTGCCTCCCTGGGGCACCTGGTGGGCTGCTGTGAGATACAGGAAGCTGGACTAGATGGGCCTTTGGCTTGATCCAGCAGGGCTCTTCTTATGTTCTTACCTCCTGGTCTACCAGACCAGCCCTTGTCACGGGCTCCCTGCCTCACTTGGCAAGCCCACCTGTGCATCCCCAGACTCCGTAGAGTGACACTTACCGGCGCCTCCTCTAATCTCTCGCAGCCTCTGTTAGCTGTTGCACAGGGAGTCGGTTCTCAGTTGCCAGCCCAAGCAGAAAAGAGTTCCCTCTTCAAAAGAAGAGTGCTGGCTGGAACTCTGCCTGCAGGACCGGTTCCCGGTCAATTGTACCTCTCAGAGGCTGAACTGCCAATTGATGTTAACAAGTCATTGCCCCACGTTGGGCGCCAAGAAACCTGTTGCCAAAAATCAGCTTGAAAAGGGTTTCTATTGTGGGGAAAATATTTGAAAAGGCAAACAACCAAATGAGAGAGTATGAGGATCATGTTTATTACACCTGCGCAGGTGGACCAATTCACAAGGAAGAGGCAAAAAAATATAGATTACAAGCATTTTTATAACCCCCCCTCCTCTTCCTCCGAGCCTCTGCTTGGCATGGAAAATTACACCGGGGCTGAGACTTGAGAAGCTCTGTGTTGATTGGGCCTTGAGAATCTGCTGTGACCATTGTGATAAGGGAGGAGCTCTGCTCTGCTAGCTTGAACCAGTTTTCTATCTATGGTGAGAGTTAGCAACACTGAATAAAGAAAGTTACACGGGGGCAATTCAGTAAGAACAATGAGAGCAAAGAATAAAAAAACAGTTACATACATAGCTTTAGACAAGAGACTTTAAACAAAAGTCTCAAGATGGCTGCACTGTGGTTCGACGGCAACAGAATGATGACAATTATTAGAGTTCAAGTTTGGTCCAGGAGCATTATCAGCTCCTGAATCTCCTCTACTTCTAGAAATATGGGCAGACAAATCCTAAACTGCTGGCACAACCAAGCTCATGGCCTACAGTGAATGCAAAGCAGCTTAGGAGGTAGTTGGAGGTCACCTTGATGTAAGGGAATATTTTAATCCTCTTAAAAGTTCCAGCCCCCCCATGGGTAGCGGGGGTTTGTGATATTTTTCCCAACATTTATTAAAATAGGAAATTGTGGTGTTAAGTGTTTTTATCCAAATTTTTATTGCGAATTGTACAAACAGTGCAATAAATAAGGGTGAATGGCCCTACAAAGGCAAGCAATTACTGGCACACACACCCCAGCAAGAAATAACCTGCTCAATTGTTCCCAAGCTGCACCCTGGTTGCTGCTTGGAGCGTCAAGAGACTGCTACTTACTACTTCCACATTCCAATAAAGTTGCCCCTGCATGCACTGTGAACATGCATGCTCATAGTTTAAGCAAGCTTCCTCCTGTATCTGCCACTTCTCCTCCTGATCCCTTACTAAAAACCATATGTGGATTCCTCAAAACTGTGTCAAAAATAAACAAAAGTGTCATTTTTGTGAAATTGATCTAAATATGTGTCAAACTCTCAAAAATAAACAATGTAATTTGCATTTTGACCTAAATTTCATTTTATGTAGTATTTTCAGTAGAAATTCTCATTATTTAGCGTTCTGTATTGATCACCAAAAAAACTACCCCAACCTATGGGGCTTCTCGATCCTTGCCAGTTATATAGCTGGTGCAAATCTGGGAACCCTATGTAGAGCTGCCCAATCTGGGAGCAGGAGTTAGGATATGGCAGGGGAGATCTCTGCTGACCCTGCTCTCTCTCAGGCTCAATCCTCCCCCATTCCATCTTCCTTCTACTCACCTTCAAAACATCCTCTCACCACCCTCTCCCACTCACCCCCTGCACTGCTTGGCATGAACTTACCTGGGCCAGCTGGTGCAGGGAATGAATCTATCACTGCTGAGCCAGCATGAGCCTCCAGCCAGCTCTAGAGTAGGTACAAGCATGCCTTATGGCATGTTTGCAATGCCCTGAACTGGCGCAGGGATGGCTGCGCTGGCACAGAGCAGAATTAGGATTGCACTGTTATTGATTCAATTGAGAAAAAGAAGTCTACAGTATTTGTCTATAAATATTTGATGTCAATAAATATATCAGTCTCCAAGAAATATGTAGAGTTGGAGCACTCTATCATATAACCAAGGAAAACAGCCTTAACTATTATACCTGCAATATCTATGAAGCTTAAATTGAATTTTAAAGCTTGAATTGAAGCTTAAATTTGAATTTTTTGAAGGGAGGGAAAGAGGAGATAAAAGGGGACTTGGAGATTGCAGAGAAATTAAATGAATTCTTTGCATCCGTCTTCACAGCAGAAGAACTTGGGCAGATACCACAGCCCGAACAGCCCTTCCTAACGAAGGAATTAAAACAGATACTGGTTAATAAAGAAGATGTTTTAGATCAAATTGATAAACTACATATAAATAAGTCACCAGGCCCAGATGGTATACACCCAAGAGTAATTAAGGAACTAAAGAACGAAGTTGCTGACCTCTTAACTACAGTATGCAACTTGTCCCTTCAAACGGCCACGGTGCCAGAGGATTGGAGGATAGCCAATGTCACGCCAATCTTTAAAAAAGGGAGAAGGGGGGACCCTGGAAACTACAGGCCTGTCAGCCTAACGTCTGTTCCGGGTAAGATGGTGGAAAGCCTCATCAAAGATAAAATCCTAAAACACGTAGAGGAACAAGTACTGCTAAAGGAAAGTCAGCATGGCTTCTGTAAGGGTAAGTCTTGCCTCACAAACCTTTTGGAATTCTTTGAAAAGGTCAACAGGCACGTGGATGTGGGTGAACCTGTGGATATCATATACCTGGATTTTCAGAAGGCATTTGACACAGTCCCCCACCAAAGACTGCTGAAGAAACTTCACAGTCAGGGAGTAAGAGGGCAGGTCCTCTTATGGATCCAGAATTGGTTGAGGGCCAGGAAACAGAGAGTGGGGGTCAATGGGCAATTTTCACAATGGAGAGAGGTGAAAAGCGGAGTGCCCCAGGGATCTGTCTTGGGGCCCGAGCTTTTCAACTTATTCATAAATGACCTGGAGACAGGGATAAGCAGCGAGGTGGCCAAGTTTGCGGATGACACAAAACTTTTCCGGGTGGTAAAAACCAGAAAGGATTGTGAAGAGCTCCAGAGGGATCTCTCCAAGTTGGGGGAATGGGCAGCCAAATGGCAGATGCGTTTCAACATAGACAAATGTAAAGTGATGCACATTGGGGCAAAAAACCAAAACTTTACCTATAGACTAATGGGTTCTGAGCTGTCTGTGACAGCTCAGGAGAGAGATCTCGGGGTGCTGGTGGACAATTCAATGAAGGTATCGACCCAGTGTGCGTCAGCAATTAAGAAGTCCAATTCCATGCTTGGGGTCATTAAAAAAGGGGTTGAGAATAAAACAGCCAATATTATCATGCCATTGTACAAATCGATGGTAAGGCCGCACCTGGAATATTGTGTCCAGTTCTGGTCGCTGCATCTCAAAAAGGACATAGTGGAGTTGGAAAAGGTGCAGAAGACAGCGACAAAAATGATTACGGGGCTGGGGCACCTCCCTTATGAAGAAAGACTGCAGCGTTTGGGGCTCTTCAGTCTAGAAAAAAGGCGCCTGAGGGGGGACATGATTGAGACATACAAAATTATGCATGGAAGGGATAAAGTTGATAGAGGGATGTTCTTTTCCCTCTCTCAAAACACCAGAACCAGGGGGCATCCACTAAAACTGAGGGTAGGGAGAGTTAAAACAGATAAAAGGAAGTACTTTTTTACCCACCGGGTAGTTAATCTGTGGAACTCCTTGCCACAGGAGGTGGTGATGGCATCTGGTCTTGATGCCTTTAAGAGGGGATTGGACAGATTTCTGGAGGAAAGGTCCATCGTGGGCTATAGGCAATGATGGATTGTGCAACCTCCTTACAAAGGTGGTGGGCTACTGGTACTGGGTGCAAGGGAGTGGCAACAGGATGCAAGCATCTTGTTGTTTCATGCCTCTCTGGGGCACCTGGTGGGCCGCTGTGAGATACAGGAAGCTGGACTAGATGGGCCTTTGGCCTGATCCAGCAGGGCTCTTCTTATGTTCTTATGAATTGCAATGAATACAGCAAAAAGTTATTTTCAAGGTTTAATGGACACCACCATGTATTAATATTAAAGGGTTTATTAAATAATTTTACTGCTGATGTTGCAACTTATTGAATGCTTCATTTATGCACATAGTCTTGTACTATGATATGATTTTTGGGAAGGCTTTATTGTGTTAATTTTATATTACAATAAACATTGGTATTTGTTGATAAGTATGTTATTTTGAATTAGTTACCTGAAAGTTAACTGGACAGTCTTTTCAAACCACCTCTCCAGAATGTCTTTCTTACCAGTGCCCTGCAGGATTGTAGCACAGCCTGCCTTACCTTTTCTCTCTTCAGAAACCTTGATTAGAGTGCAAGCAAGCCTTTGTGCTCTCCTGGAAAGATGTACCTTGACTCAGTCACAGCCAGGAAACTCTGGGCTACACACCCACTGCCAGCTCTTGCCCCTAGCCAAATCCATGATGTGGCCACATTTGGAATATTGTGTATAGTTCTGTTCAACACATCTTAAAAAGGATATTGTAGATAAGGAAACGCACAAACAAGGGCAACCAAAATGACCAAAGAGCTGGAATACCTTGATGCAAGGGAAGGCAACAATTTTTGGAACTTTTTAACTTGGGAAACGTGGTGGTTAAGGGGGAACATGATGGGCAGCCCAATCCTACCTAAACTCTCTGTGTGTATGTAGTGGTGCTGTTGCAAACTGTGAAAGCGTTTTGGTTGCTTGAGATCTCCTTGGGGTAAGGGGACTTTTATCTAGGGTAAGTCCCGACAGCTGCTATGAGTCAACTGGACTCCCATGATAGTTTTACAAGTATATCCCATACAATCATTAGCAATGGATCTAGGGGGAATAATCACATTTTCCTAAACACAATCTATAGCACTTTCAGTCGTGTGAAAGTGAGGACATGCAGTTTGGTTTTCTTTTTTCAGTAAAGTGCAAGAGACACCACTGTGGGAAGCATTCCAGGGTAATATAATAATATAGAATAGTCTAAAATGGTACTTCAGAATACTCTTCCATAGTTTGTGGGTTCCACTTGCGCCAGGAAATGGGGGACCTGATCCATAGAGGACGGCTGGTGTCCTGCTGGTGCAGGATAGTTTAATGGGACCTTAACAGAGCACATTTGATACTAAGCTGCTGTTAAACTGTTCAATACGTAACCCAGTCTTAAGCATGTTTGCTCAGAAATTAAATGCCACACGGATTGCAGTGGGTCTGCTTTCAAATAAGTATTCAGATTTACCTAGAAGGACGTCCCACTGAGTTCATAGGGACTTATTTTCAACTAAGGTTGATAGGATCGCTGCCTCCATTTATCCAGAAATTAATGTTGTGGACAAATCCAGAAAATAATCTCCTGATGTTCTGTTCAGGCCCCTTTGCTGCGCTGAGCGCTTACGGTATTCCTGCGCGAGGCTGGGTCGTTACGGTAGCTGGGGCGGGCCGAGGGTACATGAGGCGCGCGACGGGGGCGGGGCGAGCACAGCGTTGCGTGCTCGAGTCCGCGAGGCGCGCTCACCGTCCCTGCCTCGCGAGCCTCGGTGAAAGGATTTGGCGCCAGGCGGGTCCTTTCTGCAGCTGCCGCAGCCGCACGAACCAGCCACCTCCGCCCAGACCGCATCGAGTCTTTGCAGCCGCGCTGCCGCCGCCATGAGCTGCTCGCCGGTGAATGTGAAGAAGCTGAAGGTGTCGGAGCTGAAGGAGGAGCTGAAGAAGCGGCGCCTCTCCGACAAGGGCCTCAAGGCCGAACTCATGGAGCGGCTCCAGGCCGCGCTCGACGAGGAGGCCGGCGGGGGAGGCCTGGGCAGCGGCGAGCCCGGCAACGGCAGCGTGGAGGAGAGGGGAGAGGCCGTTCCGGGCGGTGGCGGCGCCCAGGAGCAGCTCCTAATGGCGGCCGGCGGGGGAGGCCCCGACCAGGCTGTGGCCTGCGACGACGACGAGGAGCCCGAGTTCGGCGTGTGCCCGGGGGAGGAGGAAGAGGAGGAGGGCATGGAGCTAGGCGACGAGAACGGCGAAGGGGTGGCCGCTGGCGAAGAGGAGGCCGCCGAGGATCTGGAGGACGATGAGAACGGCGACGACCAGGGCTTCCAGGAGGGGGAGGACGAGGAGGAAGAGGCCGCCGCAGCCGCCACCACCGCCGCAGCCGCCACTGGGAACGCCAATGGCCATGGCGCCCAGCAGCAGCAGCAGCAACACGGCGCCACGCCTAAAGAAGCGGCAGGAAAAGCGGCCGCGACCTCGGAGGCCTCGGCCTCGACTCCCGCGACCTCGGCCCAGCCCGGCGCAAAGCAGCTTTCGCCCGCCCAGCAGCAGCCAAAAGCCGGAGGGCCTGCTCGTCCTGGGGGTGAGTTGTGCGTGGATCCCGGATGGGCGGAGGCGGCGGTTGGTGGCCTAGTCGGGGTGGGGGTGGGGTCAGGCCTCGCCGCCATCTTGTTGTCTTTTTCGCGCGGGGAGCGAGTTCGGGGCTGGTGAATTGAGGCGCCCTTTGGGGGATCTCCAGGCCCAGCGCGCCGCGTGTCTCGTGAGGGGGAGGGGCGCCTGCGCCATTTCGCGAGCGTCGCGAGGAGGGGGCGCGTGCGAGGGGAGGGGTTGCTCGCAGGAGCCGCTGGGGCGCGCTGTGGAACGTGCGAAGGAACGTTTGTGCTGTCCTGCGTCACATCCGCCCGTGAGGCCCTGTGGGCTCGAGTTCAAATACTCCGTGGGGGAAGAGGCTGCTGGGGAATTGCTGCTGCGGAGATCTGTAGGCTGGGGCGGGACCGGGTCTATTGGAGAGCGGCCGCGCCTCGCTATGAGCGAGAATGCCGGCCCAGGCAGAGGTTTCGGGGCTGCTCTTCGATGGTAAAGTCGAAGACTGCAGGGTTCCTTTCCTGTCCAGACGTTCTAAGAACTACGTGAAACATGGGTGTCAGTATCCCGGAAACACTACCTTTCTTTGTGATGGTTATGTCTTAACTTGCTGTTTTCGACGTATCTCATTTTTCTCTCTCCAAAATACTAAGGAGAAGCTAAAACTGAGCAAAAACCTGGTGACAAGAAGAGGGGAGTGAAGAGGGCACGTGAAGACCATGGACGAGGGTATTTTGAATATATTGAAGAAAACAAATACAGCAGGTAGAGTAATTACTGTGTTGGGCATTTTTTCATGAGATATTTTACATTGAACTTTTATTAACTCTTTACTCCCCCTGTGGTTTGTTTTTTTTTTGCTTGACAGGGCCAAATCTCCTCAACCTCCTGTGGAAGAGGAGGATGAACAGTTTGATGATACAGTGGTCTGTCTTGATACTTGTAAGTATGAAATGTACACCATATCTTAGAAACATGCTGTAAGACTACAGGATTTTTTTACGAATCTGCTTGAGCATACTACCATAACTGAGGTACCATTCTTGCTTAGTCTGCAAATTTGACTTTTTTAATGTGTTAAAAGTGAATACCTGAACTAGTTTGGGTATGGTTTAATATATTTGACTTTTATATTTTAGTAACCAAACCCCAAAAGATAATTTTGCACGATGTATGGATATTGATAGTTATTCAGGAGCCCAGAGTAGTTAAACTAAAATACCATTACAGGACAAATGTAATGCATGCTTAACATAGTTCACCATATGAGTTTTAGGCTTGTCAGTTGCCCACATTTCCATCCTCACTACGTGATCTCACTACTATGTGGAGGAGATTTAGATATTGTATATAAATAGATTTTAGTTTCATATTCAAAATACTTGGCAGTAGACAGTGCCTTTTTATTATTTAGGGAAAAATGAAGGCACTATTTTTGTATTTAGATTTGAGTAAAGTCACTTGAAGTTAGATTTGAAAGTGCAGTTTGGTGGAATTTTTAGAAACATGAAAGTGCAGTTTTAGAAGTAAATGTTTTTTTCTGGGTGGGAGTGTTTAACTTTGAGATTTCTATGGGGTTTTTGCACATAATTTGAAAATAAGAAAACAAAGGAATAAGATTGCTTTACAATACTCAAAACAGCAGTTGGCTTGGCATGCTCAACAAAAGAGCTAAACTTGTCATGATGGGCAAAATTGTGGCAGGAGGGCCTAAAGCGTTTTCTTTTGTAAAGTAGTTTCAAACAACTTACGCTGTTTGTGTTTATGATAGTGTCTGTAACTGTGGAACTACAGAACAGAACACTGGAAGTATTTTTAGCAGTGTTCTATCCAGCTTTGGTGGTTAGCCTAAAGGCTTTTATATAATACTCTCTGAAGGTGTTGGCATATTGTGTAGTACGTAGTACCAGTATGCCAGACACTGTCAACTGTCTTCAGAACTAGATTATACATATGGTGCTTGGGTTCTGAGGCATAGCTTTATAATTAGTAAGAAAAACAGTGCACTGATTTACATGTGCATGCACAGAGAATTTGCTTCTGGCCAAGTGATGGAGCTGAGTTATATTGGTGTATGAAAAATATAGTTTATATGCTGATTACATATAGAAAATGTTCTGGATTCTAGAATACATCAAGATGAGTTTTCCAACTTAGTAATTATGTCAGTACATTGCTTGAGTAGTTTCTGAACTCAGGCCTGCTCTTAATCATGGTATGTTAATAATGCAGTGTTATGTCCAGGCATAGAAAATAGCACTAAACTTTCATATCTAGGCATGCATACTTGGCTTTATCACATGTTCTAAATTTTAACTGACTGAAATGCTTGATGGAATATAATTTTTTTTTCTTTTGGACAGATAATTGTGATCTACACTTTAAAATTTCAAGAGACAGATTTAGTGCTTCCTCACTGACTATGGAAAGTTTTGCCTTTCTTTGGGCTGGAGGGAGAGCATCATATGGAGTTTCTAAAGGAAAAGTTTGTTTTGAAATGAAGGTAAACTAGATGAATACTGGTAGTAGTTCACTAAAGTGTTTCTGGAATATCATTGTTTTAGCTACATATAATTCAAAAAAGGCAAGAGAAGAAGGTTTCCACCTCATAGTTGTAGGAAATTATTTTGGTTTGCGTAAGCAGCAAGCGTAATTGGAAATGTGCATCCTTAAAAGAATGTAGTATTCAGTCGGCTCTACATTTTTGGGCAGTGACAAAATGAACCATTATGTTTTTGAGAATTTTATTTAAAGGAGATAAGAGGGTCCATTAACTGCAGCTAACATTATGATAATTCTCTTTATTGCCAATTGAGGAATTTATTCAGCAAGACTTGTGCATTTTTGTTCCATTGCTGTAGTTGCATGTAGTATAACTTTTTTCCCCAATAGGTAACTGAGAAGATCCCTGTCAAGCATCTGTATACAAAAGACATTGACATACATGAAGTGAGAGTTGGTTGGTCACTGAATACAAGTGGGATGTTGCTTGGTGAGGTTTTTTTATACTTTATGAAACTTTAAATTGAAGATTGTTGGTCTTGACTGTCTTTGGAAAGCAAAGGACATATCTTCAATTTCTGCACACATAACTCTTGAAATATGAAGGGTTGTGATTTTTTAAATAGAACTGCAGCTCAATCGTATGCGTGTCTATCAAAAGTAAATCCCTCTGTGTTAATCAGACTTACTCCTAAGAAAATGTGTTTAGGATTGCAGCCTTGGAGTGAGCTTTGTACTTTGCTCTGCTCATATGGTGTTGTAGACATTGAAAGTGAGCTCAGTAAAACTAGCTGCTAGAAGTTATTTGATTTGATTTCAATGCTTCTGTTAATGACTGTAATTACAAGATAAGCAATCCAAGATCCATGGAATCAGTTCCAGATAACTATTATATTATAGTCTCCTTAGAATACCAGCTGCCTGCTTATTTAAAGCTGGCTAAAGGGTGGCGTATAAATGCCAGGCTTCCAGAATGGCTTGTGTGATGTAATGATTGAAAAATCATTACAGCGGTAGGGAGGTGGCAGAGATAACCACAGAGCCATTGGTATTTTTTTTTGGTGGGGGTGTTCTGCATATTTGGGATTACATTTTCTGTGCCAACAATATACAGTAAATTCATGTTAGATACAGCCATGTTACCTCGTGTGTATCAGGTTAATATACTGTTTAAATATTGGGAACATCCTTGTAGTAGCACTCTCATTTGTTCCTGTCAAACTTGGCTCTGGTCCCATTTGCTTAGCTGCTTGAGTAGCCCAGATTCAGAAAGAAGTGTGTGCTGATAAAAGGCACTGGAAATACTTCAGCATTGTCTGGGAATCTGATTGAGAAGTTGGATTAAACCTGACCAAGTGTATGGGGTCTGCAGAATGAGTAGGGGGAATAGTGAGCCTGTCTGCTATAGGTGCTGACCTGATTTGGGGACTGGCAGCAGTATGCTGAGCTTCTACAAGGTTTCACATCCTTTCTACCTATGGGGAAGGAAGAGGTATAAGGGAAAGAAGGGGTTGGGTACCTTGCAATTTGAAAGTATACTAACAAGCAAGCATTGTAACTATCTTGTTTTGGAATAAATGTAAAACATCTAACAAGCAAAAATAGAAATAGTATAATTATCAAAGTTCATTTATGCATATTTTGGAAAGGTAAATGTATAATCCCTTAACAGAATCTGTTTGTTCTTGTCAGGTGAGGAAGAATTTTCTTATGGGTACTCTTTAAAAGGAATAAAGACGTGTAATTGTGATACTGAAGACTTTGGTGACAAATTTGATGAAAATGATGTGATCGGATGTTTTGCTGTAAGTTTTTTCTCTGGCTTTAAAATTAGCATGGTTTGTTGGGCACTTGGTAGTTTACTACAGAACACAAGTAACTGCACAACTTCAATTTTTTGTTTAAATGGTAACTGTCTGGTGAACCAGTTTTAACTTCTTAAATACACGTTACCCCCAAAAACCTAAGCTTACAAGTTAAGCAAGTCTGAATGTTTAGTAGTTTATACTTGCATATGTAACTTCCAGTTAACTTGTTCTAATAGAAGTGTTCTGTTTTGCAGAATTTTGATGGTGATGAAGTAGAGCTCTCTTACTCAAAGAATGGGCAGGAACTTGGAGTTGCTTTCAAAATCAGTAAGGAAGTTCTTTCTGGAAGGCCCATTTTTCCCCATGTTCTCTGTCATAACTGTGCAGTTGAATTCAACTTTGGCCAGAAGGAAGAACCCTACTTCCCCATCCCAGAAGGGTATACCTTCATCCAAAATGTTTCCCTGGATGATAGAGTTAGAGGACCCAAAGGGCCAGAGAACAAGAAAGACTGTGAAGTAAGTAATGGTCTGCTTAGAAATACCAAAAGTGATAATGTTGGGTGTCATCTTGATGAAAGTACTAATTCTGTATGTGACGGTTGACTTGCTATAAGCACGTTCTGTAGCACTAAGGAACGTTATAGTCTTAATTTTAGCATAAATTGTACCTAGCAGTTTTTAAGGCATCACTTAACTAGAATAATTACATTATCCTTAGGTTGTAATGATGATTGGCTTGCCTGGAGCTGGAAAAACCACATGGGTTACTAAACATTCAGCAGAGAATCCTGGAAAGTACAACATCCTTGGAACAAATACTATCATGGATAAAATGATGGTAAGTGTCAATTATGGCCTAATGTATAACAGTGGAAGTTTTGTGAACTTAAGTAAGTTGCAGTATTGAACTGAAATCCCCAGATAATGGTCAAAGGTAATTAGTTATGAAGTTCAGGTGAGACAATGATTTTCAGTTAAGAAAATAAATTCCAATTGGTCACTTGCAGGACTTAAGTTATTAACAATATTTAATGTGACATTAAGAAGTTGAAGTCTTTAAACACATAGTGAATGTGGTTGTCCTGTTCTATACACCTGAAATCAACCACTAAGAATTAAACTTTTCTCACAATTTGCCATGTATTAACTTAATTGGCTTGGCCTCTCAAATTTGGAGATCGACTTTAAAAATCTAACAGCTTAATCTTGTTCTGATGAAATAAAGTAGTAATGAACTACTGAGGAAGCATGATGGTAACAAAAGTTGGGTAATCATTCTGTGTTTATAGGTTGCAGGTTTTAAACGGCAAATGGCAGATACTGGAAAACTGAACACACTGTTGCAGAGAGCACCACAGTGTCTTGGCAAGTTCATTGAAATTGCTGCTCGTAAGAAACGGAACTTTATTCTGGATCAGGTATGGGGGCTAGAGTTTATCCTTATATTGCACAAACTGCAGTGTAATTGCATTTTGTAAGGGGTATAGATTAAACTTCAGTGGGAGATTCAAAACGTATTTGAGGCATAATGTTTATTACAGTGATTTGTACTGAAACTTGTAATATATTTAGAAATTGGGGTGAATGGTTACTTTGGAATCTAGAGCCTAATGTATAAATTTCCTTCTACTTGTAAACGTCGTTGCATTATACATGTGGAGGTGGAATCTAAACACACTAATTTAACTTAGATCTAACAATGACAGCTACGTGTAGTAAGTTACTGCATTTTTTTCAGACAAATGTGTCTGCAGCTGCGCAGAGGAGAAAAATGTGCCTGTTTGCAGGCTTCCAGCGCAAAGCAGTTGTTGTTTGCCCAAAAGATGAAGACTACAAGCAAAGAACACAAAAGAAGGCAGAGGTGGAGGGAAAAGATCTTCCAGAGCATGCAGTGCTCAAAATGAAAGGCATGGAACATAATCTATACTGTGTTCTAGGATGTTGAGTATCTGTTTAAAGGAATAATGTAAAACCTAAGTTTCAAAACTTCTTGCCTTAAAACAGTTAATGCCTCTTTAAAAAAACTGGAAGACTTCTGTAACTTTGTAATAAACACTATATTGTGTTCCCTCTGCTGCAGCCCTTAACACTACTCAGTCATGATATGCTTCATGCAGATGCACAAAGCTGTCTTGGCATAAAGTGCCCTAGAAAACGAAGATAAACATGCTTAGTAGACATGTATTCCCAGAGCAACTGAATAGGAAGAACATGTCAAGTTTTCAAGAATCTTACTCTTAGCATCTTTAATGACCATTACTTGTCTTGTATTCCTTCATATAGGAGGGGAACTTTGGCTTGTTCTAATACTTTCAGAAATAGATACTGAATATTCAGGGCTCTCTATCTTGTAGGAAATTTTACTTTGCCTGAAGTGTCAGAGTGTTTTGATGAAATAATCTATGTGGAGTTGCAAAAAGAAGACGCACAGAAACTTCTGGAGCAGTACAAAGAAGAAAGCAAGAAGGCACTTCCTCCAGAAAAGAAGCAGAACACTGGCTCAAAGAAAAGCAATAAAAAGAGTGGTAAAAACCAGTTTAACAGAGGTGGACAGAGAGGACGTGGTGGATTTAACATGCGTGGCAACTTCAGAGGAGGAGGTAGACGCTTCTTATTAAGCTTTGCCTCTGTTTCCATTTTTGTCCACTGGGCTTTAGTAGTTTGCCTCTAAGGGGTATGGTAAGAATAGACCCATGTGAATGGAAGCAGTGCTTTTTAACACATTACAGTGAAGAAGAAGAGGCTCATAGAACAGTATTTGGAGCCATCTAGTAATAGGGAAAATGCAGTGTGAACTGTGGAGCAGTGAGCTTCTTAAAAATGTTTGTTTTAGTTAAAGCTTGCTAAGTAGTTCTTCAGACCTGTGAAATTAGATGGAAGTGTGTGTGGGCAATGCCTTCTGGAAGCCAGATGGGATGGTTAAATAAAAGGGTGCTCTTCCTTGTGCTTCTCACAGGTTCCCAGTTTTGAATTCCAGCTGACCATGCTAAAGTTTACTTTAGTGCACTGGCTGTTGGGTAGAGAGCCACAGATGAGTTAATTTAAACATGCCATTGTTCAATATTACTGCACTAACCATTTTTTTTCCCCACAGTTCCTGGAAATCGTGGTGGCTACAATAGGAGAGGTGGCAATATGCCCCAACGTGGAGGCGGTGGTGGTGGCGGCGGCGGTGGCAGTGGTGGAGCAATAGGCTATCCGTATCCTCGCGGTCCTGTCTTTCCAACCAGAGGTGGTGGCGGCGGCGGCGGCGGCGGCTACTCAAACAGAGGAAATTACAACAGAGGTGGCATGCCCAGCAGAGGAAACTATAACCAGGTAATGTAGTATTCCTAGTCTGAACAAGACAATTGGGAGCCCAAGCAAGAACCATGTTTTCAAACTTCAAAGTCTGTATTGGCTTAATTTCTATAGCGGTATTAGTGCTCCAACTAATTCTTGGGGTTCTACATAAAGCAGAAAATACAAAGCATGGCAAATAGCAGCATGAAGTTAAGCTATAACAGACTTCATATATACTTTGTGCAACACTGCCGCAGTGTCTGTTAACAGATTGGCTAAACAAAGCATATGCTATCCTCTGCATATGGATGGGTCTAACAATCTTCTGCCTTTACACTTGACCAGACAAGTGTTCATCTGGTGTCTATTAAAGCTCTTAAGATGCTTTAGCAAATTTTCCCATTAAGAATGATGCTGTGATCGTTCACTATACAGATTTAAATAGCTAGTAGACAGGGTCTGGACATGTTTTAGCAACCAAAATATTCCATATTACCAATCCACTTAGTCAATTTTACTTTAATATTTTTTTGGACTTTTTGTTACAGAACTTCAGAGGAAGGGGAAACAATCGTGGCTACAAAAATCAATCTCAGGGCTACAACCAGTGGCAGCAGGGTGTAAGTGACTTTCTTGGTTACTGCTTCAGCTTTTTTGCTGTTAAAACCATGCATGTCTGCCTAACGGTTTCATGAATGTGTAAACGATAGTCTCATTTGAGCCATATTAAGGTAGAGATGTGTTTAGTCTGTGAATAATGTGTACAATTCTACTAGTTGAACATAAATCCCTAAGATTTTTTGTCTTCCCCGTCTCGTGTCCCTGAAGCTCTTCACAATTTCATTTTACTGCAGAATACCTTATATAGTACTTAGTAGTAATCAAATGGATGTTGACTACTTTATCCTATTTCTTTGCAGCAATTCTGGGGTCAGAAGCCATGGAGTCAGCATTATCACCAAGGATACTATTGAATTCCCAAATAAAATGAACTGATCCATATTTCTCCAAACCTTCACAAGAAGTCGACTGTTTTTTCTTTAGTAGGCTAACTTTTTAAACATTCCACAAGAGGAAGTGCCTGCAGGTTCCTTTTTTAGAAGCTTTGTGGGTTTGATTTTTTTTTGTACATTTTTAATTGCAGTTTTAAAGTGAATCTTAAGAGAACCTCAGCGTTGTGCACGATAAGAGAATGTGTCAGTATTTCAGGGTTCTACATTTTATCTGTAAAATGTGACTTTTTTTACCACAACAAAAGTAAAATGTTGCTTTGTATCTGGTGTCCTCTTATTAAAGATTTTTTTCTTTTCCTTCCCTCCCCATTTCTAAGAAACAGTCGTGAGTCATCAAAACAGAAGTTAGCAACCAGGCTTGTTGTGGCCCCATAAATATTGATACTATGTAAATAATATTCATTACACTCCATCTTCCACTCCATCCTCTCTATGCAGTTTCTAGGTATGGAAGAGGGGAAGAGAAATTGGAAGTCTTGGCAATAAACTAGGGTGTGTCTTTTTCTTTAATTTGGCAAAGGTTGGGGGAGGCAAAGTAAACCTAAAGCTAAATAGTGAAGGTGGAGTGCATGTAAAACCTGGTTGCATTTATCTGTTGAGGCTCAACTTGTGAAGGTACACCATCAATTTTCCATTTGTTCTGCATTTTGATTCTGAAAAAGCTGGCTTTGCCCATTTCTTATTAAACAAACTTGTTGTAAATCCAGTTGTCTAATGGGATCTATATGAAGTTAGCTGTGTGTCTGTAACCCTTACCCCACAAAATACTGTGTATTAGTGTGCTTGTAGTAGTAAACGCCACCATTTTGTAAACACATTGTGATTCACCCATTTTATATCTTAATTTTTAATCATGTTAGTTCTCAAATGGGTGTGTCTCCTTAGCCTGCTGATTAATTCTTTTAAAAAATGGGTGGAGAAATTAACTTTAGACGTTTGTTTGCAATAAAATAAAATCATTTTACTCTTGTTTTGGGATTCTCACCACATTGGTCTAAAATCCCTTTAATGACTGAAGTAGGAAACACAAATGTAGTGAGGTTGTACATACTATATGCATGCTTTCACACAAAAGCAAAACTGTTGCTTCAGTGTTGAGATGAGCTGCCTATTCCCATAAGAATCCCGTGATCCATTTGTAGAATAAAACTTTATGGAATGGATGGAAATATAATATTTCAGTCAAACTTCTTTAGTAACTTTCATGAACTGTGTGACATTTCCCATATCGAAGGTTTGGGGTTCAGGCTGTTACAGACTTGCTTACACTGACAATCTTAGGAAAGTGGTATTTGAAATTCTGTATAGACAACATTGCATTATAATAGTCAGGCTAGATGAGATTTTCTGGAGAGTGCATTTTTTGGGCAATTTTGACGAAAGCATCAACATAGCAATTTAAGATTTATGCTTGAAGGATTGGAATACAAAGTTAATTAACATGGTTGACTGGATGGAAACAGTGCATAAACTAATTTTTTATTCTAGTAACTACTGTTGAGATAAGTATATTGGGTTTATGTTTGAGTGGTCTTTGAAAATCAATTTTTCAGGTTTTTAAACTTGGTCAACAAATTGCTAGCAGCACCCTGTATATCTATTCTAGCTAGAATTTCTACCTACTGCTTAAAAATGATTGACTGAACTATATGTACAGGAATCCACAAGTGGTTCTCTGAACACAACTGCCCAACTTGGTTTTTTATTCCTTGAACATCTTGGTATGGTTCTGAATACCAGAGGCTAGTCACTTAAACTAGATATACAAAAATGTGCTCAGATTTAATAAAGCGGAAATACTTCAGTATCAAGTGTAAATGTTTCTTCAACTTGCCACCCCTGTGTAACTTGTGATAGAAGCTGTGGCTTATTGCAGCAGACTTCAAACAAGTGGTTTCTAAACTTTGTCTTAACACTACACTCAATTAGGGCTTTTTTGTGGTGCTGTGACCATTCTTTTAGAAGCTAAAATTAATAGTGGTAGTGTTTTAACTTGGTTTGTCACTTTGTCACCTTGTATAAACAAGGTAAATTGTTATCCATAACTATGCCTTGTTACTCTTGAGTTATCAAGAAAATGCAAGAGCTACTGAACACTGGAGGTATTCATGTTGTATGCAAGTTGAACCTTCAAATATTTAAGCCAGCTATATCTTCAACATTTTTATCTCACTAACAAAGCACTAAAATTAAGGCACATCAATTTTTTGACAATTTGCAAGGTATACCATGGTGCTTACCTCACTAGTGACCCCAAGCTTCTGTGGCACACCAATGTGTCATCCATTGGTTGAAAATTGCTGCTTTAAGCAGTGAAATTAAGAATCTATGGGAATATAGCTTCAGAATGACATTCCTAGTTTCATACCATATCACAACAGTGCCATTATGGCCAGTAGAGGGCATTAGCACTCACGTTAGGTTTTAATTTGATTCCTTGACTACTTGGTCAAACTTCAGATGATAGATGGCTGCTAGTTAACAAACTTTGCATGTTACTATATTGCATGCCATTACTTAATTTACCCATAAGTTGATACCTGTATTATGAAAAACAGTAATTCATTCACTTGGGAGGTATGTAGGATGTTAGGGCTTATTTTATAAGAGCAGCAAAGGATAAGTACATAATGAAGGTAGGTACTTAACATTTTTTTTTACGAAGTCTTCTGGTAAGCTTTGTTACTTGAATTCCCGGGGTTTGGTGAAACTGCCTTCTTTATTGCAAAACCATAAGCCTCCAGGAAAGATTCCTCTGGAATGTAAATTCTATCACCTCCAATGCCACTCATTCAACATTTTGACTCAGCAAGCTTAGATAGGGTTAAAACTAGCATGCAATGAAGCTTGTATGAATTAGAATATTCTGATTTGTACTGCTTTTACTGAAGAAAACAGGTGGTCTAGTGTAGTCCCCTTCAGAGCAAGTTTTATATGGATACACTTGGAACCTACTGTTTGTGTAGTGACTGGGCAAAATCTCTTACCAAAACAGCTAAAGGGGAGAATTTTCATGGTTAGTTATGTTACATAAGGGGAAGAACTTGCTGTTCGAGATAAAATATGCTGTTGGCCTTTGCTTCCTGCCATCAAGCTTCTAAAAAAAATTAGAAGAAAAATGAGTAGGATAATGAACAATTTAAAGCAATATAGGAACAGATATGGACAGTGTGTTCCACAATAATGGGCTTCTATGGTGAAAACCATAGACCAACCCCTTCATAAATTGAAAAGGCATTTATAATAAACCTTTGGCCAAGAGTCCAACACATGGTAACCTCCATGCTGTTACCTTGATAGCCACTGATTTTACAGTATTGCTATACTTCAAGGTGTGAGAATACAAATCATTTACTTATCTGAGCCCTTGTTGAAGGGTAAAAGAAAAGGGCAAGAGAGACCAACTCTCTTGGTCACTGCATGAGATAAGGTCAAGGGAAGGGAACCACCAGCCCAGTGTGCTTTGGCTAGCAGTAGCCCTTGTGATTTATGCATGCATCTAAGCTAGTATTGCAGGCCTAGCAAATTTCACATAGCTTTAGGCTACTATGCTCCTAACATCAATGGATTGTATCCTAAGGAGTATATGCAGAAACACGTTGATATTCTACATTTTGTGGGTTTGGAAACATGCATGCAGATGAACACAAGCTTAATATGTGTAATTACAAAGTGTAGGGTACAATCCTAACTAGCTTTCCAGCACTCACATCGCTATGCTAATGGGGCAGGCTCTGCATTCTGCAGTGGAATAGTAGTCAAGGTAAGGGAATGTTTGTCCCCTTAACCCGGTGCTGGAAATTTAGTTAGGATTGTGCCCTTAGGTTTCTGTGAACCTGTTGCTAAGTGGAAAGAGTTTAGCTTACATGTTAACTGGGCCTACCATTTAAGGATAAAAGTGAAGCCATCGTGCTGGCATTTCTACCCTGCCTTTTTCTCCAGTGAAGGGACTCAACGCAGCTTTACTTTTATTTTTGCTGTATCAAAAACAGCACAAAAACATCTCTGAAGGATGCTGTGGGAGAAATAGAGTGGAT
>JAJKFI010000018.1:15790552-15903905 GCA_029204185.1 Lerista edwardsae | reverse complement strand
GCGTCACAAACAACTACAGGATATGAAACAGAGGGCTACTACACCTACAGCAACAGAAACAGTACAGCAGCAGGGATGGGACATATCAACACCCGGGCACACATGTGAGTGGGGGTGGGGTCAGGGATGGGACATATCAACACCGGGGCACACATGTGAGTGGGGGTGGGGTCAGGGATGGGACATATAAACACCTGGGCACACATGTGAGGGGGGGCAGAGATGGGACATATAAATGGGCCATCTGTATGCCTGGTGAGTAGCTGGGGGTCGGGGATGGCACATATAAACACCCGGGCGAAGCCGGGTACATAAAAGCTAGTCTATATATAGAGAGAAGAGCGTATGTATGTATGTGTGTATGTACGTGTGTATGTTTGTTCCACATAGGCTCCGCAACGCCTGGACCGATTCGCGCCAAACTCGGCACGCGGGTGCCTTGGCCCCCCGAAACCATCGCTGCGCGGTTTTGGAACGGATCGCGCCCCCACGGGCGCGGGTACAAGCGAATTTGTGGTTCTCTATGGACGGCTATGGGCTGAGCCGCAGCATTCCGAGGCTCTGATGATGTCATGATGAGATGCAAATGACATGCGGAATCTTCAGGCAGCAACTAAACTCTTTACAGTTGAAGACAAACAGCAGCAAACAGATTTCCCGTAGGGAATCTTATACCGGGCCAGGGAAATGTGTTCTGTGGACATGTGGGCGGTCTCTGCTTGGCAGTGACAGTTGGCACAAGGTGTTGTGGCTGTTGCTCTCTCTCTGAAAGTTTACTTCCACTGTTATGTGTAATGTAAGGCAATTGGGCAGGTGCAACCAAAGGCTACAAAGATGAAACAACAGCGTACAGAGGAAACACCTGAGGGGAAAAAAAATGACTTGTAATGCTACGTCACAGAGCTGCTACATCTAGAGCAACAGAAACAGTACAGCAGCGTGACAAAAGACTACACGATAAGAGAGACAGAGCTGCTACATCTAGAGCAACAGAAACAGTACAGCAGCAGGGATGGGACATATAAACACCCGGGCACACATGTGAGTGGGGGGGGTCAGGGATGGGACATATAAACACCCGGGCACACATGTGAGTGGGGGGAGGGGTCAGGGATGGGACATATAAACGGGCCATCTGTATGCCTGGTGAGTGGGGGGGGGGGTCAGGGATGGCACCTATAAACATCCGGGCGAAGCCGGGTACATAAAAGCTAGTCCTGCTATAAAGTTGCTAGGGTGATGGGCAATAGACATGTCTGCCCAGAGTGTTTCTATGGCCAGATTGCCAGCAAAGAGGAATGGCAGCATAGTGGAATGGTAAGAACAGGGAGATCAGTTTTGGTGTGCAGCAGTCTCCAGTTTGGGGACTGCTTAAATTATTCACTTTCTTTAGTTTGTACTTTTATACAAATGCTTCTGCACATAAATTCTTAATCTGGTTTAACTGTAAAATACTCAGTTGACCTGTCTAAAGCATCCTACAAAAGAAAAATCATTTATATACCAATAGATCTAAAAGGCATTTAGAGCAATTACATACGTAAGAATTTCAATTTGCTAGTTGACTGATTGAAAGTTACAAAAAAGTGCATTATCTCCAGCTGAAAAATAAAGGACATAGTATATAATGTAATCTTAGCATTTCAACAATTGATTCAGGTAAACAATGCAGGAAACATTTGGAGATGGCAATAATAGTCATTCCTGTAAGCCAAAACTACCCCAAATGGCATTTAATGGCAGACAGAAATAGCAAAGAGAGACATGACCTAAACAAAATAATGAGGCCTGATGTATAAGATAGTGCTCAACAACCACCTTGAAAGAAAAAGTAGCAGCTATAGCACAAGAACCCTAACTGGCAGCCCAGTCCCATTTTGTGCTGGAATAGGCAGGCCTGTGCTGTATCCAATGCAGGGTAGGAAGTGGCAGCTGTGCAACTCTGAGTAAGAGGATTTACCCCTATAGCGCTACTTGGATCTGCACCACTGAAATTGCTAGTGCAAATCCAAGCAGCCTGGCATTAAGCTGGCCAGTCCAGTCCCATCCCACTCCCAGGCCTGGCCTGTTCACCAACCTGTCTCCACCCTGCTAAAAAAAGCCAGTTCTGCCTCCCCATCACCCTGTCCAACTCGGCCACCACCACCACGCACACACCAGCCTAACTCAGCCAGGGCTGCTCGGCTGACTCCTAAGAAGGCTCCTAATGGCACATTCACAACACTACTAGGCTGATTCAAGGGACGTGCCCTGACTGAAGGCAAGGATTGTGCTCCAAATTACCTACTGCCTCTACTGGTTGTGTATGGTATATTTAGGACGCAATCCTAACCCAGGATTGTTAAACACACCTTAAACCACGCTTGGACAACTTTCGGAGTTGGGAACAACTGTGCAGGTCTTTATGGTACGTTTGTACTTGCAACACTCCTGGGCTGGCACAAGGGACTTGTCCCGGCCTAACTCCAGGTTAGGATTACACCCTCAGTTTGGTAAATACTCTGTCCAGTATTTATATTCAGTGCAGAAAATTTATATTCCTATTATGTTTTTGGAGGATGGTGACAATGCAAGCAGGCAATATACCAGCTCTACTGAAGCAAATTGCTGGGATGAAACTTCTTGACAATCTGCACACTAAATAAAACCATTAATTTCTTGTTAAATGTGTGCTTAAATGTTTCTTATTAAAAACAATACAACTTAAATATTAGTCTGTGGCATAACATTTTGCCAAATCTAAAGCTTGATGCTGAATAATCGTCAATCCAAAGTATTTTGTTCCATAATTGATAAATACCAAACTGAAGTCTTCTATAGCTTGTGCTACGTACTCCTAACGAGAGATCAGATTCCTCCTTGCTAACCAAAGGTATGTATAATTCACGCTCAGTTTTATGCAACTGTAAAAAAAAATTGCCTAAAGTTTTGCAGCACTCAAACTCTGTGGCTTCTCAGCTTAGTTTTCATGTGGTGGTTTAAGCCCCGTTGTAAAATACATGAACAGATTATTTCAGTCCTTGCTTTTTCGCTTTGCTGGATCAAATTCAGTGCTTTCAAACAAAATCTTGTTTCTCATCCCTTCTTGAATCAATCGTTGCTGGATCCTTAGTTTTGCATTGTTGTATCTACAATAGACCCTTTGGAAAGAACAAAAACACACAGCATGATTTTCTTTCCAACATGAGAATAACTCAAAATACTTGTCTGGAGGCTTTCTTATTGAACAAGCTCATCATTTAAAATTATATATTTATAATTAAACATATATATTTATATACCACTTGTCAATAAAAAGTTCTAAAAGCAGTTTGCTGAGCAAAACAAATCTGAAACTTTTAGAAGATATAAACTGTCACGTTTCACAGAACTTTTTATCAGGAAGCCAGAGAATTCTAAAGAAAAAGAGGCTCTTATAAGTGCTGATTTTAGATTGTACAGGTTGGCGCAAACATCTTTTGGTGCAAGGAGATGGGGCTGTTCTGCCTTAGGAAGAGGGACTGGCAAAAGGCAGGCCTTTTCATCTCACTGCCCCTGATTTCAAAAAGTAGTTTTTAAAGAGAACAACTTATTTCCAAATTATTATTATTGTTGTTCTATTATGGAAAGAACAATTATTTTAAAGAGAACAAATTTACAAGATTTCCTTTAAAAGTTATGTAATCAGAAAACTAAGAGATTTATGAGAAAGTTGGATGAAAATATTGTCATTAGAATTAAAGATCTTTGACAGATGAATGCAGACTTCCCTGAACATAGGCAGGTCTGGCATGCTGTGGTGTGGTCATACTTCCAGGGGAGGAGGAGAGAATAGGCCTTAACTGAGCCCAACTCTATTCCCTTTGCATGCGTGCAGCTGTGCTCAAACAGGGACGGAGCACGCCTTGCTGAATTTGTAGCACAGGTCTTCACAACTCAAGAAACATCAAACATACCAACACCCTAATGTTGTTAGGATAAAACTTCCCACTCCAAAGTCACAGGATCGTCTGACTCTACCTGTGGGGGGGAGGGGGAGAAAAAAGAAGCAGCTTATTTTATATTCACAATATGTGAACAAGCATAGTAGTTATTACAATGGGAAACAAAAAAATCTCAAGAATACATTTGAGAAATAAACTGAACCTGCAATATAATGGACTTTGATTTACCAGACTTTGGAAATAATGGACATTGTATGCTTCTTTGAAAACTAGTCATGTAGGTTTTGCACATGCATGTGTACACTGAACATTGTCACTACTCAGTAGTGCCCGTGAATACTGCCTGTATTTTAGTAGTGTGTGCATAAGAAAAATGGGGAGGTAAGCAAGTGTGCCAAGAGGAAACAAGAGAAGGCATCACACACAGAAACACTGCGCATTTTTGCATGGGTCTTCACTTTTACTTACTAGTTGCTAAGAAATGTCCAAGACCCACAGTTAGGGCACCCAATGATCCATAAAGCACCGATTCCCGAGCACAAGGGATGTTTTTGACATCAAGAATTCCTAGCAGCTTAAATGACTCCCTCTGTAACAAAAATATATATATTGCATCAGAACATCTTCACAAAATAATGTATTTCAGTTATCTAACTTTCTGACAAGCAAAAGGGATCATTTACAACAGATGTCTCAGAATGGCTTCTGTATTTTTGTCTGGAACAACTTTAGAAGGTGCAGCTTCTCTGCACTGAAGCATGACAGGAAAATCTTCACCTGCTAAAATGTTGCCTACTAAACAATTACAAGGCATCATTATGATGGTGCAGTGGTCACAACTAATGAATGCTTAGTAAGGGGCAAAAAATGCATTAGATCACCTCAGTCAATTAGGTGGTCAGCTCCAACACACTTTCAAGCATGGTTTCCCTATTCTGTGGAATGCCAGAGCAAAGGCAGCGTGAGTGTGTGCTGGACAAAGTGTGAATTGTTAAGGCTGTGATTTTGAGACTGAATCCTTTTTTGATCACTCCAACAGACCAATTATGCCAGACTGGTCCAGGGAAGAACAACTCTGTAGTTCCTGCTGGAACTCTTAGCAGGGTTTGATGCCATCAACCATAATATTTCTGAGCTACATTTCTAGGCTGGATGGAGCACTATATTATGATGGTTTCCATTGTTTCAGAGGTGGTGGTGGTGGTGGAATAGGTCATTGAAAGACTGCTGTTCCAACATGTGGCCATTCATCTGCAGAGTCTTATAAGGTTTCATCTTGTCTCCTGTGCTACTGAGGTTCCACATGAAAATGCTGGGTAAGGGTATTTAGGGATCTGAAGTGCTGATGACAACCAGCTACATTTCTCCTTTTCATCAAGACTAAGAACCAGGGTATCATTAGTCATACACTGGTCCACTTAGTAATGGACTGAGAGCAAATAAAACGTACAGCCCTATCCTATTGAAATCCCCATGTGGCGATGAAGTGGCACAGCTACTGCTGTATCCTGTGGGAGATTTTCAGCTGCTGGAGGTCTCCTCAGGGTGACATTTCCCCCCTTGCAAGTCTGAGCAGCTGCTATGGGTCAACACGGACCTGTGCCAGCTCAATTGCTGGTGCAAGTCCGCATTGATCCAGGAAGGTGGATCAGGCCCAGGAAGGGGTCGGAATTTGGCGACTTTCGGCATGCAAAGGCCTCTCAGGTGCGATTCACCTCCCTAGCCTCCTCCCTAGCTCATTCTGCCCACCCCCACTTCCCTCCAAGTGCCTTGTGCAGGCTTACCTGATCTGGTGGATCTCTGGATTCGCCAGTGCATGGTAGGCCATTGTAGCCTCCTCGCCAGCAGACCTGCTATGCAGGTCAGCAACGACAGCTTTGCAGTTGCCACAAAGCAGCCTCCACTGGTACAACACTAGTTATGCTGGCAGGGGAGGGGGATAGAATTTGGCTGTTAGAAGTACACGTTCGGCATATGCAGGACTGCATAGCTTTTGAAGGCTCAGGTTTGGAGTCTGGATTTTTCCTAATTATCTACAGAGCAGTGGCAGTTAGAAGCACCTTTATCTGCTGAACATCGTATGGTAGACTAGGCTATTGTCATGCACTCAACTGGGAGTTGCTTTTGAAAAGCGTTCAGAAACTATAACTAATCCAGAGTACAGCAGGCAAAATACTGAGCATATTCACGCAAATTTTTGACCAACCTCATTGGCTCCCAGTTGGTTCTGGGGCCCAATTTGGGATTTTGATCTTTAAATTATCTGTGACCAGCTAACTAAAGGACTGTCTTCTCTTACATGAGCCAGTTCCTCAGATAACCCCGAGGGCGCAATCCGAATCTGGAGTGTGGAAATGCACCGTAAAGCATGTTTGCAACATTCTTGGAGTCAAGGAGGGAAGACGGCCCACAGACACGCGCCAGCCTCCCTGACTCCAAGAATACTCCAAACGCACTTTATGGTGCGTTTGCACCATTCCTGGGCCGGCACAAGGATTGTGCCCCAGATCTCTCATATTCTTCCATGGTCTGATGTTGAAAGCAGGTGGCTATGCAAGACAATCTTCTCATGGTAGTACCTCCTTTTAGAACTCCACCCTAAAGAAGACCCACCTAACTCCATCATGTGAGGCATTTAGGGCTACACTGAATTCATTGCCTATGGCTATGAGACATTTTCTTTTGCTGCTATACTCACAATCTTGTATTATAAAGGGTGGCTTGAAACAGAAAATAATCTTTAGATCCTACTCTAGATTTTAAGTTTTATTATTTTATGGCAACAAGTCACCTTAGAAAAAAGGATATAAATTCTTAAAATTAAAATATTTCTATTCTGGATTTTCATATTATTGCTTTGATGTCGATATTGTTGTGCCTCTGACTGCTAGTGTGTGTGTGCTTCTACTCCTGCTGTGACATTTGTTCAATTCATACACTGGCCAAAAAGGGTCTATTAAGTATCTTATTTAAAAAGTCAAGAGGAATCCTTGAAAATTCTGACTTGTACTTCCAGAGGGAACATATAATAATAGATAAGTTTCATTGTTAGCAGCAATTGTTGCATTATCATGGAAACACAAAAACCAAGACCATTTTTTTGTTGTAATTAATCTTATGCATGTCTACTTGGGGAGAAGCCCCACTGAGTTCAATGAGACATACTCTCACATAAAGAGTATACATAAATGTGTATTGAATTGCAGCCTAAGAGCCATAATTTTCTAATATTTTTTTTTAAAAAGACATACATAAAACATACACCATGTTGCTGTATGTTTGCTTTTTGTAGAAAGCATCTTTCATAAATTTATTCATTTCATAAATTTGAAATAAAAGCAGACAACATACAATGCAAAAATAAATTTCACCAAAAAATCCATCTTCTTCCCTTATAGAAAAACTGTAAGTGCTGCATAAACAGTGCATCATTATTGAGACTGCAGAAACTAGACCTCCATTAAAATTATATCAATATGTATCAACAGATGTTAATAAAAGTAACTTACCATGACTTTACAGCCTGACCCCTTACCAAGTTGATTCATATTGGTTTAAGATCACTTTTCAATGGGAAGGACTGCAGCTCAGTAGTGCACATCCTTTGCCATGCAGAAGGTTCCAGACTCAATCTCTGGTACTTCCAGATAGGACAGACAAAAAGTTCCTGTCTGAAACTCTAAAGAATCACTGCCAATGTGTGGTTATAATACTAATCTCAGTGGCCCAAAGGTGTGAGTCAGTAGACGGCAGCTTATGTTCCTTTCCCAGGTGTTTGCTCTATCCTTTTCCTTTCTTGCCTACAACATGTTGCTGGTCAGTTCCCCCCCCCCTTCAAATTTGTGCTAGTGATAGTGAGCAAGAGACTGATGTGTAATGATGAATATTTATCACTGAGGGCGCAATCCTAACCATCTTCCCAGCACTGATATAGAAGTGCCACTGGGGTACGTGCTACATCCTGTAGTTGGGGGACAGTCATGGAAGCCAGCTCAAGGTAAGGGAATGTTTGTTCCCTTACCTTGGAGCTGCATTGCCTGGTGCTGGAAAGTTGGTTAGGATTGTGCCCTAGGACCCCAAGACACATACTGTTCCAGAAGCTTGGCACCTACATTAAAAAAACATAAAATCTTGCTAGCCAGTGATTTCATGCCTGTGCAAAAGCACAATAGATGGGTTGCACCTCAACAAAAGTGTTGACGGAGGCATTGGTAACTTGGAAAGTCATAACTCTGGGACCCAGTGTGAAGGAGCATGACACATGAACTGAACAAGGAATGACTTAGGCCTGGCTCAGGTTTTAACTGGATTTATGAGCCTGGGCTTAAAGTAATACTGGATTTGGTACACGCCAGCCTACTGGAGGGAGACAGGACTGCTCCTGACTGGATAACTCAGCAGGGCCTCCATGGTAGGAGGGAGTGCACCTCTGAGTCCCAGAGGAGGCTACATCAACCACAGCATGCCTGCAAGAGTTACTTACCTGGTGTGTTGACCAGGAAACACCCTTGGTACACAGTGCCTGGGACAGACCCAAACAGGGACAGAGTGCCTGTACCTTTAATCACTGTATGGAAGAGGGCATTTGGGCAGCTGCAGCTCATCATGGAAGGGTTTCAAAAGCTGCACCTGCCCAAATTCCCTCCTCCATACAATGATTAAAGGTACAGGCACTCTGTCGCAGTTTGTATCTGGTAACCCTGACCCTGGAGGTCTGATGCCCCAAGGCGGCGGGGCTCAGGCTACAAACGGGACGCACTGCGCAAGGAATGTGTATGACGGCCACAGGCTGAAGCCCTCCGTCTCCCCGAAGCTCGCGGGGCATCTTTTTCACTCAATATTACCTCCTCCGGCTCTCTGGTCTCGCCCTCGCTCGCCATAATGCGGCTCCAGAGGGAAGGACCTTCTCCCTCCCTGTTGCTAAATGCTACCAGCGAGCTAAGGGATAGAGCTGTGTAGAGAGTCCACGCAGCGGAGGCAGCCGCTCTAGCCATCCGTCTTTGCCATCTGTCGTTTTTCTCTCTCTATGGTGCTCACCGCGAGCTGACGCCATTTTAGGTCTGGAAAGGAGATTTCGAGCAAGAATCCTTTGTTCAGTGAGATGGGTCACAGAGCAGCGCGCGCGCGCGCCTCTGGCATGCACGCGCGCTCCTCTTGCCTTGTAGCTGGCCCTCCTCTCGCGCGCTACCGCGTCCTGCTCCCGCCAGAAACGTTACATCAGGCTGGCCGCCCACGCATTACATGTTGTTGCAGGGCTTGGGGCGGGGAGAGCGAGGAGAAGCGGCGAGCGCGAGTTCATAAATAAAAAGAGACACTGCGAGGCACGTTTATGTCGAGGAAGAGGCAGCGTAGCCTGCGTTTGAGGAGGGAAAAGTGCCCATTGTTGCACGAATGTGCATCCCGTCATTTACTGCCCCTCTCTCTGTGTGTGAGTAGGATCACATGTCGCAAGGAAGCCGGCGACATTTTAAGGCCAGCCTTCGTATTAGAGAAATGTTGCAATTGAGCTAATTGAGTCTGTGGAATGGCGGACCTGTGAATTGAAAAAAGAAGTTTTCCTTACGATACAGACTTTACCTCTGGGTTGCAGGGACACAAGGCACGCGCACACACGTGCATTTGGAGAGACTGGAAGTGCTTTGCAACGCGTTCAGAACTTACTTAATGTGTCCGAAATGATGCACGATACACTGCTGCTAGTGTATCTAAAACGTTAGGACGAAGGATATTGTAGGAATGGACAGGAATGAATGAATGGACAACACTATTCAGTACATATTTTCGTTTCTATTGCTGTTGCCCCAATCCAGGGAACCACAAATATAACAGAAGGTTGTGTGCAGAGATCGCCCAGGACTGAATCCCATTCCTGCTCCATCAGCTGGTGGTGTCTTAACCCCACTGCATGACAGCTGGATGCCTTTGGATGCTGGAGAAGGTGCTTATGGGGGCTGTGAGACTTATTTGTGCATGGAAGTGCACTTCCATCATCTGTAATTATTCTGGAGCAATCTGAAATGGTGACTAGACTTGCCAGGTTTTCAAAATGACAATAGGGGAACACAGGTATCGGGGTACTGCTTTCTATCAAACCACTCCATGGTTACCAGAAATAATATAAAAATTATGCAGTTAGCCGTGGTGAGGCAGCAGCAAGCAGCAACTGCAGCAGAATTTTGGAATGGAATTTTAAAAGTCCTGTTCAACATTGATCCGGGACACAATTTTTAAATCTTAAATACAGGAAGTGCCTTATAATAAGGGACACCTGGCAAGTCTAATGACAGACTTTTCTGAAGGCCTTTATGATCCTTGATAAACCATGTGACCTTCAGCTGACCCTGTCAAGATAAGAATTTGAATATGTTGTGGCTCTCAAAGGAAATGAAAATGAGCAGCAGACCTGAAGATAGAAAAAAAGAACTCTAAACTGAACACTAGAAGGAGGGAGGCAAGGGACAACCCTATATTTAAGATAGGGTTCCCTCTTAACATATACTTAACATAGGGTTCCCTCTTATCCACGGTTTCAGGTATGCATGGCGGGGAGGTCAGGAACCTATGCTCTCCCCCCCCCATGGAAAGCTGGGCACACCTGTATTACTGTCATTGATACCTGGGCAGTGATGTCATGCAGGGGGAACGAGGGGGAACTCAGTTCCGCTAGTTAAAATTAGGGCTGACTCCGCCCACTTCACTCTCCCCCCTCCCCCCTCCCAATTCCTCTGCAAAGAGCTTTTCTTCTTGGTTGGCCGGCACTCAGAGGGTTAAAGGGAGCGACTCTGGATTCCTGGGGGGGGCGAAGGCAGTTATGTCATTCAGGGGGAACGGACCAGAACGGGCGTTCCAGATCCTAACGGGCTCCGTGGCTGGTTCCGGGTTCCCGACAAGTGCCAATCAAAAGTGAGTTCCTGTTCCTAAATCATTTGAATGACACCAGTGTACCTGGGGTGTTGGTTACTGCATTTACAGGACATAAGCATTTTGACACTGAAAAGTGCTATCCAACAAATGGCATATTACACAAATCTGAGCTGAAGAGTTTGGCATCCTCTGATGTAATGAGAGGAGTTTTTTCTGTGCTATTCTATAGTTTAGTATGATATAGAAGAGGTGGGATAAAATAAAACAGAAAAATAATAATGGGGTCCAGTGGCTGTCCTTAGAACTCAGTAGAGAATGCTTTATTTTCTGAACTTATGCAGAATCTAGTGCTGTACCATAGTGGTCTTGGTATTTATCTGCAAATTATATATAATATAATACATATACAATAATATGTCATGACTTCAGGTAGTGGAGCAGGACTGTTTATTCTGATTTATTTATTTTTAATTTTTTTTATTTTATGGGAACAACAAACCAAAAATTCAAAAAATACATTACATAAATATAATTACCATAAGTAGTTACAAAAAAAATGAGAAAAAAGGGGGAAATATATAGACAATCAGAACATTTATAGAACCACAAAATTCATGCTGCTTAAGATATTCTAATAAGATATTTTATCAAGGAATGGCTTCCAAATACTTTCAAAAATGTCCAAATGAAGGTGATGACGATATGCTATTCGCTCGAAAGTAGATAAACACAAAAGATACTCAATCCATTGAGCACAAGAGGGTGGGCATTTTTTCTTCCAATGTTGCAACAAAAGTCTTTTTGCGACTGTGAGGGCACAGAGAGTCCATTTACGTTGGCCAGGTGTTAATCTCCAAACTTCAGGTAGGTAATTTAACGTTAAGTATGAATCCTTAAATATCACGGGTTGCTGTAATACAATCTTCATAACAATAATTTATTCACAAAAAGATGTGGACATGCCCACAACATATGTGTCAGTGATGCATTTGTACTTGTACAACACCAACATATAGGTTCATTAATTAGTCCTTTGGAATACAGTCTCTGTGGTGTCCAGTATACCCTAAAAAGAATTTTTTGTTGTATTAGACGTAGTCTAAGGTCGATAGATATTCTGGGTATACTTTTAAGTGCCATGTTCCATTGCTCATTCAAAATAGGGCGATCAAGTTCTTTATTCCATTTGTCTTGGAGCAAAATTGTTTCAGACTTAGTCCACTTCATCAAATGAGTATAAACAAATATTGCTGGCCTTTTATTATCTACTGACTGAATAAGTATATCAAGAAGTTGAGGAATTTGAGAAGCTGAAATTGCAAAAGGACCAAATTTAGACACCAATAGGTGTCGCAGCTATAAATACTGCCAACAAATAAATTTAGGAAGATCATAGTGCTCACTTAGTCTCTCAAAAGAAAAGAGTTCTTGATCCTCGTCAATAAGTTGATCTAACATAAATATTGTTCTATCAGTCGGTATTAACCCGGTATATATCCACCTTCGGTTAGGCCATGGCTTGACTCCATTTGGTAAAACATGGCTCCAGAGTGTGGGAAAGAGCTGAAACTACATGCCTATCTCCTTTGTGTTTGCAAAAGGTGTGAGGTCATAGCTGGGGTCAGGAATGCAAATCTAATCAAGAAGGTTCCATTCAGCTAGTAATGCAATCAGGAGAAACCGACCTTTATCCTGGTAGGATAATTAATTGTGCCAGAGCAGAAATCTCCAGACAGTTTCCTTTGGTATAAATGTGTTCACGTTTTACTTACGTATTTTTGATGACAGATGTAAAAATGTGTGTTTCAGTGCATTAATAAAGATGTAAAGAAAGAGAGAGAGAGAAGTGGGTGATGTGTGTGTGTTTCAGTGCGTTAATAAAGTAGGATGTAAAGCAAGAGAATCAATGTTAGAACCAGGTGGATACATGCATTAATAAAGTAGTATGTAAGGTGGATACATACTGGAGTAGGCGAGTGCGTCTCCAGCGAAGGTGGATACATACCGGGTTAATACCCTATCAGTCCATATCCTCCACAGAAAGGATTCCCTATTAATCTTTAAAACAGCATTCCTCCACAATGTTAGTCTAGAATGTGAATAGGGGTCCAATACATGTTTTCGTGCAAGTATATTCCATGTATATCTCACGGTGTTCACTGCCATCGGTATTTTTAGGGGGTTGACATGAGTAGATCCCAAAGCGACCCATCTACTCACTGGTGTTAGTGTAGACATTTCTAAGTTAGCCCACGGTGGTATCTCGCTTTGCGAACCCATTTATTGCTAGAAACTAACAAATATGCAGGGTGATACAGGCCAAGATCTGGAAGTCCAAACCCACCCTCTGTACATGGCAATTGCATTTGTTTAAGTGATATTCTTGGCTTTTTAGAGCTCCATAAAACTTTCTAAACACAGTATACAATTTATTAATATAACTTTGTGGTATGTGGGAAAATATTGCACGTAATACATATATAACGCAAGGTATAACATTCATTTTAAGTATGTTGACTTTACCCCATAGGGACATATTGACACCCATTTATCAAGATCTAATGAAATGTCATGACTCAACTTATCAAAGTTCAATTGAATCAACTGCTTGATGTCTCTAGGGATTATTATTCCCAAGTATTTGATAAAGTCAGGACGCCACCTGAATTTCCATGACCTAAATACGTAGAATACTGTCCCCAAGTGGCATTACTTCAGATTTGTTTCAATTAATAGTGTATCCGGAGATCTTTCCAAATTCAGTAATTCAGGTATTGATTCAAGGGGATCTGCGACAAACAACAAAATATCATCAGCATACAATGCGATTTTAAATTCATTATTATTATTATATTGAACACCCTTGATTCTGGAATTTTGCCTGATTGTTTAGGCTAATGGCTCTAAACAAAGATCAAAGATCAAAGGTGAGAGTAGACACCCCTATCTAGTCCCATATGTATCATAGGACACAAACATCCATTTACAAGAACTTTTGATGTTAACCCAGAGTAGATTTTAATCCAGTACAAGAATTCTTGGGATAATCCAAATTTTTTAGGAGTAATTAAAATATATTTCCAGTAAACCCTATCAAAGACTTTCTCAGCATCTAATGAGAAAATAGCACTTGGTTAGTAGGACTTGGTTAGTTTCAATTCTAAACTAACCAAGTCCTCTACAAGTCTCAAATTATCAACCCCTTGCCTTCCATATATAAATCCTACCTGGTCTGGATGCAGCAATGTTTTGATAACCTGTTGCAGTCTATTAGCCAACAGATAAGATCTTTGCATCTATGCTCATTAACAATATAGGGCGATAACTAGCACATTCAGAATGATCTTTATCTGGTTTTGGAATTAATATATGTGCTTCTGCTATTGAGGTAGGTAAAATTCCTGTAACAAAAATCTCATTATAAAACAAAAGCAACCGTGGAGCTAGAATATCCAAGAATGTCCTATACCATTCCAAGGGGAAACCACCTGGACATGGTGTTTTACCTATGGAAAGTTTAAAAATAGCTGCCTTTATTTCCTCCAAATTAATTGGTTCAGCCAAAAACCGTTGTTCCTCACTTAGCCTGGATAACCTCAAGTTTGAAAAAACATTCTCTATATCAGCCTCTAAAATGTCCTTTTCACAACTATACAACTTGGAGTAGAATTTAAGAAATCGTGCATTTATTTCCTTAGGTTCACAACAAAGATTGCCAAGCTCATCTTTTATGACCGGGATGCATCTATTAAAGCCTTGCTGTTTTAAACGATGAGCCAAGATCTTGCCTGGTCTCTCACCACTCTCCCAATATTTCTGTCGCGTATAAATCATAGCATGTTCCAGCTTCTCAGAAATTAGCTCCTCCAATTCAGTTTTAGCTTTTTGTAATTGAGCATATATTACTGGTGAGGGTAATATAGCCAACTGCCTAATTAACAAATGCAAGGTGTTCTTTAAGGTTTGCTCTTGTCTTGTCTTTAGTTTTCTGCTATAAGAGATATACGAAATAATTTTCCCACTCAGTGTTGCCTTATATGCCTCCCATAAAGTTATTTGTGATGAAATGCTATGTTCATTAAATTAAAAAAAAAATCCTTAGTTTCATTTCTTATCAGACTCTTAAAATTGTCATCACTTTAGGGAGGGAGGATCAAGCCGCTGATTTCTGATTTATGAATAGGAGATACTGTATGTGACTAAACACTCAGAAGCATCAGCGTGGTGGATATCACGCTCTGCTTGGAAGGCCTGGGCCTCCAATTTCTGCTCAGCCAGGAAAGGGAGGTCTTGGGCAACTCATATTCTCAACTTTAGGACCAAGCTACACCTTAAAATGAATTCAATTATTTGTGGAGATGGGTGTAACTTTTCTTTCAAAAATAGTAACTAATGTTCTGGCTCAGACCATTGGGAAGAGTTTTTCCTTTGCTGGGGTGAGGACAGAGGCTGTAACAAGGACAAAGGGTCAAGGACATTTCCCTTGCCATGCTATCTTCTAGATGCCCCCACTCAGTTGCTGTTTTTGACAAGATAGTGGTAATGATGGGGTTTAATGTAACACAGCCCAATCATAGGCATCATTCAGAAGTCCTATTGTGTTCAGTGGGAGCTTACTCCCAGAAAAATGTGTATAGGATTACAGCCTTAGAGACTCAATCATAAGCCTCCCTAGTGACCAGGGCTACAGCAGCACTGAAATGGCTATCGCTATATCCTCTGGGGCCAGGGAAGCAGCCACAGGTCTCCTTGAGCTAAGGAAACATTGGTTCCTTTACTCCATGTCAACCTGCAGCAGCCCCATTAGGTCTACTCAGATCTGTACCTAATCAAAGACCTACTCAGATCAGCATCCACCCTGTGTTGACTGCAATGGCCCCAACGGGTCTACTCAGTTCTGCACCCACTGAAAGGCCTATTCAGATCTGCGTCCATTCATTATCCCGTGTTGACTGCAGTGGCACCAATGGATCTATTCAGACCTGTGCCTGTCTTTGAGCAGGCCCAGAATCGAGGAGACCCATGTCAGTTTTCCATCTCAGAAATAGGATATGGTGGCAGTCTGCTGCTGTCTCCACCCCCCCCCACCCCCTGTCCTGTCCTGTCCTGTCCCGTCCCGCAGTCTACCCTTCCTGCCCCTGCCCTGAATTTGCTTACTGCTGTCTGGTGGTGAAACAGCACTGTACCGTCATCTTTGTGGCACTGAAGCCCAGTGCTTTCAGCAGGGTTAGGCTGATCTGGCTGTTGTTTGGCTCCCAGTATTCCACTGTGCATAGTAATGGTATGTACATATCTAATTTACATTGTGGTTGTAAGGAAGAAGTTAAGGTGGGATAGATTTACAAAAATAAAAAAGCATTTTTTTCTTAGATATGCCGTTTTCTTATCAGACAGGCTGAGAAGAATGGTATTAGGTTTTTCATAAGATATTTTAAAGAGGTTCTCTTATTACATTTATAACCTTTTGCTGAGTGTAGCACCTAGTTTAGAAAGGCAAGGTAAATTGGTTGTAAATATTACAGACTATAAACTCATCTACTTCTTCTTACACATAATTAGGACAGATTTACAAGGAAATCTTTCTTTTGAAAGATTTTAATTTCAGATATCTGGACTTCATGAAAAGATTTAGTCTTCTATGCCATCTAGTGGTTATTTTTGAAGTTGTCTTTACTTTCAAGAAATGTGGTTTGCCCCTTTTTGTTTCTCAGAGTGCATTCAAATATACATATGTTTTGTTTTGAGACTACAACTGGAACAAACTAACCTTGCTTTGGACAGACATGAAGTCTTCTCCCTTTAGCAAGCTCTGTGGAAATACGTTCCATTAGCAGCCAAGGGACCTAGGCACCATTCTGATTAGCTTGTGGCACTTACTAAGAGCTTTATATATAAAGAATCTTGCATGTTTATCTGATAAAACATTTGTGCATCATTTAATTAAACACACACACACACACACAGAGAGAGAGAGAGAGAGAGAGAGAGAGAGAGGTTTTTAATTAAATTATACACAAATGTTTAATCAGATAAACATGTCAAGTTCTTGATTTTTTTTAAGAAGACAGCCCACATGAAACATGGAGTTGAAGAGGCATACTATGGAGTAAGTATAATGTCTTATTTGAGGAAAAAAGTTGGAGGAAAGCCAAGCAGGAAAACAAAACAACAGAAACTCCTGTTTGCATGTTTGAGCGTACACTCAATTCCTCCTTCAGTAACAGCTACTGTTTAGTTTTTCATCTTGCAACATTTATATCCCAACTTTCCTACCCAGTGTGCAGCCCAGTGTACAAAGAGCTAACACATAGAAGTGATCAAATAAAATGCAAAAACAAGTTTCAGCAACAAAACGTGGTAAAATAAACCACCCCCAAAAGGAAACAAAGATCAGCAAACCACAAAAAAGTAACTGAAACAACCAAATGTGTAGAATGTGCTAAAAGGAATATAGATTGGGAGCACGATGCACCTCTGATGGGTTGGTGCCACCAGCAAAAAAGTCCTGCTTCTTTAAATGTTCTTGGGTTGCCTGGAAAGGCCCTCCATTGATTGCTTGAACATACAGGGGAACGTATATGGGAGATCCTTGCTTATAATGGGTGACATTTACAGTAACTTTTCTGTGAATGCAAGCTGCTTCAGAACAGAAGATGTGTTCCTTTTGTACAAAGGGCACTTGTGCAAGTGGAGTCTTTGCATGTGCAGAATGCTGTTATTCGCAGAGGGAACTTGCATCTACACAGTACATTTCTGTTCATGAGAACATTCTGGACGCTTCCCAAATTGATTTTTTTAAAACATTGACATGATACTGACGAATTTGGGCCCCCTTGGGGGAGAAGGTGGGATAGAAATGCAATAAAATAAAAAATACATTATTAATATTTCTTGGCTAGTATTCCTCTTGAAAGTTACTTTTCATTTGGGACAGGTAGTTCGAACATAATATGGATGGGGATTGATGATGATGAATTTGTTCAAATGTTTAACCAAGGCTGATTTTGTTTCCAGCAGCTGAAAACTACCTCTTGAAGCTGACAAACAGGGCCTGAAGGCAATGGTCATTCCTTGTTTATGGAATATAGCACCTGAACATGGAGACTATAGTCACAATTATTGTGGCTTATTATATTTAGTAAGTCATTTATATTTAGTATATTTAGTAATTATAGTAAGTCTTATTGAACAGTAGTACAGTTTATTATTATTGCTCACATTTATATCCCATCCTCCTGCCAAGGAGTTCAGGATAGTATACTGTACGTCCGGGGTCACCATGCTACAACCCGGGCCCCATCCAGCCCACAGCAACTTTCTTGTCAGAGCATATGCTAATGTTTGACATTTTTATTCATTATACAATTTCTCAGTGAAAGTATGACATTGTTTCTTTGTAATTCTCACATTTCTCTTTTGTTCTGAATGATATCATGCTGATTACAAAAAAGTCCAAGTAATACTTATTCATTTATTTAAATTTCATTCATTTATAAAACTGGTTTTTTTTGGCCTGCAAAAATGTGTAAAATGTACAATGTGGCCCTCATACCAAAAAGTTTACACACCTGGTATACGTAGTTTCTCCCTGTCTTTTATCTGGACAACAACCTTCTGATAGTGCTCCATGAGGCTCCTGGTAGGCCACTGTGAGATACTGGAAACTGGACTAGATGGGCCCTTGGCCTGAGCGAGCAGGGCTCTTATGTTCTTACGCTGATAGACTGGGCAAGGATTACCCAGTAGCTTCATGGCCGAGTGAGGACTTGAACTCAGGTCTTCCCAGCCCTAGACCAAACACTCTCACCACTGCACTACACCAGTTTTTATGCACTCACAGTACAAAAGGAAAGCTTAACCAAAGAAATAATTCATACATAAAATGTCAGGTTGGTACCACTTTAATTTTTTTTAAGGAAAGAACGTTATAATTTAACAAGGAGGGGAAAGACTTAAACCGCCTCTGCTCAACACCAAGTAACTTATGTCATGTCACAGGAAACATCAAATAAATCTAATGGAATCAGTTCTTCATCTATTTTTTCTTTTGATTGAAGCTTCCAGGTGCTTAGACTCTTAAACAGTCCCCAAAAAGAAGCCATTTTCCCTTTGTTCCTATCTTTCTTTTCCAGCCTGTTTTTAACAGTCTTGTAGTTCCTGAATTGATTTTTTTTCCTTAAGAATTGCTTGCAGTACAACCAGCTGTCAGTACCAGCATACCTTATAGTCTCTGCCTTTGCTCTTTGCATTTTTGCTTTGATGTTTAGGAAAGCCATGAATCTGTCATTCAGCCTCTTGACATTTTCTCTTAGCCGAGGTAGTTTTTCTGACAGTTCTAGCATGTTCAGATTAATACATTCAGTCATCATTCAAAGGGCCTTTCTACAGGAAGTATTGCTTTCAGATTCTGAGAACAAGAAAGTGTTGTTAATTGTACTCAGTTTAAAAACCTTACTGATCAGGCTTTATTAAAAAAATTTTTTTTACTAACCTAACTGTGCTTCGGCTTATTATCCAAGCACATTTCCATGGATCACAGCAATATCTCTGTTTCCAGCAGTGAAGACACAACTGTTTATTTAAGAATGATTAGTATTCTGTTTCTATGAAAGCTGATGACATCACTATTGCTTTAGTGACTTCATTGTAATGAAAGGTTAATGCTTATGCTCCAGTCCAGAGATGGCCATGTGCTAAAAAGGTGTTGTGCATCAGTTCTGTTGCAGGAGGCATGGATTTTTGCTGCTCATTCAAAAGTGGGTAGCCCTTCAAAACCCAAGCATGGAATTAAAGATTTATACTGTATTTTGATCAGAAGCGGTTAGCCTCATCGGGGGCTACATGCATGTGCAAGGTGCATGAAGCCATAGCAGTGGGATATCATCCACATAAGATGCTCTCGTATGGCAAGATTCTGCACCTGGTTCTGTGTGTGGAAAGCAAATCAACAGTTCTTTTCCTATGGATGTAACATTTCCACCTCGTATGCTAGGAGTCTGCTGGATTGCATCATCTCTATAGTCAACAGCTTCTACTTCTGCACTAATCAAAGTAATAATTTTCGTGCAAATGTGAAATTCATATAGTATACTGCTGATACACTGAAAGTACTAAAGATATTGCAGTGTTCAGTAATTGTAAAGGACAAGAATGGGGGCAAAAGGTTTAAAAGATGCTAGTAGTCAGACAAAGGCAGGGGAGGGAAGGAATAGAATTGGAGCCTTTGAAATAGGGAAACTGCATGATGGGATACAAAGGAAAAAAGAATCTAGTGAGGGAGTCCCCATAATCATATGTAAGACTATGGAAGTGCCGTAAATTAAGATATTTTATGTAGCGTTAGTTTTTGTTGTTTACAACTCATCTGTTTACCTTCTTCAGATAATCTTTAAATGCTTTGTAGAGGGGCAAGTGGAATTACACATGCTGCCCTTGCCCTTAATGGAACACATTCAGACGAAGGCCAGAGCAGAGCCTGTTCCAATGGCTCTCTCGATGCTGTTGTGAACCCAGCTTTGTCAGGATGCCTGATGGCATGGAGAGTGCCCATCTCATTTGCTCACTCACTTCTTTCATTGAACAAGGGCAACTGCTGCAATCCATTCTCCTGTTTTATTATTTTCATGAGAACAAACTCTCACATTTAGGGCATTGAATCAGGGGCGGAGGAAGGGTGTCGTGAGGAGTGACACGGGCAATGGGTGCCAGCAGCAGCAGGGTGCCATTGTGTGGACTAACCCGCGTGCTGTTTGGCCCGCCCTCACCTCTGTTTCACTCCAAAATGGAGTTATTCCGGGCGCAGGGAGGCGTGGCTGGGCGACGCAGGGAGGCAGGGCGACGTGCTGAGGGTGCGGTTTTGTCACCCTGCCATGGGCGCACTCGGGGCTTCATTAGCCTCTGCATTGAATGCCCCTTTCCCAAATGGATGTTACCCACACAAAATCTTAATTGTTAATTTTGTTAATTAAAACAAAAAAGACTTATTTCCCCAGAGGGTAGGACCCCAAGTGCTCTAACTACAAATAAAAAGCAGCTGCTGCTTTGGGTATCTACTACAGCAACCAACCCCGAAGGGGAGCAAATAAGTAATAAGATAGACTTTGCATCTTCTCACTGGAAGAGTGAGGAGTGAATATTCTTCTATGTTGACTGTTATGAGGGCTTCCAGGGAAAGCCTTAGGGCTGACAGTTTGATTTTTCTGCACAAAGACTCAACTCTGCCTTCTATCATGTACTGAATTTTAGAAACTGATGATCCAAGGATATGATGAATGCCTTATTTCACCCCTCCCTACTATGTTTGGGCCCATTTTTCTGTATCTTTGGATACTTTCAACTCCCCAAGAGCTCCGGTGCTGGATCAGGTCAGAGATGCTAGAAAATCCTCCTGCAGTGTTCTTGTAAGTTCTTTGGAAACTTCATTATTCCCCAGCCATTTGCTGGATGTGGATTCAGGGTGTCTGGGGCAGAAATTCACTTAGCAACAGAGTTGCTTTGCCCATTGGATGGCAAACCCACCCACGTAGGTTCAGGGTGTGGGATGGAGTGACCAGGTAGATGCCATTCCTCCAAATCAGGTACCTTGACAACGTCATCAATGCAAAGTTACATATTTCCCAGCCCACAGGAAGCGGGAAGGTTTGTACTAACCTGTGAACTCCTCAGTGCCTCACAGCAGGGCCAGTCCTTCTGTGTGGGTAGCTCCTCCTTACAGGCGGGCCAGTTCCAAGTCTTCCTGAGGGGAGGGGCGCCCGGAAGTCACCCAGACTGGCCATCGCCTTGCAAGGCACTGGTTGGTCTTCCTTTGTTCTACAACAGATCAGTAAATAAGAATAATTTTTTTATAGACGCGATGGTTATTTTTGGCGTTCACGCGTTCCTTTTATGCTGATCTGACAGCTTGACAGCAGAGCAGTCTGGGGCACGTTTTGTGGGTTGAAAGCGAAAGTGAAAGTGCTTGTGCTTCTATCCTTGCCAATCAGCAGAGCAGTCTGGTGCATTTTGCCAGTTGAAAGCAAAAGCGAAAGTGTTTTGCTAGCAGCACCTTTTTTCTATGCCTATCTGACAGCTCTTTGACAGCAGGGCATTCTGGGGCGTGTCTGCCTTAGTCCGGTGAAAGTGAAGTGTTGATTGTCCTCTGCCAGTGGCTTTGGGAGCTCAGAGAGGAGCACCCATTTGCTCACCCACAAGTGCAAGGGTGGGCTTCCCTGAACATACTAGGGACAGTTTAGCTAGATTGCCTTAAGGGATTACTGTATTTTCCTAATTGCCAACTGACTCCAGCCCATGCAAAAACGTCCCCAGTCTCTTTGATTTCTGTTTCAGTTATATCCTATTGGAGCAATCAACTTCCCATTTTTTCAGACCTTTAACCCAGACTCCAATGGTATTGGACTATTGTACTATTTCCATTAAAATTAAGGAGGCTTAAGTGAGCTAACTTGTCTCATGGTTAAACAATAATGTTATTGGTATTGGTATTTAATTGGTATTATTATTATTATTATTATTATTATTATTATTATTAATAATAATAATAATAATATTTATATACCGTCTTTCTTAGGTCACCAGATTTCTCTTATAACTCAAGGCGGTTTACATAGGCAGACTTTATTCAGAAACCTGAAGTTTTTTACAGAAATGTTCTATCTTTCAAGAACTACACACATACAGATGGATCTTTCTGGATTTAGTCCTTCTTTCTGGCCACCCATTTTGTCTTCTTGCTGGCTGATAAATTGCTTCTCTGCTCCTACCAAAGAAGCGGCTGAACTTCGGCACAACTCCCCCTCACACAAGGCAGCTGAAGCTCAGCTGTTAGTCGCAATTAATGAGGTCTACCACTCACAGAGACTTCTGGCTGTCCCGAACTGGCAACCTTCAGATCTTTCAGCTCTTATCTTCAGGCAAACGGAGGCATTAACCGTCTCGACTACATCTTCTGGTAACTTCTTCTGGTATTACTCATAACTTACTTTTTTTGGACATAGATTTACAAACTAAACTGAATATTGCCAAAATAGGCATTCTCCTGTATCTGCTGGGGGACCATTCCAGACCCCACTGTGGCTACCTGAAACCATGGGTACTGGGGATGCCTTTTTAAAGATATGGGAACATCAGAGGTTTTGCTGCAACAAGGTAAAAAAAAAGATTTATTTAATATTCCACCTATCTTTTTAATAGGCATCCCAGTATCCTTGGTATCCAGGGATAACTGAAACCATAGATACCAAATCAGTGGATACCAGGGCACATCTGCATTTGTTGTGTTCCAGCATGTCTAAATTTTGACTCAAAATAACAGAATATTGTAATATTAGACACAGAATCAGAATTGAAAAATTATATTTTAAATTGATAAGAACTGAACACATGACATTTGTTCTATAAAAAGTTATCTTTAATAAATGGATGGATTTCAAGTTTGATAGATTGACAAGTCAAAACTAACTAAAGTCAAAATTATCTGGCTACTTCATACAAATACTATGTATTACAGTAAACTTATCTTCAAGTTTACAAAAAAAGGTGTCAGTGAAAATTCAGTATCTTTAACCACCTGAAAGTGAAAATTGTCGTATCAGTTATTAGAATTGTATTTCAGGTTTTCAAGAAACCCATTGCACTCTTATAATGTAACCATTTCCAAATTAGTGGCACACTGACATTATGTAGCATTTGGTTTTGGCTTCTTGTAGAATAGTGGCTTCTTAACAAAAATGGCTTTAGTTAGTAAAGAAACAAAAACACACCAACTACAATAATCTTTCAAAGAAAAATAATCAAGTATTAGAAACTGGACCAAAAGAACCCTGCATATATATTTTTTCTACCCGTTTTTGTTGGAAAAACTCCACAATATTCCTCAAGCTGAGAGGAGTGTTGTAGTTTTTAAATGTATACTGTGGCCCTTGGCAGACAGTGTACTCCCTGCTGAATTGTAATGCTGGTGAAAAGTTACTTGATCTATTGCTAACAGCAGCCTTTGGCAGGGTTTTTAAATTTTGTTTTTTGCTATAAGGAATCCAGTGGAGTGTAGCACATATGGTAAGATATAAAGCTACCATTGTTTCTTAGGCTATAATATCAACTTCAGGGTTCAGATGTTGTTTGTGGGGATAAAATCACAACTAAAAAGTTTAAAACAAATAACAAGAAATTTGCAATAGAACTAGAACAAACCACCAGGTTATTTTAACAAAATGGAAAAAGTGTTTATATACTGTGTCTTCTATGTCCATACATGCTGTTACTGTGTGTGATACATGAAAGTGGTGAAGTGTTGCAAAATGCTGTGAATATTACTGGAACGAAGTAAGTTGTTTCATGTTAATTTAATGGGGATTAAACTGGTTCCTAATATTTGACCAAAACAAGAAAACACTATAGAAATCAATCCAATCTAGCAATCCTATGTGCGGCAACTCCATGGAGCAGCTACAGGACTTCCTGTATACTTCAGTGGAAGGAATAACTCCACACATGCCAAGAAAAATATGCACCAAGTTGTCCTTTCCACTGGATGAGTGGGGAAGTTTCCACAAGGAACAGATCTGTATGTGCATCACAGTACACAGATGGTTCCAGATCAGCGCTTACCTTGCATCTGAACTTCATCAACAACTTCAAGCATGAGCTAGAAATTTCCATTTCTACCCCAGTTGTAGTGCAGAATGGCCACCTATTTTCTCTGTACTGGTAAATGCAGTATATATTTATATGATCCAGCAACAGAAAAGGCTACAAGTCTCAGAATCCCAATTCAGAGCATCTAGTAACTCACAGTGTAGGACAAAACACTGGGTGTTTTGAAATTAGAAGCTTAACTAGGTTAATGCAAATAATTACTAAGTAAAAATGGTTAAATTGCAGTCATAATGGCACTGAAGGCAATTTTGTGCCTTACTACAAATGATGGGATAAAAAATATGTAACAATTTAAACAGTTCAGTTTGGAGAATTGTTCTCTATGGGCAGCATTCTGATTAGTACTTCTACCATTGGGAATTCCCTCAGCCAACATTATCTTTCTGTGAATAGAAACAACAGCATTCTGTTCAGGCAGAGGTCTTTTCCACAAATTGCATCTCCTTTGACAGTTATGGGAAAAACTCCCAATGGCAGAAGCTTCAATTGGGATGCCATCCTGTGACTTTTTAGCAGGATGTTACATACCTGAGTATTGGTTACAACAGTCTCTACCTCAAGACTGTCTCAAAAGAGGTGCCTAACAATGTATAAAATGAACTGGTTGGAAAATACCCAATACAATAGTTGCTGAAAACTACAGGAACATTGTTGCTATCTTCAACAGGATTATATTTATAAAATAGCATGACAGAGCATCACAAAAGTTTGTGGGGAAAAATTAACCAACTCACACTTCTTTAGAGCTGTCATTTCCAATATGTGCATGAAAACCTCCAATTTAGCAGACTAAATTGTGTTTACTCTAATCTGAATAGTTCATTCAGCAAACCCAGCAACATACACACCACATGCAATTGTTATTTATATTTTCTTCACCAATGCAGAATTCTGTAAGGTAGCAAATCAGTTTATACATAATTTCCAGTTGACCTCTTTCCATTTAACTGGAAAATCCTTAAGGCAGTATATATAAGAACCCAAATCCAATTGCAATGTGCCATCACCAGTACTGTACACAAATACAAAAACCTCCATGTGACATGCTAGCAATAGGGAAAGCCACTAAATAGATGGAATTCCTCCAGTCAATTGATAAATGGCATTAATCTTATTCACATTTTGGTCTTAGAGAAACATAATTAAGAAATCAGTGTCACCAAGAGGCACATCTGAATCTGTAACTCATTTGTCCTTCTGGGAGGACGCTTGTTGGAGAAAGTCTTTGCACTTTTTGCGGTTGAATATGGTTGCTGAGGAAACTGGTTATTTAAGAATCAACATGGTTGCCATTTCTCTTCATGTTTCTAAGGAGAGACTGTTGTATTTAGCAGCAATTTAAATCTGGCTGAACTGGCTGCAGAACTCACACAGTCACAGGGAGTGCAGCCATGCTAACATCACAGGAAAATGTTAATCAATTATATCTGTATTCAATTGTACAGGTTTTATGTGAAACAGGCACTGCTAACTGAGACGCAGAATAACGTTTTACATCTCCAAGTCAGGCAAAGACAATATAACGGTGAGAGGCTGAAATCTGACAGACACCACTCTGAGTGCAATTTGTAATAAAATATTAAATTTGCTCTTCATAAGTGGATAAAAACTATGATTTAACAGAGAAGTCACATTTTTAGAAACAGATATTCTCCGCAATATACCAAGTAACCCTCTTGCTTCTTAGGACTGATTTCTTTGTATTGATCAGTATGTACCCTGTTTACACACTGTAGTCAACAACTCCCACTTCATACTCAGTAATAGTTGGAAGTGAAAAGTTTTTGCTTGCCAAGTTCTAAGATAGGCCACGTTGACCATAAATGTACTTCCACCAAAGCTGATGAAGTTACAAAGGCCTAATTGCTGGTTACTATTTTCTCTTTTAATGGCAGGTGTCCCTGTGGGACTTGTAAACAGCAGCACACAATACTGTAAACAAACAGTTTGGTTAGTCCAAGTCTATTGATTAGATGAAAATGAAGTGAGCAGCTGCACCTTAAATTCTTCCCATTTCACCCAGATATTATTTTCACTACATATAAAATCCTGAGCAGAACACACCATGGGCTTGGAGCTGGAGAACCAATTGCATACCACAGACATTTCAAATGTCCACTATCCAGAGTTCTGTAACAAGTCAGTTACTGACAAGGCTTCCATGTACTTCAGTTTAGAGGTACTTTGGACTGAATCTATATCTTAGAGTGATGTCCAGTTCTTGACCCTGATGCTGAAGTTGGTAGGGAAGCTGATACTGCAGCATCTTCTGCTTCTTCCAGTTCTTCCTGAAGCTCTTGGCTTACACTAGACTGAAGGGCTGCAGGTGTAAGCCATTCTTTCGGTAGGCAACTTTGGAGAAATGGGATACAGGAGCTGAAATAGGCAAGGCGATTCACCCATCGAGGAATCTCTTTTCCGCAGAGAATCTAAATGATATTTCAAAAGTTATTTAAACAAAAAGGTTAGGTGCATTTTCCTGATCATTTGAAACATATTTTTGTGGAAGAACCAACAGGTAAGAGGCAGATCATCTGCTTTGCACACAAAAGGTTCCAGATTCTGTCCCTGGAATCTCTAAATAGGTGTAGAAAAGACCCCTGTCTCAAATCCTGGAGATCAGGTGCCAGTCAGTGTAGATAATATTCTACACTAAGGCAGTATAGCTTCCTATGGATATGTCCCTGAACTGGAATACACGTTATGCCGGGAATGTCAAACTCAATTCATATAGTGTTCATGGCACCTGCTGAAAGTGACATCATTAAACAGATGGCCAGAGATAAGCACTTTGTTCTCAAGTAGGAACTCATTAGCTGCAAATAACAGAGAAGAAAATATGCAAACCTGGATCATATTTTCAAGATATGGAAGAACTTGACCTTCTTTCCAGCAGTGCTGTTTCTGCGGAGGCATCACTCCACAGTTCAGCAGCTGAGAAGTGCTCTGTGAATGATACCTTGGAAGTGACACGGCAGAAAGAGTGGCTTTGAAAGAGCCCAATTATCACGGGGGCTGGATAAAGAGCTTCCAGGGGCCTCATTCGACCTGTGGGCCTTATGTTTTGACACCCCTGCATTGTGCCAATAATTATGCCATGATGAACAATAAAGACTGATGTGGCCTGCCAGATTGTTAACATTAAGTATAATTTTCAGTCAATAGACTGCTAGCCATTACAGGCGTGCCCTGGTATCCACTGAGTTGGTATTCATGGTTTCAGTTATACACGGATACCATAGATCCTGGGGTGCCTATTAAAAAATGCAGGAATACACCTCTTTTTTCATCTTGTTGCAGCAAAACCACTGATGTTCCCCTCTCTTTTAAAAGGCATCTCCAGTATCCATGGTTTCAGATATCCACGGTGGGGTCCAGAACGGAACCCCACTAGATACAGGGGCATGCCTGTATGAAGTAACTGTATGAATAACTGCAAAGTGAGCATGCAAAAACCACTTTTTTTACTCCAATTAAGATTGTAAATCAATGTGGAGCTAAACCTGAGATACAAAGTGGTAACAGTACTCATATGAGCATTTACCAGTTCAAAAGTTTAAGCTACCAAATGAAAACATATCAGGTGAATACTTTATAACCTACCTTTATTGCAGTTTTTATTTTTATTTATTCCACTATCCATTTCCATTATTGATCAGTCTGCAGGCTCTAGAAAGTGATTAAGGGCACCATCCAGAGGTGCCCTTGGGCCAGCATGTTGCTTTCATCAGCCCAGAGCTGTTGCAAATGTGCATGTTGCTTACCCAGGGCTGTAGCAAACATGCTGTAAGGCACGTCTGTGTCAGTGCAAGTGGTGCAGGGCCAACACAGGCAGCAGCGTCGGCCCAAGGATGCTGGGGAGAACGTCATTATTTGACTTGAAGCATCAAAATTTCTACAGCAATTAACTCCAGGGATTTTTAAGGGTGTGTGAGTGTGTGAGAGAGACAAAGTGACCCCTTTTACTTCAGTTGGCCGTCCTTCCTACCACAGTGGCAGTTGTGGTTTTCAATTTTAACAGACCAATGTTCCAGCTGCCACATGCCACACTTTTACCCACAAATGTGCCATGTAATGCTATATGCAGAGTTATGGGATGGGGGAGGGGAACATGGTGGGCAGCAGCTGGCTAATACACTGTTGCTGCTGGCCTGCCAAGAATGAAAAGCCTGCTTCTGCCACTGGATGGAGGGTAGAGAGGGCCCAACCAGCCTCCTCTAGGTCTCAATCCTTCCTCTGGGGCTAGGGTAATCATCAGCAGTGCAGCATCTGTCCAAGAGTACTATGTGCTGCTACCAATCTGACTCATGGCGTTTCTTTTGTACACAGTGGAAATGAAAGGTGCTGCTACTAAAAATTCAGATTTTCAGCAAATTTTAGGCTGGAAACGAATGCTATAATAGCATATTCCCAGCTTACACAAGTAATAAAGCGTTTTGGACGGTAAAAACAAATATTTATCCATGAAACTTGCTGAAAATTTGTTACACTTCTATGTTCGATATAAGCTAATATTTATACACGTTACATTTACCTCTGATAAAGAAGAAGAAAAGTGATTGCAGTTTTTGTGCATTAAGTGATAGGCATTTCCTTTAAATTCTTTTCCAAGTTCTTCTATAATTTTTTCTATATCTTCTTCCATAAAGTCAGTATTTCCAAGAACAACAGCTTCTCTAAAATAAAAAAATGTATAAGTATGTTCTTTCAAATCCAAATTCAACAGGACATATTCTCATTTCGCATTTGGTCTTGAGAGCACATGCACACCTAAAACTTATTCATAATTTTTTAAGATATAATTTTTATTGCTTTCTCCACTTCATGCTCAGAGGTCTTGTTCCTTTTACACACTTCTTCCCCCTTCCCTTTATCCCTTATCTTTACCTCAAATATGTGACTTCACAAATGGACCTTTTTCCATTTGTGTCACTGTGTCCATATAAATAAATACTCCTGTCTAGTGGATGGTATTCTGCCTGTCATCACTATAGTTCAGGTTCCCTAACATTTCAGCACCACAACTCCCATTGCCCTCTGCGGAGGGCTGCAACACAATATTCCTGATAGTGCTGCAAAGTCTTAATGGGAGGCCTGTTCCAGGTTGCGCCACTCCTACAACCAACTCTGTTGGCCTCCACAGGCCTCAGAATGGTCCATAGAAGTGACTGGAAGCAACTTCCGGTCAAACTGAAGTTGCTTCTAGTCACATTTGTGGGCATTCTGAGGCCCTTGGAGGCCAACAGAGTGGGTCATGAGTCCAGCACAATCTGGAACAGGTCGCTGTGGCTTCCCATTAAGATTTTGCAGCACTACTCGTAACCCCCAGTTTGGGAAAAGCTGCTTTAGTTAAAATGTTTCCATGACCAAATACTATTGGGAAAGCTATTGTTATAATCCATAGGCATCCAAATTCATTCAATCACACCAGTACACACCAATAATAGAAAGAAAATGCTTACTTAAATTTAAACGTTTCTCCTAATTCTGATGCATTTCCTGGAGAAATTTCAAATATTCCAGAAAAAGGGTAAGGATGGCCACCATATGCAAATTCTGGGGGGAAAAATTCAGGAGTTATGCATAATGCATAAAGTGAGTCAGTACCAAAGTTAGGATTTTTTTTATATTTTTGTAATTTATATAGATGTATTATATGTAGAAGGTATGGATACTGCCTAGCTTATATTTATAACTTTAACAAAAACTTCCAAACTTTGTGAATTTATAAGCAAGTTGCTGATACATTTAACTATTATTGATTTAACTTCCTACAATAAATGCTATTAAAGTAAATGTTGATACATTGATATCTGTGAACAACCCGAACACTTATAAAGTTTGCGGCTGAAAGAAGAAACACACACATGCAAAGGAAAAGAAGCGTGTTCTTTTCCTCTCGCCTACTCGTGTATCCCTGGAAGGATACCTGTTAAATAACATAGCTGGGTTGAACTGCATTACTCACCTCTGCCATATATCTCTATTCCTGAATGGAATACTCCAATTCCAAGAGAGGAGGTGTATTCGTTCATCCAGTACTATGAGAGAAAATAGGAAGCGTAACGCATTTTTAGAATATTTCATAAATCAATGCAACACTTAACGTATTTCTGAAGTCAAATCCAGCTTTAGACAGTCCTGAAGTAGTCGTGAAATTTCAGTCGTGAAATAGTCCTTTTTTTAATTCAGGTTGACAGCTGACTGCACGCTCCAGTACATGCGATAAAAGGATGACAGCATTTTTGGTTTGCTGCAGGGTGATAATTAAAGTTCTGCTTTGAATTCTGCTATTGAATTCTGCTATTTGAAAGTTATCTTCAACCCGGCGTCTTTTTTCCCGACATTCAAAATGTTTTTGTTGCATGCTGAAATAAAATTTTGTTTTCTCTGTAGTTCATTCATTTCAAAACTGCAACACACTATAGTTTTTTTATACATAGCATAAAGGTAAAAAAAAACTATATATGCAGTATTATCTTCATTTTAGATGTCAAAAGGGTTTGGTGGCTCCCAAGGTTTTCTTTTCTCCGGAAAACGGGTCCAAATGGCTCTTTGAGTGTTTAAGGTTGCCTACCCCTGCAGGGGGTCTTGCTAAATCTTCCATACAGCATGGCTGATGGAAATACATTGCACCTGGCCAAAGTAAAGGCCTAAGGTTCTTGCGGGCACTTTAGAAAGGTTAAGTATGATGGAATAGTGCCGGCTTTAGTGAAAATCTGGAAACTCGCAGAAAACTTGGGAGAAAACTTTGCTCGCTGCACTATAGAGTTGTTGGGTCTGGATATTCAGGAAACTTTTTTTGACTAGTTGATATGCCGCCATGAAGGGCAGCGGCCCCAGTGCCTCCACATCAATGCCAGCTGTTCTGACCTTGTGTATAACCTCAGATGAACCCACAGGAGCTAATGAGTCCTTTAAAAGGACATATAGAAGGCTGTTCTGACTTGACTTACTGTATAATGGACTCTTAACCAGAATTTGAAGGTCCTCATTCAGGCCCTAGTTTCAATTAATAATCGCCCCATCTCTAAACATAAGGAAGCATTGTATTGGTGACACATCAGGATAGACCCAGAATTTTCCTTAAGAAAGCAGTTTGAATTTGTTCTAAGGAGTGGTTCATTACCATAATCCAAATTGGGGCACCATATAGGATCTGAGGGAGAAAGAATTCTTTACACATTCATTTATTTAAAAATGTTGTGGTACGTCATACATTTTATTTGGGGGCTTCGAAAGCCACCTTGGGCATTTCCTTTGGCATGGGAAAGGCAGGATATAAACTTTTCAAATGAATGAATGAATACAGTCCAATCATATGTGATGCTATGAATAATATAAAGAAACATCAAATAATTACAAAAATGAAACACAAGTAAAATACACTAAGTTGTTATCAGGTGTTGGTGAATGCTGGTTTGTCACCTAAACATCGTAATGTGCCACAGATTCACAATCACTGCCCTATGCTAACTCTTATTGTTTATATCAGTGGTTCCCAAACTGTGGATCGGGACCCACCAGTGGGTCAGGAGCCAATTTGGTGGTGGGTCACGAAGCACCTAGAACACCTAGATATTGAAAAAATGGAAAGATGGGATTCTGGGAACGAGGAAGGGTGTGTGGTTGGCTGGTGTCAAGGTTGTAAATAGGCTTGTTATTTTTTCTGATTCACTTTGTTATTGGAAAATGGCTGAGAATTAACCCTACTTATTGCTGCATTCTAAGGAAAGCAGCAGATTCTGGCGTCACAATGATGGCACTTTCAGCCATGACATCACTTCTGATGGGTCCTGGACAGATTGTCATTGTAAAAAGTGGGTCCAGATGCTAAAAAGTTTGAGAATTGCTGCTCTATACCACATCAAACCTCACAACTAAATACTGTGAAGTTGACCTGTAGAACAGGTATAAAAAGAAATTCAGAAAGAAGTAAATGTTATAATAAATTATTCCACAATCCAGAGGCAAGTAACAGACAACTAAAACCTGATTTTAGCAAGGACTTCTAGCAAGGACTGAGCAGTGAGTCAGTGGTGTTTCTGATCTGCATATTGCATCATATGTTACAGCTGTGTTACAGCTGTGTGTAACATGTTACACATGATTATGTAATCACATGTTACAGCATTAATGACTTTCTATCCAGGACAAATTAATGATACAGGCACTGTCTCCAGGGTCAGAATGCAGCAACTTAAGTAACTAGACACTGTGGTGTCGCTGGTGTGTGTGTGCAGACTACACCGGGTAACATCACTACAGGCCAAAATTGTAAAAATCTTGGTATTTTCAAATAATACCATCATGTTATATATCAATAATTGAGGAATTTAAAGCAGAATGCAATGAAACAACCCTCATTGAAATATCTGTATCAAATGTTACAGCCAAATAATCAGAAAATAAAAGCACAACTGCCTTACATAACAACAAAAGGATTTCCTTAACTCAAAAGTTACCAGTGATTGTTCTGAGGTGTTATTAAGGGAACCAATAAGATTTTAGCATGTCAGCTCTTATTTCCACGCATTAGAGCTAATACTAGAACTCTTATTCAATCATGTGACTGTCATCAAGTTGGCCACTGTTTTTTTGTTGGTTACTGATTTGTTGGGTGACCTGTACTGTTATGTATTAAAATAGTTAATTGGGGTGTGTGTGTGTGTGTGTGTCACCAACCCTAGTGATGCCACTGCATTTAGGCTGTGTGTAGTAGAATACTGTAATTTATTCTGTATGGTTTTGTATGGGAGGAGTTCCATCATGTTTTCACATCATGTTTGTCACATTCAATGAGCTCTTGCACTGGGTGACACAAACCTTTTGATGCCACTTCCACAGATGGCTCACTTTGACTCTCAATCTAACCTTCTGTTATTGCTACTGCTTGATCATTTCCCAATAAATCAAACACCTCTAACTTTCAGAAACAACAGAACAGGTGTGTAAGTTCTACCTTCAAAAGTTAAGCAAGGGTTCTCTACCTTCTTACCTTTTATCATAGTGTGGAAAGCAATCATCCCACACTAATTCCAGTGTTTATTGCAAAATGCAAGACTTAAGTGCTCCAATGTATAATTTCTCTTGTAGGTAGTCATTAATGGTTAGAAACCAGTTGGGCAACATCAAAGAAAAGTTAGGTAAGTGCCATAGAGATGATGTGGTCTGTATGTAAGTACGAGCAGCAAAGTGATTGCACAACTGTAATCTAAACAACCAAGAGGTTTTTACCACATACTGCTGCACATTAACTAGTTCTATTCCAGACGAAGGACTCATGACTCTACAACTACTGATCTGTTTGAAAATACTGTTTGCTCGTTGGTCTGTTAATCGATAACTCCCACCACCACTACCACCACACACACACACACCCCGTTCCTGGGAAAATGAGGCTCTGGTTCTGAAGGCAGTTTTGCGGACTGCAGGTATATCTGCCTCTCTCCTAAAGCTGGGTAGGCGTTCAGGCCAACTCTGTCTGTAGGTGCGATGGGAAGAAAGTTCCTCTCCTTCCAAGTATGGCCACTCGCTGGCCATTTGCACGAATCCACCACCTTCCAGAAGAGAGTTGAACAATCACGCACCTGTTGCGTGAACTTTCCTATGCTCCTAATCAGCTGGCCCCTTGCTTTGCCTTCGCATAGCCACCGCGTCCTGCAGCGGCGGCGGCGGGCGTGTTTAGCAGGCAGGCTCTCCGGAGGACAGCACAAGCTCCCTATTGTTTCAGTAACGTAAGAGGAGGAGGTGAAAGGGATGGTGGAGCACGTGGGCGCGGGAGGGCCAAATAAGACTGCTTATACCCCCCCCTTCGGAAAGGGAAGGCGAGCGGAGGAAGAGTCCTCGGTGTACCGAAAGACGGCCCACCGCGGGGGAACCCAGAAGCCGCGGCCGAGTCAAGACCGAGGGATGATGCCCGGGGAGGGGGTCGGGCTCCGCCCGGAAAGAAGCTCCGCTGCCTGCTTGCCGGACGCCACTCACCATGTCGTAGACGTTGAGAATCACCCGTTGGTTCGCCATCCTCCTTCCGCGCTGAGCCGCGGCTGCTCTCCAGCGGGGCCCCTCTCAGGCCGCGGGTGGCGGCAGGGGCGGCCTGAGGGTGCTGGCGGGCGGGACCCCGGGGGGGCGCCTCCTCCTCGTCCGGCCTCTTGCTGAGGGGCGGGAGGCGGCGGCGGGGGCTGCTGGCAGCATGGAGCCGCCTCCGCTGCTGGGGGAAGAGGGGAGCCGGGGCTGCGCCCCCAGGACAGCCGCTCGCCCCGCGCACGGCAGGGAAAGAGAACTGAGCCGCCACCGGCACCCGGGTGGGGCCCAGCCAGCCTCGGCTCCGCCTCCCGTTTGTCTCGGCCGTAGCTCCGCTCCTCAGGCCAGGGAGACAGGCGGAGACCGGTGCCACCGAGGAGCAGCTGTCGAGCCGGCTGTGCGCGCGGTCACTAGGCTTAGACTACCCCCGTGCCAGCCCGCTCGCATCTTCCACAGGGAGAGGGACGCCCAAACTACAGCCCCCAACACGCAGCGCGGCAAGGACCCATTTCCCAGCAGACCTTGCGGTTGCGCACGAACTACCAATCCCCGCGTCGACTCCGCTGGGTCGAGCGTGAAAAGGTCTTGTGCAAGAAGGTCTTGTGGTAGCCCTCAGTATTGGGTGGGCGGACGAGGCCGGTCATCGTGTGGAGTTGTCGCAAAGACAACGAACAGTCTAGTCTTGCAGCAGCTTAGATACGAACCCGTTTATTTCAGCATCCTCAAATAAATGTGGTAGTCTTGAAGGTGCTAAAAAGTCTTTGAATGTCAGTTTTAGAACTTTGGGCGCAACCCTCGCCAACTTTCCAGCATCGGGGTAAGGATAATGCAGCTCCGATGTGAGGGAACAAACATTCCCTTAGCTTAAGGAAGCCTCCATGACTACTACCCCATTGCAAGATGCAGAACATGCCCCCAGAACCGTAACATCCTACCCCAGCACCTTGGGGCAGTAATGTCACAACTCTGCCTATTTGCACCCCCCTGGACAGTGATGTCATGGGTTCGCCCGAGAGGAGGGGTGGGCACACAGAGCGGCCAGCGCCTTCTCCTTCAGGTAGAACTCAGAGGAGACTGTTCACATCACAAGTGCAAAGGCAATCTCTTCCAGTGTGTCCCTAGAGGAGGGTGTGAATGTGACCAGCGGTGCAAGTGAAGATGACAGTCTTCATGCTGCTTGCAGTACAGTCACCTCTGTAACTAGGGCGGAGCCTGGGGCTATCCCTTGCCCCCTTATAGCTCAGCGCCCAGGGCAAGTAACCTTCAGGCTCTGCCCTAGTTACGGCTCTGCATGCCCCATTGGCAGAGCTATGTCAGTGCTAGAAAGTTGGTTGAGATTGCCCCCTTAGTGGCACATTTGTGTTGGGGCTATCATGATTTTAGGCTACAAGTGAAATTTCTGAATAATCCCCGAAGTAGAAAAAGCAGTCCAGAATCCAGAAAGACTTGTCAAAAGGAGCTCAGAGGTACTGCCCCTGGAACTTCTCACCATTTGGGGAAGTGTAACAATATTCTAGTTACCCACATTCTACAGTACAGCTACTGCATAAAGATTCCCTGCCACAAAACAGTATTTATCAATATGGTATCAAAACTTCTGATGGCAGCAGCAGCACAGGAGGTCCTCCACTGCTAATCTCAAGGGTCAGGCCATTTCATGAGTGAGGCCAGGGCAGCCCATAGATTTGCTGTTACCTCTCCAAATCCAAACCTAGTCTGATGCTAGCATGCACACACAAACCATTACACCCCTTCTCTTGTTTCTGTGCAGATCCATACATGCACCCTACCACATTGTCTCTCTTGCCCACTTGACCATGTATTTAACACTGGATGGGCTCTCTTTGAGTATATTCGCCCAGCTTGTTTAAAGAAGTGATCATGCAGGCAAAGAGACAGCAGTGAAGCACATTGTGGAATCCCCACCCCCAAGTATTGCCTCCACTATTGCCTATTTTTCCCTTACCAGTTTGCCAGCTAGTGAAGAATTCTGCTACATGAGCATTGACTAGGGGCAGTTTGACCTAATAACTCTATTCCTATTTGAGCACTGTTATTGGTTAGGAATTGTTATTCCTATTTGAGCACTGTTATAAGCATTTCACGTTATTGGTTATTACCTTCAAAGACTGAAATGGAATAAGCCAGGACAACAGACTTGAAGGATTGTTCTCTCCAGGGCTAGCCTGAAGCTATTATTTCAAGATACAGGTGGCAAACTGATGACGGATGCCCTGCATCTGATGTCTTCCAGCTGAAGGTTTGGCAACAGAGCTGAAATAGGAATAGAGTTATTAGGTCAAACTGCCCCTAGTCAATGCTCATGTAGCAGAATTCTTCACAAGATGTCACTAGCAGCCCCACATACAACGTTACAGTAATCCAATCTTGCTGTAACTAATACATGGTTAACTCTAGCCAAGTCTGATGACTAATCCAGATCAATCCAGTAAAGTACGGACTATAGAGGTGTTACGAGCACAAAGTAAGAACTAAAACTGCATAGCCCATGCAGGTAGCCCAGCCTACACATCTGTAGCAGATGGAGGATTAAGTATTCAGAATTGTACTTATCATATTTTGCCTTTCTTCCATTGTGCTATTCAAAGAGATGTACATTGGGTTTGCAGGTGGTCACTATTTTGGCTGCTGTCCTATTTGTACTTACTTGGGAGTCAGTCCATTGAAATTTAAGGGACTTCTGATGCATAGGATTGTGCTGTCAGGAACTGACTAGACGCAAACCTCTGATTCAGCAAGGAGCTTTTATCATATACTCTCAGACATGCTCTAGCCCAGGGGTGGCCAACCTTTCAACTTTAGGGTTCCTGGACCTTTAACAACTGAGTAAGGGGGAATTTCAGCAGGTACAGCCTGTCATCTCAGAGATGACAAGCTGCACCTGCTGAAATTTTCTCTTTTACACAATTATAGGTCCAGGAGCCCTAAAGTTGAAAGGTTGGCCACCCCTGCTCTAGCCAGTCTGGAAAATCTACGTATTTTATAGATGGAAAATGCTGAGGTCAATACAGGCATGTCCCAGTGTCTGCTGGGGTTCTGTTCTGGACCCCACTGTGGATACCTGAAACCATGGATACTGGGGATGTCTTTTTAAAGATAGAAGAACATCAGTGGTTTTGCTGCAACCAGGTAAAAAAAATTTCTTTAATGTTCCCCTGTCTTTTTAATAGGAGTCCCAGGATCCATGGTATCCATGGATACCTAATCAGTAGATACTGGGGCATGCCTGTAATTTCAGTCTAGACCAGGGGTTTTCAAACTGGGGTGTCAAGAGCCCTGCTGCTTTTCCCTTAAGAAATGGGGTGGGGAAATGGCAGCAATGTGATTGCAACAATCGCTTCTGGGGACATATTGGGGCTGGGGGCACTTACCACTTGCTGCTATAGCATCGGGGAGCCCTGCGGACCGCTCTGCAGGGCTCCCCATGTGTTAGAAAAGAAAAAAAGCGATTGCAATCTATTTCCTGGTTGCGACAGCTTTTTTTCTTTTCTATTGCATGGGGAGCCCTGCAGAGGGTTCTGCAGGGCTCCCCCAACCCTACAGGATGCTGGGGCAGCCAGTGGTAAGTGTCCCCAGAAGCAAAGCTATCGTTCCAATTGCATTGCTGCCATTTCCCCACCCCAAAAAGCACTTACAGTGGTTCTCAAACTCCTAGAGAGTTTGAGAACCACTAGTCTAGGCAAAAGCCAATCAGCGAATCCAAGTCAGAAAATTCAAAACCTATGCAAAGCAGATCAATACTGGAAGTGATCCAGTTTATCAATAGTTATAGATTGTCAGATAGTCAGTGGAAAAATTAATGAAAAAGAATTGCTTGCAGAGATTAAAAAGAAAGCAGTCTAACAATCATTCAAGAACTGCCTATGATCTCTAGAACCATGTCTACAATGATGCAGTTTAGCAGATGGACTTTGAGATAGCAGTAAGAAAGGTTTTTTTAATTTCTCAGATACGTTACAGAATTTAATAAAACGATTATTAACAATGAAGAGATTATATTTGATACATTTACATTTAACTTGTTAAATGCTGAAACCTAACAATGCCAGAAACAGTTTTTAATTGCGTAGGGAACTGGAATCGTTTTTGAAATTTTTCAGTTTTTTTTAATTTTCTGATGTAATGAGATAGATATTTAATACCTCATACGCTGTGAATAAAAGCATATTATATACTTTGAGTGACATAAGAAAGTAGATTAGAACAAATTAATAACTTAAAAGTCTAACAAAGTTCTGTAACTACGTTAAAAGCCTGTGTGCAGAAAAGATTTCTACATGGAAAGTGTGAAACCAAATATAATGCAGAGTGACATGTACCCAGAGCCACGGCTTTTTTTACTCTGCTGTAGAATGGATCCCCTCCACCAAGGTGCTTACTCCTTATAGCAACTTTGCAAAGCTTCGTAGACGTTAATATTACCTAGCGTCCCCTAATGATCTCTAAAGCAGATCTCTAAACCATTCTTTATGCTACAGGACTCTTAAAGGCAGTACAGTACGAAGCCAGTTGCAAGAACCTATTGCAGGCAATTCGCTAGACAAACCTCAACTTAGAATACACAGTAATAATCAAAGGGGACTCAGGGGTAATTGTGTAGCAAGTCCCAGAAATAATAGTAGATTGGATTGTGAGATATTCATAGAAAAGATAGGATATTTGTCATACAGCTATATTTAAAAAACTAAAAATTATTGACAAATATTACAGTATTTCTTAAAATTACAAAACAGATAAGTTATTCATCATCCTCTGCTGATTCTGTGGGACTAACATCTTGACGAAATGATTGCAAGGGATCAACAAAACGGAGAGTCCGAAATGTCCTCATGTATCTGAAGTAGCTGCAAAGAAGGACTCCTGAAAATAACGTTACTATCAAGAGAGACCAGCCAGCAATCTTGAGAAAGCTTGTTCTGAAAAGCAAAACAAATATATTTGAGGTTATGTTTATAGCACTGCACCTTTTAATCTGAGGTAGCAACAACTAAAAAAGCTGTGCAGAGCAGACCAAGTCTGTCCATGTTTACTCAAAAGTTTCAATCATTTCAGTGGGACTTATGGCCATTTGTAGTGCTCGCGCCAGTGAAATGCACATTCTGCTGGTGCAAAGCAGCTGTAAAGTACTTTGTGACAATGTTAGCAGCTGGCAGGAAGGCTGGAGCATTTCTGTGGGTGCTGGCAGATGTCAGGAGGCCTGCTGGAGCAGGTAAGCCCAGTATAGGGGAGAGTGGGGTGGAATGGGAAAGAGATGGGATGGGAGATGGGCAAATCAGGCTCAGGTGGGAGCAGGTTCACACGAAATCCAGGCATCCCCAGACCTGATCAACCTGAACGGAGCAACTTGGACTTGTGCCAGCGATATTGGGCCGAGTTGCTACAGAGCGATACTATGCTCTGGAGAACATGCTAAGGCTCAGCAACCCAGAAGTGTTAGCAGTGGGTTGGCATTGCCAGGTTGCTGCACTCCATGCTGAAGGTGGCAGAAAATTTGAGAACCACTGATCTATGAAAGATAGAAGTAAGACTCAATAGGCTGTTGAGCAATTTAGGGCTGAATCCTATCCAAGTTTCCATGCCTGTCTTCCCACCACAGGATGCAGTGAGTACCCTGTTGGCATTCACACTGGGAAGTTGGATAGGATTGGGCTTTTATACTAAATGCCTCCCCCCCATGTGATGCCCCAGTGCACTCTGGAACAGAAAATGGCTCAGAGGTTGCAGGTTTTCCTGTTAAAAGGAAAAAAGCAGTGGTGCGATTCAAATGAATTAACAACCAGTTCTATGATGTCATAGCCAGAGCCAAAAAAAACCCCGAAGCCAGATTGCCTCGCATTCTCTTCCCCCTGTTCTATCCCAGACTTTGTTTTTATCATGCCTCTTCATTGCCCCCATTTCTCCAGTATGCCATGTCTTCAGTCTGACTTCTCTTTGCCAACAAGTTCCAGCACTTCCGATAAAAATTTGACCACCCTACTTCTAAACAGGTTTTTCCTCCTTTCCAGAAACCACCTACACTTCCCTTTTCCCTCTCCAAATATAGAGTTCCTGAAGGTAACTTTGTAAGAGAGACCTATTCAAGTTCAGAGAAGTTGGATTTCAGCTTGTTGTAACTGTCAAATGATTTAATTGTATTAAATTAAATTATTAATTACATTACTTTTACATATTAATTTTAATGTACCAATTTAATGTAATTAAAAAAATGGTGGTGTTCCTTGACAATGTTATCAATTTGTCAGTGTGCCATGAAAATTGCTGACTTAAAAGATAGGAGCCAAAACAGCATTGATCAAAATAGCAAATTAGATTAGAATTCCCACATAATTTTCAAGAGTCTGAGGTAAAATTATTCCCATTATTAAAAGCTCTTTAGAGAAGCAGTTTGTTCTCTTGTGTATGTTTTCTTATGCAAGGTATTTTTCACTGTTTAAAATGTTGAAAGTATTAGTTTAAGGCCATGGGCAGTTACCTTTTAATGACACCAAATGTACGCACACTAAATCTCACATATGGATCACAAAAACTGCAACAAACCAAAAAGAAAAATTGATTATTTGAGTATTCCTGGTACCTGTATATCAATATTTTAAAAATTGGAAATAAACAATAGAGTACTAATGTATGTCAAAAAATCTTCTCTGAATTTAAAACAGCACATGACGATTCTGAGATTTAAAAATAAACACCATATGTATTTGTGTACCCGTCATGAATAATGAAGTATAGATTTTTAATACACAAGAGTAGTACATGGATTTTTATTGAAACTCAAACTTGCAGCTATCATGATTTTGGAAAGATAGCATTCTAGCCAGTGTTGATGGTAAAGCTATGAAAGCACTGAAGACAAATAATCAGAACCTTTCCAGGGGTAGGATGCTGCTGGTTTTGCTGATTCTCCTGAGCAATTGCACCTTTTACATTTACAGGCTTTTAGTCCAATCCTAACTAACTGACTCCTAACTAACCTAACTCCTCCGGAGCTGTACCCATTGCATCCTGAGTTGGAATTTTGTATCCTAGAGGGCTCCTATGTTGGCCACTGTCATATTGGCAAGGCCCTTTTCCAGCAGCTAGGCTGCACTCTATGGTACATCACCTTTTGGGAAGGCAGTAAAGCATACTGTGTCACCAGAACACACATTATGAAATGCATTCTGACTTAAATGGACCACTTAAGTGTGAATGGCATGACATTTTACCCAGTGAAGACACAGAATAGCTCTGGCTCCACTTTGCCCCATCCCATTTGCTTATAGCCGTGGTTGCCAAATTTAGGAACAGGCAGACCACTAAAGCAAAAATGGAAATCATTGTGAACAACATACAATCCCTCCCCACCCCAGCACACAAAAATACAATTAAATTTGATAGTGTGTGGGGAGTGCTTGGTGTGATGCTGGAAGTGCCAGCTGCAGGTGGTCCACGGGAAGCATCTCAGGAGCGAATGCTCCCCCAGGGGCTACCAGAGAGGGTGGAAAATGGACTGCCCAAAGCCACAGCTGACACTTCAGTGCTGGCTGAGGCTGTGAGTGATCTTTTCTCTGGTGGTCCATGGACAAGTGTTTGCTCAGCGAGATGTTAGAAGTGATAGAAGGTGATATTTTTTCTGAGACTATTTTCTCAGGGTGTCATAGAGCATTGGCTTAGAACCACTGGCTTATAAGAATAGTCCAGGCAAGAGATTTTGGCAATGGTAGCTCCCTGTTTTTCTTTTCATTTGTGCAAAATATATTTTGCATTTTTTTTGTTTTTTATGTTAAATATTTGTAGATCATTCTGGGCACCTTATTCACAAGGAGGGAGTTAGGATATAAATCTTTTAAATAGACAATCTGCTCCTCAGATGATCAGGCATTACATATTTGAGCTGTTGTAAAACCTATACGTTGGTCAACCTTTCTGCTGCATTTCTCTTATTGCAATTTTTTTGCATGTATTGTGATTTTATTTGTTGCTCATGAGTTTTATTCATGTATTTACCCACTCCCCCAAAAATTAGATATGTGAAGCAGCTTACAATAAAACAGGGTAAAATACAGACCAACCTTAGCATCCAAATCTTAGCATGCTGAAATCTGTGGAAAATGGGATCTATAGGGTCAGCTTGTACCCTCTGGGTGCGACCGAAGGTGTCCTCTGATTGTGTCTGGAGTGTGTTCTGAGGCACAGGGAGACTGCACATAGTCTACCCACATCTTAGAACTCCTTCCAGAGGCATCTAAGATACACTTTCAGTTTCCAAAAACAAAACAATACACGGAACTGTGTCTTAGACACTTCCCAGAGTGTTCTAATACATGGGGAGATCACACGTGGCATCCCCATGCCACAAAACATCCTCTGGATGCGACCAGAGGATACAGGTCTGCCCTCAATGCAGGTTGAGGGACCCATGTTGCATCAAATCCATAGATGAAAATCCATGTATGAAAAGGCAGGACCTGTAATGTATCTCACCACAAACCGAAATGTCTGCGCTTCTCTCTTTAAAAAAAAGTAAACAGCAAAACATAAAATATTGAATGAAAAGACATGAAACCAAAAATGTAAACAGGATTCAAATAAAAAAGAAAACTAAGCAAGGAAAGCTTCAGAAATTGCGTTTCTGATCATAAGTTGGGGTGGATGGATGCTCCTCCCTCAGCACCTCTGGGCCACAGACATCAGAGTGGACAGAGATGGCTTCCCTTTACCTTCACAGCTGGTCAGGAAGATGAGTAGTGATCTCCTTAGATACTTCTTCCTCAGCATCCTGACCTCACTGAGGGCGGAGTGTCCAACAACTAGAGAGTCACTGGGTGTCATCTTTCCTCCCCTTAGACAAGTAGGTAGATAGATAGGCCTCCTCCTCAGGGGCCACTAAGGAAGCCCAGTTGTGGCTGAGGAAGAAGGTACTACCACTGTTGCTACACTGGGATGTTTCAGGGGTTGGGCGGGCTATTGCCTGACCTGGCTTGACTCCTGACACTGACTGGCCCCATATAAAGTACATTACAATGCAGTTATGATTAATTTGTTCTTGAGGTTAAAAAGTCATGGATAACAGTTCAAATCAGAATGGAAACAATATAATTAACCTGAAGTTTGGATCCACTATCCTCAGTCTGAACAAATATATGCCAGTATGATACTGGGGCCAAATGATAAAGTTGATGCCGGAATTGTTTAAGATAACATATTCCGCCTCCAAATGACTTTGATCTATATGGCGTGCGATAAAACAGGATTTGTAATTCTGCAAAAAAAAATGTAATATGTAATTCTGTAAAAAAATTGATTATAAATTTGGAAACATATGAAAGTTCACATTCAAATGTCAAAGATACACCACTTAAGGATATAGATAAAAGTATGCCTTACATGAACAAACATAACCTCACACAAAAGGGTTGAAGCAAACAATATATTGTATAGCTTGTCTATTTAGTATGCATGCAGAAATATAATTAAAATAATTATGTAACTATAAATAAACCTGCCCTTTCAGAATTTTTCTTAACATTCCCAAATGGATTGATTCCTAAAAGTAGTTCTTTAAATTGCTGAACTTCGCTGGTAGTTCAGCCCTCAAAAAGTACAGAAATGACACTATACACTTTCTCTATAATAATATAAACAATGTGGAAAAGGTTTAAATACAAACAATAGCAGTGCATGTCTACTCAGAAAGTGTCTCATTTTGTTCAACGGGACTTGCTCCCAGGGAAGTGTTATAGAATTGCAGCCTAAAAGCACTGCTGTTTTTACATGGCTGTCATATTGGAATGCTGGGAAAGATTGAAGGCAAAAGGAGAAGTGGGCGGCAGAGGATGAGATGGTTAGATAGTGTCACTGAAGCGATGAACATGAAATTGGGTGAACTCTGGAAGCTAGTGGAGGACAGGGAAACCTGGCGTGCTGTGGTCCATGGGGTTGCGAAGAGTCGGACTGAACAACAACATATTGGAATTTGTGCATTTTCCAAGGTATCTTGATGATTGAAATCTACAATCCTACAAAAGGCAACATTCTTATCATGGTTTGCAGTTTTGTTAGCAGTAATTTCTCCTTAGCAATCCAACAATCAAAGGAGCTCTCCTGAATGAAGGTCTTTGGGTTAGGAAGTTGTATTGGAAAAGGCAGGAGATACCCTGAGGAGATTGGAATGCTAAAGTAGGCAGTCAAGAGGTAAGAGGAATAACAGGCAGGTTTGGTCTTGGAGTACAAAATGAAGCAGGGCAAAGACTGATAGAGTTCTGTCAGGAGAACACATTAGTCATAGCAAACACCCTTTTCCAGCAACACAAACGGCGACTGTACACATGGACTTCACCAGATGGTCTACATCGAAATCAGATTGATTACATTCTTTGCAGCCAAAGATGGAAAAGTTCCATACAGGCAGTCAAAACAAGACCTGGAGCTGACTGTGGCTCAGATCATCAGCTTCTTCTTGCCAAATTCAGGCTTAAACTGAAAAAAGTAGGGAAAACCGCTAGGCCCTCCACGTATGACCTAAATCAGATCCCCTACGAATATACAGTGGAGGTGACAAATAGATTTAGGGGCTTAGATTTGGTAGACAGAGTGCCTGAAGAACTTTGGACAGAGGTCTGTAACATTGTACAGGAGGCAGCAACTAAAACCATCCCAAAGAGGAAGAAATGCAAGAAGGCAAAGTGGCTGTCTGATGAGGCTTTACAAATAGCTGAGGAAAGGAGAGAAGCCAAAAGCAAGGGAGAAAGGAAAAGATATACCCAACTGAATGCAGATTTCCAGAGAACAGCAAGGAGAGATAGGAAGGCCTTTCTAAATGAGCAATGCAAAGAAATAGAGGAAAACAACAGAATGGGGAGGACTAGAGATCTTTTCAAGAAAATTGGAGATGTCAAAGGACAATTTCATGCTAAGGTAGGCACAATAAAGGACAAAAATGGCAAGGACCTAACAGAAGCAGATGAGATTCAGAAGAGGTGGCAAGAATACACAGAGGAACTCTATAAGGCCGATCTCAATGTTCCTGATAACCACAGTGGTACAGTCACTGAGCTCGAACCTGACATCCTGGAGAGTGAAGTCAAGTGGGCTTTAGAAAGCCTCACTAACAACAAAGCTAGTGGAGGTGACAGCATTCCAGCGGAATTACTCAAAATCTTAAAAGATGATGCTGTCCAAGTGCTGCTCTCCATATGCCAGCAAATTTGGAAAACCCAACAGTGGCCACAAGACTGGAAAAGATCAGTTTACATTCCAATCCCAAAGAAGGGCAATGCCAAAGATTGCTCGAATTACCGCACCATTGCACTCATTTCACATGCTAGCAAGGTCATGCTCAAAATCCTACAAGCTCGGCTTCAGCAGTATGTGAATCGAGAACTACCAGATGTACAAGCTGGTTTCCGAAGAGGCAGAGGAACTAGAGATCAAATTGCCAACCTTCGCTGGATCATGGAGAAAGCAAGAGAGTTCCAGAAAAACATCTACCTCTGCTTCATTGATTATGCTTAAGCCTTTGATTGTGTGGATCACAACCAACTGTGGCAAGTTCTTGAAGAGATGGGAGTTCCAGACCACCTGATCTGCCTTCTGAGAAACCTTTATGCGGGTCAGGAAGCAACAGTTAGAACTGGACAAGGAACAACCGACTGGTTTAAAATTGGGAAAGGAGTACGACAAGGCTGTATATTGTCACCCTGCTTATTTAACTTATACGCAGAGTACATCATGAGGAAGGCAGGGCTGGATGACTCACAAGCTGGAATCAAGATTGCTGGGAGAAACATCAACAACCTCAGATATGCAGACGATACCACTCTACTGGCAGAAAGTGAGGAAGACCTAAAGAACCTTTTGATGAGGGTGAAAGAGGAAAGTGCCAAAATTGGCTTGAAGCTCAACATTAAAAAGACTAAGATCATGGCAACCACTCCCATCACTTCCTGGCAAATAGAAGGGGAAGAAATGGAAGCAGTGACAGACTTTATTTTCCTGGGCTCCAAGATCACCGCAGATGGTGACTGCAGCCATGAAATTAAAAGACGTTTACTTCTTGGGAAGAAAGCTATGGTGAACCTAGATAGCTTAATCAAAAGCTGAGACATCACCCTGCCAACAAACGTTCGCATAGTCAAAGCGATGGTTTTCCCAGTAGCCATGTATGGCTGTGAGAGCTGGACCATAAGAAAGGCAGAGCGTCGAAGAATCGATGCTTTTGAATTATGGTGTTGGAGAAGACTCTTGAGAGTCCCCTGGACTGCAAAGAGATCCAATCGGTCAATTCTCCAGGAAGTCAAGCCTGATTGCTCCCTGGAAGGACAAATGCTGAAGCTGAAGCTCCAATACTTTGGCCACCTGATGAGAAGAGAGGACTCTTTAGAAAAGACCCTCATGCTGGGAAAGATTGAAGGCAAAAGGAGAAGGGGGCGACAGAGGATGAGATGGTTAGATAGTGTCACCGAAGCAATGAATATGAAATTGGGCGAACTCAGGAAGCTAGTGGAGGACAGGGAGGCCTGGCGTGCTGTGGTCCATGGTGTCGCGAAGAGTCGGACACGACTTAGCGACTGAACAACAACAACAACAACCCTGAGGAGATAGGGAATGGTGTCAGCATTGGCCCCTTGTCCCAGATAAGCTATAGATTATAGGGTTACCCCCCAAGGTCTTTGCAAGCCTTGGGAGCACAGCTGTAGGCTGATGAGGCCCCTGGCTAGGAAGAGGTTAGCACAGGTACAGATGGGTGTGGCTGATGCTAAAGCCTGCCTAGCAACAGACACCGATTTGCTGGCCTCAGTATAAAGCTGGAGGCAGGAGCTGGAGTAAAGGGCTGGGAAGGTGCTGAAGGAGGGCACCAGGTAGATGCTGGACGGACAGATTGCTGGACTGATGGACTGCCTGCCTGAAGGACTGTTGGATGGACTGATGAACTGGTTGAAAGACTGGATAAGGTAAGGTTATTGTGGGGAATAACCACTGGAAATTGTTGTATGTCTGCCACGCCCCTGGAGCCACCAAGTGGAGGAGGCAGTTATGGCTTGGGCAAGCTGACTGCCTATTGTTTGTTGGTGGGGGTTGTTGGTGTTAGACTTAGGGTATTTTGGAGCTAAGCCAGTGATGAGAGCAGTCTGGAGGAGGCTGGCCAGCCGGTGATCCCAATCAGAGCTGCTGGAAGACAGGAGGCCCAGTAGGTGAATGAACCCCGTCCCTCTTGCCTATCTCTGAGGCTGCTCTGGAGGGGAAACTAGTTAGCCTAGTGTGGACATTGGGGCCCTTGGGGAGGCCCAGCAGGGAATTTGGTAGAAGTGGCGTAGCCAGAGGGGTGCAAAATTGTACCTTTTTAAAGACTCCCCAATGAGCCATGCAAGCGGCCCCTCCCCCATGTTGCTGGAGTGAGTCAGAGCAATGAAAACAATGCAAAGGAGAAGCCCATGGAAGGGCAGTATGTCTCCAAGTATGTCAGACAGTAGAGAGCAAGAAACAAGAGAGTGCTGTTGCCCATTTGGGGCTTTCCAAAGACACCTGCCTGACTGTTCAGGAGGCCAGAAAGGCAGCCTTCATAGATCATTAGTCTGGCCCTGCAGCTCTTGGTCCATATAATGTGCATTCATTGACCTTCTGGGCCGCCCAGCCCCCCCCCATCTGCCCTCCTTTTAAGAGACTTTAGCCAGGATTTCTTTGCCAATGATTTTCCTGAAGATGGTATCTATACCAGGCTGGGCCACTTGGGCTTTTCTGATCTCTTGGCCATCTCTGTGCTGCTTCGCTTGGCCCCTACTGCTTTCTACAGACTTGCCTCTTCAGCATTCCACCAATACTTGCCTTCTTGGATAAGCAAGTGACCTGCCAGTTACTGGAATTCACCTCACTAGCATCTACCCTATTGCCTTTCTTTCCTGTCCATCATTGTTTTCCTGCCTTTCTCCACATTTTTTCACCAGAGCAAATCAAACAGCTCTGGACATCAGAGGTATATCATGGGGGGCCCAGGGGGGCCGTTGCCCTGGGCGCAAAATTCTTAGGAGTGCCAAATGGATGCGCCCCTAAGAAGCAGGAGCCCTTGCATGCACCTCCCTCCTTTCCCAGTTTGGGAAGGCTGCGAGGTGCATGCCACTGCCTTGGCTCTTGCAGCTGCTGCTTGGGCAATTTCACCAGGGCACTGGCTGCAGGAGCCTCTGTGTGTGCCTCCCTGCCTTCTGGGGAAGGCAGGGGGAGGGTAGAACTGGGTGGGGAAGGGAAGCAGCAGCCCTGAGAGGGGCTGGCAGCAGCCTCCACTGCCACATCCTAACCCTTGTGTCAGGCTTGAATGCCCAACACAAGGGTTCTCAAGTGTGCACCAGCAAAATAGCCAGTGCAGGGTCCACAGCTTCCCCTGAGGAGACTCCAGCAGCTGTGCAGTGCCCACAATATGCAGCAGTAGTTATTTTGGTACCACTGCTCTTCTGGGTGTTGGGTAGTCAAAATTGGGCTGTAAATTGTTTGCAAAAGTATATGGCGACTTCGTGTTTGCCACTTGGAAAGTGTCCACATGCCACTAGTGGCCCACGTGCTGCAGGATGGCCAACTGTGACTTAAGGTATTTAAGAAGGTAATTGGGAATGGGCAATTAATCAGGGAAAGATGGAAACCAGCAGATGAAGCTCTTTTAGGGAGAAATGTGGTAGATTTCTTCAAAAATAAATGCAACCTGTAAGAAAAGCAATTCATTATGGGAAGCAAACCCATAAAAGGAAACAGTGGAAACTTGATTATTAAAGCTAAGTGTTGCAGTTTAATAAAACAGCATGGAGTTTTAGCAGGTAAAGCAGCTAGATTGCAGAACTGTTGGTACAACTGCCCTCTTTAAAGACAATCATCAAAAACCAAAAACTCTGTAGCCTCTGGATTAGAAATTCTTACACATGGTATCATCTCTATCAGAAAAAAACCCATATAGTATTAACATACTTCAGGAATTATGCTATTCATAACATACATATAATTACTGGATTGTCACTTGAACTGTCAGGCTACATTACTTCTTTCTCATCAATATCACTAAAGGCGCAGTCCTAACCTGGAGTTGGGCTGGTGCAGTTAAGCCAGAAAAATTTGGCTGGCACAAGGGACACCGTAAAGTATGTTTGGACCACTCTTAGAGAGGCCAGCACACAGATGTGCGTCATCCTCCCTGACCCCAAGAGTAGTCCAAACGTGCTTAATGGTGGCCCTTGTGCTGGCCTAAATGTGCGCCTAAATGTGCTGGTTAGGATTACGCCCTAAGTAAAGAAAGCTAAATATAAGAACATAATACAGTATGCTGTTCCTTACATGTGGTCCCCACAACTTCATGAAATCTTCATCATGTAGGGCAATTGCTTTGTTAAATGTCGTGTTGTGTACTTTATAGATCATCGTACTCCAATTCTGTGCAACATATAAACAACCTGCCTGTCAAAATAATATTAATGCACAAAGTTAAAGAGGTCCCCAAACTGTGTATGATGTGTATGGTATTTCAGCACTTTATGGTGACTTTACATTCTATCAATGCTAAAATCTGAAGTACATTTTAGAGTTCAGTCCAAACTGTGCTCTAGGCCAGTGCAAGTTCCTTGTGCAGACCTCGGACTCGGCTGGGTCAGTGCAAGGACATGCACTGACCCATGAAGGTCAAATTTGGCCTCTGTACCACCCCAGGTGACTGGGGAATTGCCAACCGAGTTTGGCCATCCTGGGGTTTGTGAGGGCGGGGGGAAAGCAGAACAAGGTGGGACAGACCAGCCTGGGGAGGGGGTGGAGCTAGGATCTGGCACTTAGGCTGGATCCTAACCCCTGGCCCTGACATGGTTGGCCCTACACGGGCTGCTGGTATCTGCGCCAGGGATTGTGCTAGCGCAGGTTCAAATAGCCCCATAGAGGGAGCTGGGAATTTACTTGGAATAAAGTGACATAAGTTCCCTTACTCCTAGTTGCGCTACAGCTACCACCTAACAAGGGCTGGACATGGTGCAGGCCAATTGGCCTGCCTATTCCAGCCCTGATTATTATTATTATTTATTAATTCAATGTATAAACCACCTTTCTCCCTGAAGTGCACTCAAAGCAGCTAACATATCTTTAAGATACATAAAAACAATTAAAATAAAACTATAAAATATACAATAAAAGCAAGCAGTAGCAATAAAACAATTAACATATTACATAAATTATTTAAAAAGCATCCATCATCTCCATACAGGGCTTTAAAAGCTTTCTGAAATAAAAATGTTTTGAGCCCTCACAGGAACGTTTGCCATAAAGGAGCTGTTCTTAACTCAAAGGGAGGGAATTTCACAATACTGGTGCCACCACAGAGAAGCCCCTATTTCTGGCCACCATACCCCTAACCTCTCTTAATGGTGGCACAACCAACAAGGCCCTCTCAGATGACCAAAGAGAATGAATTGGACTGTATAGAAGAAAGCAGTCTCTCAAATACACTGGTCCCTAGCCATGTAGTGCTTTCAAGGTCAAAACCAGCACCTTAAATTGGACCCAGAACTGAACTCACAGCCAGTGCAACTGCTGGAGCAACGGTCCAACAGAGTCAAACCACTGTGCTCCAGCAACCACATGAGCCACCGTATTCTGTACTAATTGCAGCTTCCAGACCATCTTGAAGGGCAGACCATATAGAGACTGTTCCAATCTTGATGTCACCATGGCATGGATCACCTTGGCCAGATCTGACTGAAGGCAGATGTGGCTGCAGCTGGAGCACCAGCCGAAGCTGGGCAAAAGCACTCCTGGCCACCACTGACACCAGGACATCCAGGAGCAGCTGTGAATCCAGGATAACCTCCAAGCTGCAAACCTGCTCTTTCAGAGGGTGTGTAACCCCATTCAGAGCAGGGTGATGATCCAGCGCCCTCATTGTGGATTTCTGAACCAGGAGGACCTCTGCCTTGTCTGGATTTAATTTCAGTTTATTAGCCCTTATCCAGACCCAACTGCCTCCAGGCAGCACTCCAGAACCATAAGAGCCACTTTGGTATCTGGTGGGAAGGAGAGAGAGCTGAGTGTCATCAGTATACTGATAACACTCAACTCCAAACCCCTGGATGACCTCTCCAAGCAGTTTCATATAGATATTAAACAGGGACAATATAGAACCCTGTGGCACCCCATATCCCAAGGGCCAGGGTGTCAGACAGAACCACCATCTGGGACCTGTTGGCCAAGAAGGAGTGGAACCAGAACAGTGCCCCCAATCCCCAACTTGGCCAACCAAACATTGGTGCGCTGCCTGGCCAGCTGCAGATTTTCCAGCAAAATCACCAGGAATTGGGCTGCTAAATAAAGCACAAAATATTCTATTTAAATACAGTAAAAACATAGACAAGTTTGTACTGAAGATCTTTTAATGTCAACAGAGGGCTGTTCCGGCATTATGTTGCACACAGGTTCAAGAGGTCTGTACATATGTACACATTTCTATGAGAATTACTTGCAATTCATTTTCAAAATGAACCAGGGACTGAATCCCTGGAAAAAAAATCTAATGGACAGGTTGTGGGAACTGTTCTTTATGAGTTTTCTGTACATATGATAATCTGCAGCATTCTACACTTTCTTATTCTGTGTGTACCCCACTTTTCTCTCAGAAGGACACCCAAGGTGGCTGACAACAATTAAAATACATACAAGATAAAATACATAAAAATCTATCAAATACAAATAAAACTATAAAATAGACAATAAAAACAAAGCAGCAGCAATAAAAACCATCAACTAAAATATAAAATAAATTACTAAAAAACATACCCTCTTATACGGCATCGAAGGCTTTCTGGTATAAAATTGTCTTCAGGACTTGCCGGAAGGTTAACAGTGAAGGAGCAGTGAAGGGGAGGGAATTCAATATTACTGCTGCCACCACCAAGAAGGTCCTTTTCTAGCCGCCCCTCTCTTAATGGCAGCACAACCAAAAGGGCCTTCTCAGATGACCAAAAAGAATAGACTGAACTGTATGGAAGAAGGTGGTCTTTCAAATATGCTGGTCCGAAGCTGTAAGGGGCTTTAAAGGTCAAAACAAGCACCTTAAATTGTGCTCAGAAACAAACCAGCAGCCAGTGCAGCCACCAAAGCAGCAGTCCAACCGTGTCAAACCGCTGCTCTCTAGTAACCACATGAGCTGCTGCATTCTGCACTAGCTGCAACTTCTGAACCATCTTCAAGGGCAGCCCTGTGTAGAGCTTGTTACAATAATCTAATCTAATCTTGGTGTCACCGTGGCATGGACCACTTTGGCCAGATCTAACAGAGGGTGGTACAGCTGCAGCTGGTGCACTAACTGAGGTTGGGCAAAGGCACTCCTAGCCACAGCTGACACCAGGACATCCAGGAGTAGCTGTGAGTCCAGGATAACCCCCAAGCTGCAAACCTGCTCTTTCAGGGGAGTGCAACCCATTCAGGGCAGAATGATAGTCCAGCAATCCCACTGTGGACTTTTGAACTAGAACCTTTGTCTTGTCTGGATATCATTTCAGCTTGTTAGCCCTCACCCAGGTCCCAACTGCCTCCTGACAGCACTCCAGGACCACAACAGCCACTCTGGTATCTGATGGAAATGAGAGAATAAGCTGACTGTCACCAGCATACGGATGGCACCCAACTCCAAATTCCCAGATGATCTCTCCGAGCGGGTTCATATAGGTTTTTAATAACTTGGGGAGACAGTATAGAACCCTGTGGTAACCCCAGGGCCAAGGTGCTGAGCAGGATTCCCCTAGTACCATCATCTGGGATCTGTTGGCCAATTATCTATATTTAGATTGAATACTATGTTCGATCTATATTTGATACTTGATAATACTTTTATTTACCGATTTTTCTAACAACAGTAGTGTGAGCTTAGGAGGTCAATTGTGCCTCTCTGTCATCTCCCTGGGAGGCACAAATGTCTGCTACCTTCCCTTACGTCTGCTGAGTGATAGACAAGGAGACTTGAAGAGAATTGAGGTAACAAGAGGAGGGCTAACAGAGTACTTTCAGGGCACAATCCTGACTTGCGCCAGAACTGCAAGGCCGGCTGGCCTGTGCCATATCCAGCGCACGTTAGGAGGCTTCTGGAGCCTTTCTGAGGCAAGGATACATTTTTGCCCTTGCCCCCGGGTAGGCAGCAGCAGCCCTGATGGGCTTGCTCAGATCTGCGCCTGCTGTTTAGCAGGTGCAGCTCTGAGTAAGCTGCACAACCTGAACCAGGGCCACCCGGCCTGGGGACGGAGGCCTAATGACCGCATCCCAACTCCGCCCCCCTCCCCAGGCCAGCATGCCTCCTTGCTCACCTGCCCCGCAGTTTCTCCCTCCCTCCCCCATACCCAGAACCGACCATGAGAAAGTGCTTCCCTGCACTCACAATGTGGGGCCAACAGAGCAAGACTGGAGGTAGCTATTGTATTGAGAAAAATGGAGTGAATTTCTTTTCTGCCAGGACCCCACTCCTTTCAAGGACTCCTTCAGTGTATATCTGTATATATTTATAATATAATTTTATATATTACCTACCTCTTTCATTGTTGTATTGAATGAAAAGTCCTTCCTGCCATTAACTTCCCACAATATATAATTTGACTCAACAGTACCAATTCGTATCCTGTTCATATATCTGAAAACAACAGAAATACCGTATAATTGCTGATATAAAGCAGTAAAAAGTACTTAAGAGCCAAACCTACAGTCCACCCACTCACCCACCCAGCTGATGCAGCAGTGCCAAAATAGCTAGCACTGTATCCTGTGGTAGTAGTGGGTAGTCCAGAAGGTCTCCTCTGGGTAAGGAATCAATCGGTCTCTTCCCGGGGATCGGGGTGGGTAAGCGTCTGTGGCGCAAGGAAGTCTATTTGGACCTGTCCTAGTTTAATAACTGAGTCTGCATGGACTCATGCCACGGGATTGGATCCAAGAGGGTTAGGATTTGGAGGCTGCTGTTGTCACCAAACTCGCCCCCTTTCCCTACCTGATCCTTCCACCCACCACTGCCCTGTTCCACCCTCCCGCACCCCTGTTGCCACTTGGTTTTGCCCTCTTGCCACTGCCTTCCACCTCCCACAGCATCTTACCTGGATCAGCAAGCAGCTCCAGATCCACTGGCACTGTCAGGAAGGCTCCCGCTTCCCTGCCAGCTTCCCCGGCAGCGTGCTGAGTCGCACGCTGCCAGAGCACCTTTTATGACTGGCACTGACAGCACCAACAGAAGTGGGGCTGTGATGATGCATGGCCTCAAAGGATTGGGCCGTAAGCATACTATTCGATTTCTGATTCAGCATACCACTGCTACTGCTCCAACACATATCTTCAAAGTTTGATCAACAGCTCTCCTTTGTCAAATAGAGCAGAGAGGGCTCAGTTTCCAGAGGAGAACTTGTAACCCTCTCCTCCTCTACTGCTTTCCCCCTCTCTCCCAGTTGCTTTCTCCCAGATCCATGTTTCTATTGCAGAGAAAATGTTAAGTGAGAAACATGTCTACTGCATGCTTCTACTGCAATAAAAATAACAACCTTCTTCCCATTCATCAGTTTTGTCTTGGATCTCAAGCCCAACCAATGGAGGCCTCAAAAGGAGGCTGTTGTCATAGCTGCTGTGGTGCTTGACACTGTGCCTCTGAAAAATCAGATTCCTCCAACAAACTTCCTAGGGTTGTACACTTACAGATGAATTGTGATACCCTTTTAGTCCTCTAAGGGCGCAATCCTAAACTGAAGTTAGGCTGGCATAAGCTAAGTCAGCAAAGTTTGTCCAGCACAAGGGCCACCGCAAAGTATGTTTGGACCACTCTCGGAGTCAGAGAGGCCAGCACACAGACGTGCACTATCTCCCTGACTCCGAGAGTGGTTCAAATGCACTTTACGGTGACCCTTGTGCTGGCCAAACTTTGCTGGTTTAGCTTATGCCGGCATAACTCCAGTTTAGGATTGTGCTCTAAAGCAGTGGCTACCAATGCTTTTTTCACTGGTGTATCCTTTGGCAGACCATTTTCTTAAATTGTACTCCTCATATTAGCAAAATGTTAATACAGGTTGCAATCCTAACCAAATTTCCAGCCCCAGGGTAAGGGCAATGCAGCTCCAAGGTAAGGGAACAAACATTCCCTTACCTTGAGGAGACCTCCGTGACTGTCCCCCACAACTGCAGGATGCAGCACATGCTCCATGGGCAGAGCTATGTCAGTGCTGGAAAGTAGGTTAGGATTGTTACCATAATTGCTGTTAATTCTCATACAGAACGGCCTTGTCAGCCATTATTCAATTCTTTTTTGAGTATCCCTAAAGGTCCTGGCAAGTACTCTTGGGGATACACATACCCCAGGCTGTGAACCACTGCTCTAAAGCAACCCCCCTGTGACTTCCTGGGAATCTGATGTAAACCTCTACGGACTGTAGGAGTGCAAAGAACTCAAATGTTACAAAGACACTATAAGCCTCCAAGGGAAGCCAGAATATGCCCCTGGAGTTTCTCACTGAGAAGCCTGGAGAACAGTATATACTGTGCCGAGAAGGATACCATTTGAGGGACAATAGTAAAGGGACCAACTCCATCATGGGTCTTCCTGTAAATTGTTGATTTTATTCTGCTTTATTTTTATTTCCCAAAGCTCAGCACAACCTAAGTTGATACATATAATAACATGCTACACAAAAACTGAAAAATCTCAACAGAAACCCTTCCTTTATGCTTCCTCTCACCTTTTTAGGTTTTCTGAACTTTTGCTGCCATTATTCTCTTAATGAGGGGCACTCCAGGTCTCACCATGTAACTCTTCCCAATATCACACTCTCTACAGTAGCTATTCGTGACACACATCCTTCTGTCACTTTGTTCTTAACCGTACTCTTCATCATGAAAAGGTTTCCTAAATTAATACAGCTTTTCTATGGATTTCCACAATGCTTCAATACTACTTACATGCCAAGACTAGGACGAAACGGAACTGAATAATGGACATCTATTGGGCATCCATATTCTTTATCAAACACTAGTTGCTGGGGAAAAAAAGAGGTTTAGGATAGATTTTTCCCCTTCTATTTGCATTAATACCTCATCAAAATAACATTTTAATTCTTACCAAATCTTTATCACCAGTTGGCTCCATCAAATATTTCCTAATGAGATAAAAAAGAGGTTTCTCAACCATAATTTAAATTCGGGAAGAATTTACACATATTAAAGAACTACATATATTAAAGAAGCTGCCCAGCACCCTCCCCCCCATCCTAAGCTGCCCAGCTCCCATTGGAGCAGCTGTAGCACAATGGCTACTTAAAAGCTAGGGCCAAATCCATAAGGTTGTGCCTCTATAAGGATGAAGCCAAACACCCCAAAAGTGAATTTCTCACTGTTCAAAAGCCAACTGCACCAGGAGTGTGATAGACTCCCCTACAGGTAAGAATCATCTGTTTGAGGAGACTTTTGCTCATAACTGCTTCCACCAGCAGTTCAGGATATTTCCAGCATGGGCATTAGGAAAGCCTAATAAAGAAACAGACCATTGACAAACCCACTGCTATAAGGTGGAGCCTGCTCGGGGTGGAGCACTGCTCAAGGTGGAGCCTGAGGGGCAGCTGCTCCAGGCGGAGTTCAAAGGGAGGCACAATTTTTGCAATATCAAAAAGTAAATAAGTTATGGTATTTTGAAAATTGCACCCCTTGTCCCAGTGGTGGGATTCAGGGGGTTTGCCCAGGTTCTATAGAACCAGTTGTTAAATGGCTGGGCCCTGCCCACTCGCTTACCTCGGCTGGCTTCGGGTTTTTTTTGGCTCCGGCTATGATGTCATAGAACCAGTTGTTAATTTATTTGAATCCCACCATTGCCTTGTCCCCTCTGTATGACTTCTTTCAACCTGATTTTCCTGTTGTTTCCACCCTCGTTTCCACTCAAATGCCTCCTTACTACACCTGGAGGAACTGGAATTCCTCCAGGTGGGTGAATTGAAATGCCTTGTTCATTAAAGTCTTGGAAAGCCTCCAAAATAGGAAGTGGGCAGTGACGTGACATCATTGCAACTCCGGTTTGTGAAGAGCAGCCTGGAGAGAATGCAGCCATGTGCTGGTGGTGAGTTTGGGAAAAAGCGGGAGGGGTGCAAAATACTTTCTTTTCCCAGGCACATTTTTCATTTGTTACAGTTCTGGACAAACCCAGTGATTAGTCTCCACCCAATAACCCCGAATAAACTCCTTTGGAAGCCTGTCATTTCTATTCCATTGGTTCACAACTCCCCTCCCATGACTCCTACACTTACAAAACTGAACAAACAAATCACACTAGCTATAGAAATTATAATTTTTTTTTGGTTTTATGCAATTATGGGTGCAATCCTAACCAACTTTCCCGCACTGACCTCGCTGTGCCAATGGGCATGTGCTGCATCCTGCAGTTGAGGGCAGTCCCAGAGGCCTCCTCAAGGTAAGGGAATGTTTGTTCCCTTACTTCAGAGCTGCATTGCCCTTACCAAAGTGCTGGAAAGTTGGTTAGGACTGTGCCCTCAAATTGCCAAATTATGGCAATACTGTTTGTATTATCTTTGAGTGTTTATTTTATTTTACATTTTATTTTTATTTTCTGTGTTTTGTGTTTTTCTTAATTTTATAAGAGAATTACAGTTAATGAAGTGCAAGAACTGGCTTCTGCTTTAACCCTCTAAGTGCTTTGACAGCTTTGACAGTGACATGCAGTGAGGTCTAGGCCTAGAGAGGCACATAAATATACACGCACACGCGCTCTCTCTCAATCCACCCCTCTCTGAAAATAAATTTTAAAACTCACCTTTTCCCACTCCAGAGCCACGGAAAACAAGGATTTAAGAGATGCCCCTTTCCTTTGGCAGTTGGGCTGTTGTCCCCCATGGTGCACTGTACAGCAGCAGGCTACCCTGGGCAGGCTCCCTGCTGCTTTTCTTTCTGTATACTAGCGATCTACAACAGGTCTACCTATTGCCTCCTCAGGGCTTGCTTATGCTTTTTTAAATTAGAAGCCAACCATGATTAAATTAGCCAGCCAACCTGCTAACTGGGCAAGAGGCACTTTTTCAAGTGGTGTTCCTCTTATATTTAGCAGGGGGAGAGCAATTGTCCCTCTTCACCCCAGCACAGTGTCTTTCTCGTGGCTGTTGCTGGTGGTGTTCTCCATTCTTTTAGATTGTGAGCCCTTTTGGGACAGGGAGCCATTTAGCTTTATTATTACTATTTGCCTGTAAACCGCTTTGTGAACTTTGTGTTGAAAAGCGGTATATAAATACTAGTGATTGATTGATTGATTGATTGCAGCCAAACCTGCTGAAGCAATTCTGTTTGCTGCCTCCCCAGCACCCTGACACAGTCAGGGTACCTTTTCTTTTTTTCATTGGAAGTCAGCTGCCCTACCTTTTTATTCATTGAATGCCAGCTATGATTTGCAGCCTAACCCACTGTAAACTGCCTTCCTGTATACTAGCTTGTGTGTGCTTGTGCATTGTGCTTGTGTGCTGCTTTAACTCACTAACTGCTGGAGCAGAAAGGAGCTGAGTAGAAAAGCAAAGTACTTTTTTTTTTTTTTTTTTACTTGTTGCGTCCTTGGGCTTTGTATTTTACTTGCTGCTCTGGTGAGGCTCTGCCTTCCCTGACTGCATGCCACTGGTATGTGATAGCAATGGCTAAAGAACCCTTAAACACATAACTTAGTATATTTTTATGTATGAACAAGCTCTAATACATATGTTCCAGGCATGTTGATAACAGAGGGAACAGTTCCATGCTGCAGGAGAAACAAAAAAATTCTGCATCTAGCCCCTGAAATTACGTTGAAGGATTTGGGGCCATTCGTGCACTGCAGGAAAGACAGTTGGAGATGTCAGCTTTGACAGAGCTGCCATCTATTTGTGTGTTTTAAGCATAGGTACCTGACCCAGCCTCTCTCTCCTTCTCACATGTACACACAGCTGATCACCAGGTAGGGTTGACCATTCATTTGTGGGAGCTGAGAGATCTTGGTATGCAGCAGTGTGCACACATCATATTGCTGTGCTGACAACCCTCTATCCTAAATAATGTAAGTGCAACATTTCTATCCATTGTCTGCAATTTGTATACATTTCTTACTGAGGTATAGTGTAGTTAAACTTCTTACAGACTGAAGATTTAGCCCTACAAAATAGGTAAAAAAACCATAATTATACCAATCATACAATTATATGACATAACAATTATATATGGTCCTTAACAATATAAAGACTTAAATGTGAGAGAATTAGATAAGTGAGCACTCATGCATATTATATGCAGTATCATTTCCCCTGCTCTTTATAAGACATTTTGAGGGAGTCTTATATATATATATTTCTGTACAGGTCATTTTTTCATGGATGGAGCATCATGTGCACATTGGTTACGCATTCAGAGTCCACTCTGTACTACACAGTACAGAGATCAAGTAAACGCGGGATGCAGCAAAGTGAACTATGTAGCCCCTAGGCAGACGAGAATTCCCATCCTGTCTCAAAACCAGAGCTTTCTTTTGTACCATCTTTACATAAAGATGGATCTCGGGTGGGCTTCAGGAGTCAGCCGGATGGGCTGGGAAGCCTGGGCCAGTGCCTGATCTGGCTGACCTCTGTTTCTGCTCTTGTTTGAAAACACACTTCTAAAAATCTTCTTGGGTTTTCTACCCAGCTGACCACAACTCATGGCTTGTGAATTAAGAAATCATACAAAACCATAGTTAACTTTGCTTACTCTTCAATGTAAGGGAGTGTTTATTCCTTTACCTTGGAGCTGCATTGCCCTTGTACTAGAACGTTGGTTTGGACTGCTCCCTCTATCCTATTGAAATCAATTCCCAACAGTGCTTATTCATCCCTCCCTCTCTCTCTCTGTTTTGTTGCCTATGTATTTTGATGTGAGAGTTAAACAAGGATGTCCTTTTAAACTTAAAACTTTTACACACTTTAAAAACAGCATCACCAGAAACAGTTCCAGTTTTAAGTGAACCCAGTTTTAAATTAAATTAAGGAAAAGGAGGAGAGAGAAAAATTGAACTTGCCCGTCAACTTGCACGTATATTTTTGGATTGCAACCAACACGAATGTGTGTGAGCTAGAAAAAAGTCAACATTAGCAACATTTAAATATTGTATAATTGATATGTATAATTGATTAAAAAGTCTCCCAAACCAGTAAAAAGATGAGATGTCTACACATTCATCCAAAATTAAGGACAATTGAGATAAAAGTTGTAAGAACTGATACAATGTAGAGGCTGAGAAAATATGCTGGGAGATAAAAAGTTCTAGTTCAAATGTTGCCTTCGTAATGAACTTATTAGGAGCTTGGGGGCTCTAATGCCAGCAGTGTGCATATGCCGACGGCTCTGGGTGTTGCGAACATACCGTAAAGCATGTTTATGACACCCAAGGAGGAGGGAGTGCTGGCACAGGTTGGTGCTGGGCCTTAGTGCCGTGCAGATGCTGCAGAGGTGCCCTGGCATAGGATCCAGCAGTAACCATTTTGGCACTGCTGGAGCTGAGGGAGCTGGTAAATTTAGGATTGGTCTGTAGATGATCTCAGGCAAGCCACTATTATTTCAGTCTTTACTCTCCTCCACCAATAACAAAGGAATATAATGTCCAGCGTCAGAATCACCCAGAGTTTTCCTGGAAACAGTTTCAAGTTGGTCTAGCACGGAGCCATGAGAGGCCATTGACAGGGCTTGCGGTGGTGCCATTCCTGTGCAGCCAGAAGGAGACTCTACTGTCCCTATGGAGCCACACTGCACCTTCCCCTGAACTGGGAGATGCAGGCACAGACTGCTGACAGAGGAGGGGCAAAGCCAACCAGGCAGGTTGAGCCTGCACCATAGGGAACCAGGCAATATGGAGAAGATTTGAAGGGGCAGGAGGGCGGAGACCCAGAAGGGGTGGGGGCCACAAGCAGAGGGATAAGGAGCAGAAGACTGATGATGTGAAGGCTCAAGTTTCAGAGGATGTCAGAGACATGTAGCCTGCTGGATCTCTGGTTTGGGCAGCTGTATTTGGGCTCTGGGATGAATGGAACATAGACTGCTGGAGGAGGACTATGGGTGTAGCCACTCCTGCCCCAGTCTTCTGAGACCTCGCCATGCTCTGCACAAATGCAGATTGAGCGACAGCCCCATGCCAAGGAGAACACTCTGGCTATCTTCCTGCCACCCATCCCAGTCTCCTGAGTAAGAGACCTGGACCTTATAACTTATGAGGGTGGCAGTAGCACAACTACATAATACAATTACAAAAAGGGAGGAGTCCAAAAATTGTGAAAACTGGTTATTTTTGAAAGGATCCTGATGCATTTCAAGCCTCAGGTCTTCTTCTGGGCATGTGAACTCGTTCGAAGACAGAACTCCTCTTATCTACAGACATTGTAAAATTGTTGGTATCCTAAGGGGAAGATCTAATCAGGTTCCCAGACCCAGTCAAGCAAATTTCCTCAGTTCTATTAGATTTATTCAATGCAATATATTTCTTATGGGAAGAAAAAAAACCGTGGGAGATAATATTAGGGAGACATGAGTTGAAACCTCACTGCAAGTTGAAATGTAATAAACTTTGGACTTGGGAATACAATTTGATAAATTTTCTCTAAATAGGGCTTAGGGCAGAGAAGTATGCCCTGTCTTCAATCTCAACACACTAAACCTGCATCCATTGTTTTTTGCTAAATGGCAAGCGAGAGAATATGGAGGATAAATAATATGAAAGTTACATGAAACCATTGGAGTAAGTTATCTGAGGGTTTGGGCTAGGGTACTATCAATACATTAATCAATACACCCAATTCTATATACATCCTTTTTGCCATTTGACAGGCCATGGACAAAATTTGTGTCTGTAATTAATGAAGGGCTGGATGTGGTAAATAAACTGAAATTAAGTTAGTATAAATGAGGTTCTCCTGAACAGTTGATCCATTGACTGGGGGATGGACAAGATTGCATTGCCCTAGAAAGACCAAGTTTACCATTTGTGAATATTCCTAGACCCAGCCTTGCTTCAGGATAACTGGGTAATGGCTGTGGACCAGAACTGATGCACCAATTGCAACCATTTGTGGCTCAATCAGACTTGCCCACTCTGTTTTCTAGCTATAATTCAAGGTGCTAGGTCAAAACAGCAAAGCTGAAAACAACTTCAAAGCTATATTGTTTTCTTTGTCCTATGATGACCTTTGACAGGCATCCATCCCAATACATCAAGGTGGGGGGATTTTGACAGGGAGGGAGCCAATGGCTCCTTAGGAATTGGTTAAAAAAAAAACCCTGTATGTTTTGATTATGTATTTCAAATTGCTTCCCATATTGGGCTGGATAAAAATGGAAAGGGAACAAACACATGTGAAGCTTCTCCCCCTCCCCAGTGTATTTATGGTCTCTAGTCAGATTAGAATTACACTGAAGGTTTGTTATCTGGTGTGAGGAATAGGGTATAGGCTTTGGTCTGTTTCCCCCTTTAAATAAGCTTGTCTTGCTGAAGCTCTACCTCAAGTCTGACTCCACTGGAAGTGGTTTGCTCATTGCATCGTATCAGCTATGAAATTTAGGAATATCTTGATTGGTGTAGAGTTTGCTCCTTCAGCAAATGAGATGGAGTGCTTGACTGACCACTGCAATGATTTTGCAAGGCACTTTGCAGATAAAATTGATCATACACACTGCGATTTAGACTCTTGTTCAATTGTTCTGGCAGCTGTCTCCAATCCCAACTTTATGGGTCCTCTTCAACTCATATAGCCTGAGGATGTGGATAGAATCCTCTGGAGCTTATTCATTCCCGCTTGACCCTTGCTCAGTTTGTCTAATATGAGCTGCATGGGCTAGTCTGGCCAATTGGATGGAATCCATTGTGAATAGGAAGGAGCAATACCTAACATCCTGAAGACCACAATTGTGCACCATCTCATTAAAAATAAATCTCTAGATTCTATATTTAAACAATTTAGATAAATTTAAATATTTAAACAATTATCGACCTGTTCCCTATCTTTCTTTCTTGGGGAAGATGATTGAGTGTATTGTGGCAGCTCTAGGGTTTCCTAGAGGAGGTGGACTACCTAGATCCCTTCTAAACTAGCTTCAGACCAGGCTTTGGGAAAGAGAGAGCCATGGTCATACTGATGGATGTCCTTCACCAAGAACTAGATAGACGAAGTGTGTCCTTACTGGACCTGTGCGTCCTGTTGGACCTGGCAGCAGCTTTTGATACCTTCAATCATGGTAACTTTCTGGGTTGGCTGGCTAAATTGGGGCTTAGGGACACTGCTCTCCAGTGATTCCACTCCTTCTTGGCTGACAGATCTCAGATGGTGATGCTGGGGGATGCCTATTCAGCGTCCTGGCATTTATGGTGTGAGATGCCACAGGATGCTATTCTATCCCCCATATTTTTTAACATCTACAGGAAACTGCTAGGGAAGATCTTCTGCGGGTTTGGAGCAGAATGTCAGCAGATGAAACCCAACTCTATATCTCTCCTTGCCATCTTGTTCCAGAAGGTTGAGGAAGTCCTAGGGCAATGCCCTGGGCTTTCTGGATGAAAGCCAATAGGTTGAGATTGAATCCAGAAAAGACTCCTCCCGGTCAGGAAATCATCACAGCAGATACTACATGCAAGTTATCTACCCACTCCTGCCATGGTGTGGCACTCCCCTTGCAAGAATGGGTGTGCAGTTTGGGCATCCTCCTGGATTGGCAGATCTCTCTGGAGCACCAGGTGGCAGCAGGAGCTAGAAATGCATTTGCTCAGTTTTGGCTAATGCACCAACTGTGACTGTACTTGAGCAGATTGGACCTGACATTGATGGTCGTCTAGAACTCTACATGGGGCAACCCTCAAAGATAGTTCAGAAGGTGTAATTAGTGCAGAATGCTGTGGCCCAGGTGATTATTGGGGCTCAGTGGCATGCCTTGCAAGGGGTCCAGGAGATCATGGGCTGGAGCGTCAGTGGAGCCGCCACTGTTCGCTCGCCTCTCTTTTGATGTAGGAAGAGGTTGGAGTGCACTTACATAGAGTCTGGAATGCTAACCTCTGAATTTAGCCCTCACATCCGGCACACATGGGATTTGCTGGTTTCCCAACCCCCAGGGCTCCCTCCTTACCTGACAGGGCTGTCTCTCCAGCCTGACAGTGGGTGTCTCTCCAGCCTCCTTCCTTCTTCAAGAGGCTCTTTTAGGAATGGAGACATTCCTCCCCCCTCCCTCCCCCCTCTCCATTTCTAGAAGACCCTCATGAAAAAGAAGAGTGGAGCAGCACAGTAGGGGGACCCTGTGAGATGAGGGAGTGAGGGGGTGCTGGGACGCAGATTGCTTAAACAATGCAGTGAGCTGCATGCTCTTTTAATGGGCTTCTCTGATTACCTGTGGTAGTGGATGAAGAATCTGGTTAACTGAGTTTGCTGGTTAGCCAAAAGCAAGATAACGTGGTTTTTACTATACATCTTGATACAGTGAACCATTTACCAGATAAAAATGATGAAGGCCCACTAAGGCACAGTACTTGGTAATGGTTTCAACTTGCTGAACTCTTAATATTCAACAAATGTCTTGCAGAAGCAATGCAAAAGTTGTTTAATGGAGGCAAATGTTTAGCCAACAACCAGTCTATGGTCCAATCCTATTCAGGGCTGGCGGGCATGATGCAGAGATGCTGACACATCTGCTGCACCCTGTAGGCTGGCCAGGGACCAGGTGAGGTAGTTAAAGAAAATGTTTACTTACTATACCTCTTCTGCTTCTCACCTGGTCCCCCATGGGCATACTCTATGGGCATAGATCTACGCCAGGTATTTTGCTGATGTAGATTTGAACCACTGCAGAGTGTGCGTCAGCCCGAAAATGGGAGCTCCAGAGTCACATAGACTGCCACCACTGAAATCTGCTCCCTTTCCTTGCCTGATCCCTGCCCTGTCCGGCCCCACCAACATACCTGTGTTAATGGCTGGTCTGTGGCCCACCATTGGTGGCACAGGGCCTACTGACTGTGGAACCCAGCACAGGTCTAGTGGGGTCCGGAGGCTTTTCTGGGTTCCGCAGAGGCCATATGCAACCACCCACAGCCTCTTTGGGCCTCAGAATGACTATTTTGGCAAAAAAAAAATTATTTCTGGAGTTCGGTGAAAACCAGATGTTTTTATGCCCTTATATAAGGCATAAGCTGCACTCTGGTTGGGTCTGGAGGTTGGAGGATGGCGTAAATCACAGGTTTGAATATGAATATGAAGGGTCCAGGTGGGCTGTGTATTTTCAAACCCACAGATAACGCCCACCTGTACATTTAGAAAATAACGTTGAATTGTTGTACAAAATTCTACCTCAGTCAGATATCAACTTGAAAATGGTAGTACATAGGTGTGCTCTTGATAAGAGAATAATTTAACTTTGTAGTCCAATTGTTTGGCTCTGCAAGGTATCTGATATTTGGAGGAGCTGTAGCTCAGTGAGAGAGCACCTGCTTTGCATGAAAAAAAGGTCCCTGGCATCTTCAGGAAGAGCAGAAAGAAATTCATGCCTGAAACCCTGGATAGCCTCTACCGGTTGGTGTTGAAAGCTAGATGGGCCAATGGCCTGACTCAGTGTAAGGTAGTTTCCTATGGTCCCTAATGTATCCAAATTGCAACACATGATGAATAATCCTGAGGTAATGTACCTCCAATATAAACTGTGAATAGGTATACTTTTCCCAGTTGGGTAGGAAAAATGTGGAGTGCAGTATATGCAAAGAACCATTTGCAAGCTATTCTTAACTGATAGGTCACGGTATTTCCTCATATCAGTGGTTCCTAAACAGTAGCTTAGGACCCACCAGTGGCTCATGAGCCAATTTCAGGTGGGTGGCAAAGGACCTAAAGCAGCCATATTGAAAATATGGGAAGATGGGATTCTGGAAAGGGGGAGGGCTGTGTGGTTGTTTGGCTTGTGTCAAGGTTGTAAACAGGCTTTTTTCCTTTCTCATTCACTTTGCTATTGGAAAATGTGAAATAACCCAACTTACTGCTGCATTATCATCACTTCTGGTGTGTCCCGGACAAATTGTCATTCTAAACAGTGGGTCCCAGTGCTCAAAAGTTGAGAACTGCTGCCTTGTATTATACCTTAACAACTCTCTATGTCAACCCATTTCAGCATGACTAATGTCTCAATCAGTAAACATACCCTGTTTTGGGACGTACACGTTCTTCCAGTTGTAGAAGGTTGCATTTGGATTGACATAACACCGCTTGACCTAATCCTAAATGGAAATGCCCCCCACCAGAAGAATACATACTGTAATCTATGTGTGTTTTAAAATGGATCTAAAACAGAGTGCATATGATTTCTTTTTGTTATACTTACATTTTCCACTTTCATATAAGTAATTGACATTGGATTAGTCTGGAGAGAACATTGTTAATCTTGCCTATGCAACGTTGAAATCAAATTCTTGTTGATCCACAAAGACTTTAAATTGAATTTATCTACCAATTTACCTGAAATTCTTTGAGAGCACAATCCGGAGCACATAATGGGCCAGCAGGAGTGTTTTTTGCACTTGTGCCAGCCCAGTGCTGCAAATGCACTGGAAAGTGCATTTGCGACACCTTTGGAAGTGTACCCAGGCCCAGCATCACCTAGGTAAGGCTGGCTGAGCCCAGCCAGTGCAGGGGATTGGGGAGGGCAGGGCAAGGCAGAACAGGGCAGAGGAGGGGAGGTCTGTGAGCAGACCAGCCTGGGGAGGGGAGTAGTGCCAGGATCTGGCACTTGGGCCAGATCCTAACCCCTGTCTCGAGCAGCCTGCCCTGGCCCCAATCCAGGCTGCTTTTATTTGTGTGCTGATTTTGGAAGTGCAGATCCCAGTAGCCCCATTCAGGCTGCTGCCATGTTACCTGGGGGAAGGGCAGTGATGTCATGCAGGGAGAACGCGGGGGAACTCAGTTCCACTAGTTAAAATTAGGGCTGACTCCGCCCACTTCACTCTCCCTCCTCCCCCCTCCCAATTCCTCTGCAAAGAGCTTTTCTTCTTGGTTGGCCGGCACTCAGAGGGTTAAAGGGAGCGACTCCAGATTCCTAGGGGTGCGAAGGCAGTGATGTCATTCAGGGGGAACGGACCAGAACGGGCATTCCGGATCCTAACGGGCTCCGTGGCTGGTTCCGGGTTCCCGACAAGTGCCAATCAAAAGTGAGTTCCTGTTCCTAAATCATTTGAATGACACCACTGGGGAAGGGGAATTGATTGCATTGCAGCCAGCCCCAAAACTGGCCTGACTAGTCTAGCTCGGGGCATAATACACACGGCTAACTGGACTTTTGGGGGGGAAAAGCCTATTAAGCTACTGGGTTACATCCCAATCAGCGCCTCCACTGTCAGGATCTCCCTCTATGAATGGAAGCTCCTTTTCTGAATATAAGGCGCATTCTGCTTGGGCAAGAGGACCTTATGCAAGTGGAAGGAATCCTGGCATGATCACTCCTATTCACAGATCACTCCTCTACTTCTTCTTCCCTTAATGGCAGAAACTCTAGTTGGGATGCTATGCATTGTTTTTTCCATCATGTGTTTTAAAACACATGTTCCACATGTGTTCCATCATGTGTTCTTTTTTGAACATTTTCTTAATTATACAGCTACAGAATGAGTTGTTTCCCCATGCTGCATGACTAGGAGGATGTTTGTGCAATAAAACATCCCTGCTTCCTCCTTCAGCCCCGATGCAGACCCTACTAAGCCTGTCCTAAGTATAATGGAATCCTCCAGTAAGGGTTCGATAGGCACAAGGGGAGGGAAGGAGGCAGTTATTGCCTCTGCTCAATTTCGGACCTACAGAGGGTGACAGGACACCATAGGAATTCTGATCCTTTTTCTGAGATTCTCGAGATTTTTCTGAAACAAAAGATACTGTCCTTGCCTTTCTACCACAAATTTGCTTTCTTTCTGTGAATTTCTGTTAGCTGCATCTCTTGTAGCAGTGGTCTTCAACTTTTTTCATGCTGCGACCCCAATAAATAACTGAAGTATGAGATAGGGGACCCATCGCCAATCCTGCCCCCCTCCTGGCACCTGATATGCCCCATTGCCACCCACCTCCTGCCCCATTTCCCCTTGTGTCTTCACAACAACTCTGTGGCAACCTTTCAAAGCCTGTGCAAGAGAGGATTGAGTCCACTCCAACCATGGTACTGCCTTATCAAAATTGAATTCTTCATAGAATCCTGCACAGCCTCTTCTTGCTGTCTTGCCCTGCAGCTCCTAAGGCCATCCTTGCCTTGGCACATGGTACAATCAGTACCATGATTGGAGTGGATTCAATCCTCTCTTGCATAGGCTTTGAAAGGTTGCCATGACCCCCCAAAATGAGGCTTCGCAACCCTTTTTGGGTTCCGACCCACAGGTTGAAGAACATTGTCTTGGAGGATGTTCCAATACCTTCAGAGCAATAGGTGGGGTCGTACTACTTGAATCACCCTCTCCAGGAGGAGAGGCGACTCCTCTCTCCAAGAAAGACTGAAGGAACAGCGCAACCTCCCACAACTGTATCTGTACCTGCTAGCAAAAGATTGAATTATTCACTGTGTGGCAGTTGCCCTCCTGGACCCCTTTGCACACCAGTTGTGACCCCCAAATCTGCAGCTTCCAGATCTGTCACTGCTGGGAATCTGGCCAGTGTCCAGCTTTTTGTCTTTGGCAAGAAAATAAAGGATTACCCTGAGAAAGGCCTTTGAGGCAAGCTAGAGACCCTGGAAAATCCTAACTGAGTTGCAGGGCAAGAGAAGGAGCAGGCCCAGGATTTGAGCAGGGAGGGGAATTGGAGTCACATATGAGAAAAACTAGATAGGGCAAAAAGTACTTCCCAGGAGCCCACACCTACTGTCTTGTCCTGCTAGTGAGTGGGATCCTTCTGGGAAATCTGAGGGTGCAGTGTAGCAGCTCGGGTCAAGTTGAGCTGCAAGGTCTCGGTCAGCTCATGCAGTTAATCTGCTGTAACGGGGCTCTGGCTCAGAGCCTTTTAAGCATGTCCCTTGCCTAACTATCCATTGACCCTCTGCAGGAAGTGGGGAGAACCACTATTCAGTGTGCTGAAGCTCCCAGGATCAAGCATAGTGCAAGTAAGTTTACCTTGTTCTCCTCTCTCTCTCTCTCTCTGTACCTGGGTGGGCTCTGGTCTCATGACAGACTGCTAGAGGGAGGAACACATGTGGTCTGACAGGAGCCTGTGGTTGGCAATGCCTATTTTTTCAAGCTCTCTTTTGGTCTAGATGTGTTTGGCGGTGGAGTAAATGAGAAAGGGGTGGGGTGCAGGGCAGGACAAAGTGGAGCCAGCACCATTGGATCCCAAATCTCCATCCCAGGCCAGATCCACCCACAGTGGCTCCTCAGAACTACAACAGATACAGAGCTGGCGTAGCTCTGAGGAGCCCAGTAGGGAACTGTGCAGTGGCCAGGACATTTGAGTAAGTCCTACACCTCTCGACTAGCTGCTCCAACAGGACATGTGTTCGTTGCAGTGGACATTGCCCCATTGGCCCTGTATCCAATGCACCATCTTCACATAGGATTGGGCTGTCTATGAGCATAGTAAAATGATCTGGAGTGCAGCTTCAAGAGGACACTCCAGAACGTTTGGAGTAGTGAGTTCTCTTGCACCACTAGGCAGCATCATGCAACTTGAATCACCTTCTCCAGGGGGATGGGCTGCCCCACACTCCTGGATCAACTCTGCCAAATGGCTGAGAACTCCTTGGCACTCATCTTTTTTCCCAATTGCTCATTCCCTCATTCCCTTCCCCTTTCCGGCTTCTCTGCTTGTGGGGTTCTGCCAGCAGCCAATCTGTGCCCTGCTGCTGCTGGTGTGCTGCTTTCTAGCTGCTGCACCAGCATCTGTGCAGCCACCGCCAGAGGAGGGGCTTCTGTGAAGGCAGAGCTGTCTTGTACTGGTGGTACTCCGGCATTTTGGAAGCATAGGATTGGGCCATGAGGCTGAAATACTCAAATCTAGGCACACCAGATCCCAACATGAACCACTTTTACACTCTGTGGCCCTGATCCAGAGCACTGCATGTGCGACTGACTGCTCTGTTCAGTGGCATTACTATTCAATTACCAAAAACTGGCGGTTCAATCATGATACTCACATTGCTCTTGTGTAATTGAACACCTCTGAGTAATCCAGATCATGATAAAATGTAATTGTCTACAAAACAATAGAGAACAATAAACATTAGCAAGTTAGGTCATTATCTCTCAGCCTCACCCAACTCACCTACAGAGTTGTTGTGAGGACAGAAGGAACAATATATACCACCCTGAGCTCCTTGGAGGAAGGATGGTAAAAACATGTGAAAAACAAACAAGTTGAGGAAACATCGGTTACTACAGAGACAGTGACTTAAAAAATGCAGTCCCCTGCCTTTGCATATTGAGGCTGCAACCTTATACACATTTCTGTGGGATAGGAGGAAGTTGGGCAGCCTGATTCAAATCATGACATGTGCCGATGCAAGCTCCCTGTGCAGGCTCCCAAGTATTGCAGACATGCCTTAAAGCATGTTTGTGCTGACCCAGGGGCCACCAGATCCTGTCCCTGAACTGACTAAGCAAGGTAGATTTGCATTGGGCAGCACAGGGGCTGGGAGAGGGTGGTAGGAGAGCATTCCAAGAGTAGGGAGGAGGAGTTTCTGGGCAGAGAGAGGGGATCCGGCCTGGGAGAGGGGTGGGATTGGTGGTGCAGTGCACACAGTATCCTAATTTCTGACAGCTACTTTGGATTTAAAATGGGATAGTGGGAAATTACTTCCAGTATTCCATTTTGATTCAGAAGTACCAATTTGTTAATCCATGCAAGTTTAAAAATAAATGTAATTTATTAAAAAGTGGGTCTCTCAACCCTATCCAACCCTATTGGGTGGAGTGAGTTACAATCGTGGAAAGCTCTTCTGATTTTTGCAAACTGCAAAACTGATTTTTGGAGACATGAGCAGAGTGCCATCAATGGATATTTTAGAACCGCTGCCACAAACAGCAGTGGTTCCAGAAGCTTGCCAACAGACTCTGCTGCACCTGCTAGCAAAGGTAGGCTATCGGTGATGTAGGAATTGAGTGGAATGGGGCAGAGGATGGGTGGAACCAGGAGGGGGAATTGAGAACTCTGGGGTGTATCAAGGGCAGGCAGAGGGCAGGTATTGGTGGCAATGATGCAATCAATACTCTGTGCCAGCCTTGTGCATGGCCTTGTAACACCTCCTTAGGTCAGTGACTTGTGCCAGCCAAGTTCATTAATTTTAAAATGCTGAACCAGGCAACTAGAGGTCCTAGGAAAGTGGGAGTTTGAATGGAATGACTGAACCTCAGCCTAATGCAATCACAGCAATTGTTCAACCCGATTAACTGTTTGGATATAACCATTAAGTCAAACAACTGCTGTGATTGCATTAGGGTGGGGCTCAGTCCAGTGGCGTCATCTACAAATGAACTAACGGAACGCTGGGCGGGACTTACGCGGGGCTTCCACATGATTGGCTGCCTGCCCATTTTGCTCTGCAGCTGCCCTGGCCTCGGGGGGGTGCCTGCTCATCAGGGGAGATGGGGGGTGCGCCGGGTGCCTGGGCGAGCAGCGGGGGGGCGTGCCGACCGAGGCCAGCCCCCCGAGGCCAGCCGTGGAATGAAACGGGCGGGCTGCCAATCACACGGAAGCCCCGCGTAAGTCCCGCCCAGCATTCTGTTAATTCATTTGTAGATGACACCACTGGTTCAGTCATTCCATTCAATTAATTGTTATATCCAGAGGCTTGTTGGCTGTTCTTCTTGATGACACCACTCTATCCAGAGATCTCATCTGACCATTTTTACAGGTATTGGCATAAGTGGTGAAGCTACCTATGGGGCAAGGGGGTGGGGTGCCCCAGGTGCAATCCTCGGGGTGGTGGTGTCACCACTGAACCCCAAATTTCAAAAATAGGGGGATTACGGAGTATTTCCATCATGCTATATACCATGGTATGCATAATTTCAACTGGAATTCAATGAAAAAAATGGGGTATAATAGCTCTATTCTAGCAAATGTTATGGCCAAAAAACAAAAAAACAAAAATAAAACTTATTTTTTTAAAAGAAGAAAATAAAAATTGTGGTTTTTAAAATTGTGGTTTTAAAGAATAATACCATTATGCTGTATACCATTGGATGTGGAATGTCACCAGAAATTCAGTGAAAAAACCCAGAGTGTAATATCTTTATTCTAGCAAATGCTATGGCCAAAAAAACAAAAACCACAAAACAACCCAAAATACAGTACAAATGTCTTATGCAAGGGTGTAAAACATACAGCCTGTGGGCCTGCATGATGAGTCAACGAATTAGGCCTACAGAACCTTTGTATCTGCCCCCACCCCAGTGTTGCTTGCTTTATCTCCTGACTTCCTGTAGCAAGCAAGCAACTCCAGCGCTATTAGTCATATGGGCCAGCAAGGAGTGCTGAGAGTAGGAAATGAAGTTCCCACCAGCAAAGACACAGAGGAAGGCCAGGGCAGGAATGCAGAGCAAGCAAAACCTAGTAAGAAACTAGTGTGTAATGCTCCTAATCATAGACCTTCTTTCTGGCAGAAGTAGTGCTGCTGAAAGGGCAGTTTGTGTGATAATTGGGCTATCCATATCTTGAAAATATTATCAACATTTGCATATTTTCTCTTGTCACTTGTAGCTAATGAATTCCTAGGTAAGAACAAAGTGCTTATTTCTTGTTACTTCCTGCTTAATGATGTCACTTTCTGCTTAATGACTGTGGGGAATAAACATTTGGGGCAAAAATCACATCCGTGATTTGGGGCAGACAAGCTAAAAGTTACTAAGAGGGAGCTGAGAGCTTATGAATTGGAATAGGGGGCTCTCAGAAAGACTGAGAACAGGGTATGAAGCCTGTAATTTGGAGCAAATAGCTAACTCAGAGAATAGTTTTGCTCAGTAGAATGATTCATTAAAAAGAGAGTAGAAGCTTCAAACATTTGGCAGTAGAAAAATATTTAGGGAGTAGTACAGAACAGAAGCTGAAGCTCATTTACGCACAGGCAGAAGTAGATAGGTGAAGAAGCAAAAAGTAGATAACACGGATGTCTCTGCTAACAAGGTAAGCTAATTGGGGTGAAAAGTTTACAGAAGGTTGTAACAAATTGCGCATGCTTAATGAAATAATATATATTAATTTGTACGCCTCTTGAAGCCCAAAAGCTAATTTGAATGAACATGCGACGTCTGCAAGGGTGGGGGTACATATCAAGGGGAAACATGTAGTAGGCAGATGGGAAGGCTGTAACCTCGGAAGTAACTTAGCCAATGGTGAAAATGAGGAGGGGCTGTGCACAGAATAGGGTCTATATAGTTTGTGGTTATGTATTGTTCTAGGTAGCGTGGTGGCGCAGCGGGTTAAGCCTCTACTGCTGGGCTTTCCGACCGGAAGTTTGGTAGTTCAAGACTGCATGACGGAGTGAGCTCCCGTTGCTTGTCCCAGCTTCTGCCAACCTAGCAGTTTGAAAGCACCTAAATGCAAGTAGATAAATAGGGACCACTTCGGTGGGAAGGGAACGGCGTTCTGTGCGCTACGGTGTATAGTCATGCCTGCCACATGCCCACGGAAGCTTGTCCTCGGACAAAATGCTGGCTCTACAGGCTTTGAAACAGAGATGAGCACTGCCCCCTACAGTCGGTCACGACTAGACCATTCGGTCGTGGGGAAACCTTTACCTTTTTTTATTGTTCGAGAAGGTGAGTCAGAGGGACCCTGGTCCATTCAGGGGGAATGGACAGTGTGCATTTGTTCAAACTTGGTGCTGGATGTCTGACATCCCCTTTGAAGCACTGAGGCTTGGCCGGGGGGGGGGCGGGGAGGCACTCTGAACAATTTGGCACACTGGTGGTGATTGGTCAGTGGGATCCACACACACCTCGTTTGGTCAAGGGGGATTAAACCATTCTTGCAACTGGGCACTCTGGTGTCTGGCCAGTGGGGTCAGGCACCTGGCGGGTTGGGGGCCCCCCGCGTTCCTAACATGACATAACTTCTGGTCTTCAGCAGCCACAATGAATGCTAACTGGACCTCTGTATGAAATGAGTTTTACACCCCTGGTCTTATGTAACAGAAAGGAGATTTTCTTAACTCAAAAGAAGATATTAGTAACACCTTCAGGTAGGGGTGCGTGTGCGTGTGCGTGAGAGAGAGAGAGAGAATATTAATGACCAAAATTTTGGCAATTGTGGTTTTTAGGAATAATAACATGTTATATATCATTCAGGGTGCAATCCTAACCAACTTTCCAGCACTGCCATAGCTATGCCAATGGGGCATGTGCAGCATCCTGCAGTGGAGCTGTAGCCACGGAGGGCTCCTCAAGGCCTCAAGGAAATGTTTGTTTCCTTAGACCAGAGCTGCATTGCCCTTACCCTGTGCTGGAAAGTTGGTTAGGATTGCGCCCTCAGTGTGTAACTTGAGGCAGAATGTAATGAAAGAAATCTTATTGAATTATCTGTGTACTATCAGAAGTTAATAGTCCAGCAATTTTCAACCAGTGTGCCGTAGCACACTGGTATGCCACAAATGGTCTGCAGGTGTGCCACTGGCGTTTGGGGGAGGGTCATTTATTAATAGGACCATTGGAGATCGGAGATGTGAGCTCCCTGCTGGCACAAAAAATGATGGTATGCCTTGACAATTTTAGTGCCTTGTCAGTGTGCCCATGATATGAAAATGGTTGAAAAAACTAGGAATTCCTTACCTGGGAATCTCCTATTCTGGGGTGAGGAAAGGGGGGGCATTCTGAACCAATGGGAATGCCCCTCACTCCGGAAGGCAGGGTTGGATTCTCAGATCTTGCTCCTCATTGGTGGGAGGGCATACTCCCAGTCCAGTTCAACGAGCTGGAAAACCTTCACCACCACACCACGCTACTCGATCCCACTGATGTCGACTGACTCCATGCGTGCGATAGTCACTGCATTGCTACTAATGAACTCAAACACAGTAGAACACTAACTGACAACAGTAACAGGTGCCCAAAGGCAACAGGTAAACTAGTAAAAAGGGAGGAGGAGAAGAATTATCTGAAACATCCCCTCCCTCTAACTTGTGCTGCTGGCCTCCCACTAGTCCACCCGCCAAGCCTGAACTGTGGCGGGACGAATGCCCCCCCTTTCCTCACCCCAGAATAGGAGATTCCCAGGTAAGGAATTCCTAGTTTTCTCTGGGATGAGGAAAGGGGGGGCATTCTGAACCAATGGGATGTACCAGAGCAGTACTGAAGGGGTGGGTCAGGCGAGGCAGCACGCCTAATCCCTAACCACCTTCTGCAGCACTCTTCTCCCAAAGCGTGCCTCAGCCGAGGCCAAGGAATCTACCTTGTAATGCTTCGTGAACGAGTGCACCGAAGCCCATGTGGCAGCCCCGGCATATGTCCCCCAGGGATACCTGCCCCTCAAAGGCTGCGGAGGTCACCGCCCCCCACACCAAGTGTGTCAAACTGCCCTCTGGAGCCTGCTTCGCCACTGCCTCATATGCCATTGCAATCACACCCCTTAGCCAACGTGCCAGGGACTGGGAAGTGGCCCGCTTTCCCTTAGATGCCCCGGTAGAGGAAACAAAGAGAGCCTTGGTCTGTCTAAAGGCCTTTGAACGCTCAGTGTAGAACCGCAAGGCCCTACGAACATCCAAAGTATGCCACTGCTTTTCCCTCTGATGTACCGGGTTGGGGCAGAAAGAGGGGAGAACCAGCTCCTGGGACCTGTGGAACACCGAGTAGATCTTTGGAACAAAGGAGGGGTCTGGCCTAAGTACCACCCAGTCCTTATGAAATATACAGAGATTAGGGTTTGTAGAGAGGGCCCCTAACTCGGAAACCCTCCTAGCCGATGTAATGGCTACTAGAAAGGCCATTTTATACAACTGCTCCTTAAGCTCCACCATAGCCAAGGGTTCAAATGGCTTACCTGTAAGAGCGTTAAAGGACCCAGTTGAGATTCCAATTAGGGTACCTATGCACCGTGGGAGGGTTTAGCAAAGACACTCCCCAAAGGAAGCGCTTTACATGAAGATGGGAAGAAATGATAACCCCTTTCCCCGCTCCCAGGATGCTGTTCAAGGTAGCCACTTGCCTTTTTAAGGTACTGGTGCTGAGCCCCTTCCAGAATCCATCCTGCAGGATTTCCAGGACGTGCCGAATCTTGGGCTTGGTTTCATTTAGTCTCTTGCCCTTGCGCCAATAGGCAAATTTCTTCCAGGACCTATTATAGATACTCTTAGTAGAAGCCTTGCATGATGCTAGCATTGTGTCTAGGACCGCACTCGAGTATCCGCATTTCTGAAGAGCCTGCTGCTCAACCTCCAGGCCGTCAGCTGGAACATCTCTGGCCTGGGGTGCAGCAGGGGCCCCTGAGATAGGAGATCTGGACACAGTGGGAGGGTCCAGCAGCTCTGAATAGAAAGGTGAATCAATTCTGGAAACCATGGCCTGTGGGGCCACCGAGGTGCCACCAGAACCACTTCTGCCTGAAGCGTCTTCACTCTGTGGAGGACTAGAGGCAGTAGCACCACCGGGGGAAAAACGTAGAGAAACATCTGTGGCCATCTCGCTGTTAGCACGTCCACTCCCTCAGCTTCCTGTTCTGCCACACGAGACATAAACCTCGGGAGCTGGCTGTTATCTGCAGACACAAGAAGATCCATCTGAGGCATCCCAAATCTCTTGACAATTTCCTGAAAGACTTCTGGATTTAGTCTCAAATCTGACTCTCTGAGCGATCCTTTGCTGAGCCAGTCTGCAGAGACATTGTCTACGCCCGCCAGGTGCTCTGCCCGAATAGATGCCAAGTGTAGCTCTGCCCAGGACATCAGACGGACTGCCTCCTGGTGTAGCTGGGGAGACCTGGTCCCTCCCTGCCGGTTCACATATGCCTTTGCCAACATATTGTCCGTACTCACTAGGACATGCTAGCCTTCCAGGCTGTCTTGGAATCTCTCCAGCGCTAGGCAAATCGCCTGGAGTTCCAGGAAGTTGATGCTGTGTGTCATTTCCTTCTCGCTCCACTCGCCCTGGCAGATGTCGCCTTGAGGATGAGCCCCCCAGGCGAGCAGACTCGCATCTGCGGTCACGATCATCCTCTCTGGAAGTATCAGATTCACTCACGGGAAGTCTGTTTTCCTCCATCCACCAACGAAGGCTGTTCCACACAGATGTCATCAGGAGAATCTGCATATGGTCTCTCTTCTCTATCCACCTCTGGAAAGGGGCTAGAAGGCCCTGTAACGGTCTCATGTGGTATCTAGACCAGTCCACTACATGAGACCAGTAGACCAGTCCACAGTATGAGACCATCATACCTTGGAAAGATGCTAGGGTCATGAGATCGGACTTGTGGCTGTCGTGCACCGTGCGGGTGAGAGCCAGTAGGGATGTTATCCTGTTTGCCGACAGAGCCACTCTGAATGCTGTGGTATCCAGATGGAAACTGAGGTGTTCTATCTGCGGGGATGGCTCCAAGGCACTCTTGGCAAAGTTGATTACAAAGCCCAGACGTTGAAGGCAAGAAATGGTCTCCTGAAGGCCCCGACGAGTTCCCTCTCTCGTAGCAGCCTTCACCAAAGGATCGTCCAAGTACGGGTAGACAAAAAATGCCCTTCTATCTCAGATGGGCCACAGGTGCTACCAGCAGCCTTGTAAACACCCTGAGAGCAGCTGCTAGCCCGAAAAGCATCACTTGGTGTTGAAAATGCGGCTTGCCGTAAACAAAGTGAAGATACCAGCGGTCGCTCGCTTTGATTGGCACTTGTCGGAAAGGTCGACAGAGGCCTTTCTTTTTCTTGAGGAACCTGTTGAGCCATTTCAACTCTAATATCACCGGCATATCTCCATTCTTGGGTACTAGGAACAGGGTAGAGTAGATCCCTTGTCCGCTCTCCCATTGTGGCACTGGTTATACGGCCTGAATCTCGAGCAGATGTTGAATAGCTCTGAGCTTGGCTAGGTGTTTGACTGTGTTCTTGGAACAGGGAACCTTCCAAAAACATCTGCGAGGCCTTCGAAGGAATTCCAGGGTATACCCTGCTTGCACGGTGTCCAGCACCCATGCATCCAAGGTAACAGACTGCCAGGCGTCTGAGAAATCCAAAAGACGTGCACCAATATTTTCAGAGCACCCTCCTGGCCTGGCGTCATGCTCGCTGATCTTTTGTGGGCTTGGGCTTAGAAGATGGGGATCCCTGATGACAGTTCTTGGAGGAGAAAACGAGGCTTGTGCCACTTGGATCCAAACTTAGATCGGTCCCTGGATTGCCCTTCAGCTCGAAAGGAACGAAACCCCTGGGACTTGGGCGTTTCCTTCTTGCGAGAGGGAAGCACTTTCCGTTTATCTTTGCCCTCAATCAGGAGCAGCTCCAGAGCCTGGCCAAAAAGCCTGGCCCCCTGGAAGGGCACTCCCACAAGTCTTGACTGGGATCCTGCATCCACTTCCCAGTTGCGAAGCCATATGTTATGCCTCGCTACTACACTTGCTGCCATTGCTCTGGCACTGAATTGCAATGTATCAAAAGAGGCATCAGCTGAAAAGGCCGCCGCCAGCGCTATCTTTTTCAGCGAACTCTTTGCCGTGCTGGAGAGTCCTGGCTCAGTCTTGGCCAGCTCCTTCGTCCATTGAAAGGCCACTCTCGCCATGATGGGATTGGCTGTCGCTGCACGGAAAGCATGGGATGAAGCCTGAAAATCCCGTCTCATGGCCGCCTCCACCCACTTGTCACAGGGGTCCCCTTCACCTTCCAACGGGATGACCGCTGTAGATGACAGGGCTGCAATCAGAGGATCGACCACAGGAACCGGCAGAGACGATAGAACCTGCTCCGACAGAGAAAAAAACTTATTAATCAGCCTTTTGATGTGTATAGCGGTGGTATGCGACCTCCATTCCTCATCAAGAACTCACTGAAAAAAGGATGAGAATGGGACAGTAGGTGGCTTACTGGGCCCCTGTGGAAACAGGCCCTGGGAGGAAGAGGCCTTGGGCTCCTCAGGAACACTTTCCAGATTAACCGCCCTGGCCGCCTTGGACAGCATCCTTATAAAGTATTCAGCAGGGAATAGGAGATCATTTTGTTGCCCCTGTTCCCCCTCATCACCGTCCCTCGACAGCTCGCCCTCCTCACGATCAGAACTCATCGATTCGGAGGATGCAGACGAATAAGTGTCACTGGCGGAAGACACCTCCCTTCTCCGTCTTTTATGTGCCCACTTGGCCTTGTCGCTCTTAGAGACCTTACCCTTGCTGCGCCTCCTGCGCCTGTGGGCAGGCTGATCCTCCTCCAAGGAGGGCGCAGAACCAGTGATCGACAGGCCCGCGGGGCTGGGGGATCTGCTGCGCTTTTTGCTCTGTGCTCTGCTCTGCCCCTTACGCTGAGCCATGGCACCCAAGAGCAGCCCCTGCTCCTTGAGCACATCCTTCATTGCCACACGTACCATTTCAGTGATGGCAGATTGGGACACAGACTGGGGCACAGGGGAATCCCCCCCCGGGCTGGGGCTCCCTCCTCCCCCGTATCGTGGGGTGAAGCCGGCCCCCCTCGCTCTGCTGCTCCACCATTTTACCTGAATGTGAAAAGGGTGGGAAAATGACGATCGTGTACTGCGCGATTCCGAAGGCCCTGCTCTTGCTGTTACTCACAATCCGAGGCCTCCGGTTCTCACTGGCCTCCGCGCCACCGCCGCCGCACTCTCAGCTCGGTCGCCATCGGCTCCGGGCCCTAGGCCGCTTGAAGCTCGACTTTCGTGGAGTGTGCGCGGCGACAGCAACGCAGCTGCTCCTCCGCGCACCCCCTTCGCCCACTTCAAAGGCGATGGCTCTGCGCTCGCGGCGGTGGCCCTACAAGGGACCACTCCTCTGCGGTGGTATCAGAGCCTCCACGCTCGTGGCGGTGGCCCAAGGGGACCACTCCTCCGCGGTGGGATCTGGGCCTCCTGGCCCAGCACCTGCGTCCTCTGCTGCAGGCCTGGCCTCTGCGCTCCTCTCCCTGCAGTGCTCACACTGGCAGCAGGCCCCGTCGTCAAGGCAACCAAGCAGGCCTCACAGCCTGTTGCCTCACAGCTGCTGCTATTAACTGGAGCGATCTCCGAAAGGGACAGAAAGGCCAGAGCAGGTGAGGAAAAACAAGAAAGAAAATATGAAGTAAAGAGGAGAAATTAGAAAGAAGAAAATCTTGCGATCTGAGAGCTGAGCTCCACAGAGCTCCAGAAACTACGACCTTGTCCTCCAAAAGGCAGGGCTGGACTGGGAGTGGGATGCCCTCCCACCAATGAGGAGCAAGATCTGAGAATCCGACCCTGCCTTCCGGAGTGAGGGGCTTTCCCATTGGTTCAGAATGCCCCCCCTTTCCTCATCCCAGAGAATAGCTGTTATAGCCAACAGTGCAGGAGAGGAGTGATTTCCATGCAAGGTAAGGCTTCTTGCAAAACTTAGAGATTTGCCCTACCTGTAGAAACGCCTCTGGTTGTGTGTGTGTCATCAAGTTGGCCACTTGTTTTTTGTTGGTTACTAATTTTCTGGGTGACCTGTACAAATAAGGGCCCAATCCTATCCAACTTTCTAGCACCGAAGTAGCTGCGACATTTCTTCAAGGTAAGGGAATAAATGTTCCCTTACCTCGAGGAGGTCTCTCTGCCTGCATCCCCACCCCAGGATGCAGGGCAAACCCCCTTGGCATGGCTACACTGGCTCTGGAAAGTTGGATAGGATTGAGCTCTAAAGTTAATGGGAGTAACATCATATGTGACCTCACCGGGTGACACCAACCCTAGTGACACAAATCCACTTCACTGGTGGGAAGTGTGGGTAGTGTTGGCCACTGGTTTAGATGACTTTTAAAATGTATTCTAAATATCCATTGATAGACTATAGCCTACTATAGTCTATCAGTGGTTATTAACCATAATGGCCACATTGAATCTCTTAGAGCAGGGGCAGTGGTGGGATTCAAATAAATTAACAACCGGTTCTATGTCCTTCAGGGCGGCCGCTGCCTTTCTTCCCTCTCCCAACCTAAAATTAACAACCGGTTCTGCAGAACTGGTGAGAACTGGCTGAATTTCACCACTGGGTAGGAGCAATGGGAGGGAAGAGTCTCTGAGGGACAGAACTCCCCCATTGCTCCTACTAGGAGTGGTTGTGCACCATCCCAAGTGTTTGGGGGGTTGTTGTTGTTTTTAAGCACCCCAGCCGGCACTGCTGCCAGCTCAGGAAACAAAAAAACTTGCTCCAATGGCTCCAAAAGCTGCCCCTTTCTTTTAGTTTTAAAAAGACAGCAATCAGAATCGCTGTTTCAAACAAAAAAAATGTTCAGGGTGGTGTTCAGCCACCCAAGTGTCACTGAAGGAATTGCGGTGACGTGATGACATCACTGCAGTTATTTCTGGGTCACTGGGCTGGATGCCCCCCCCAGCCCAGTCACCCATCACATGTCCCCGTACAACATTATAACGTGTATCCAATTTGGAAACTTGTTGACAACTTCCTTCTGAGGATCAGATGGCAGACACATATTCTGTTCAGTTTTCCTGAAGGCTCCTGAAAAGAGTACCGTATTAGACTGCACTCCAGCAGCCTGATCCCCTACAACATGCTATGTGCACTATTATATAGTGAATACAAGTTCTACTATCCTTAAATCCCTGTTTGGTTTTTGGCATCAGCCTTGCTGAAACCCGTCTCAGAATTGGCTAGATGTTTCTGAACTCCTCTGGAATCTGTGACTGCCCAGCAAACTAGGAGAGTGAAATGCGCCCAGAAATTGGATGCCATGCCAGAGTTCACCTCTCCTTTCACTTAACTATCTTCCTCAGTGTCCAGTGCTACCATTACTGCTGCTTCCTCTAATAGCTGGAGAGGGCATGGTGGTCTCCAAGCATTTCCTCCCCCAGAAGGAGGGTGGCAGCAGAGGCATTACAAGAGCCTGATGGGCACCTGCCCCATGCTATGCCAAGGGGAGGGACTTTTTTTTAAGGAAAGACAAAGCCAGGCACTTCTGCCTCCCAGCTATGCAGTGGAGACTCTGGGATGGGCAGCAGACAGGAGCCACGAGAGGTCATTTTGCAGCACACCTGCAGTGTGGCAGCCATCAGTTTCCTTCTTGCAGGTGTTGCCCAATTTATGCTTCTTTCCACCTGGAGGATTAGAAATGAATTGCCTCTTCTATCCCATGGCCAGGGGTTAAATTACTGTTTAATTATTTTCTTGCTTTTATATTGCAATAGTACTTTTTTTACTGTAAAGAATGGGATGGAAGTGATTCTCTTGCACTGAGAATTTTTCTTGGAAAGTGGTTTATATATATTCTTTATAATCGTAATACTTCTCCCCCTCTTCCAAGCAGGAAACAGATGATGACTAATTAAGGGGCAATTAATCGCTAATGCCCGAGCTACACTGAACAAATGAAATGGTCAGGCACAGTAACCTTTAAAAGCTTCCACAGCATGTTGCACAGAAATTGTGCTTTATTGTACTAAAACTTTACCACAGGTTAGGGGCTCAGTCCTGAGCCCCTCAGCATGGATGGTTCGAGTGTGCCACCCACATTGGTGCCATAAGGCACGTGCCGTGCAGCAAGCTCTCACCACCTGCACTGTGGCACTGTCAGACCCTTGCCGGCTGACCCCTCGCCGGCGTTGTGGAGTTCTGGGCAGGACAGGAGGGTGTTCCTGGGTGGGGGGAGGGGTGGAGTGGGGTTGGGACTGGTGGCGAGCTTTGCCATCAATCCCAACCTCTGTGTAGGGTTGCACGGCTATACATAAGAGGCCCTCGCCTCTGCAGTGGCTAAATATGGGCAGGAGGTGTGGACTGATGGTTGAGCTGCTGGTACTGCCTGAAGCTAAGCAGGAAAGTCTGCGGTTTGCTTTTGGATGGGAGACAAATGCCAGGCTGTGACAAGCTGCAGTACCTGTGGTGGCAGAACAGAGTCGCTGTGGAGCCGATTAGCTCACTGCAAGTGAGAGCTGCGGTGGAGTCTTGGAGGAAAGAAAAAAATGGAGTCGCCCTAATGAGAAGTTTCTTGAAGCTTCCGGACGGTCCAATATGGCCACTGGAAGTCAAGAGAACTCGGAGGAGAAAGTGCGCGCGGCGCGTGTGTGAAACTCCGAGGTGTGAAAGCCTCCGAGGTGAAAGCCATTTTAATCATGCCTTCGTGTTCTGCATATGGGTGCACAAATCGCTGGACGAAAAATGGGATCACTTTCCACAGGTCCGTAAAATCATTGTGATTCGTAGCTGCAGAAAAAAATATTACTTCACAAATAATAATTATATTGTGAAGTAGATATGAAATATTATTACTTCATAAAGTATGCAGCCCTTCACAAACTGAAGTAGATTTGAGGAAAAAATATAAAAATATGAGGGGGGAAAAGGAACTTAATCCACACACAACCTTCAGCCGTTATTTTTCGGATACAAAACGTTTAGTTTGGTTTGAATTTTACACCAAATGTTACGTGCATTGTAGTCAATAAGACTACGGTATAAAAAAGCTGTGCAATCCGTGTTTCCATAGGCAGCAATGGGAAATTCGTTCGGTATGTTCAGTAATATAATTACGCGAAATTAAACCTTGGAATCGCATATCAACTCATAATATGGTTACCACTGATGTTCCTCTACGATCCCACATTGTTATTTTGGTAAGTTTTTACTTCTGGAGTAAATAAATAAGTCCTAAACATCATGCGAAATCCCATTGAAAATCATTGGAATGAGCAATGTTTTGCACATGGCAAGATGGCGGCTAATCCCGCCCCCCGGCTTCAGAAATCGATAACAGAAGTCTATGGGAGGGCAGGGGGTTGGGTGGAGTATGTGAGGAAGCCAGCCGGCAAAGAATGGAATACGACCTTGAGGACCTGACCAGGCTTGACTTGTGATTGCCTGCTGAGGCTTGATGGCAGGCAGCCAAAGGAGAGAACCACACTGTGAAGGCAATGTCTGGGCCTGAGGATTGGCAGATCATAAGAATACAGTAGATTTTGAAAAAAATGGTGCTTTAGACTAGCCTGCTCATGTAAGCTGCCTTGGGCATTTGCTTTGGCATGGGAAAGGCAGGGTATAAATTCTTCAAATAAATAAAAATAAATAAATACATATCTGGCACAAAGGTGAATAGATTGTTCAACCGTCCATGCCCTTACTGCAGGGAAAGGGGATGAACGTCTCCTTCTCCTGCAGAGCCTGGCTGCCGTGGGATGCAGCAGTAGCCTTCTGGCTACAGCTGCTCACTCGGGTGGCCGGGCAGCTCAGGATTGGGCTGACAGTCTTAAGAAACATTGGAGGAAGACCTTACATGCTGGAATGTAATAATATGGCAATGAGTGATGTGAATTCTCTGAAAAAAGTTAGTGAATAAAGGAGTACAATTTCAGAGAAAAGCATGAAATGAAGCAATCTCATTATGGGGATATACCAGTAGAAACCCTGTCAGAATAATCAATCGGGCTCATGTAAGAACAATAAACTAGGATAGATAAGTAATGCTATAGTATGCAGATATCAATACCGCCACTTACCAAATTCTTAGTGCAGATTCCACGAGCGATTTCATACTGCACAACTTCTTTTTGCCTCAGCAGTCTTGGGTTGTGGATTAAAACATCTGTAGACAAGCCCAGATCTTCCAGAAAGACCATTTGACACCAAAAGGTAATATTTTGTCCCTTGTCCAGATAATAAAACTGAAATTCTATATTGTGTTGAAACGATATGTATGGACAAACTTCTTGTGTAGCACTAAATACTTCCAATCTCATTGGATAGATGTGGCGGGTTATCTGAGTACCAACAATTGTCAACATATATAAATCACCAGAAGGATTTGCATAGAAGATACAGTCTGCTGTGTTGCTTATCCAAACAGGAAGCCTGACAGCGTCTGTCATTCCAAATTTGAAGAAGAAAATATAGTGGTTATCCCTCAACTTTATTATAGCATTTCCATAAGCATCTGCAAAAATGGAAAAAGAATCTAATATTATTTTCATAGATGATATTTCAATGTTAAATTATATTTTAAAAATCACTTTTGTTCAAATGGACCTTTGCACAATTTATCTTCATTATTGCCTTTGACTATATTACCATAGTAGTTGTTTCATCTAAAATTTGCTGAGTATTAATCATTACATGATGGGCTGGCATCATTTGTGATGAAATTATTCCAAGTGAAGCATAGGAAAGAGATAGCCAGCCAACATCCTGCCTGCCAGTTCTGTTCTCTGAAGCAATTTAATGGGAGCCCTAGCAACCCTAAAGATAAAGATAAAGGTTTCCCCAAGACCAAATGGTCTAGTCGTGACCGACTGTAGGGGGCAGTGCTCATCTCCATTTCTAAGCCGAAGAGCCAGCATTTGTCCGATGACACGTTTCCGTGGTCATGTGGCCAGCGTGACTATACACCAAGGTGCACAGAATGCCATTACCTTCCCACCGAAGTGGTACCTATTTATCTACTCAGATTTCTACATGCTTTCGAACTGCTAGGTTGGCAGGAGCTGGGACAAGCAACAGGAGCTCACTCTGTCATGTGGTCTCAAATTGCCAACTTTCTAGTCAGCAGCTCAGCAGTTTAACCCACAGTGCCACCACGTCCACCTAGCAACCCTACAAGATTTTAATAAAGGAATGGTAGGTTTGCTGACTGTTTCCCCCATAAGAAGTTATTTCTTTAGGGTCAGAGGTATTCCATATCTTATAGAAGCCTACACATATCTACTGCCTCCCTGTCTGGAATACTGAGATGGGCATGAGTTTAGTGATTGGGCAGCCAAATCTGTATGTGACGGGGTGGGAGGGGCTGGCAGGGTGGGGCTCCACTCCTCCAGTCAGGTAAATTGATAACATCAAACCTAAGTTACAGAAGGAAGGATTTTTATTTGCTGCCACCATCCCAGGCTACAGAGTCGTGGGGTCATCTGGGAAAAACAGCACAGGAACTCCACATGTGTTCTGCCAGGTTCTGCAATGACAAACCTAATACTGGTATATTTGAAAGCACCCACATCTCCGGTGTGTAGGGACCAATGTTTCAATGTGATAAGCTAGCAATGACTATAATTTTAGCCAAACATCTTAAGGAATTCTGTTAGCTCTTGTTTGCTTTTTTCCACTTGCAAACTTCATGGGTATGTGCATACGTGCGCTTTGATTTGCAAACATGGCAGCTCACCTGTAGGGCATTGCAGGTTATTGTATCCTTTCGATCAAGTCCTTGCTTTATGTACATCCAGCTGAGTTCAGCCTGCTTATACTTTTTCTACCCTCCTTTTTGCTCTCATTTTGTTTACTTCCGTTACTTTGGATTTTTTAAAATAACCAAATTACATTTTGAAGCTTTGCCTGATCCATGTTCAAAAGTAATTCCCAGGGCTGTCACATCAGATTGCCCTGCACATGCTACTGTGGTTTTGATTTTTCATAAAAACCCCAGAGAGTTTGAGCAATCCTGGGAAGGCTTCCTGCCCCTCAATGGCTCCTCTCTACCTGGTCCTCCGTTGCTGGGATGGTAGCAATGGACAGAAATAACCAAGGTTCTTTCTTGTTCAGTTGCTGGTCCAATAAAGTGAAAGCAGAGAGCAGGTAGGGTGCATGAGTGATAACCACTAGGCTCTACTTCCTCAATCTACCTACTTTCTCCCAGTATGATCCATGAGTAGAGTCAGTCTAAAATGGTTTTATTTTTTCGGTGATGGCAGTGTTATCCAAAAGTAAAAATTGGTGAAAGCGGTGTTTTGTGGTTTTATTCAAAAAATTACATTTTGATCAATTTTAAAGCATTTTTATAAATTATAATCTATTTAATATAGGTTGCATACTGACAGCAGATATTGCCATAGGAATAAAAGGCATGACCCCCCCCCCAAAAAAAATCACAACACAAGACAGATGTGTAGGCAAAATGGGTCACCTTCTTTAAACTTAAGGTTTGAGGCAGTTGGCCAACCAGACTGCAGTGATCAATTTCAAAATATAGCGTATCAATTAATCTACACTGTGTATACACTGAACCTAATATTATCCAGCTCAAAGAAACACCAAAACATAGCAATTCCAAGAAACATTTTAAACCCTGAGAATATAGCTACTTACTGCAGGAAAAACATACACCACAACTTAGCACCTTGATGAATTGGTAAATAACTGAAGAAACAGCCACTTAATACAACAGAACTGAACATAGCATTGAAGTGCTTTTGAAAAAACTGCCAACCAAAACAGTTACCACTTTAGATACCTTCTAAAAATAATGCAGCAGCACTGTAAACCAACTTACTTCAAAGACCCTGCAGCCATCGCTGCCAGACAAGCCTTTATAATGCAACAGTATTTTTAAAGGCTGGAGCATGCTCAATAGATTCTAAAGATGCTGAGAGGAGATAGCAGGAGTTCAAGGAATGTAAACAAAGAAAACTGAGAACAAAGCAGTTCTGAGTGCAATTAATGGCCTGCTGGTAAGCACTCAAAATGGCCCAAAGGCTCTTTGCAACACGATCAGCAAGCACTTTAAAAGGTAAACTTCACATTATTTTGTAAATTCAGCAAGATATTGTTTTTTGTGGCTTAGAACCCAATTTCACGTTATATCGCTGTATTTCGCAACTACCATTTTGGACTGCCCCTATCCGTGAAAGCTCCCATTCTCCATGCTATGGTATGGGCACACCAACAAAAGGAAGATGAGCCTGCAAGGGCCAAGCCGCACATTTTATGTAATATATTTGACCATAAAAATAATTTCTAGCTAGACTGGTTTGCATGCACAAATATATTTCTGACCAGTACCAGCCCTACCATGAAGCGGGCTAACCGACCTACTTCACATGGCAGATTTAGGGAAGTGGTGGATTATGAGGTCCTGCCTGTGGGATTCTAGCCCAGATCTATAGGTGCTATCACTTCACCCCGTCTCCCTGCTTTCTTAAGAGGAAAAGGAGGGAGAAATAAAATGCAGCCGAGCCCCCTGCTGTCTGGGCAAAGGGCACAGTGTGGCTGCCCATCTCTGCTGCTGACATTGTTGTCATGCCATGGTGCACAGCAAAAGCAGTCGCCCAGCCAAAGCCAAAGTCCAGAATTGCCCGTTCTCCTTTGGTCCAGATGCTCCTTGGACAACTTCCCCCTCTGTAGATTCATGGTCTGAGCTCAAACAAGAGGCAAGAGTTCTGGCAGAACCCTGTCTGGCTTAAGTCCCATAACAAAAACCTTTACATCTCAGTGAGCCACCAGGAAGTAGCTGGATGACTGGTGACCCTGGTAACATGGACATAACACTATCTGCACCAAGACTTGGAAGCTTCACAAGAGACTGGCAGCTTCTTGCAAGATTGCGTGGCTTACTATCTGAATTGAGAGGGGACTGCTAAGAATGAGGATGCAGCTGCTGGCTAAGCTCTTTGGATTCTAACAGAAAGAAGGAAGTGGATGTTTGGCAATTCTTTCCCTTCCATTTTGATGCTCTAGAAAAGCAATTTTCAACCACTGTGCCGTGGTACATTAGTGTGCCACAAATGCTCAGTAAGTGTGCTGCAGGAGCTTGGGGGAGGGTCGCATATTAGTAGAACAGTGGTGGATGTGAGTCCCTGGACAGCAGTGTGGTGGGCCTTGTCAATTGTCAGAAAACTGATGGTGTGCCTTGACAATTTTAACACCTTCTCAGTGTGGCATGAGATGAAAAACATTGAAAATCGCTGCTCTAGCACAGCCATTCCCGACAGGAGCCATGTGGCCCCCTGGGGAGCCCAAGCACATTTGAAGGAGGCCAAAGACTGAAAACTGTAAGAATGGGATTTTATGTTTATCTGTGTTGTTTGACAGGCCCTGGAACCTGACAAGAGCTCCTAAGGGGCTCTAGAAAACCCCCCACCCCTAAGTTGAGAATGCCTGCTTTAGAAACCATTTTCATCCATATTTATTTTTCATTGATTTCAATGGAGACTCACACCATCTTATACTTTTCGTGTCTGCATTTTCAAAGCAAATTGCATGATGTTTCTATCTAAGAGTAAGTTTAGACAAAGCAGAACCTTCCTTTCCTCCATGGAGTTCTGTCTAATCCCCTTCCAGTGTCCCGCCTTTGCACTGCAAGAGGGATATAATAACTGGGAGGCCTCAATGAAGAACTATAATCCCTGAACATTTCATGCATTTGGGCAGTAAATACGAAAGTTACAAGTATCAAAAAGTTACAAGCATCAAGCATCTATTGAACACCATGTAAAACAATAGGGAATAAAAACCTTTTTGAATAGAAATAAAAAATATATAATATGAATAATACATAGATACTTTGTAAGACACAGCAAGAGTGAAGCAGTGTATCCTATTACATATAGTTATTACTAGAAAGTCAAAATATCAAAATAGATCTCCAACAGCTACTCCTTTCAAATTAATTTCCCCTATTCCAGTTATTCTACTATATTTCCATTAACTTTATTAACCAAATCTGCATATCATTAAATCATTGTTCTCTCTCATATGTTAAAAGTCAATAAGTAGTTTCCAATTGTTCACAAAATGATTACCGACTTCTCTAAATCCTAAGTTTCTTCATTTCTGCAAAATCCAAAACTTTTATCCACTATTCTTCAACCGATGGTATTTCTGTATTTTTCCAGTATTGTGAGTAAAGTATTCTCGCAGCGCTTGTTGTATATAGAAGTAAAGTTTCAGTTTTTGTCCCAAATGTTCATTTCATACCTAACAAAAAGGTTTCAGGTTTTGCAAATCAACTGCATCTGTGTATACATCTGAGTCCAATACTTTTTTGCTTCATTACATATCCAAAAGGATCCAAAAATGCCTTTTGCATTTCCAACATCTATTTGACACATTTTTGTATATTTTTGCTGATTTACTTGGAGTTATATATTACTGCTATATCATCTTGTAAATATTTTCCTTAATATTAATATGTAAAGTAAATTCCAATTGTTTTGATTGTTCTCTTCACCATTGTTCCATTAATAATTCATAACCCACATTTTTGGTCCATGGTATCATATGTTCTTTAACCTGTTCATCTTCTGTCTCAAATTTCAGCAGCAATTTGTGCATTTTAGAAAATACCTGATCCCCTGAATGTAGTTGTGATTCCAATATTGACTCTCCTTTTACAAATCCATATACCCTTTAAATCTCTCCAATATTTGTATATATAGAAACCATTAATAATTAAATCCTTCTTCCAATATTTCTTCTCGTCTTCATTTTACCCCTTGCGAAAAATAAACGTCTGTGTAACAGCTTTCTCTTGAAGAGGTACTGTCACCATAGTGTGCTTCATGTGGTAAGATCCTATTACATCCATTGTGCGCTTCTCCCCCCCGGTCTTCACCCCCTGGGGTCAGGTACCTGTGACAACTAGTAAGTTCCTGGCGCTGGCAAGAACGGGTGGCAGGCACAGATGCGAAGGCAGCCTTGGCTCAGCACAAACGGTTTATTTTTGTCAATGCCTTTACATTCATGCGGCAGTTGCGTCACCCCCCAAGTTGGCATTTAACAGGATCGGCGCCGTCTGTGCAGATGGCTTCCAGGGGGGTACCTCCCCTCTGCAGTGCCTGCCCATCTGCTTGGGGGACCCCCATGTCCCCTGAGTTGCAGTGTCTCCCTGGCCCATGCCACGGCTCCCCAGGGGAGTTGGTCTCTGCCCCCTTGCCCTTTGCCCACCGGGCGAAACAGCCCCGGGTGGCCTTAAGGAACGGAGGCTTGATGCCCCCGGTCAGGCAACCTCCGGGGCTGTCCTAGGCCAAAGGGGGAAGGAGATCCCAGGGGCCTGTGGGCTGAACGTGCTTGCACTCTGCCCTGGACCATCCTTCCCCAGTGCCTGCCAGGCTCCTTATGAGCCAGCTGGCCTGCTTTCCTGGGACTGCCCCTTCTGGGCCTGGATCCAGGCTGAGATCCCACGAGATCTCGGCTGAGGCCAGGCACCGGTCATGCGCCCTGGCCAATCGGGCCTGGTCTTGGTGCTCTGCGGTGCGTGTCCGAGCAGCGCTTTCGCCACCGGCTCACAGCGAGGCCTCTCTGGCTGTGGCTGGGCACTGCTCCCCAGCTGCCGGCCATGTTGCAGGAGGACAGTCGCCTCCCGCCTTGGCTGCGCTGCGCTCTCCCAGATCCCGGTAAATGCGGGCACCCACCAGAGGCTCCTCCTGCCCGGCGGGTGCGCTACAGATCCATAGTGGAATTTTACTATAAAATCTGTTTTTGTATATCTGTTTTTGTATATCTGTAAAATCTGTTTTCCATATCCTCCACAATGCATATTTGACACATGGATTCTTAAATTCCACATTTACTTTTAATTCATCATACCATGCAGATATCCATGCCATCCAAATCTCAAATCATAACCTTCTAATTCCAGCCATCTTCTATTTCGTAACAGCAACCATTCATTCACAAGAAACCACATGCTGCTTAATATATTTTCAGATCAGGCAGCCCTAATTCTCCTCTCTCTTTAGCATCTGGCAAGATCATATATTTTATATTCCCTGCTAACTGGGCAAGAGGCACTTTTTCAAGTTGTGTCCTCTTATATTTAGCAGGGGAAGAATAATTGTCCCTCTTCACCCCTGCACAGTGTCTTTTCTGATGACTATTGTTGGTGGTGTTCTGCACTTTTTAGCACTTTTGGGACAGGGAGCCATTTAACATTATTATTATTATTATTATTATTATTATTATTATTATTATTATTATTATTATTATTATTATTTGCTGGTCAACTGCTTTGTGAACTTCGTGTTGAAAAGCGGTATATAAATACTGCTTGATTATGATTGATGATATTTTACATTTGGTTTCTTCCCTTTCCAAACAAATTTTGATATATCTTTTTTCATTTCTTTAAATGGTGCATCAGATGGTATAGTCAGAAAAAGGAACATTATTTTTGGTAGCGCATTCATCTTAATAACAGATATCTTTCCTAATAAAGATAGCTTCAGCCTTTCCTAACTTGCAGTCTTTTTAAAATTTCTCTCCAAACTTTAATATAGTTATATAACATACAATTCATATTTATCAATACAATACCTAAATATTTAACTTTTTTCCACCTTAAAACCGGTTTTATTCATCAACCCTAACTGATCTTGTATATTCATATTTTCAGTTAATATTTTTGCTTTCTATTTGTTTATCTTAAAACCTGGCCTGGCATGCTGTGGTCCACGGGGTCTCAAAGAGTCAGACACAACTTGGAGACTGAACAACAACCATCTTAAAACCTGCAAATGATCCAAACTCAGTTTAACCATAAGTAACTCAACACTTGTAAAGTTTAAAATACTTTTAAACTGAGTATTAAATCATCTGCAAATGTTCTTAATTTAAATGTTTCATTCTTAACCTGCACACCTTGTATTTTTTAATTGTAATGTCTCTGCCCAGAACTTCCAAAACAAGTATAAACAACCATGGTGATAATGGACATCCTTATGTTCCTTTTTGAATCTCAAATGCTTCAGGGCTCAACCTGAGCCCTCCAGCGCAGGCGGGAGAAATGTACCACCTGCCGCAAACATGCCATAAGACACATCCAGTGTGGGTGGTAAAGGCTTACTGCCTGCCCTGATTCAGCGCCAGGATGGAGCATCCAGAAGCAGCAATGTAGGTCGCTTGTCCCCGGAGTTGCGTGCTGTCTGATGGCCAGGGAGGGCATTCCTGGATGGGCGGGGCGGGTTGGGGCCAGTGGCGACCTTTGCTGCCAGATCCTACCCTCTGTGTCGGGTTGTGCGGCCCAGCATGAAGGCCCTCTCATCTCCCCCAGCAAAATAGCCTACGCAGATGCAAGGAGATCCTTGGCAGGTCACCGAGCTTATCTGGGGGAAGGGGGCGAATGTCCCCTTCTCCTGATGTGCCTCTGGTGACTGCTTGGGATGCAGTGGTAGCTGTTTGGTTACCTCTGCACCCGTGGCAGCCAGGCAACTCAGGACTGGGCTGTTAGTCAATTCTCCATTCACTACTATCTGTGCAACTTACTGACTCTTATCAATTTAATAAAGTACTCTCTGAAGTCCATATCTTCTAAAACCTTAATTAGGAAAGTCCAGTTCAAATTATCAAATGCTGTTTTTACATCTAAAAATATTAGCTGTAATATTTAAAGCTATTTGTTGCTTTAAATAAAAGCTAATTGTTAATCAATACGCTATCAATACGCTATCAAAATATTCCAACGTATCTAATACAATTCTTACATGATCACTCAAATATCTTTTTGGGAGAAAACCACATTGATCTCCATGTATCAAATTTTGTAACATCAGAACTTGGCTGGCGCAGAAGTGTTTCCGGGCCGGCGGGTGGTTGGTTCTGGGGATTTCTGGGTGTGGGGGCTGGCGAGTGTGCCAGCCTGGGGAGGGCGGTGGGTCCATTTAGGCCAAATCCAAGGGCACGTCCCCAGGTCTGATTCAGGCCACACAGCTGCCTCGGTTTCAGGGGGCAGTTCCTAAGACCCCATAGGGGAGCCACGGAGGTGCCCTTTTGCTGGGGAGGCTCCAGTCTCCCTGGAAGTTGCGCTGGATACAGTGCAGGCCTGCCGACCTGCCTGCTCCAGTGCAGCTTAGGATTGGGCTGCCCTTCTTTCTGCTAAAATTGATGTAAATTTCCTATAATCGTTATTCAGCAAAGAACTAGGTCTAAAATATTTTATACTGTTCAAATCTTTCCCTTCTTTCGGTATCAAAGCTACGTTTGCATCCTTCCATGGATACTGGCATTCTTCCTTTTTGTAAAATATCATTCATTGTATTTTTAGTGGTAAGCTTATTGATTCTTCCAAACATTTGTACAACCTTCCTGTCAATCTATCTAGACCTGGAGCCATATCCATTTTGGGGCACAATTCTAACCTGGAGTTAGGCTGGAATAAGTGACTTATGCTGGCCTAGGAATGTTTGGAAAGTGTGTTTTGTTCACTCTCGGAGTGAGCGAGGCCGGCCCATGTCTGTGACTTGTGACTTGTAACTTGTGCCAGCCTAACTCCAGGCTTACTCCATTTAATTATATTTATTGCATCTGCTGTTTCTTTAGGAGTTATTATATCATTTAACCTTTTTTCCAGATACCTTTGGTAAGTTTTGTTTAACAAGATTTTTTTTATTCCTGCCTGTTCTACCTTCTGACTTTTATACAAATTTGTATAGTGATTTACAATTAATTTTGGTACGTCCTCCCATTTTGTATAATTTTTTTCTGCCTTCTGCAATTGGCCTTCTGACATTGTTCTCCTCTCTCTCAGTATGTGAGCCAAGCATTTTCTTAGTTTGTTGGCATGTTCAAAATATCCTTATTTAGTGAACTTCTGTTTCTCTTGTTATCAGTGATAACTGGTGCTGTCAAATTTGAATGTGTTGTGTTACTTTTTTAATCTCCCGGTGTTATTGTCAGCTCTTGTTCTTGTCTTTTAATTTCCTCTTCAATCTTTTGAAACTTAGGGTGCAATCCTAACCACATTTCCAGCACTGACATAGCCATGCCAATGAGGCATGTGCTGCATCCTGTAGTGCAGCAGTAGTCACGGAGGCCTCCTGTGAGTTACCCCAGAGCTGCATTGTCCTTACCCTCGTGCTGGAAATGTGGTTAGGATTGTGCCCTTAATGTGTCTTTTTTCTTCATTTGGGCAGCCCAATCCTAAGCAGCACAGGAGTAGGCAGGTGGGCACTGTATCTAGTGCTGCTTACAGGGAGAATGGAGGCTTCCCGGCGCAAGGGCACATTTGAGCCCTTGCATGAGGGGAGGCACCAGCCTTCCCTAAGGGCTGCTTGGATCTGCACCCAAGAAATCATGGGGAGAAATCAGGGCCACGCAGCCTGGGGATGAGGCTTAGGATTTGACCTTATGGCTGAATCTCAAGCCACCCCCTCCCCAGGCTGGCACACCTGCGGGCCTGCCCACTGCCCGCCTGGGTTCCCACCCCCGCTGGCCTCGGAGCCAGCCGGGCATTTCTTGAAGACAACTCACGTTGTGGTTTAATTTTTTCAAGTAATGAAAATTTAATTTCTGCTATTTTTTTTGACACATTTGCTCTATTGATGTTCCGTGATAAAAATCTATAATCCATACTTAGAGCGCAATCCTACCCAGTGCTGGAATGGCAAGGCTGGCCGGCCAGCGTCATATCCAATGCTGGGTCTAGGAGGCTGGAGCCTCCCTGCAGCAAGGGAGCATGCGCTCCCTTACCATCCCCTATGCGCTCCTCGGATCTGCGCCCGCTAAGGAAACCGCGCAACCTGAATCGGGACCACGTGGCCACTGGAACAGGCCTAGGATTTGGCCTCACGGCCGAATCCAAAGCCCACCCATTTCCCGCCCACATACCGCCCTCCTCCCACCAATCCCTGGGGCGTGCTGTCAGCGCGTCTCCCTTGTGCCGGCCAGCTTTGGCGCCCCCGTGTCAGCGCTCAGCGTGCAGCGCTGGCTCAACCCCATTGTGCCAGTGCTGCGCAGGAGGCAGGATTGCACTGTGTGTATTCATTTCCATTCTGTAATTTTTTGCTGAAATTTAAAAACAACACCTTCTAGTTTTCCCCAACTAAAGACAATTATGTTTTAACATCTCTTTTGTTTTAACATCTCTACTAGGAATGCCTTCCTTTTCCTTAACATTCCTAATGGGATATCTTTCAAAATATGCACACCTTCTATTTCAGGCCAGATTATGAGCACAATCCTATACTGACATTGCGCCGGCGCTGCATGCTTGTGCCAGTCCAGCACTGTCGCAAATGTGCCGTCAAGTGCACCAGCTTTGGCTGGACGGGTGCAGGACTGGCGCAAAAAGCAGCGCCGGCGTTCAAGCGCTGCCACGCCCTTTGGCAGTGCCGGCCGAGCGTCAGCGATGCTTGATCGGCACAAGACCTCACAGGGGGCGTTCCAGAGGTGTGCCGGCGTAACATATCCTAAACTCCGTCCCCGACCAGGGCGGCCCTGACCAGGGCTGCTGCCGTCCACGTTCACCTGCGCCTGCAAAACAGCAGGCACAGATTGGAGCAGCCCCATAGGTTTTGCAAAGGCAAAACCTTCCCTTGTCCTGTGCTGCACTGGTGCTTCCTCCTACTGGGCTTAGGATACAGCCCAGCTGTGCCGGCCTTGTGATGCCGGTGCAGCATAAGATTGGACTGTATAGCATGTCAAAGAATTTTATCTCTTGTTCTTTTTATTACAAAGTCAGTCAGTCAGTCAACAGGTACTTATATACCGCTTTTCAACACGAAGTTCACAAAGCGGTTTACAGGCAAATGGTAATAATAAAGTTAAATGGCTCCCTGTCCCAAAAGGGCTCACAATCTTAAAAAAAAAAAAGGGCAGCCCGCCAGCAACAGCCACTAGAAGACTGTGCAGGGGTGAAGAGGGACAGTTACTCCCCCTGCTAAATATAAGAGGAACACCACTGGAAAAAGTGCCTTTTGCCCAGTTAGCGTACATTCCACGTACATTCCACGTACATTCTTCAGTATTGCATATTGTGAATTAACTCGGTATCACTTATCACTTTTCAAGATCCAGTTCTTTGCAATCCAGATGTAGAGATCCTGCTAAATCTGCAATGTTTTATCCCTTATCTCCTCTCCAGCCAGTTCTGGAACTGCTCTGAATTTAAGTATTCTTTTTCTTCTTGTTTCCTCAGGGCCAGAATATCTTGAATCTTGTCCCCTGCTGCCTCCAAATCTTCCAATTTAGACTTCTGAATTTGCAACTTGTTGTTTATCCCTTGTATCTCATCCTTTGTTTCTTTCTAGGCCATTTCTAAATGGGACAATTCTTGTTTCTACTTTCATCATTTGGCATTTTACTGCACCAAATTTGGCTTCTATCTTACTTTCAAGTCTTGCCTCCATCTTTTTCAATAAGTCTTGAAAAAAACTCTGCTGTCATTTCCTTTATAGGTGATTTTGGGAGTGACTTCCTTTTTTATAGTTGTTCCAAAGTGTTCATTCTTTTCCTTGTTCAAAGATTTCCTTGAAATCTTATTATTTCAATGTTTATACATTCAAAATGGTCTTAAAATTCTGCAGTAATCCAATCTAGATTTCATATATCTGGGCAATACAATTATCCATTAATCAGCAAGCAATGCCTTTATTTCCAGTAGATGTCAGTATTCCTCCAAAATTCCTACAGGTCTTAAAACTCCTATGTGCAGGAACACAAAATGAAGAATTATTTATTCTAATCTTGAGTCCTTCAACCTGGACATGATTCTTCCCAGTAATTTACATTTCATTCCAAAGACCCACAGCCATAGCAGCATTTTCTTTGTTTAAAAAGTCACTAGCAGAAACTTCATAAACATCACTCACTCCACAATTATTCTTTATTATTCTGTCTCACTTCACTGCATAATAGCAATATATAAAATTTTTCACTCCTTTTATTTCTTCTAAGTTTCCTTCTAAGCTTCCTTCTAGGTTTATCTTCATTAGACATTATTCTTCAATCTCAGTTCTGTAAATTACTTTGATTTCAGCTGTTGGCTTTTTCTTTCTTTACTTCTTAATGCAATTCTACACTCTTGCCTAAGCAAAACAAAGCTACGGAAAGAGGAATTTGTAAGCCAAGATTCATCTGATAGTCAAGCCAGTTCACAATCCCTCTCCTCTTGCTCAAATGCCCTAGATCCTCAGATCTAGGTGACCTTGAAATGAGGAAACAAATCAGGGATTGTAATCATGGGGGACTTCAATTATTCGTCATATCGACTGGGTAAACTGGTGCTGTGGTCAAGAAAGAGAGACCGGATTCCTTGATGTGCTGAATGACTGTGCGTTAGGGCAGCTAGTCATGGAGCCCACCAGAGGACAGGTGACTCTGGATTTAATATTGTGTGGTACTCGGGACCTAGTTAGGGATGTAAGCATTACTGAGCCATTGGGGAACAGTGACCATGCTGCGATTGGTTTTGCCATGCAGAAAGGGTGCAGAGCAAATCTGACACAAGAACCCTTGACTTTCGAAGGGCAGATTTCCCTCAGATGAGGTGGTTAGTTAGAAAGAAATTGAAAGGGAAGGTAAAAAGAGTCCAGTCTCTCCAGGCTGCGTGGACGCTATTTAAAATAACAGTAGTAGAGGCACAGCGGAAGTGTATACTGCATAGAAAGAAGGGCTCGACAAGGTCCAGGAGGGTGCCTGCATGTCTGACGAACAAAGTTAGAGAAGCTATAAAGAGCAAGGAAGTTTCTTTCCGTAAATGGAAGTCTTGCCCCAGTGAGGAGAATAAAAAGCAACATAAACACTGGCAAAAGACAAGTAAGAAGGTGATACGGGAGGCCAGGAAAGAGTTTGAGGAACGCATGGCTAGCAACATAAAGGGGAATAATAAAAGCTTCCTCAAATATGTTAGAAGCAGAAAACCTGCCAGAGACGCAGTCGGCCTGCTGGATGGTGAAGGAGGGAAAGAGGAGATAAAAGCGGACTTGGAGATCACAGAGAAATTAAATGAATTCTTTGTGTCCATCTTCACGGCAGAAGAACTTGGGCAGATACCGCAGCCCGAACAGCCCTTCCTAACTAAGCCCTTCCTAACTAAGGAATTAAATCAAATAATGGTTACTAAAGAAGATGTTTTAGATCAAATTGATAAACTACGTATAAATAAGTCACCAGGCCCAGATGGTATACACCCAAGAGTTATTAAGGAACTAAAGAACGAAGTTGCTGACCTCTTAACTAGGGTATGCAACTTGTCCCTTCAAACGGCCATGGTGCCACAGGATTGGAGGATAGCCAATGTCATGCCAATCTTTAACAAAGGGAGAAGGGGGGACCCTGGAAACTACAGGCTGGTCAGCCTAACGTCTGTTCCGGGTAAGATGGTGGAAAGCCTCATCAAAGATAAAATCCCACAACACGTAGAGGAACAAGTATTGCTGAAGGAAAGTCAGCATGGCTTCTGTAAGGGTAAGTCTTGCCTCACGAACCTTTTGGAATTTTTTGAAAAGGTCAACAGGCACGTGGATGTGGGTGAACCTGTGGATATCATATACCTGGATTTTCAGAAGGCGTTTGACACTGTCCCCCACCAAAGGCTGAAGAAACTTCACAGTCAGGGAATACGAGGACAGGTCCTCTTCTGGATTCAGAATTGGTTGAGGGCCAGGAAACAGAGGGTCAATGGGCAATTTTCACAATGGAGAGAGGTGAAAAACGGAGTGCCCCAGGGGTCTGTCTTGGGGCCAGAGCTTTTCAACTTGTTCATAAATGACCTGGAGACAGGGATAAGCAGTGAGGTGGCCAAGTTTGCGGATGACACAAAACTTTTCCAGATGGTGAAGACCGGAAGGGATTGTGAAGAGCTCCAGAAGGATCTCTCCAAGTTGGGGGAATGGGCAGCCAAATGGCAGATGCATTTCAATGTAGACAAGTGTAAAGTGATGCACATTGGGGCAAAAAACCAAAACTTCACCTGTAGGCTGATGGGTTCTGAGCTGTCAGTGACAGCTCAAGAGAGAGATGTTGGGGTGCTGGTGGACAATTCAATGAAGGTGTCGACCCAGTGTGCGGCAGCAATTAAGAAGGCCAATTCCATGCTTGGGGTCATTAAAAAAGGGGTTGAGAATAAAACAGCCAATATTATCATGCCATTGTACAAATTGATGGTAAGACTGCACCTGGAATATTGTGTACAGTTCTGGTTGCCGCACCTCAAAAAGGACATAGTGGAGCTGGAAAAGGTGCAGAAGAGAGTGACAAAAATGATTATGATCCCTTATGAAGAAAGACTGCAGCGTTTGGGGCTCTTCAGCCTAGAAAAAAGGCGCCTGAGGGGGGACATGATTGAGACATACAAAATTATGCACGGAAGGGATAGAGTCGATAGAGGGATGTTCTTTTCCCTCTCTCAAATCACCAGAACCAGGGGGCATCTGCTAAAACTGAGGGTTAGGAGAGTTAAAGCAGATAAAAGGAAGTACTTGTTTACTCAGCGGGTAGTTAATCTGTGGAACTCTTTGCCACAGGAGGTGGTGATGGCATCTGGTCTAGATGCCTTTAAGACGGGATTGGACGGATTTCTGGAAGAAAAGTCCTTTGTGGGCTATAGGCTGGACTAGATGGGCCTTTGGCCTGATGCAGCAGGGCTTTTCTTATGTTCTTATCCTCCCACCTTGGGAGCTAGGGCAGGAGTGAATTGGAAGTCTTGTGGATTTAACTCACCATATACCCTTTCAATCCAGGGGTAGCTTAATTAAATTCATCAGATGCACTCGGCTGACATGCTGAACATTAAGCAAAGTTGTCAGCCAGCGATATTTTCCTCACCGGAAAGCTGCCCATGAATGAAAATCTTATAGTAATGAGTAGCAATAGGAAAAAGCTGTTTTATTTTTCGTGGAGTTCAGTGTTTTCCAGAGTTAGAAGCGCAGAAAGAGGTGATGTGTGTTTTTCAAAATTTACATTATAAACTATAATTGCTTTAAAAGTATACTAGGTATAGTAGGTCATATAAGTGATGGGCAGCGCAATCCTATAGACTGCGCAGCTTCGGTGCAATGGGGTTGCGCCAATGCTGCGCACTTAGCGCTAACGCAGAGGCGCCAATCTGCAACCCCGCGTAAGCACTTGAGCAACAGGACCGTCGGCACTGGCCCTGCTGCGCCCACGCTGAGTCTCTTGCGCCGACCGAAGCCAGTAGGCACGAGGGAGGCTCCATGCTGTGGTGGCACAGGGATTGGAGGGAGGCAGGGCGGGACATGGGCAGACTTGGGAGGTGGCCATATGGCCGCATCCTAAGCCCATCTGTGAGTCTGCGAGGCCCTGATTCGGACTGCGCAGTCTCCTCGGATCTGCGCCTGCTCTTTAGCGGGCGCAGATCTGAGAAGCACATAGGGGTGGCTGCCCATCATGGCAAGGGAGCATTCACCTATACTGCGCTAGGATATGCCGTTGGCCGGCTGGCCTTGCCATTCCAGCGCAGTATAGGATTGCGCCCATAGTGTCAGCAAATGTAGTCATAGTCATGCACAATCCCTTTAAGTAATACATAAAAACTAAATGAAACAATTTTTTGTAGATTTTTGATTTTTTTTATATAAAAATGAGAATTGCAGAAAGCAGTGTTGTGTTTTTATCAGTTTTCTTTCACCTCTACTAATGAGTCAGTTTTTAAATTGCTTATTAAATGGATTAGTTTTCACAATCTCACAAAAATTTTGCACAGAAGCTTCCCTAAGTAAATACCATTACATGATTATACACCCTCACCAAGGACATCACAAGTCACATATCCAAAAGAAGTGAGACTATAGTACTGCACCAGTTTGCACCTGAAAGAATTGCATTACAATTGTGACAGAAAAATGAGTACAGATCCGTACTTTAAAAATCAAGATGACGGAAGTGAAAAAGCAAGAATGGTAGAAAAAGCAAGGCTTGGTAGAAATGTCATCTTGATTTTCAAGAATGAGTGAGCGAGCAAATGGTGACAATATTGGATATAAATAGCTAGAGTAAAACCAGATGTTCTCTCCCTTGCTTCAGCCACAATTACTCTTAAGTCAGTGTTCCTGCCTGTTCAGCATTATCTCTCTACCACCTTTCAGCAAATGCTACACACTTCCTGTGAGGTTTTTCTATAGTTACAACACTATCAATTCTTCTATCAAATTTGTCCTTTCCATTCGCCTCTGCCTCAAATATATACCTTTGGTGGATAAGTTCTTGGTGGATAATGAAGAAAGTAAAAGCCCAAAACAGACAACATAAGAACCCTGCTGGATCAGGCCAAAGGTCCATCTAGTCTAACTTTCTGTATCTCACAGTGGCCCACCAGATGCCTCAGGGAACACATAAGACAGCTAGATACCTGCATCTCGTTTCCACTCCCCTGCATCTGGCATTCTGAGGAATGAAATATGGAGGTTGCACTACCCATCATGGCCTGAAGCCTGTGATGGACTTTTCCTCCAGAAATCTGTCCAGTCCCCTTTTAAAGGCACCCAGGCAAGCAGTTCCACAAATTAATTATCCGCTGGTTAAAAAAGTACTTCCTTTTATCTGTTCTCACACTCCCAACACTCAGGGCGCAATCCAGAGGGAACCCTTGGGCCGATGTCAGATGCTTGCATCAGGCCAACGTCACTAGCGCCAATGCGGGGGTGCCGACTAGCATCCCCACATCAGTACTGGTGCCATTGGGGCAACGCTAGCAGCAGTGCTGGCCCAAGGGCGCTGGCCCAAGACAGCACTGCTAATGCGCCGGCTGAACACAACTGGTGCAAGAGCAGTTCTGGGCAGAGGGAGAGCCGGAGGAACTGGGTGGTAGTGGGGATGCCAGGAGGCATGCCAGCCGGGGAAGAGGGTTTAGGTTGGGATGCGGCTGGTAGGGATGTGGCCTCTGTCTTCAGGCTACGGGGGCCCCCATTTGGGCCACACGGTGTCCTCGGCTCTGTGCCCGCTACACAGCAGGTGCAGATTTGAGGAGCACATAGGGAGGCTCCCCAGCACTCCAAAGCTGTGCTGGATAGAGCACAGGCCCACCTGCCTCACTGTTCCAGAGCAGCTTAGGATTGGGCCCTCAACTTTAGTGGATGTCCTTTGACTCTGATATTGTATGGGGGGAAAAAAAGTGAATATTCACTTTATCCACCCCATGCATAATTTTGTCTCAATCATGTCTTCCCTCAGGTGCCTAGACTGAAGAGCCCCAAACACTGTAGCCTTTTCTCATAAGAGAAGTGACCCAGTCCAGTAGTCATTTTTGTTGCTCCCTTCTGTTGCTCCTCTAGAATTCTAAAAGGTTTGTGAGCCAAGACTTACCCTTACAAAAGCCATGCTGACTTACAGCAATGTTTTTCTATATGTTTCAGAATTTTATCTTTGATGAGGCTTTCTACCATCTTAGGTGGACCAGCCTGTAGTTATCCAAGTCCCCCTCTTCCCTTTTTTAAAGATTGGTGTGACACTTGGTATCCTCCAATCCTCTGCTATCACTGCAGTTTTAAGGGGCAAGTTGCATACTATAGTTAAGAGATTGGCAACTTCGTTTTTCAGTTCCTTATTGAATCTTGGGTGGATGCCATCTGGGCCTGGTGACTTATCAACCTTTTATTTGTTGATAAGGTCTAAAACATCTTCACTTTTAACTTCTATCTGACTCAGGGCACAATCCTACCCAGTGCCAGAATGGCAAGTGCCAGAATGGTCGGAACACCATATCCGACACTGGGTTGGGGAGGCTGGAGCCTTCCCTGTACATGGGGTCCCCAAAGAAAGGCCTTTTATTTGATTCCTTATCCTGGCCTTTCTTTCTACTGGACTGGTTGTCCTTTCTCTTCATGCTTACACTCCTAATTCTCACCCTGCCATTTCTCTTTAACTTCTCCCCTTCATCCCATAAGGATGAGGAGCCCCAAACCAAATGCCACTCAGCTCCTGTTGGCTTTCCCCGAGGTAGTTTAGAAGCTGCTCTGCCACTTTTTAAATGTTATGCATCAGCAGCCTGGTTACATTAATGAATCTAAACCCCTCCTCCCAACACCACCATCTCATCCACACACTGAGACCCATGAGTTCCACTTGCCCACCTGGCCCTGCACATGGGACGGGTAGCACTTCTGAGAATGCTACCTTGGGGGTTCTGGCTTTCAGGCTGCAATCCTATGCACACTTTCCTGGGAGTAAGTCCCATTGAACACAATGGGACTGACTTCTGAGTAGATATGCATAGGATTATGCTGTGAGTCTCCTCCCTAGCAACTTAAATTTGGCCTCCAGGACCTCCCTGGTACATCTGCCAAGATCGTTGGTGATGACATGCACCACAATCGCTACCTCCTCCCCAGCATTCTCTACCAGCTAACAGGTGATGTCTGCAACCTTCTCACCAGGTAGGCAAGCCACAATGTGGTCTTCACATCCATCACAGACTCTTCTCTATGTTCCTGACTATAGAATCACTCACTACAAGCAGCCCCCGACCCCCCTCCTGCCAAGTGACTAGATGCGGGCCTGTCACCGGAAGAAAGGGTCCTTCCTAGGGGATTGTTTCCCTCTGTTCCAGAACGACATCCTACAGCCCTGAGGCTTTGTCCAGCAGCTGAGATGCTGCCCATCTGAGGATAGGACGAAGCCTGCAAGTTCCTGGAAGCCTCACCATGTTCCCTCTCTACCTGCCACTGCTTCTCCAGGTCTGCAACCAAGGCCTCTAGGGAGCAAACCCATTCCCGGAGTGCTTTGAGCTCCTTGAACCGAGGACACACCGAGAACCCAGCCAGAGGCATATAGTCATACATAAGGCACTCTATGCAAAATACTAGATTGTCCCCACCCAACTGCTGGCTGGCTAACTGCATGGCCATGTTTGTATCACAAGTTTGCTGCCCTGCTTCTCAGGGAAAGGGGGGAGTCTGGGGCTCTGGCTTCCACACCATGCTGCTTAACTCCCTTGACTCACACTTTGTCGCAGAGACCAACTTTGTCGCACGAGGCCACTCACGCTCAGGAAAGGCCACAAAATGTGGGATTGACCCAGGATCAGATCTCCCAAGCTTAAAAAATGTAAAACAGCAGTCCAGTTTTGACTACAGCAATGGGGCTGCAGGAGGCAGTGTAAGTCTTTCCTCCAAGCAATTTTCCCTACCTAAGGGCACAATCCAAAGTGTGCCTTTGGACTGATGCTAGCAGCATCGTTGGCCCAAGGGTGCCAGCCGAAGGACGTGCTGTGCTGTTCCTGCACCAACTGAGTTCAGCTGGCACAAAAGTGGTTCTGGGCAGGGGATGGCGGGAGGGTGTTTTTGGGCAGGGCAGGAAGCATGCTGGCACAGGGAGGTGGGTGGAGCTCAAATGCGGCTGTTAAACAGCAGGCACAGATTCGAGAAAACCATAGGCGCGGCTGGCACCTACCCTGGGGTAAGGACACGAATGTGCCCTTGCACCAGGGAGGCTCCAGTCAACTCCTAACCTGTGCTGGATATGGTGCAAGCCCGCCAGCCTTGCCATTCCAGTGCAAGTTAGGATTACACCCTCAATCATTTCTCTCCAGACTATTAGCTGTTTTTGGAGGACAAATGCAAGTACCTCTGTGATGCTTGTATTTCCTTACTGCTAATAACACCATTGCAAGATGATTTAGATTTGCCTAGTATGGAAGAAAATTGGATGTGGACTAATGGCCGCATCCCAGCCCTCCCCCTCACCGGGCTGGCACACCCACTGGCCCACCCAGTTCCTCCCTTCCACCCACCCAGCCTCCTCCCAGAACTGCCCTTGGCAGTGCTCTTGGTCTGACGCTACTGCTAGTGTTGACCCGAGAGCTCTAACGCCAATGTAGGGGTGCCAGTGCGCCCCCAAATTGACACTACGTCCTTTATAGGATTGTACCCTAAGGGTTGCATTAAATGTTAGAAGATGTTATCATGATTTATCATATCTATTTTGGCTTGAATTGTGAATCAGAAAAGTCATGGTTCAAATTCTGCCAATCACGAACTGTCTATATGACCATAAGCAAACCACTCTCTCTTAGCCCAAGCAATGCTTCTCCATCTGAAATATGGCAAAAAATAATAATGACTTATCTAACAAGGTTGTCATAAACCCACACCTTGAAGGAATGTATGTGAAGTAATTATTTTTGATTGCATTGCCTACTGCAGCCGCCCTGCTCTGGACTCTCTAATATATCCTCTCACTGAATGCTGCAGTTCTCAGTTACCCTAGCTTGCTCACAGTTCTTTCTATCACTAAGCCTGCAAGAACTTGTCAGCCAGTGAACAATCAGTTCCAGTTTACACAGCTTCTAAAATGTCTATTAAAATGTGATATACTTTACCAACAATAATTTGATGAATAGTGCTTGTATAATTTGCTGCTGAAAATATCTGATTTGCACCACCTAATTCTAAATAACCATGGATGTCAGTTGCTTGATAAGTATAATAGACTGTATCTTCATCCCATAGCACCATGGTCGTTTTTGTTGAAAACAAGATTTCTAGATGGATGTTTCCAATTACAGGTGGAGACCAGGAAAAGTCTCTCAAGGACCACTGTTGTGTTTCTTCATCATACGAAGCTAAGTATAATACTGTGGTGGGGGTGCACCCAACACACTGTAGCAGCATTATAATCATACTAGGAAGTGAATCATAGGCGACGTTGAGTATTGTAAGATCCGCAGAATAATCTAATTTGAAGTGTTGCTTTAAATTGAAGGTATTTGCCAACAGCTCATACACATCACCAGGAAAACGAAGGTAGACTTCTTTGGCTGTCCAAATGAGTATATCACTTATTGGATATTGCTGTAAAAAAAAAACACCAAATTATGTATGTCATATTTTTAAACCGTTATGCAAAATGCTAATGCTAATACATACCTGCACTTACCATATACTAACTAAAACATACAGGCAGGCTCCCGTATCCATGGATTCAATTATGCATAGATCTGTGCACCTATTAACTGTTTTATGTAGAAGTGCTTGAGGCAAGTGTTTCTTGTTTAATAACCTTCCTTAACTAAAGAGCCAAATGTGCAGGCAATCAGTCTGAAGGCGAGTAACAAGAACCAGGAGTTCCTGCTTCCTGTTAGACTCTCTGCAATGTGCAGGCTACTTTGCTTATCTTTTTCCTTATTTTGGGACACTTTGAACTCTCCACAAGCTCCTCTGCAGGCACACAGCTTACATGGAATGCTATTAATGACCAAATGCAATGCAAAATAATTCCCTTAATACCTTTTTTTCAGTGGGAAAAAAAGGGAATTTCTTACCTGAGAATTCCTGTTCTGGGATGAGGAAAGGGGGGCCATTCGAGACCTCTGGGAATGCCCCTCCTACTCCACGAGGCAGGGCCGGTACAAAGTTCAAGGCGTCTCCCTGTAGGGGGCATCCCAACCCAGTCTGGAATAACGAGCAGGAATCGAGAAAACCCCCAACTGAAAAAGCAACTGGAGAAACACTTAAGCCCCCAAACAGGGACGAAAAACACACAACAAAACAGGCAACAGGTGGAATGGGGAGAGGAAAACACCACAAACCGCCCCCAAACCTATGCCCAAGAAACCTAACTTGGCCTGAGCCTGGTGAGAGGTGCGTCGAAGGGCCCCCCTTTCCTCATCCCAGAACAGGAATTCTCAGGTAAGAAATTCCCTTTTTTCTCTGGGAAGAGGAGTAGGGGGGCCATTCGAGACCTCTGGGATTTACCAGAGCAGCGCAACAGAGGGCGGGACCAGGCGAAGACAAGCCTAGACTCCCACCACCTGCTGCAGCACCCGCCTGCCAAACTTGGCATCAGCAGATGCTGCCACATCCACCTTGTAATGCCTCGTAAAGGTGTGGACCGAGGACCAGGTGGCTGCTCTGCAAATCTCCACCAGGGACTGCACCCCGTCAAAGGCCGCAGACGTAGCCACGCCCCTAACAGAATGGGCTGTGATGCCCTCGGGTGCAGTTTTCCCCAACGAAGTGTAAGCCTCTCCGATGGCCTCTCTGTTCCATCGAGACAGTGCCGACACCGATGCCCGTTTGCCCAAGGAGGCTCCTCTAAAGTTAACGAAAAGGGCCTCCAACTTCCTAAAAGTCTTGGTGCGCTCCACGTAGAACCTGAGAGAACGTCTCACGTCGAGCGTATTATATGCCAAATTTTCTCCCTTCTGTGAGAGGGATTTGGGCAAAAGGACGGCAAAACTATCTCCTGTGCCCTGTGAAAGATGGAATTCACCTTGGGCATGAAACCTGGATCCGGTCTCAGGACCACCCTATCTTTGTGAAAAATACAAAGGTTTGGATTGGTGGACAAAGCCCCAAGCTCAGATACTCTATGGGCAGATGTGACTGCCACCAAAAAGAGTACCTTGAGCGTCAACATCCGAAGGGAGACAGTCGCCAATGGTTCAAAAGCTTTTCCCGTCAGGGCGTTAAGAACTAAATTTAAGTCCCAGGACGGGAAGCGGTGCACTGCGGGGGGATTCAGAAGTGCTACGCCCCTGAGAAACCTCTTAATATGAGGATGAGAGGAGATCCCTCTACCCTTACCAGCCCCCAGAATACTGTTCAGGGCAGCTACTTGGCGCTTTAGGGTGTTAGTGGCCAGACCCTTGTCCAATCCCCCTTGTAGGAACTCCAGGATATGCCGAGTCTTGGGCTTTAGCTCGGGGTACCCCTTCTCCCTGCACCAGAATGCGAACTTTCTCCAGGTCAAATTATAAGCCCTTTTAGTAGATCCCCTTCTGGAAACTAACAGGGTATCCAACACCCCCCTGGAGTAACCCTGCTTACTCAAGGCTTCCCTCTCAACCTCCAGGCAGTGAGGTGGTAGAACTGGGGCCGTGGGTGTAACAGAGGTCCCTGCCTGAGGAGGTCCGCCCTCTCCGGAAGTGGCCACGGTTCCCTGACTGACAATCTTACGAGGTCTGGGAACCACGGTCGACGAGGCCACTGTGGTGCAATCAGTATCATGTCTGATCCCAGGGAACGAAGCCTGCGCAGAAGCTGAGGGAGAAGAGCTATGGGGGGAAAAGCATAAAGCAGGCCCTGCGGCCAGGGCTCCACTAGAGCGTCCACCCCTTCTGCCTGGGGCTCTGGAAATCTTGTGAAAAACCTGGGGAGATGATTGTTCCCCGGTGAGGCAAACAGATCGACAACCGGAATCCTGAACTTCTGGGCCACCAACTGGAACACTTCTGGATGGAGCTGCCACTCCGACTCGAGCAAGGTCTTTCTGCTCAGCCAGTCTGCCGATACGTTCTGGATTCCCGCCAGATGTTCTGCCTTTAAGGACGCCAAATTGGTCTCGGCCCACTTCAGGAGAGTCACAGCTTCTTGATGCAGGGAGCTCGATCTCGTGCCCCCCGTCGGTTGATGTACGCCTTTGCTGAAGTGTTGTCGGTGCGTACCAGGACATGGGCATCCTGAACAAGATGTTGAAACTGCAACAAAGCCAGGCGGATGGCTCGAAGCTCCAGGAAGTTGATGCTGGACGCAGCCTCTTCCGGCGACCAGGTGCCCTGGGCCATGGCGCCCTGCATGTGAGCTCCCCAACCGAGGAGACTGGCATCCGTGGTCAGTACCAGCCGCTGAGGAAGGGCCAGGCTCACCCCTCTGGAAAGACGCTCCTCCTGTAGCCACCAAGAGAGCTCCCGCTTCAGGTCCTGGGAGATGGAGAACTGCCGATGTCGTCGTTGTTCTATGAGACGCTGAAAAGGCAGGAGGAGTCGTTGGAGGGGCCGCATGTGGAAGCGGGCCCAATCCACTAAATCCTGACAGGATACCAGAGTCCCCAGGAGGGAGGCCAGCTCCATCAGATCCTGGTGTTGAGAGTTGATCAGGGTCCGCAGCGTGCTGGAAAGTGCTAATCTGCGCTCCGGGGAGATAGCTGCTCTGAAGGATCGAGTGTCTATCTGGAGTCCCAAGTGCTATATCTCCTGTGAGGGAGACAAAGAGCTCTTCTCTACGTTGATGATGAATCCGAGCTCCTGGAGGAGGCTCACGGTCCTTTGAACATCCTCGATGGCTTGCTGCGCGGATGGGGACTTCACCAAGATGTCGTCCAAATACGGGAAGACCTGTACCCTCTGCTGCCTCAGGAAGGCAACCGGGGCTTGCAACTTGGTGAATACCCTCGGGGCAGTGGAAAGGCCGAATGGGAGGGCCCGATACTGGAAATGCTGAGCCCCGTATGCGAATCGGAGAAAACGTCGATGGCACGGGCGGATCGGTACATGAAGGTAAGCCTCCGACAAATCCAGCGAGGCCATGAAGTCCCCCCGTTCCAGGGCAGCTGCAATGGACCTCCACGACTCCATCCGGAACTTTCTCCTCTTCATCAGGCGATTGAGCCACTTCAAGTCCAAGATGGCCCTCCAGGTCCCATTCTTCTTTGGAACGAGGAAGAGGACCGAATAAACCCTGGTCCCCCTCTGACCTTTGGGAACTGGCTCTATCGCCTTGATGTCGAGGAGGTGCTGAATAGCCTGGGTCTTGAGAAGATGTTTCCGGGGATCTCTGGAGATCGGCACCTTCCAGAAGCGGTTGTGTGGCCTGCATGCCAGATCCAAAGCATAGCCCTGATCGATGGTCTCCAAAATCCAGGCGTCTGATGATATCTCTCGCCAGCGAGGAGCAAAAAAGGACAAACGGCCTCCTATATTTGGCGATGATGCGTCTAGCTTGGCATCACGCGTTTCTGGTCTCCTTCGGAGGTTTGGAGGATCCGGATCCAAAAGAAGTTCTGCGATTCTTGGGTTGATAACGTGGCTTGGACCATCTGGGTTTGGTCCTGTCACGGTCCCTGTTGTTATTGCCGGTCTTGAAAGAACAAAAGGACTGGATCTTGTTGCGCGGAAAATCCCTCTTAGAGGACGGCAGAACCCGACGCTTATCCTTGTCTTCGATCAGCACCTGGTCCAAAGCTTCGCCGAAGAGCTTTGATCCCTGGAAAGGAACTGAGACTAGGCGTGCCTGCGAAGAAGCATCAACCTCCCAATGTCTAAGCCATACGTTTCTGCGGGCTATGACATTGGAGGCCATCGATCTTGCGTTGAGCTGAAGGGCATCAAAGGACGCATCCGCGGAGAAAGCAGTGGCCAGCGATATCTTGCGCAGAGAAGTCTTGATGTGGGTAGGCAGCTTAGGTGTCTTTGCCAATTGGTCAGCCCAAAGGAAAGCAGCACGTGCCATCACCGAGTTTGCCGCCGAAGCCCGGAAGGCACCAGACGCGAACAGAAAATCTCTCTTCATCGCTGCCTCAATCCGCTTATTACATGGATCCTTGGGCCCACCCTCTCCTTCCGATGGGATGACTGCCGAGGAGGAAAGAGCAGCCACGGGAGGATCCACCGAAGGGACTTGCAGAAGCAACATCGCCTGTTCTGGAAGTGTATAAAGCTTGTTGACCACCCGGGAAAGATGTTTAGCAGATCCCGGGCTCTACCATTCAGCTTCCAGGGCCTCCTTGAATTCCTCAGGAAAGGGGGACGCAAGAGGCTTGGAAGGTCCTCTAGGAAAAAGGGCTGTGGAGGAAGCCTTTGAGGTGCCTTGATCTTGAGGCAGCTGCAGATTTAAGGCCTTAGCCGCCTTGGAAATCATGCGGGAGAGGACATCGGCTGGAAAAAGACGGTCCACTTTCTGCTCCTTTGCCTCCTGATCAGAATCCTCAGAGAGCTGTGCTGCATCATTGCTATCAGAGGCTGACAAGGAAAATTCAGAGTCCGAGGACGAGAGCTCCCTCTCTCGCCTACGTCTATGGGCCTTCTTGGCAGATTTGGGGCGGCAGTGACGCAGCTTCCTGGATCTTTTGCCTGAAGGTTTTTGCTCCTCCCCCGACAGGGAAGAAGGGGTTAGAGCAGAATCAGAAAAGGTGAGGGGACTAGGGGAGCGCTTGCGCTTGGCCTTGCCCTGTTTGGGCCCAGTATCCTTTTTGTTGGGAGGAAGGGCACTCGAGGACACCCCTTGAGTGGGACCCTTAGAGAACCCAGCTGCCTCCATAGCCACCCTGAACATCTCATTGAATTTATCTTGAGAGAAGGGAATAGCCGTTGTAGCCATCGGACCCAGGGAGGACCCCCCCTCCTCCTGTGGCAGAGCGGAGGATGTCCCCCCCTCCTGACCCTCTGCCATTACCTTGGTCGCTCAGCAGAAGGCGGGAAAGGGCCTCAAAATGGCGGACAGCCGGGCGTTCTCCTCAGTGCCAAAGGCCTGCTGCTGTCCCAGTGCCTCGCCACAGGCAGGAATGCGTCGCTACCCACCTAAGGGGGGGCGATCGCATGTCACAAGCGAGGAAAAAGACCCTGGGCCTCAGCCACGCGGGATCCAGGTGGCGCGCGTTCGCTCCCTCGATACACGCGCGCCGCCCTCTCACTTGAGCGCCGCCGCGGCGCGTTGGCCTCCGGACGCTCCGACGGCCTCCCTCGAGGGCGCGGACGCGTCCTGACGCTGTGGGGTGGCGGGCGAGGCTCCGGGCCTAAGCTGCACGGAGCCCCAGCGACCGGCCTCCCCGCGCCTTCCTAGCCCTCGCGCAGCGCGAGTGGAGGGCTAGATCGCTTCTGCCGACGCGACGGGCGACCAGGAGGGCCGCACCGCGCGATCGCCCCGTCTGCCTCCTCCCGCACACACACAGGGAAAGGTGAGAGAGGCAGGGAAGCAGAAGACACACGAGGGAGAAAGAAGGAAAAAAGGAAAAAGGTTTGAATTTCTTCAATTACGCCTCAAAACGCTGAGCTCTACGGAGCCAGCCAAAAAACCAGACCTGTCCCTTAAAGAGGCAGAGCCGGACTGGGTTGGGATGCCCCCTACAGGGAGACGCCTCGAACTTTGTACCGGCCCTGCCTCTTGGAGTAGGAGGGGCATTCCCAGAGGTCTCGAATGGCCCCCCTACTCCTCTTCCCAGAGAAGGAGCATTGACTCTCTAAAATTCACAAAGAATGTCTAGAACAGGGGTCTCCCAACTTTTCAGTTAAAGGGCCATATCGTGTATATTTTCGTGGGCCAAAAAAAAATCAGTTTTATAAATGAATTTTAAATGAATTTTAAATGAATGAATGAATGAATGAATGAATGAATGAATGAATCAATCAATCAATCAATCAATCAACAGGTACTTATATACCGCTTTTCAACACGAAGTTCACAAAGCGGTTTACAGGCAAATAGTAATAATAAAGTAATAAAATAATAAAGTAGTAAAATAATAAAGTAATAAATAATAAAGTAATAATAAAGTAATAAATAAGTTTTACTTTGATCTTTTTTGAAATTGATATATGATTCAAAACAAAAGATAAGTGTGACAACTACAAAGAAAAAATGCTGTGAATGAGAAATAATATAATAATAATAATATAATGAGAAATAATTAATAATAATAATAATAATAATAATAATAATAATAATAATAATAATA
>JAJKFI010000018.1:15779874-15790542 GCA_029204185.1 Lerista edwardsae | reverse complement strand
TAATAATAATAATAATAATAATAATAATAATAATAATAATAATAATAATAATAATATAAAATGTCAAATGTTAGCAAAAAAAATTAATTAACAATATTTTTAGTTGCTGTGTGCTGGATAAAATCTTGTGGAGGGCTGGATGTGGCCCCCAGACCATAAGAACATAAAAATGTAAGAAGAGCCCTGCTGAATCAGGCCAAAGACCCATCTAGTCCAATTGTGAGATACACTGTGAGATACTGGGGCCCACCAGATGCCTAAGGACGCACACGAGACAACAAGATGCCTGCATCTTGTTGCCATTCCCCTGTATCTGGCATTCTGAAGTAGCCTACTACTAATGTAAGGAGGTTGCACCACCCATCATGGCCTATAGCCCATGATGGACTTTTCCTCCAGAAATCTGTCCAATCCCCTTTTAAAGGTGCCCATGCCAGATGCCATCACCACCTCCTGTGACAAGGAGTTCCACAGATTAATTACCCACTTGGTAAAAACGTTTTTCCTTTTCTTCATTCCAACTCTCCATTTGTTTGGAGATCCCTGGTCTAGAAGGTCAGCAGTTAGGGCACAGAAAGCCACATTTTCTTCACAGTGGGTCCACATGAATTCACATATATGGTAGCTTTGCTAACTTCCTATCTAGAGGTGGGTAAAAAATCTGCTACATGTAATTACACAGAGACTATGGACAAATGGAATGAATTCTTAACAGGATCTTCAAGATGTAGGTAGGGCAGATTCCCATGCCTGAGCAGGAAAGAAGTATGAAAAAATGAGGCAAACAGAAGTGAAAGTGAGGCAAACAGAAACAGAAGTGAAAAGAGGTACTACAGCATACAGACAAATTACAAATAATCACTTGGTCTAGATGGCATCCTTTCAAGAGTTGTTAAGGAACTCAAAATACAGAATTGTTGATCTGTTGAAAATATGCCCCTTGCCCTTGCCCTTTAAATCCAAGGAGACAGGAACATACTAATGTTAATAGCTGATATATTTTTTTAAAGGGATTCAAGGAGGATCTGGGAAATTATATGCTGACCAGCTTAATAACTATTCCGTGTAAACTAGTAAAAAGCAGAATTAAAGGCAAAATTATGAAGTGTATAGAACAGCGGTTCCCAACCAACCAGGGATATGGAAGCAGGGTATTTTCCCCTAAGGGACATGCCTTGCTTGGATGGCATTGCCGCAATCCCAAAGATAGCACAACTGACAGGACAAAGACAGGCTTCCTGCCTTACTTAGCAGCAGCAGCAGCCTCCAGGGAGTGTGGGGAGCCCTGTGGAAGCATCTGCAGGGCTCCCCAAGCATCCAATTAACTGAAATAAGCTATTGGAAACCACTTTCAAATTTTGATCATAAAACTGGAAGTGGTTTCCGTTGCTTATTTCAGTTAATCAGGATGCAGATTGCTAATCTCAGATGATCCTTCCTTCTCTTTTTCAAAGATCATTTCAACTAGCAGGCATGTAGGACACCCCTCTCCTCCACCACCCCTTCTAATATGAAGCTCTCATAATTTAAGCTCTCATAAATAAAACAATTCCTTTCTTTATGACTACCTTGATCTTTACAAACGTCTCCTAAACTGTGTAAATGAGCTATGCTAAGATTCAAGCCCTGCTTTGGTTTTTACTACTGCGATGAAATTGTAAAATTGTGCTGTCTGAGACTGATAGTGCAATCCTATCTTTCAGAAGTGCCAGCATAACAGTTACTATGCCAGTACGAGCAGTTGTAAAAGCTCTAAATGATGACTCAGGACAGAGCAGCGCTAGCGGGCCAGTTTGTGCCAGCCCCACCAGCGCTGGATCTGAGCCCCTGGATGCCAGGAGAGGTGAGTTCCGCACCGACTGGTACAGGGGAGAGGGTTGCAGGAAGGTGTTTTGGAGGCAGGGAGGGGGCATTTCTTGGAGGGGGAGGACAGAACAGGAACTGGTCAGGCCTGGGAGGGAGGCAAGATAGGAAGAGGCCTCCTTTGCAGTATCCGAACCCCCCTCCTGGATCAGCCATCATTACTCCAGGCAGCAGACTTCCACCGGCTATATAGCTGGCAGAGATCTGAGTAGTCCCATTGGGCAGTCTGAGCAATACACAGGGTAAGTTGAAAATATCTCCTTACCCCAAGGAGATCTCCAACTGCTTCTTAACCTGAAATAGATACAGTCCAGGCCATGCGGCCTGGATATGCCAGCGCAGGATATGCCAGCGCAGGTTAGGCTGCTTATTTTGGAAGAGAAAGTTGTGGTTCTTATACATAAGAATGAACATATGAATGAATGTCAGTAGGCAGATGTTTTCATCCAATAGTGGGCACAGTTGGCACATCAACTGAAGTTCAGAAAAGGCACTCTGGTACACAGCTACTACCTGGGCATCCAGGAACAAAGCTCTGTGTAGAAGCATTTCACAAACTATGAACCTGATTTGTTTCATACTTTATGTGAAATATTTGTCTTTATCTTAGGGATAATTAATGCTTCCCTTGAAATAAAACATAAAACAAGCATTTTAAAATACTCACATCAATTGGGTATTCAGATGCACACCAGGTTCTTCCCTGGATTCCAATAATTCCTGTTCTTGGAATTTTATCAATACTGTAGACATCATTATCAGTTACCATAAAAACTACACTGTCTATTAAAATTAAAGTCTCCCGAGTAACTATAGCCAAATCACTTATTTGGTCCCTCGGTACAGTTAGTATATCATCTGGAATTTGAATTGCTATTGAAGTTAGGAATCCATCTGTTGTGAAAAAAACACCATTATCAGTTGCTAAAACTGCTGATGTTGGAACACAGGCAGACCATATCACTTCGGAGTCACTACCAGGTGGAAGAGAAACGAAAGAGGCAGGCTGCTGAAAATTTAAATCTGTCCCAAGCTGGGCGATTATAATAGGAGTGTCAAGAACAAAACAATCCATAAAAGTAATGTCATTTCCCGTGATGTATGCAATGATGTCACTTGATATAGTAGGCACGATAATTGTCCAGGATCTGAAAAAAGAAAAGAAAGTTAAATTATGACACTTTAAATATTGTGTAAAATTAAAGAATGTTTTAACAGTTCTCTCTCTCTCTCTCCCCCTCTCTTCCCAAAACAAGCATATTAAGGGAGTGCGCACCTATTAACCTGGGGTGATAAGGAATCTTTCTCACCCCCTCCAGGTATGGATAAGGTAGCCCGCAAGGGGAGGGAGACCCACCCTCTCCTTGGCCTTCCAGCTAGAGAGCAACCTCTCCCCAGTGTGGCTGGCCAGCCCCGCCCCTTCCTGGATGATCCTTGTGGGAAGTCCTGTGAAGGCGGGACTTCTCCTGAGCCTTCCCCCATGGCTGACATAATGGGTTGGGTTGTTACCGACACCTGTGCGGTCTGCCCCAGCTCGGACTGTGCTTCCCTGTAAATCCTATAAATAAATAGCTCCCAAAAGGGAACTATTACAAAAAAAGCTCACATGGAGCCAGGCTTGCATGGAAGCTCCCCAGCGATGCAGCCTCCAGGTGCAGCCCAGCTTAATCCCTGAAGGTGGGGCTTGCACCATATGGTTCTTGAAGAACTCTGCAAGCCTCACTTTTGCAAGGTCGGACTTGCTGTAGTCTCTTGCAGCTGGAGGGCTGGCAGCTGGTTGGAGTGCCGGGGGTCAAATCTGGAAACCCATGCATTAGGCTGATGCCCAGACATGCCGCCTCATGAACAATTAATATAAACTTTAAACCAGTGGTGTCATCTAAATGATTTAATAACAGGTACTCACTTTTGATTGGCACGTGTCGGGACCCGCCCACCGGAAGTGACGTCATAAGCCAGAAGTGATGTCGTGGCAGGAAGTGACATGAAAAAAGCCCTTTTTGAGGCCTCAGATGATTTTAAACTGACCCAACAGTTGCAACAGAATTCCACAGCACCCCCAGAACATGTTAAGGAGGCCTGGCATCATGTTAAAACCCCAGAGCAACTCATTTTTCAGTGGCAAGGAAAGGCTCCGCTCGCTGCCTGCCTGCCTGCCTGGCTCTGAGAACATGCAGGCAACTCAAACATGCAGGAAATTCAAACGTTGCAGAGGGTGGAGTCGACGAGTGGGCGGGCGAATGGGCGGGGCCAGCTGTAATCCTAGAAACCGGTACTCGTGTACCCCCGCGTACCCCCTGCATGACATCACTGCTTTAAACGCGCAAACCATGCATTACTTGATATAACAAATCTCACCCAATCAGAGGCGTATCTAGGGAAAATGGCACCCATGGCAAACACTGAAATTACACCTCTATAAAAATACCTGAAAACCATCTTGTAGATAACATACGTACGTTACATGACTTTTAAACCTTGATGGGTAAAGTAAAATATGCTATATGAAAATGCACACATCCTTGCACAAACTCACTGCAGTTTATCTACAGTTTATCTACACCATCTCTTATACTAACAGCTTACAATGCAATGATTTCAGGACCTCTTGCAGACTCTCATTGCACTACCTAGGAGCAAATCATTGAACTACTAGGGATGTTTGAGTGTAGCCTATATGAGTACAATCAGCAACCAAGTCATACTAAACACATTTTACTGTTTAAAATGGACATTATGCCTTGTGTAAGGCAGAGAAAGAGTACATACAGAAGAGTATCCCATCGTCACAGCCTGGAAGGGAGGATGCTGCAGCTAAGAGAGATTTTCTTTTATATTTTAACTCAAAGGGTATTCCTCTGTTAATTACTGTGTTAACAACTAAGTGCAAATAATAAGTTGGAATCTCTTTAAGGAGAACTGTTAAGGGGAAGTTACCTAAGATATAAGCTAAGACTTTGTGCTCAGAAATGGGAGAAGATGAGATGAGGATTGAATTTACCAAATATTATTGGTGGAAGGCTGAATTAGATGCTCCCCCCATTGAGCTTCGACAACTCACTTACCAGTAATAACAACTTCAGTAAAATGGGGCTGAAAAAGACTCACCCACAGGAGGAGGAAAAGGAGGTAATGGTGTCACCTCTCCATAAACAATCTTGGTTGGAGGATTTTTTTGCCCCGCTCAGTAAATCTGAATGTCAGTGGATGATAAGAGCCCTTTAAAGTTAACACCCCTCAAGGACAGTGAGGAAATGTGTTCCTCTCCCAATCAGAGGCATTTAGAAACAATTGTGTGCTGCAAGGAGTTCAAGTTGCTGTAATTCAACAGACAAACATAGTGGCCGTGACACTACAAAAAATCTTCACCCAGCTGAAGCTGGCTGTAAAACAGTTGAAAGAGAAAGAAAGATTAGCAAACAATTTAAGGCATATTTCCGGGTCAAATGGAGCAAGGGTAATTGACTTTAGAGGGGGAACTGTTAAATCCCAGATGGCAGAGACAACTCCACAGCAAGCATTTGGAAAAAAAATTATTTGTCCTTAATGCATTATGCAGCCAGTGTAATCATTCATGTCTTCCCCTTTCAGGGGAGATATGTTGACTACCAAATGGAGAGCCAGAAAACATTTGGCCTTTTGCTACGGATGACCCCAGCTTCTGTGGACCTTCAAAAATAGGAAAGACTACCATGCCCGAGACATTATGAACCCCATGAACGCATCCTTTTATATTTCAGTACAAACAGAATTGCAAAGCAATTGTTTGCACATGCTTCAGAACTTGCAAGGTTTGGGATACGGTTGCAAAGACATTTTGGAAGTGCTCCAATGCAGAAGTTAATTCATCAAATCTCTGAGGGGCCATAGAGGAGGAGGCTACTCTTTTAACCAGCTTAGAAAGAGGGGCCAGTAAATCCTGTGCACCTGATGGATCTCCCACCACCATTACATTAAATTTACCCTTGCCAATGGAGATGTTGGGAGTAAAGCCTGCTAACTCCCCTGTTGCAATGGGACAAGTACATTTAACAAATTCTGAACAACAGCTGCAGGAGACCAATTTAAACCCCAGTGCTACAGAAGATGATGTGGAAACTAGGCTCCTGTCCTCTTTTGAGTACTTACCTCCAGAAGTTCAAGAAGGCTTGATTAAACAATTTGAACATCTGACTTCCACTTGGGCAGAGCAATCCTAAGCAGCGTCGACATAGTAAGGCCGACATAGCAGGGCTATCTCCTAAAGCCCATTAGGAGGCAGCAACAGCAAAGTGCAGGACAAGGGGAGGTTTTCCCCTTGCACCCGCATAAGCCCCAGTCATCCCTATGGGGCTGCTCGGATCTGCGCCTGCTGTTTTGCAGGCGCAGATCAATATGTGCAGGAGTAGCCCGAATCGGGGCCACCCTGGTAGGGGACGGGCTTTAGGATTTGGCACTATGGCCGTCCTGTGTCACCGCCCCCGTTGCCGCAGAGTTACGCCCCCGGCATATCTCTGGCATGCCCTCGATGAAGTCTTGTGCTGACCAAGCACTGCCAACGCAAGGCTGGCGCTGCTGATAGTCGCGGTTAGTCGTTCTAGCGCCATACTGCCGGCGCAGATGCGCTTGATGGCACTTTTGCGACAGTGCTGGACTGACGCAAGAGTGTAGCACTGGCGCAACAGTGGTATAGGATTGTGCTCTCAGACATATTAAGCAGGTGGCATGGGGTGATAAGAGTTGTTCAGCAAGTCTCGGGCCCATCATTCATCTTTCACAGAGGATGACCCAGGAGATTGGGGGTCCTTATACTTCTCATGGAAACACGACCTCCCTTCAAACCAATTGTTTGTTAATAAAGGGAGATTCCACTCTAATGTGTCTGTCGCTTCGGATGATCCCGTGTTAAATGTTATAAACTTGCAAGTCCCAGCGGAGGTAAATTATGACAATCTAAAGCCGTTGCAGAACAAAGAAATTATCGCATGATGGTGTCTGGACCAACAGGGACCAGATACAGTAAAACTCTTGGAAGTAGTTTTGTGGAATATAGCTGACTGGACTAAACACAAAAGCCAGGAGAACTCTCTCTTTCAGTGGAACTATGATATAATTCTTATTCAAGAGAAATGGACAACCAATGACATCAAGGTTAATGGTTACCATACTTATAGAATCAGGGCAGAACCTGGAAGAGGTGTAGGGAGGGCCAAGAGGGGTTTGGGCATATTAACATCCATCTCATTAGGTGCAAGGGGCGCCATATTGCGTTCTTTGAGCCTGCTGGCTATGGCGGTTCTCATTGACTTTGGTTCTTACCATGGTCCTTGTGGTCAACATATCTTTTCCCAACAAAGGAAAAGTGGTATCAATAAGATTTGGGTAGACTTGGAGGGTTTTATAGAGAAATTATATATAATCAGTAAACCCAGTAGGTAAGATACTCTTGGGGGGAGATTTCAATTCAAGGATTGGCCCTAGTGATCATTTTCTAACACAAAATTTAAAACATATATAGAACAGAGTGAGGGCCAAGTGCATCCTCTTCTTGTGCATTCCTCTAAGGACCGTAAAGCAAATTATGCTGGCCTTTGCCTTACAAAAATGGCTAGGAGACTAAACCTTTTTATTCTGTGTCTGGGGATTACCCAGGGGAATTCACATTTAAGTCAGGATCAAAGTGTAGTATTATTTTCTGGTCAGTAAGGACCTAATATGGTCAGGTTCTTACTGACTCAGATAGCGATCACCTATCCATTCTCCTGCAGATGGAGTCATTGATCCTGCAGATGGAGTCATTGATTCACCAGAGTTGCCCAAAAATTAAACATGAGTTGTGCATCATGCCTGTGAAGCAAGTTGGGTGTTGGGCCAAGGTGGTCCTCCCACCTTGATTGTAAGATAAAGGAAGCATTGATGGATAAGTCTAATGTGATTTGTAGAACTACCATCCTTACTGACTCCGTGGGCACTGACCCCTTGTACCTTTATAATCAATTGATTCAAAGGCTAAGTCCAGGAGAAGAGGCCACAAGTCAAGAGAGTGTATAAGCCCTCTAAACAGTGGTTTGACATGGATTGTATAAAAGCCAGGCAGACATTTATTTCGATTGCAGGTATACAAAACATCATTTGGCCCTGAAAATGTGTCCCACTGATTATACCTCTTGGCTCTTAAGAAAGATTATAAACAGCTAGTCGCTAGAAAAAAAAAAGAAAATATAAAGATAATGTGGGAGCATCTTACCCAAACAGGTAAAGAGAAAATTTCATCATTATTTTGGAGACTGATCTCTAGCTCTTCCCATTAGATTCCCACATATCAGTAGATATGTGGGAAACATACTTCCAAGAGCTGGTTCAGGTCTACCACATGAAGTCCCGGGATATAATATTGTTGACTTTCCCTAGTGGCCTCCTGTCTTTACAAAATAAGTTATTTCACTTATTAATCAGCTTAAAAAAGGTAAGGCTCCTGGTATTGACAACATTCCTCCAAAGCTCCTAAAAATAACATTGATTTCTGGGCCCACTGCTTGCATCCTTCTTCACTTACATAAATTCCTCAGGACGTATTCCAGAGTACTGGTGGTAGGCAGTGGTAGTCCCACTCTTTAAAAAAAGGAGGAGAGTTGACACTGCTAATTATAGATGAATTAGTTTACTCAGTGTCACCAGTAAAATATATGCAACCCATCTCTTAGATACACTTAAAATCTTGATGGAGTAGGAAAATTGCTATAGCAGGTTTTACAGAAAGTAGAACAACTTTAAGCCACTGTTTGATGATGCATCATTTGATAGAAAAATTTGCTGCCAATAGTTCAACCTCATTATATGTTGCCTTTATTGGCTTAAAATCTGCTTTTGATTCTATTTCAAGGGCTATACTGTGGAAGAAGTTTGAAGCTACTTCAATAGATCGTAGGCTTTTATGCCTAATGTTGTTTAGTCGCTAAGGGACGTGGTGGTGCAGCAAGTTAATCCGCTGTTGCTGGGCTTTCGACCACAAGGTTGGGAGTTCGAGACTGAGTGACGGAGTGAGCTCCCTTTGCTTATCCCAGCTCCTGCCAACCTAGCAGTTCAAAAACACCTAAAATGCAAGTAGATAAACAGGGACCATGTCAGTGGGAAGGGAACGGCATTCCGTGCGCTACGGCATAGAGTCATGCTGGCCACATGATCGGACACAAACGCCGGCTCTACAGGCTTAGAAACGGAGATGAGCACTGCCCCCTACAGTCGGTCACGACTAGACCATCCAGTCGTGGGGAAACCTTTACCTTTACCTTTACATGTCTGACTCTTTGCGATCCCATGGACCACAGCATGCCAGGTCTCTCTGTCCTCCACTAGCTTCCGGAGTTCGCCCAACTTCATGTGTATTGCTTCGGTGACAGTATCTAACCATCTCATCCTCTGCCACCCCCTTCTCCTTTTGCCTTTCATCTTTCCCAGCAGGAGGGTCTTTTCTAAAGAGTCCTCTCTTTTCATGAGGTGGCCAAAGTATTGGAGCTTCAGCTTCAGTATTTGTCCTTCTAAGGAGCAATCAGGTTTGACTTCCTGTAGGACTGCCTGATTTGATTTCCTTGCAGTCCAGGGGACTCTCAAGAGTCTTCTCCAACACCATAATTCAAAAGCATCTATTCTTCAGTGCTCCGCCTTCCTTATGGTTCAGCTCTCACAGCTATATATTACTACTGGGAAAACCAGAGCTTTGACTATGCGAACCTTTGTTAGCAGGGTGATGTCTTGGCTTTTTATTAAGTTGTCTAGGTTCGCCATAGCTTTCCTCCCAAGAAGTAGTTCTTGGGCAGCACAGTCCCAGCTGCCCGTAGTGTTGACACAACATCATGGCACCTGTTGGGTGTTGAGTTGAGTTTTGGGCACAACATGTGGAGGGGGAGTGTCATGGGTCTGAACTGCCTCAGCCACTAACCCTTGGATCCATGACAAAATGGCTGCTTTATTTGCAGCTGCAGGGGCAGGTGGTCCAGATTCCTGGGTGTCCATGAATGTTGACAGAGATCTCCCTAGTCTCCCATACCCATTCACTTCATTGCCAGTCTGCATACCTGAGGACTATATTGTTGAAATCTTTGCCCAGGTAGGTATGGAGAACCTGAATATGGGCCTTTGGGGTCACCCAAAGTCAGCAGTGACATTTGGTGAGAATTTAGTAAGAATCACCTCAGGCAGCACTGTGAACCATGTGTACTGAGGCTATGTTGCTGCTATCTTCAGGATTCTCCACAGTCCACAAGAAGCACAGAGAACCTGAATATGGGGCTTTCAGGAAGTGTGACACTAGGCATTCTGGGCACCCACTCACAGCCAATGCTACCTTCTGAAAAAGGGGGGCCCAGCCTGGAGGCTCGATGCCTCCGGCATATGAAGGCACAACTGACTCTCTACAGGCTCTTCTGAAAGATGACTGGGTTCATTTCCAGCAGTGTAGGGCCCATCCCTATCTAGGGAGAGGAAGAAGAAGAAAAAAGAGGAAGAAAAAAATTGAGGCGATCTTGTCATTGACTGGCCCAGCCTCTCAGAAGTAGGAGGAGCAATCTTCGAAGGTTTCAGGAATGCCTCCTTCCTCTTCCAGAGAACTAAGTAGTCTGAATACTGATGGATTACCTTGTTATGTTCAGGCACACCTCTTAAAATCAGACATCTTGTTCTTAGTGTAGGGCCCTGTTGTCTGCCTTAAGCGCATCCAGAGACATGTCGTTTTTCATTTTAGAGATCTGTTCTGCCTTTTCCACAATGGTATTAGCAGTATTCCCTTTCATGGATCACTGCCTTGTCGTGGCGAAGGGGCTTGAGTAG
>JAJKFI010000018.1:15733211-15764874 GCA_029204185.1 Lerista edwardsae | reverse complement strand
TATTGTTTTGGGGAGGGAGGGATTTTCAGCAGGAAAGTGGTTAAAACCTTGTTCCCAAAGAGCTGCAGTTCATTCCCCACCCCTTACCTAAAATTGCTTTCTCAAAAAGAAAATGGAATGAGATACAGTATCTCTGAGTAAATCTCTAATATCTTTTCTAGTTTGATCTTTAGTACAGGTAGAGTTGGCTATAGTTTTTCAGAGCAAAAAACGTTCCTGGCATTTAACAGAAGAAGATCTTCACAAATATTATGAAGCACAGTCCTATTTGGATGCCATGCCAAAAGTGCATGGATGCCAGCACAACACCTGTGCACCCCACCGATGCATCACCTAAGCATCACCCCACTGCTGGCACATTGACAGAAGTATAACAAAGGCCAAGCCTGTCTTGGCAAAGCAATGCTGGTATAGCCTGTCCTAGTGCACCACCACCAGCATCCATGGAAACACTGCCACAGCCACACACCCACGGAACTGTGCCTTGATGTCAAGACATCAATGATTGTAACATAACCATGACATTGGTGTATCTCTCAAAGATAGGACAGGGCTGCTAATCAATCATACAGTAGTACTTTTCTGATTCATCCTCTTATTTGCACTCAAATTAGATTCTCAAGCAACAAAAGACAGGTAAGAGGGTATGCTGCCTTCCTATCTTGTTGTTGTTCTTGTTGTTTAGTCGCTAAGTCGTGTCTGACTCTTCGCGACCCCATGGACCACAGCACACCAGGCCTCCCTGTCCTCCACTAGCTTCCGGAGTTCGCCCAATTTCATGCTCATTGCTTCGGTGACACTATCCAACCATCTCATCCTCTGCCGCCCCCTCCTCCTTTTGCCTTCAATCTTTCCCAGCAGGAGAGTCTTTTCTAAAGTGTCCTCTCTTCTCATGAGGTGGCCAAAGTATTTCAGCTTCAGCTTCAGGATTTGTCCTTCCAGGGAGCAATCAGGCTTGACTTCCTGGAGGACTGACTGATTGGATCTCCTTGCAGTCCACAGGACTCTAAGAACATAAGAACATAAGAAGAGCCCTGCTGGATCAGGCCAAAGGCCCATCTAGTCCAGCTTCCTGTATCTCACAGTGGCCCACCAGGTGCCCCAGGAGGCATGAGACAACAAGATGCTTGCATCCTGTTGCCACTCCCTTGCACCCGGTACCAGTAGCCCACCACCTTTGTAAGGAGGTTGCACAATCCATCATTGCCTATAGCCCATGATGGACCTTTCCTCCAGAAATCCGTCCAATCCCCTCTTAAAGGCATCAAGACCAGATGCCATCACCACCTCCTGTGGCAAAGAGTTCCACAGATTGACCACCCGCTGAGTAAAAAAGTACTTCCTTTTATCTGTTTTAACTCTCCCAACCCTCAGTTTTAGCGGATGCCCCCTGGTTCTGGTGTTTTGAGAGAGGGAAAAGAACATCCCTTTATCGACTCTATCCCTTCCATGCATAATTTTGTATGTCTCAATCATGTCCCCCCTCAGGCGCCTCTTTTCTAGGCTGAAGAGCCCCAAACGTGCAGTCTTTCTTCATAAGGGAGGTGCCCCAGCCCCGTAATCATTTTTGTCGCTCTCTTCTGCACCTTTTCCAGCTCCACTATGTCCTTTTTGAGATGCGGCGACCAGAACTGGACACAATATTCCAGGTGCGGCCTTACCATCGATTTGTACAATGGCATGATAATATTGGCTGTTTTATTCTCAACCCCTTTTTTAATGACCCCAAACATGGAATTGGCCTTCTTAATTGCTGCCGCACACTGGGTCGACACCTTCATTGAATTGTCCACCAGCACCCCAAGATCTCTCTCCTGAGCTGTCACAGACAGCTCAGAACCCATTAGCCTCTAGGTGAAGTTTTGGTTTTTTGTCCCAATGTGCATCACTTTACATTTGTCTATGTTGAAACGCATCTGCCATTTGGCTGCCCATTCCCCCAACTTGGAGAGATCCTTCTGGAGCTCTTCACAATCCTTTCTGGTTTTCACCACCCGGAAAAGTTTTGTGAACATCCGCAAACTTGGCCACCTCGCTGCTTATCCCTGTCTCCAGGTCATTTATGAATAAGTTAAAAAGCACGGGCCCCAAGACAGATCCCTGGGGCACTCCGCTTTTCACCTCTCTCCACTGTGAAAATTGCCCATTGACCCCCATCTCTGTTTCCTGGCCCTCAACCAATTCTGAATCCATAAGAGGACCTGCCCTCTTATTCCCTGACTGTGAAGTTTCTTCAGCAGCCTTTGGTGGGGGACTGTGCCAAACGCCTTCTGAAAATCCAGGTATATGATATCCACAGGTTCACCCACATCCACGTGCCTGTTGACCTTTTCAAAGAATTCCAAAAGGTTCGTGAGGCAAGACTTACCCTTACATAAGCCATGCTGACTTTCTTTTAGCAGTACTTGTTCCTCTACGTGTTTTAGGATTTTATCTTTGATGAGGCTTTCCACCATTTTACCCGGAACAGACGTTAGGCTGACCGGCCTGTAGTTTCCAGGGTCCCCCCTTCTCCCTTTTTTAAAGATTGGCGTGACATTGGCTATCCTCCAATCCTCTGGCACCGTGGCCGTTTGAAGGGACAAGTTGCATACTCTGGTTAAGAGGTCAGCAACTTCATTCTTTAGTTCCTTAATAACTCTTGGGTGTATACCATCTGGCCCTGGTGACTTATTTATATGTAGTTTGTCAATTTGCTCTAAAACATCTTCCTTATTAACCATGATCTGATTTAATTCCTTGGTTAGGAAGGACTGTTCGGGCTGTGGTATCTGCCCAAGTTCTTCTGCTGTGAAGACGGACGCAAAGAATTCATTTAATTTCTCTGCAATCTCCAAGTCCCCTTTTATCTCCTCTTTCCCTCCCTCCCCATCCAGCGGGCCAACCGCCTCTCTGGCAGGTTTCCTGCTTCTAACATATTTGAAGAAGCTTTTATTATTCCCCTTTATGTTGCTAGCCATGCATTCCTCAAACGCTTTCTTGAGAAGACTCTCAAGAGTCTTCTCCAGCACCATAATTCAAAAGCATCTATTCTTCGGCACTCTGCCTTTCTTATGGTCCAGCTCTCACAGACGTACATTGCTACTGGGAAAACCATAGCTTTGATTATGTGTACCTTTGTTGGCAGGGTGATTCTCGGCTTTTTATTAAGTTGTCTAGGTTCGCCATAGCTTTCTTCCCAAGAAGTAAACGTCATTTAATTTCATGGTTGCAGTCACCATCTGCGGTGATATTGGAGCCCAGGAAAATAAATTCTGTCATTGCTTCCATTTCTATTTGCCAGGAAGTGATGGGAGTGGTTGCCATGATTTTAGTTTTTTTAATGTTGAACTTCAAGCCAATTTTGGTACTTTCCTCTTTCAGCCTCATCAGAAGGTTCGTTAGGTCTTCCTCACTTTCTGCCATTAGAGTGGTATCGTCTGCATATCTGAGGCTGTTGATATTTCTCCCAGCAATCTTGATTCCAGCTTGTGAATCATCCAGCCCAGCCTTTCTCATGATGTACTCTGCATATAAGTTAAATAAGCAGGGTGACAGTATACAGCCTTGTCGTACTCCTTTCCCAATTTGAAACCAGTCGGTTGTTCCATGTCCAGTTTTAACTGTTGCTTCCTGACCTACATACAGGTTTCTCAGAAGACAGATAAGGTGGTCTGGTACTCCCATCGGTTCAAGATCTTCCCACAGTTTGTTGTGATCCACACAATCAAAGGCTTTGGCATAGTCAATGAAGCAGAAGTAGATGCTTTTCTAGAACTCTCTTGCTTTCTCCATGATCCAGCGAATGTTGGCAATTTGATCTCTAGTTCCTCTGCCTCTTCGGAAACCAGCTTGTACATTTGGTAGTTCTCGATTCACATATTGCTGAAGCCTAGCTTGTAGGATTTTGAGCATCACCTTGCTAGCATGTGAAATGAGTGCAACGGTGCGGTAGTTTGAACAATCTTTGGTATTGCCCTTCTTTGGGATTGGAATGTAAACAGATCTTTTCCAGATCGGCCTTATATAGTTCCTCTGTGTATTCTTGCCACCTCTTCTTAATCTCATCTGCTTCTGTTAGGTTCTTGCCGTTCTTGTCCTTTATTGTGCCTACCTTAGCATGAAATTGTCCTTTGACATCTCCAATTTTCTTGAAAAGTTATCTAGTCTTTCCCATTCTATTGTTTTCCTCTATTTCTTTGCATTGCTCATTTAGGAAGGCCTTCCTATCTCTCCTTGCTGTTCTCTGGAAAGCTGCATTTGGTTGGGTATATCTTTCCCTTTCTCCCTCGCTTTTGGCTTCCCTTCTTTCCTCAGCTATTTGTAAAGCCTCATCAGATAGCCACTTTGCCTTCTTGCATTTCTTTTTCTTTGGGATGGTTCTAGTTGCTGCTTCCTGTACAATGTTACAGACCTCCATCCAAAGTTCTTCAGGCACTCTGTCTACCAAATCTAAGCCCCTAAATCTATTTGTCACCTCCACTGTATATTCGTATGGGATTGATTTAGGTCATAAGTGGAGGGCCTAGTGGTTTTCCCTACTTTTTTCAGTTTAAGCCTGAATTTTGCAATAAGAAGCTCATGATCTGAGCCACAGTCAGCTCCAGGTTTGTATGGAACTTCTCCATCTTTGGCTGCGAAGAATGTAATCAATCTGATTTCGGTGTAGACCATCTGGTGAAGTCCATGTGTACAGTTGCCATTTGTGTTGCTGGAAAAGGGTGTTTGCTATGACTAATGTGTTCTCCTGACAAAACTCTATCAGTCTTCTTTGCCCTGCTTCATTTTGTACTCCAAGACCAAACTTGCCTGTTATTCCTATTACCTCTTGACTGCCTACTTTAGCATTCCAATCCCCTATGATGAGGAGGATATCTTTTTTGGGTGTTAATTCTAGAAGGTGTTGTAGGTCTTCATAGAAACGGTCAACTTCTTCCTCTTCAGCATCAGTGGTTGGGGTGTAGACTTGGAATACTGTGATGTTGAAAGGGTTGCCTTGGATCCGAATTGAAATCATTCTATCATTGTTGAGGTTATACCCCAGTACTGCTGTTCCCACTCTCTTGTTCACTATGAAGGCTACTCCATTTCTTCTCAGGGATTCCTGCCCACAGTAGCAGATATAATGGTCATCTGAATTAAATTCTCCCATTCCTGTCCATTTTAGTTCACTAACTCCCATGATGTCGATGTTCAGCCTTGACATCTCGCATTTGATCACATCTAGCTTACCTTGATTCAGAGATCTGACGTTCCAGCTTCCTATGCAGTACTGTTCTTTACAGCATCGTACTTTCCTTTCACTTCCAGACACATCCACAGCTGAGCTTCCTTCCGGTTTTGGCCCAGCTACTTCACTCTCTCTGGAGCTACTAGTACTCGAGTTCTGCTCTTCCCCAGTAGCATAATGGACACCTTCCGCCCTGAGGGGCTCATCTTCCAGTGTCATATCGTTTAGCCTTTTAGTATTGTAATCCATGGGGTTTTCTTGGCAAGAGTACTGGAGTGGGTTGCCATTTCCTTCTCCAGCAGATGACGTTTAGTCAGAACTCTCTACTATAAGAACATAAGAAGAGCCCTGCTGGATCAGGCCAAAGGCCCATCTAGTCCAGCTTCCTGTATCTCACAGCGGCCCACCACATGCCCCAGGGAGGCAGAAGACACAAGACGCTTGCATCTTGGTGCCACTCCCTTGCACCCGGTACTCTGAAGCAGCCTACTACTAATGTAAGGAGGTTGCACAATCCATAATGGCCTATAGCCCACGATGGACTTTTCTTCCAGAAATCCATCCAAACCCCTCTTAAAGGCATCTAGACCAGCTGCCATCACCACCTCCTGTGGGAAAGAGTTCCACAGACTAACCACCCGCTGGGTAAAAAAGTACTTCCTTTTCTCTGTTTTAACTCTCCCAACCTTCAGTTTTAGCGGATGCCCCCTAGTTCTGGTGTTTTGAGAGAGGGAAAAGAACCTCCCTCTATCGACTCTGTCCCTTCCATGCATAATTTTGTATGTCTCAATCATGTCCCCCCTCAGGCGCCTTTTTTCTAGGCTGAAGAGCCCCAAACGTTGCAGTCTTTCTTCATAAGGGAGGTGCCCCAGCCCCGTAATCATTTTTGTTGCTCTCTTTTGCACCTTTTCCAGCTCCACTATATCCTTTTTGAGGTGCAGCGACCAGAACTGCACACAAAACTCCACACAATATACACAATATTCTATGACCTGTCCATCTTGGGTAACCCTACATAGCATAGCTCGCAGCTTCATTGAGCTACTCAAACCCCTTCGCCACGACAAGGCAATGATCCATGAAAGGATCATATCTTATAAGGTATCTTAATTCAAATCCTACCCAGCTCTCTTAGAAACCAATTCCCTGGCTGATACATCCTATGGAAACGAGCTTGGGGCCATGTCCGAAGTGGATTAGGACTGCATTAGACAATTGAAGAGTTACAAGTTGTTAGATGAATGGATGAAGGACCAGGGCCTGGAATTTCTCATCTCTATAGTAGGAGTACAGAATTCCTCATCCATACACTAGAACTACAATATTTAAATATTAAAAATATCCTTTACTAGGAAACAACAGAAACTTCCTGCCAACTCCAGAAGTAACCCAGAATGCATTTTTAATGCTGTAGTAGTGGTGGTGGTGGTAGTAGTAGCAGCAGTTATTTTACAAGCATACAAATTATATACTGGTTGTTCTGTCCTTTTTGGATGTTGAAATGATGGTGCACTGACACTGGTGCAATGAGTGCCATTGCAGCCTGTCCAGAAAGGGGGAGGGGGAAGAAACATCAGAGGTGAGGCAAACCTATGCTGGTGAAACTCCCTTTCAGTACTGCTGCCCACATCCTTACCAACCATGATGCAGACTGTTGTCCATGGAGTAGTGTGAGAGTAGATGTCTCTTACATCAGTCTGATGTAAGAGAAAAATGGAATTCTTACCTGTGAATATCCTGTTCTTGGAAGAGGGAGGAGGGCATTCTCTCACCACGTGGGAAGCCCCTTCCACTCAGTGAGGCAGAATTGAACTTGCATGAAGTCTCCTCCCTTAGAGGGAGGGGGTCCTAACCCAGTCTGGATCTGAAGAGCTGAGATTGAGAATCCCCCACAAACCCAAACTGATTCTGGAATGAAAGGCTAAGGCAGCTACCAATAGCCACCTGTAACCCAACACCTGTACATTCAACATGACAGATTTCAAGATCATTCTCCCACCTGCCATTTTCCTGTTTCCCAACAAAGTTTTGCATCAAGAATTGCATTTTCTTTTTTACTGGTCCAACCCCAAAACAAAACAGCAGATATGAATAGGAAACAGTGAACAGCAATACAGCTATACCAGAATGCGGAATGATAAAGGACAAACCAAAGGTAAGGAACCTTATCAAAGGCAAGTTGCAATAGGTATGTCCATGCTGCCAGATGTTTGCCCGCACACTACCATCTGTAGTATAAAGGTATTTTATGACAAGAACAAAAACTACATACCACTGGTGGTGAAACTGCAACATGGTCCAGTTCAGTCTGATGTGCATTTTCTGGATCAAATATCCATGCTGTTATAGACTGACCAAAATAACAAAACAAAATAACAATATTAGTATGGCTCTAGAAGAGGTGTTCAGCTGACATGAAAATCCCATCTTAAGAAACTATGCTGACAATTTCGATCGTTATTGAATGTTCATCAGCTGATACCCTACTCAGCGGTGTTTGCCCTGATCCTTGATGTAGGCAGGGTTTTCTACAGCGTGTGGAGACTTTTCCATTCTCCTTCCTAGTCAAGAGCAGAACAATTGCCTGCAAAGCCAAGTCATTTTGTCACTGTTATTTGTTATTACTTCAAAATGTCAGAAGAACATAAGAGAAGCCCTGCTAGATCAGGCCAAAGGCTCATCGAGTTTAGCTTCCCGTATCTCACAGTGGTTCAACCGGTTTCTTAAGGGAATACATAAGGCAATAAGATACGTGCATCCTGTTACCACTCCCTTGCACATGTCCTTGTTAATTGTACACCCTCCACTAGGTACAGAAGCTGTGCTATGGCAATGCAATGTAGTTTTAAAAAGTAGAAGTAACCCACTTTGCCAATCCCCAAACAATGCCTCTGCAGTCTTCAGGAAGCCAGCAGAGACCTTTGGAGAGACATTTAGATCGCAGATAGCCAAGAACAATATCACGGGAAACGCAAGGTAGGTGACAATTCTGCTCTTTGCGGATATGTGAATTTGCAGATAGCAAATTTGCATATGAAGAGGGGTGACCGTACCTACTGTACCCCAAGAGCCATGGGAAGGGATCATAGTTCAATAGTATATTTTGTATGTAAAACATCCCAGATTCACTTTTTGGCACTTCCCTGTCTGCAGTCCTGGAGAGCGAACACCAGATAGTGTAGACAAATAGTGAGCTAGATGGACTGGTAATCTGACTCAGTATAAGGCAGTTTCATACACTGGAATTCACCATACACTGGAATGAACTGTATATATCAGCATTTCTCAACATTTGTTCTCGGCCGTACCACTTTGCACAGTCTAGCTATTGGAAGTATCACTGGAAGGGTCGATGATTTCATTGCCAGTTACTTCCAGATTGAGACGCCAGATGCAATGCAACAAACACCAGTAAAAGGCTTTGAGTGGATGGGAGGGCTTCTCTGAGTGCATGCTGGAGCTCTGCCCACTGAGCCAAGCCTCCTAATGTTTCTTGTCCTGTTGCATTGTTAGTCTCGTTGCCAGGTGGTGGGGTCTGGGGGTCTGTGAGTACCACCGGACACCACCTCAAGATACAAATACCATTGGATGAGATACGCTCTTATATAAAAAATGGAATTATTTATACGGATGAAGAGATTTTAACATTGAACCCTCTCAAATGACCAACAGAAGTGGACAAAGACCTTATTAAAGGCAATCAGTTAATACTGGGGTATTGGATGAGAGAGAACTGGAAGGGGAGGAGAGTGCCAGCCCTTCTCCTTCAGCAGGAGTGGTGGTGTTATCAGGAGAGCTCAGGTGTTGCCTTCACTATTTTTTTCAAAGGACCTTTACTGAGAATAAAAATCAGGATCAGTAGAAGGAAAACTGTGAAGTTCCCTATGGACATTCCTTTCACAAGGCTACCTAAGAAATGGTATATAACTCATGTTACATGGGCAGCCCAATCTACCGTAATTCCCTTGCAGTTATGCAGCAGCACCAATGTGTCACCCACTGTATCCCATGAGAGAGCTTTGTTCTCTCTCTTGCCCTAGGGTAAGCCCCTGACAGTCTGGTGAATTAACGGGGACCTGTGTGGACCCAGGAAGGTGGATTGGGCCCAGGAAGGGAGGTTTGGATTTAGTGGACACTACTGCTGCCAAACCTAGGACCAGGAAGGGGCCAATCTACCCTCTATCCTGTCCCCATCACCACCATTTTCTGCCTACCCCTCACTTTTCTTCCACCCCCTATGCATCCAATTGTTTTCAATGATGCTTACGCTTAGGTAAATTATATAGGATTTCAGTCTAAGGGTCTAATCCTATCTGCATGGGCCACCTCTCTACTAGTCTGGCTGCTGCCAGTGAAAATGCTGGAAGGCTGTGTAGCAGCATCACTGTCATTCAGACTGGCCATTGACATAATGTTGCTTGTGGTGAAGGATCAGGATAGAGATCAGCCCAGAAAGGGGGTAGATTTTGGGGGAGTGGATCACATCAGCATCAGTGCCAATTGGATCCCATGACCCTATCCTGGACCTGTGCTAGCAAAAAAACGCTGTAGGTCTGAATTGGCCCACTATTCAGCAGCCATAATTTTTTTTTATTTCCTTTCCAGTCTGGTTCCCAGCTGGCCTGCAGGATGCAGTGGACACTTTCTCAGCACCCCACTGTGTCCGCAGCCAGGGCCGGTTCGAGAGGCAGGGCCCAATGTAGGGCATTCCTGCAGGGCTCCCCACCCTTCCCACTCACCAATTTAATACCCAACATGTGGCTGGTAAGTATCAGGGCAGTAGGTGGGCTGTCTAAATCATGTCTTGTGTTAATCACAAGTGAAAGAGCCGCCAGAAACTCTCTGGCTGTACCGCTAAAGTTTTAAAGGTGCAAAGCAATCAGACACTAACTACCAGCACAAGTTGGCCCTGCAAGGGGCGGGGGGGGGGGAGAAGCAAACTGTCGCCAGCACTCAGCAGATCGGGAAGCAGCATGCAGATGGATGCTAACAAATCACCCATATCAGCTAGACAAAGAATGCTCCAGCAACACACACAAACACAGAAATCCTGCAGGGCTACCTCGCCACAGAATGCCTTGCTCCTTTAAAGGCCCCTCTCCTGTGCAGGGGCTGAATCGAGTCATGACTTCCTGTAAGCAGGATGGGGATCTATCGGGGAATGGGGAGGTGGCGAGGGGGGAAGCAGAGGGGGTAGAGGTATATCTTTTTGCTACAGGTATAACTAAGGAAAATGGTACTCATGGCAAGCACTGAAATTGCACCCCTACCAAAACACCTGAAACCCATCTTGTAAAGTAAAACAGCTAAATGAATAGTGCTCACATCCTTTTACAAACTCATTGCAGTTTCTCTTCTACCACTTCTTACACTAGCAATGATTGCAGTACCTCTTGCTGACTCTCACTGCACTACCTATGTAGAGCATTGAACTACTAGGGATGTTTCAGTGTAGCCTAATTGAGTACAGTTGGTAACCAAGTTGCACCAAACACATTTTACTGTTTAAAATGCACATTAAGCTTTGTCTAAGGCAGTGAAATAGTTATATACAGAAGATTGAAAAGAAGAGGCAAGAAGGGCAAAAGCTATTTTTCAGAACTATCAAAACTACTATCCTATCCACATTTACATAGGAGTAAGCCCCATTTTCCTTAAAGGGACTTACTTCTGAGTGGTCACGCATCCCACCTTAAGCAGGGTGAGGTGACGGATATCAGACAGCAATAAAATAAAATAAAATAAAAAATCCACCTCTAAACTACTGCTAAGAGAACACACTCCCTATATTCACTCCATTGCTGACTCCTTGTCTCCTAAAGACTTCTCACTAGCACGTGTTACTTGAAAAAACATACAATATCTGCACATCTTATCAAGGAACTGGGACAATAGTCACAGTTGAAACCTAGTGCACTGGACCCCTGCACTACAACACATGCCATCCAGTCTCTCAGTTTTACCACTTTACATTTTTCAAATGCTTACTTAATACTGTACTCCAAAAAGACCTGCCATGAGGGTAACTGAGAAGGTACAAAGCCTGCTAACCAGTGTTGTCACCCTACCGGTTCACTGGGCGGAGTTCCGTCCGTTGCGGGGAGGGCTTCCGCGTTGATCGGCAGCGTGATCGCTGCCTCCGGTTGCGTTACGGCGAAAGCACGCCCGCTACAGCGGGCGGGCTTCCGCCATTATGCAATGGAATGCAGCGATCATGCTGCCACTCAACGCGGAAGCCCTCCCCGCAACGGACAGAACTCCGCCCAGCGAACCGGTAGGGTGACAACACTGCTGCTAACTACTGTATTCCAAGCACAAGATCAAACACATCACAGATCAGTCAGGCCTGACCCAATTGACTACTAGCTCCTTTCATTCCCCTCCCCACCATCAATCTGGCATATTCAACATATGTAGAATGAAGTGGTAAAATCCTGAAAAGTATTACTTCAGGTAGGGATGCTATATTTGAATGAGTTTATCTTAATTTTTTTAAGACTCCCTACAAGTAGGTTTACCAGTTACAAACTGGTTACGACTGCTTACAAACTGATTCACGATGGAGAATTCTTTTTATTTGCAATTTTTAAAAGATTGCAACTTGTACCAGTTAACAAAGAGGCTTCAAGGTACCAAACGGGTGCTGTATCTAGAGCCAAACAACAGAATACACAATGCAGTCCAGTGAAGACGGGTGCCTCAGATTATCAAAACACTTTTCCAAGGATGAAACTGTTGACCATTTAATCTATTCATCCGTTTCAGAAACATCGAGTGATCATGATACTAATCAAATGCTTTTCGAAGTGAAATCTATCTGTTATATCAAAACCACCTGAAACATGTACCATTGTAACCATTGCATCAGAATTATCATTCCAAGTCAGACTGTTTGTCTTTTCCAAGCTGTACTCCCAGTTTAGAAGCTCAAACCTGCCCACAAGTGTCCAGTAAAGAGGTTAGTTGGCCATCCCTAATAACTCCCTTTGGCCACTTCAGCACAATGGTTCCACTGCCTTCTTCCCTGCCCCCTCGTACCAGCAGCTGCCCCTCTCCAGCCAGTTCTCCTTCCAATTTTCCATTAGGTCCCCTCCCTTTCCTTGCACTTGTGCCGGCCTAACTTCAGGTTAAGATTACGCCCCAAGTGTTATACACCAATTTCACATGCAAATATGTCAACAATGTGTGCTGGATAACTACCATGCATTCAACATTGCATCAGTTAAGCTAGAGAACACACAACTATAATGAAATTCCTCAATATTTTATGATAACTTACAGCCCTATCATATACGCTCACTGCGCCATCAGAATTCACATTCTGGAGGAGCAGCATGCACAGCCAAGCTGCTTCCAAAAGCAGCTCCTCTAATATCCTACTCTGGCAGTTCTCAAACTCAACTAGGTTAATAAGGAAGATGCCTTAGATCAAATTGATAAATTAAATATCAATAAGAGTGCAATCCTAACCTGGAGTTAGGCCAGAAAAGTTTGGCTGGCACAAGGGACACTTTAAAATATGTTTGGACCTCTGTCAGAGTGCAATCCTAAACTGGAGTTAGGCTGGCATAGGCTAAGCCAGCAAAGTTTGGCCAGCACAAGGACCACCGTAAAGCACGTTTGGACCACTTTCAGAGTCAGGGAGGATGGAGCACCGCTGTGTGTTGGCCTCTCTGACTCCGAGAGTGGTCCAAACATACTTTATGGTGCCCCTTGTGCTGGCCAAACTTTGCTGGCTTAGTTTATGCCAGCCTAACTCAGTTTAGGATTGTGCCCTCAGAGAGGCCAGCACACAGACATGCACCATCCTCACTGATCCCATGGTACAAACACGCTTTATGGTGTCCCTTATGCTGGCCAAACTTTGCTGGCCTAACTGTGTCGGCCTAACTCCCGGTTAGGATTTTGCCCTAAGTCACCGGGCCCAGATGGCAGTCACCCAAGAGTTTTTAAGGAACTAAAGTTGCAGACCTCTTAACTATAGTACTTATGTAACTTATCCCTTAAAACAGCCATGGTGCCAGAGGATTGGAGGATAGGCAATGTCACGCCAATCTTTTAAAAAGGAAGGGGGGACTCTGGAAATGACAGGCTGGTCAGCCTAGTATCTGTTCTGGGTAAGATGGTAGAAAGCCCATCAAAGATAAAATCCTAAAGCACATAGAGGAACAAATGTTGCTGAACGAAAGTCAGCATGGCTTCTGTAAGGGTAAGTCTTGCCTCACAAACCTTTTAGAATTATTTGAAAAAGTCAACAGGAAAGTGGATGTGGGAGAACCAGTAGCTATCATATATCTGGATTTTAAGAAGACATTTCACATGGTCCCCCACCAAAGGCTGCTGAGGAACCTTCACAGTAAGGGAATAAGAGGGCAGGTCCCCTTATGGATTAAGAATTGGTTGAGGACCAGGAAACAGAGAGTGGCGGGGAATTAAGATTGTCTCACTATGAAGTCCTAAGATTGCTACTTAAATAAGTAACTTTTATTCTCTGAGGGAGGAAGGTGGGGCATTCGATTACCACATGGGTATGCCCTTCCATGGTAAGAGGCAGGGCCGGATCTTCATTGTTGTCTCCTCCTCTTCCTGTGGGAGGGCATCCCCAAGCGCCAGTCCGGCTCTGACTCTGGCCACCCAGAGAAGTTTTGTGTCATCTGCAAACTTGGTCATTTCGCTGCTTATGCCTGTCTCCAGGTCATTTATGAGCAAGTTGAATAGCACCAGCCCCAAGACAGATCCTTGGGGCACTCCACTTTTCACCAATCTCCATTATGAAAATTGCCCATTCTCCCATGAAACATAAAAATAAGATACTCTTTCCCCCCCTTCCTGGCACCTTCCATTTGTATACCCAATGCATCTTAGAGCGCAATCCTATAGTGGCGTTGCACCAGTGCAGCACTCTTGTGCCAGGCTATTGCACACATGCCGCCAGGTGTATCTATGCAGTGAAATTGGTTGCTGGACTGGTGTGCTGGTGGCGCTCTGCCAGTGCAGGACTTTGCCGATGGTGTGCCAGAGGAGTAACAGGTGGCACTGTGAGCAGAGACGGGAGCGGAGACAGACCACAGCCATTGTGCCATATCCTAACCCCCATCCCTGGGTTGGGCGGCCCTAATTTGGGCCACCATTGAACACGTGGACCTGCACCTGCAAATTTTCTGGTGCAGATATGAGCAACCCCATAGGGTTGGCTAGAGCTTACCTAGGGCAAGGGGAAAACCTCTCCTTGCCCCGTGCTGAGCTGCTGCCGCCTCCTAATGGGCTTAGGAAGCAGCCCTGCTGCGCCAGCCTGGTTATGCTGGCACTGGTTAGGATTGGGCTACCTATAATTTCTATTTCTGTAATTTCTCACAATCCCAGAACCAGGGGTATCCACTGAAATTGAGTGTTGGGAGACTTAAAACAGATAAAAGGAAACAATTTTTTACCCAGCGGGTAATTAAGCTATGGAACTCCTTGTCACAGGAGGTATGCCTTTAAAAGGGGACTGGACAGATTTCTGGAGGAAAAGTCCATCGTGGGCTATAGGCCATGATGGGTTGGGCAACCTCCTTACATTAATAGTAGGCTACTTCAGAATGCCAGGAGCAAGGGAGCGGTAACAGGATGCAAGCATTTTCTTGTCTACTGAACTCCCTTAGGCACCTGGTGGGCCACTGTGAGATACAGGAAGCTGGACTAGATGGGCCTGATCCAGGGGGGCTCTTCTTATGTTCTTATTTACTACAACCTTGCGGGAACTTCAACCCAAGTAGCCAAAAAATTAGAATGAAAATGAAGGTATTTACTTTAAAATCCGTCTTCTTCCTCTTCCCATAGATCTGAGACAGTTATACTGAATCCCAGTGAAAATAGCTTTTCCTAAAACCTCCTACCTCCTCAGTCATCTTGTCTGGAGTATTAGGTCAGGCCAATACCTTGGGGAGGGGGTACCACTGATGGGCCCCAATACTTTTCATCCTTCCCCCATAACCCCCCTTGCCCCAGCTGAGGCAACCTGAATTTTTTTAAAAAAAGCAATACAGAAAATGATTCCCTGACACTGCACTCAACATCTACTGTAGCAGAAGCTTTACAACAGCATCAGTGTCAGAGAACTGAAAGAGAACCAATGGAATACTGATATTTAAAAAGGGATCTGAGGGACTGGGAAATTACAGACCAGACAATTTACAGCCGAATCCTAACCAACCTTCCAGCACCAAAGCAGCCACAATGCAACCTCAAGGTAAGGGAACAAACATTCCCTTACCTTGAGGAGGCCTCCACGACTAAACACCCACTGCAGAATGCAGCCCATTCCCCATTGGCATGGCTGCACCAGAGCTGAAAAGTTAGTAAGGTTTGGACTGTTAATGTCTGTTCTGGGTGAATTAGGGGAATGCTGAATTAAAACTAAAATTATGGGTATCACTGAAGAAGTATCAGTATGGTTTCTGGAATATAAACCCTGTCACACAAAACTTTTAGATGTTTTTGAGTGTATTAACAGGCACAAGGATAGAGTAATCCAGGTGGATTTGCATGTTCAAATAAATTTTTGAGAAAGTCCCTCACAAAAGGCTCTCTCACCAAACTCAATAGTGATGGAATAAAAGGGAAATTTGTTTTTTTCAATTGGTCACTGATTTTCCAGGGTGTAAAGCTTATGCCATGGCTGTATTGGCAAGGAGAGTTAGTTAGGATTGAGCTATCTAGTTAGGATTAGTTGTAAAGAAATATGCATTTTATAAATAAATATTTCATTTTATAAAATGCTTACCTGTGTTTCAAAAAAATTATCTTGAATCTTGCTTAAAAGTAAAGGCAAAGTTTTCATTTTAGTAAAAGTTTTTAAAAAATGGCAAACAACTTTTTAAAAGCATAGGTTACCAATTTGAATTAGAGCGTAATCCTATACCTGCGTTGCACCGGTGTTATGCTCTTGCACCGGTCCAGCACTGTCACAAACGTCACTGGGATATGGTGATCCATGCCCTATTGATGTCTCATTTAGACTACTGCAGCAGCCCAACTGGTCACCAGGGGTTAATAGTATGAATCTATACTCAGCTATGCTGTTGCTGTAGCAGGTAAATTGGTTCCCCATTCAATTCCAGGGCCTTATCCAGAGCACCTTAGGCTTGCTGAGGAACCTCCTTGGGCCACATTTGCGCCCTTGCCCCAGGGAGGCTCCAACCAGCTCCAAACTTGCGCTGGAGACAGTGCAGGCCCGCTGGCCTTGCCATTCCAGCACAATTTAGGATTGTGCCCTTAGGCTGTAAGCCTGTTTTACTCACCAGAAACCTAATGTCCCAATCCTATGGGCCTATTGATCTGGAGTACCTGCTGGAGTGGCAGCCTCTCCACTAGTCTGCGCAGCACTGCTGCTAGTGCAGCAGTTGAAAATCTATGTGCTGCCAGCAGCATGATGCAAAACAGCTGTTGGTGGAGTCTTGCTGTTGGTGGGCAGGGATCAGGGTGGATTGGGGCAGTACAGGGCAGACTGAGGCAGCACTGGCATCCTTTTGAACCACCATCCCGGGCCACACACAGCCCCAGCAGGCTTCTCAGAGCTATGCCAGTAAAAAAGCTGGTTAAGATCTGAGGAGTTCCATGGGGCAGTGCTACTCAAAGGGTTTGCTGCTACGAAATGGCAATTATTTTTCTTATATGCTGCAGAGTGGAGACACACTCACTCACTCACACACTTGCAGAGGGTGTCCCAAGAAATTGTTGTTGTTGTTGTTCAGCCGCTAAGTCGTGTCCGACTCTTTGCGACCCCATGGACCACAGCATGCCAGGCCTCCCTGTCCTCCATTAGCTTCCGGAGTTCGCCCAACTTCATGCTCATCGCTTCGGTGACACTATCTAACCATCTTATCCTCTGTCGCCCTTTTGCCTTCAATCTTCCCCAGCATGAGGATCTTTTCTAAAGAGTCCTCTCTTCTCATGAGGTGGCCAAAGTATTTGAGCTTCAGCTTCAGGATTTGTACACATATTTTATTAGGGCAAGTTTATAATGCTATAATTCACATGTACACTATGATACTATAATTCACATGTATGGTATACTGCATATGGCAGCCATTTTCAACCGGTGTGCCGTGGCACATTGGTGTGCTGCTGGCATTTGGTACAGGGTCATTTCTTAATAGGGCCAGTTGTGATATGAGCCTCAGACAGCAGTGCGGAGTGCCTTGTCAATGGTCAAAGCATTGATGGTGTGCCTTGACAATTTTAGCACCTCATCAGTATGCCATGAGATGAAAAAGGTTAACAATCGCTGGCATATGGTATACACAGAAGCAATTGCTTGGCCCAGATAATTAATGAATTAGGGCACAATCCTATACTGTGCTGGATTAGCGAGACCGGCTGGCCAGCACCGAATCCAATGCAGTATAGGTGAGGCTGGAGCCTCCCCACGATAAGGGAGCATTCGCTCCCTTTCCGTAGGGGAGCACTCCTCGGATCTTCACCCGCTAAATAGCATTCCAAGCATTCTGAATAGTGGGCACAGATCTGAGGAGACCGCACAGTCCGAATCGGGGCCACATGGCCTCCCGAGCGGGCTTAGGGTGCCTCCTGAGCCCACCCATGTCCCGCCCCCCAACCTACCTCCCCCTCACCAATCCCCGTCCTGGAACAGGACGGTTCCTCCTTCATGCCAACTGGCTTCTGTCGGCACGAGGAAGGCTCCCTGTCAGTGCTCTGAAGCTGATGCCACTCATAGCATCGGCTTCAGAACATTAGCGCCGATGCGAGGTGCTGCTTGCTACATCCGTTATAGGACTGCACTGTTAGTTACAGCCCAATCCTACTTAAATTTCCCCCGCTGATGCATCTGTGCCACTGGAGCAGGCGCTGCATCATGTGGGGGGGGGCGGTCTCCTCTGGGTAAGGGAACGTTTGTTCCTTTACCTGGGGGTAAGCCCTTGCTGCCCCACCGGGACGACTTGGACCTGCACTTTGGAACGCCTTGTTCCACCTACTCCCTGCCTCCTTCCCACCCCCTTACCTGTGCTGGTGGGATTTTGGTGTCTGCTAGTGCACAGAGCTGGCTGCTTGCTGTTTGCAGTGGCAGCTAGGGCATACATTTTGGCAAGTCACCTTCTGCAACAGCTGGAAAGCATATAACGTCACTGGAATACTTGTTCCAGAGACATTAGGCACCACTAGGATAGGCCCACAGATTAACTAGAAGAACTGACATAACATAAAAAACAACTAGCTTTTGAGTTCAAAAGGTCATAACAACATTTCTTAGAAAATGTCAGAAAATGTTAGAAAACATTTCTTAGAAAATATATAAAAATGTCAGTATTATAGGTTACTTTTTAATCAGTCTCAAATATCAAACCTATAATACTGACTGACATTTTTATATATTGTTAATATGTATTAAATCTGGAGCGATGAAATAACTTATTCTTGCCTGCTGAAGTAAGCGTAACTACAGAAGAACAAACAATAAAGTTTTAAGACTGTAACCTAAAAAAACGTTGTGGTTAAACATACTATATACTTCAGGCTATATAACCAGGGACAATAAGATTAGATTTTTTACCTTCTTTCTTGATGAATATACCACATGAAACAATCTGCATCGGAAATTACAGATAAGTAGCGCGGCTCATCTTCAAATGTCTAGATAGTGGGAAATATACCTGTTATTTAATTTTACCTGCATAGCTTGAATAGCTTTACTTGAATAGCTGAGTAATTTTACATACTTTACGCAAATATTTATTTATTATATGGAAAATAAGCTGTGGCTTCTGTAGCAAACTAGGATAATCAAATACCCTTTTAGCACATGGACAGGCCAATCCTATTCAGGCCTGGCATAGAGGGGCCACTAAGCCCAAACTGTATCCAGTATTGAAATTGAGCAGGCTGGAGTCTACATCACATAAAGCCCCAGCCTGTTCAATGGGGCTACTTGGAGCTGCACCAGCAAAATTGTTGGCATGGAACTGAGTATCCCTATGGAGAGCTTCAGGGGTGTGGACTTGCGCTCAACATTGGGGGGGGGGCACAGCCACACTCCTTGACGCAGCCATGCCTACACAGCACTAAAATAGCGCCTTCAACTTAAAGTACATAAATCATATGCACAATCTATTGAATACAGATAGTAACTGCATCGTTTATGCCCCCCATCTCCTTTTCCAGCCATGAATAGTGTCAGTCCTTCTAGGCAGACTTTCTAAAGCAAGGATTAGGAGTGGTATTTGCCCCCCCCCCAACTTTCTTGATTAAAATAGCAAATCACTTCACCCAGTGCCCAAAACAGAGCTGAAGTTGGAATCAATCAGGAGGCAGAACCCACCCCCAGTAACAGAAGCTGCCCCTTTGGTGTTTGTAGTGTGAGAAGGCAGGCAGGGTTAATTTCACCCAGTGCCCAAAACAGAGCTGAAGTAAGAATCAATCAATAGGAGGCAACCCCCCCCCCTCCCAAGAAATAAAAGCTGCCCCTTGGTGCAGGCAGGTTTGGTTAACTTCACCAGTGCCCCAAACAAAACTGAACTATAACTGCGAGCCCCCCCAACCAAAAAAACAACTAGTCTAGAATTGAATCTGAAGAAGCCCAGCACCCCCAAAGAAATTTTTTTTTTTAAAGAATCGAATCGTAAAAGTGGCATCTTCTTGAATAAGCCCTGTCTCTCTACTAACAATTAGCAGAGGCAGCAAAGCAGATGCAGTAATATTGCGGCCTCGGCCTGAAAATTTCGGGCCTGAAGGCAGCTAAGTAGCAGCAGATTCTGTCGCGCATGCTCCGAATGAGATGTGGAACGTGGGACAGGAATAGTTTAAGACTGCCCAAGTCTCTGGGTAGCCAGCCGGCCAATCAGGAGGCCGTAGGGGAGGAACCATTGGGATGCAGCCACATCCCATTGGCTCTCCTTGCTTCCGGCTCTCCCTGCTCTCCCTGCAACTGCGCATGCTCGCACTTGACTCTGGTCTCTGGGGGGGACAGGGGCCAGATATTGGGGGGGGCTCACGGCCAACAGGACACTATAAAGTTGGCACCTATGTATGGCTTTCAGGCCCAAATTGTAGGTTAGAATACGGTTCTGCCATCCTCACCCCCTCCCTGCCCTCCTGAAACACCCCCTGTCTCCATTTGGCCCTCCCCTGCCTTACCTGTCTTGGTGGCCATTGGGTTGAATGCAGCATCTGCGGGATTCAGGCTTCCCCACCACCACGCTTACTCTCTGAGTGTTGAAAAGTGCTTTATGGTGCTTTTAAGATACCCAGTGCCAGTGCAACAGCGTTTATGCTGGCACTTGTTATCAATAGGACCAGGCTTCTTTGAGCCTAGAGATTCACTTTATATTGTTAAGACACTTGTAGACACAGGAAGTATCCTTAAAAAGTAACTGTAACTCACTTTTCTCTCCAGATTTTCTTCTTAAAGAGGCTAGTCAATAATTATGCCTTGACCTAACCATTGTATAACTGACCTCAGCCCTACTTCATAAGCTTATGTATTTGTTTTATACCCGTTTTCTACGTGGCTTCAACATGGACTATCTTTGAGAAAGATACCTGCTATACCTCTCATGGCAATCACATAAAAATACTTTTGTATCTTGCTAAAGATATTAACAGCACCTGTATTGACTATAAATACAACTTTGAGGGTGCAATACTAACCAATTTTCTAGCACTGGGGTAAAGGCAATGCAGCTTCAAGGTTAGGGCACAAACATTCCCTTACCTTGAGGAGGTCTCTGTGACTAACATTCCACTGTAGAATGCGGCACATGCCCCATGAGCACAATTATGTCAGTGCTGGAAAATTGATTGGGATTGCACGTTAGTATATTAGCATTACATTTAATATTATCTCGGAGGCTCAGAGTGGATGGGGATAATTTAAGACCTTAAAATTAAACTATACTGAAATGCAAATAAACGTACGTATCTGTAAAATATTATATTGCCATTTTCAAAAAGCTAAAATATCTTTAAATTTTTTAAAGGTTCAAGTTGTCTTTGACTGCAGCTCTAGAATGAGGAAATTGACCAGCTACGGAAACTTAATACAACTTTTTGGTGGCCATGACCCAATAAGTAAGTAAGTAAGAGCCCAATCCGAGTAAGTAAGAGCAACATTCTGGTGCCAATGCAGGTGCAATGTAGCCCTGAAGTAAGTGAACAAATGTTCCCTTAACTTGAGGAGGTCCCCACCACCCCAGACTTCCCCACCACCCCAGAGTGCAGCACACACCTCATTGGGATGGCTACACCAGGGCTGGAAAATTGGATAGGATTTGACCTGAATAAGCAAGAAAATAATGAAACTGGGGACCCCACTGTTGATCCTGCCTCCTCCCGGGACACTTTCCACCCACCCATCCTGGTTGCCGCCCGTGGAATGCCCTTCCACCACTGTAACCAATTGCTCTTATTACAGAGAATAGAAAAAGTAACCATGAAGCCTGGCACTAATTAAAACCGTTTTAGCACGATTGCTAAAACCCTGAGCAGGATTGGGACACAATCTCCTGGTACCTGAAGAGGTACACCACATACCTTCCCCTTTACCTGGTGGTGCTCAAGTCCAGTGGTCTTCAATCCTTTTATTCCTGTAAGTTGCCACGACCCCTCAACTGAGGGGTTGAAGTACACCAACTGAGTACACATGACCTCAATTTATACAGGTTTCTATATTACCAGAACTGTGATAAATTCAAATTCCATATCTTTCTTACACCAGCAATTAAACATTTCCTATCTTAATTATTAATAATTATAAAAGAGTTTGCCTGGCATGTAAAATATTTGACATGACATGTAAAATCTGAGTCTGGTAGAAATCTAGTCTTTAAAATCAAAGCTTGGTTTTTCTAGAGTATAAAAATATATATGCTCTGTTATAAATATTAAATAATTCATATTAAATTATTTAAAATATTAAAAATATAATATTTTATATTTATAATATAAAATATTTTATTAATATAATCTATATATTTATTTATATAATATAATCTATTTTATTCTAAAATATTATATTATATATTTATTTAACATTTAATATTTTATAAAATATAAATACTTTATAATGTTATACAATATAACATTTTGTGTTTTAATATTGAAATCAACTGTTGACAACTTACCGGATTCGGGACTAGTGGGGAAATCTTGTGAGTTCCAGCAATTGGACAATGCATTGTTGTTTGTGGTAAACTACAATAATTTAAAATGTCTACATTCAGATGACAATAATTATAAAAATAAATATATGTTCAGGGCGGGGGGAAGGGGGTGGAGGAAGGTGGGAATGGGTAGGCCCGCGGGCGGCATGGGGAGAGGGAAAGAGCCAGCAGCCAGCCTTTGGGCGGGATCCTAACCCCTGTCCCCAGACCAGGCAGCCCCAATTTGGCAGCTCAAAACTGCAACCAGTGCTAACCCCTTTAAAATGGCTGGCAGAAGCATCTACCAGCCATGTTTAAGGGGTCCATGCTGGTGCAGGTGCCATTCTGAAGATCCCTGCTGCCTCTGTAAGGTCTCTGCAGCATTCAGAAATCTTTTGGTATTTCCTGTTGCACTCTTCTGACTTCCTGAGGGTCTCTGCTGGATACCTCTGTTGGCAGTTAAGATACAAACTTGCACCTAACCCCACTGATCCCATAGGATCAATGATTTGTTATCTGCCAATTCGCAAATCCTATCAACGAGGATTTCCAAGAACATAAGCCTAGTGGATAACGAGGACTGACTGTAATGCGAAATTTGCATAAAAATTAAATGATTTTTACTAAGACAATGATATAACCCCACTTTATCCCTCACAGCGCTGCATCGTGGTCCTGTTTTCTTTTAAACTTGTTTTAAATTCTTTTAGCATAAAGTGGTAGGAGCAACTTTTCATCACACAATCACAGCTTGTGTCCTTGCTCGTAATGCCCAGCACCTCACCTTCTTGTAGTTGGATAATGGGGCTATGAGAATAAGCTGGGAGAGGAATGCTGCCTTCTGAAGGTGGGAAGGTTCCAGCCTGGCATCATGGGTTCATTTATATTATTGATGCAGTACCAGGTTCAACTGCTATATGGGTTCTCATTTTCTAGGAGACTTCTTGAAGACAGGAAGAGGTGATGGCTGTGAGAGAGTGAGGCGGAGATGGGTGAGGGAGGGGTGGTGTGTTGGATCTATCTATCTATCTATCTATCTATCTATCTATCTATCTATCTAAGGGTGTGCGTGTGTGTGTGTGTGCGTGCTGCATAGGCTCCGCAACGCCTGGACCGATTGACACCAAACCCGGCACGCAGACACCTTGTGGCCTGGCGACAAACGCTGTGGGGGTCAGGCCACCCTCACGCCCCCACACGTATGTGTGTGTGTATATACTTCAGCTGATATGTGGTGTCCTGAGGCAATCTATTATGTCATTGCTGATGTCACTCTGATTATGGCATGCAGAGCACCTGAAGAGCACCTATACCTTTCCAGCACCTGAAGTCTTTAAAGTGTTCAACAGCTGCTGAACAGAAGTCCTGTGGAATGGATCTGGGATGTTGGGATCTGGGAGAGGGATGTTGGGATCTGGGTGATGCTTCCCACGCCGTTGGAGTCCAGGTTCGGGGGCCCCTCAATGTGGGGGGCGAGAAAGGGTGCGAAACAAAACGTCCGCCATGCCCCGCTGGAACAATTGGCTGAGCTGATTGGTAATTTGGTAATTTCGTGTTTAATAGAATCTTAGGATAAATAACTACCCGGGCAATGCCGGGTATCAAAACGCTAGTAGTTTAATAAAAAGGTCTCCCTGACCAGACTGACTAATGGCAGTTAGATGACTCCCAGCTGTGATGTAACTCCCGATTGTGATGGAATGTTTTTGTCAACTGTCTAATTGCTCTTAACTGCCACTTGATCAGCCTGGTCCTCACAACAATTAACCCTTTCTGAACTTTAAAACTTTCAACACCTGAATTCCTATTCTCAATCAGTGAATCAATGAAAACATATTTGACCCCTTAGAGGGCAAATTTTTTAAAATCCCTTCGTAGTGAGTGCTTATGTCATGGTAGAAATATACTCCCCAAATTTCATGTTCCTAGGTCCAGCAGTTTGGGCTGGGCATTGATAAGTCTCTCTCTCTCTCTCTCTCTCTCTCTCTCATAGAACACACACGCACACGCACACACACACACGCACGCACACACACACAGAATAGATCTGTGTTATTTTTTCCAGTTCTCTTTCTTCTACTCTACTGTCTCCTAGAATTGATATATCCATTATTTTGACTTGTTTTTCTTTCTTCTTGACTTAATAATATCTGGTATATTGTGTGACAGATGTTTGTCTGTAATCAGAAATCCCATAATATTTTTGCATTTTCATTTTCAACAACTTTTTCAATTTTGTGGTACCACCAATTTTTGGCTGCAGGTCGCTCATATTTTTTACAGATGTTTCAGTGTATCATTGTTGCTACCTTATTATGCCCTTGCTTATAGTTTGCTATTAGTTTGCAACTAATTTGCTGCTCCACTGTTTCATCTGTTTATTTACAGAGACAGCACTGGCTGTTCAGTGGCGTCACTAGACTTGGTGTCACCGGTGCGGGAGGTCAGTGCGTCACCCCCATGATGGATCTCCTCCTCCCAAACCATACAGAATCATTTACAATACCATATGCACAACTCAAATGCAGTGTTATTACTAGGGTTGGTGTTACCCCACCAATTTTATTTATTTAACTATAGTACATGTCACCCAACAAATTAGTAACCAACAAAAAACCCATGACCAATTTGATGATACTCACACAATTAAATAAAAGTTCTAGTATTAGCTCTGATACATGGAAATGAGAACTGACTCATAATAATGATTTTTTAAAAATCGTGATTATTACATAAAAAGTTGTATTTTCAGTTTTTACTCTTTTCAGTCTTTTTAGTATTTTCAGTCTTTTGGCCATAGCCTTTGATAGAATAAAGATATGATACTCCATTTTTTTTATTGAATTCCTCGTGAAATTCTGCATCCAATGGTATATAACATGATGGTAGTATTCTGTAAAACCACAATTTAAAAAAATTGTGATTTTTATATTAAAAGTTTTATTTTTGGGTTTTAGTTTTTAGGCCATAACTTTTGATATAATGAAGATATTACACTCCAGTTTTTTCATTGAATTCTGGGTGAAATTCCATATCCAGCAGTATATAGCATGATGGCATAATCTTTTAAAACTGTGATTTTATCCATTTTGGTACCTGGTGGTGTTACCCCCTCTGTGCCTGTCACCTGGTGCAGCCCGCCCACCCAACACTGATGCTGTTATTTTTTTCTACTTTTGCTTTTATTGCATTCATTCATCATGCCTGTTTTTATGCAGCAATTATTAGACCCTTCATCCTCTGCAGTAATAGGTAAGGCACTTGCAGCCCCTGTCACTCCAGGCAGCGATGCGAGCCTAGGGATTGTGTCACTGCCTTCGCCCTGCCCCTGCCCCTTAAAGGTAGAGGGGCAAAGGCTTTCAAAGCCCCAGTTTCAAAACCTCTGCCTTACTATATATATCCAAGGTCTCCAAACTGGAGACCGCTGCAGCCATAAAAAGGCTCCCTGGCGTGGGGGAAGGAAAAAGGAGGCACCGGATCTGGCCAGCTGGCCGGAGTTTGGAACCCCAATATATATGAACAGTGTTTATTAGTGATTCTGTTTCTGATTGAGAATTTCCAAACAACTTCAAATTGTCCAAAAGGGGGCACATGTTCAATGGATAGCATCTCTACTAGTGCTTTCATAACCAGGAGTTCTCTTCATAAACATACATCCTCTCAATGAAGGAGCATTCTGCTCACACAAGTGGGCAAGTGGGAGGGGTCCTCACATTTGCAAAGGCTCCTTCCATTTGCAGAGGGAGCTATTAGCAGATGAAACACTAGTAAGGGTTCTACTGCCTGGGGAAATCAGCCCTAAAATATCAAACACTAATTAATGTTCTTCCCTCACCACCCTTATTTCTGTTATGCATAAGATGTTCTATAATCTGCATCCTGACCTTGGATTAGCAGCAGTACAGAATGAACCAGTATCCCATGATTGAAATGTGGTTCCTTCATATTCTAAATGTATCTAGATAAAGAAAATGTAGAATACAAAGTAAAATGCACAATTGTAAAATTGTAAACCTCTAAATCAATATTACACCTAAATTATAGTTTTGCACCTACAGCAAACAGTAGCAAAATTCTTCATCTAATAATTTATAAAATAGTATTCTAGTTTATTTACATGTTTATCTTACTTGATAACTCTTTAATGTTGAACACCAGCAATTACAACTTTGCCCAGAGGCTAACTGATAGCAGTTGACAAGAAAATAGTAACTGGACGATTACGCTTTAATAAGGAGGCAGGCTACTTCAGTCTGTACCAGCTGCAGCTTCCAAACAAATTTCAAAGTCAGGCCCATACAGAGTTAATTACAATAATGATTCTTGAGACTTATGAATGAATGGGTAATGACTGCCACATTTCTGCAATCTTGATAATGTTGCAGTTAATATAGCAAGTGTAATGAGACATCAGAAGAAGTAGCAACAGGTCCAGAAGTACTAAGATTGCATGCCTGATCTTTTAGCACTTCTTACTTCTACCAGACTAGATCGCAGAAACCCAGCTATCACTTTTATTTTGTCTGCATAGTTTCACTGTCATCTATTTGACCATATCATGAAATTGTGGTTTCATGTGAACTTTGTTAGTTGGGAGAGAACTACTCAAGTGTAAATGGCTCAGGTGGGGGTGATTAGTTTATTGAGATAAAGGGAACAGAACCCTTTGGTTGTTCTCAGGGAAGGTTAAAATATTAAAATGACAGTAATTAGCCGCTCTGTTTATAACTTAACTGAGAGGAACTCAGAAAGGACAAAAATAAAGAAAAACATCCTATAGGATTTTAACCTCACTGACTGACTACAACCGGCTTCCACAGCACATAGTGAGGCTAACCTTCCCCGAGAACAACCAAAGGGTTCTGTTCCCTGAGGTTTTGAGTAGTTCTCTCCCAACTAACAAGGTTCACATGAAACCACAATTTCATGACAGACCACAGGGTCAAAGTTAAACTATATACAGACAAGAAGGAAGTGGCGATGTTGAGGTCCCAGTGATCTGGCTTGGAGGGCTAAGGGACTTGATAATAGATCAGATTTGGATCTTTTAAAAGATAATAAATGCTCCTGCTGCAAAAAAGGAGAGAAAGCTAGATGCTACCAGCACAACAATGTAACCAACGGTGAAATCCTATCCCTCAGACAGTGGATCTTAGAATCTGATGCCTTGGAGGCGGGGCTAAGGGTCATTGCGAACAGACTGAGTTCTTTGGAGCTCTGCCGACTGTTGTCTATACTAACCCCCCCCCCAGGTTTGTGTGTGTGCGGGGGAGAGACTACATTTGCCCAAGGAGAGGACAAGAAGGCAGGAAGCTTTGGTCCAGTCTGCTCCCAGGACAGCGGTCTGGGGTGCAAGCACGGACTGCTTCTAGAAGGCAGGTAAAAGCATCCGCGTGGCAGATAATGGCGATGCGGAACAGCAGATGACCCCTCCTCCCCCACGTTGGAACTCAACAAGGAAGTGAAATTTAAAAAATCTACACGCTTGAGAAAGAAGATTGTCCACATCTAAATAAGAACAAAACATGAGTGTTGGATGCTTAATGACTTTGGGATTGGGAGATATAAAAAGGGGGAAAGTGAGCAAGAGCGGTTGGAAGCGGGGACAAGATTCCCTGCAGGTGGTTCTTCAAAGTATTTTTGGAGTTTACAAATACACTCGCAGGATCTCACATAAGCGATGTGGGGGTCAAAAATATATTAACTTTATTTGTTTATGGCATTAAGAAGAAATTAAGACTTGAACTTTCTATAAAGTGAATGAAGAAATAAATAGCGATCTGCACATTGAATGATACAGGTCAACAGCGGCAGAAGTTAGATCTGGCTAAAAGGCGGGGGAGACAAAAAGAAAGAAAGATGCTTTTAAAGTTTATGCTGGAACGGAACTATAGGGGGTTACAAAGTAAAACTACAATTTATAAATGAAGGATTATAAAGAAGTGCTCTTTGACTGGATCGGACTAAACTGAGAACAAGCTGAAAAGATTTCAATAACCAAGAAGGCAAGTTGGAAGTGACTGAAACACATCGTGGAAGGAGACAGAATGAGAAGAGGAATTGTTAACTGGAATTGGGAAGAAGTTGGAGGCTTTTTAAATTGATTTTGGTCACCCGGGGGTGGTTTTCTGCAAGAGGGGCGTTTGTGGAATATAATTTGATTGACTGGAGACAGCAGAAGACACAGAGAAAGACTCTATAGACTGGGAGACCAGAAAATATAATTACTTTTGTTTTTCATATTGGGATAGATGAAGATGGTACTTGACTGAATGTCTTAAAGAGATACTACAATCTAATTGTGAAATATTTGATTCTAATCATTGACTGCAGAAAAACTATTCTATGAGCTATGAATTTTGAGGGTGTGGAGCTGTAAAATACTGGTGGATTGTAGAGAAATCTGTTGTAATAATTATTGTATATTGGAATATTTGACATTTTGATTCTGATTGGAGGTAATTGAAGAAAGGGAGTGTGGAAAAAGGAGTAAATGATCAAGCAAATTTTGAAAGGGAAATTCTAAGTGTTGGGAAATAAGACTAATATTAGTATATATTACTAATAATAATAAGACTAATATTAATACATGACACAACCAAAAAAAGATCTGATGAAGGGAACTAAATCTGCTTCACCAACGATGGTTACAACTATCCACACTACTCTGGCGCAGGAAAAGCCTTTTGGAAAACAGAAGAGAGAGTCAGCCTGGAGTGATGGAACTTTTAAAAGGGATGAGTGAGGAGTTGAAACAGATTGAAGGTGATATCAAGACATCAGAGATAAAAGTGACAAAGCAAATTGATCAATTAGCAGAGGACATGAAAGAGATGAACCAAGCGCTAAAGACACAGAAAAAGACCAATAAAAATGAAAAAGAGATTAAGAAGATGAAAGAGGATAAGAAGAAATATGAGCAGAAGGCAGATAAGATGCAAGATAAGATAGAACAACAAAATTGTGATTTAGAGACCAATGTTATGAAATTGGAGATGGAGAAATCTTTTCTTATGATCAGGATACATAATTTTCCAGAACAAAAAGGACAACATACTACAGAGATAATGCAGGAGTGGCTGATACAGCAAACAGAAATTGATCAAGGAATTATAGTCAGAGGAATTGAAGCTGTTTTCGACAAAATTCAAGTTGTGCAAGGATCCACAATCTTCCTAGGGAAATTATGGTTAAATTCACACAGAGAAGAATCAGAGATATGGTCTTGCAAATCTTGGATGAAAAACCTAGAACAGTGGATCAGAATCTGATTAGAATTTTGAAAGACCTTCCTTGGTCTGTGAGACTGAAGAGAAAGCCATACAGAGATTTTGCTGCAATTCTAAGAAAGAATGAATTGAAATATAGATGGCAGATACCCGAGAGAATGCTTTTTACATACAAGGGGAAAAGATATAACATCAATTCAATAACCAGAATGTGAGAATTCTTGGAGAAATTTGGAGAAGATTTGGGCATTTCAGAAATGCCTCAAATTGCAGAGGCAGAACACAGCAGAGATCCAAGTCCTAGAAGTACTAGCCCAAGTTCAAAGAGAGAACCAACTCTAACTGAGGATGAAGCAAGATCAGAAGAAGAAATAGAAGAAGAAATAGAAGAAACAGGAAGAAATAGAAGAAGAAGGAGCTGCGATGGCACCTCAAACCCAGAGAGTTCAGACACTAAAAAAACAAGAGAAGAAAGAAAAAAATAGAGAAATGATGGGAGACAATCAAATATTTTTTTCAGTTAATGTGAATGGTCTTAATTCGTCCCAGAAAAGATAATGTTTCATCAATTAGAAAAAATTAAAGCTGATATAATATGCATTCAAGAGACCCATATTAGGAAAAAAAGATTATAAATATTTACAGAACAGGAAATTGGGTGAGCTTTACTATGCAACAGACGTAAACAAAAAGAAAAGAGGGGTAGCATCCTATATCAAATCATGGTTGAATCAAAAAATGTTGTGGGCTTCAGAAGATGGTAGAATTTTGTTGACAGAAATTAGTTTTGATGGCAAGAAATCTGTTTTAGGCAATATCTATGAACCAAATGCAGCACAAGATGTTTTCTTTAAGAAATTACATAATAAATTAGATTCATGGAATAACTGGGGCTTTATTTTACTGGGAGATTTCAATGCTACATTTGATCGGAATATCGACAGGCTCAACCAAAAGAAAAATGGCAAGAAAGCAGGTAACCTCCCAAAAACATTCTTGCAGATGGTTGAAGAATATAACTTGATTGATCCATGGAGACTGCAAAACTCTGGGAAGAAACAATATACTCATTTTTCCAATAGACATAAAGTGTGGTCCAGAATCGATATGTGCTGGATATCTGCTATATACAAAGGTATTGAAGCGGAGATACTGTCAAACACAGATCATAATCCGATCTCTCTGAAAATCAACAAACAAAACAAAAGGGGTATATGGTGATTAAATACAAACTGTTTGAAAGAAAAAGCGTTTGTAGATTATGTAAAAGAAGAAATACTTGGTTTTCTAAAATCAATAACCAGCCAACGATAAAACCACAAATAATATGGGACACAAGTAAAGCATATTTTAGAGGGATAGTCATAAGATACACAGCTAGACGGAGAAATAAATAAAATTTAGTTATCAAAGAGATAATCCAAAATTTGAAAAATAAGAAAAAGGAAGCTCAAGAAAGTCCCTCCAATAAGGAAATTAAACAAAAGATATTAAGATTACAACATGAGATTAAAGTAATCCAAATGGAAGAAATAGAAAGAAATCTGAAGATGGCAAAACAGAACTTCTTTGAGAACGCAAATAAACCAGGAAGATGGCTAGCCTACAGACTCAAGAAAGAGAGACAGAAAAATCAAATAAATGTATTTAAGGATAAAAATGGAGAAGATTGATTTAAAATCCAAGAAATGAAAAGGATAATAGAACAATTTTTTCAAACTATATATAAGAGAAATGAGCTGGATAAAGACAAAGGGAATACTTAAGGAACAACAACAAATTGAGACTGCCACAGGAACAGAGAGATTGTTTAGACCAGGGGTCAGGGAACTTTTTTACCTTTTACCCCAAAATATATTTAGATACACCAACGTTACCTCCCAGCCCTGCCAGAACAAAAGGAAAAAAATTACATATTGGAACCCATTGCTTTTTTTAATTAATTAATGAGCTTAATTAATGCTATGTAAATATGAAGTTGTAAAGGGCGGAGCAAAACAAACAAAACAAAACGGAGCCAGCCAGCCAGCAACGGAACCGGAACGGGGGTAATGGATGGTCGCGCTGCCAAGACACAGCCGGGCATGCAT
>JAJKFI010000018.1:15676516-15728211 GCA_029204185.1 Lerista edwardsae | reverse complement strand
GGGCCAAAGATATCGCCCTTCTTACTTCAGAGTTGCACAGTAAGGAATCCAGACAATCCCAATTATTCTAAAAAAGAACTTTTTTTACAGAATTAAATAGAATAACAGCTAAATATGTATGGCAAGGGAAAAAGGCAAGAATTAAGATGAAACTTCTTCAAGAACACAAAGAGCAGGCCAGGCTAGGCTTACAATACTGGTAAATATATTATCAAGCATCTGCTTTAAACGGAATTAAGGAATGGACAAAACCGCAAAATCAAAGACTTATAAAATTAGAAACATATAATCTACAAATTTGTTGGCAGGAGTTTCTTATATATGACAAAGCAAAATATTTTGGACACTTCAAACAACACATAATAAAAAGAGCACTATTGTGAGTATGGGAACAAACTAGATATAAGATTTATACAAAAATACCAAGATGGGTTAAACCATTGGAAGTTGCAACAAACCAGACTGGCTGGCTGGAGCTCAAAAAAGAACTTATGATGAGCTTTTAGATGATAAAATTGAAATATGTTCAAAAGCAGAGTTATATAAGAAAGGTATAGTTTTAGACTGGTGGTTTGAAACACAGATAAGATCAAGGTGGAATGATGACAAGAAAGTGGTATTCTATACTCAATCTACAGACTTTGATGAATTATTTTTAGTAGATAAAGATCAATACATAAAGAAGATATATAGATTTTTATTAGATATGAATATGGAAGATGAAGTAGTGAAAGATACAATGATGCAATGGGCAAGGAATGTTGGCCATAATATTTCAATGGAAAGTTGGGAGCAAATCTGGAAAGTGAATATTAAGCTAACCAAAGCAGAATCATTTAAAGAAAACATTTATAAGATATTTTATAGATAGCATTTGTCCCCAGATAAACTAGCTAAGATGTACCCTGGAACAAATAATAAATGTTGGAAATGTCAAGATTCTACAGGGACTTTTTATCATATGTGGTGGACCTGTAGTAAAACAAAAAAAAATTGGAAGAAAATACATACTATATTACAAAATATGCAGAGATGTGTTATTCCCTTTGAGCCTGACTTGTTTCTCTTAAATATTTTACCAATTATGTTTAGCAAAGAAGTTAAACATATTATTGTAAATATTAATACTGCAGCTAGGCTTGTGTATGCCTATACAATAAGATAAGTGAGATAAGTTGTAATATGAAAACAAAGTGGAATGGGTTGTTTATTTTTTAGAAATAGATTTGATATATTAAATGAATGTGATATTGGGTAATGAAAAGATAGAATAATCAGATGTGTAATTTATAAATGTAAAGTTGCTGAGAACTGACGGATACCTAATGTTTTTTCCTTTGTATTCCTAACCCTATGTATCCTTTTCCCCTAACCAGTGATGTCATTCAGGGGGAACGGACCAGAACGGGCGTTCCGGATCCTAACGGGCTCCGTGGCTGGTTCTGGGTTCCCGACAAGTGCCAATCAAACATGAGTTCCTGTTCCTAAATCATTTGAATGACACCACTGCCCCTAACCCATAACTGAAATATTAAATAAAAACTTACTGCAGAAAAGAAAAAAGAAAAAAAAAAGAATCTGATGCCTTAAATCCACGTACAAAATCCAACTCATGCTGACCAAGGATGTTTGCGGCAGGGGTGGGTTGTGGGCAAGTAGATTAAAGGAGGGGAGATGTGAGTAGCCTCATGAGGTGCCTGGGGCATTACTTGGGGTAGGGGGTAAATATCGCCTTACTCCGAGCTGCACTCCAGCTAACTTCAAACCTGTGCTGGAAGACCCCTGGGAGCTGTAGTAGGGGGGCTTTCTCATCTTCCCTGGTGGAATGCAAGCCTCTACTCACACCAGGAAGGAAAAGGGAGGCGCTGGATCCGGCCCACGGGCCAGAGTTTGGAGCCTCCTGTCTTAAGCCAGGAGTTTAGGTGCAGATTTTAATATAACTTAATCATGCCTTATTATGGATTACATAGAAGTCTTTAAAACAATACAGAACACCAAGTTACAGCAGGAATTGCCAGAGTGGTAACGTGAAAATGAACAATTTCAATTAGACCAGCACCTGTACTACTAGTTTTAGATGCAGAAATGTTGACTTTGATCATAGGTACTTACAGTAGTTCTGGTAGAAAAGATAAAATAATCTCCAGTGTTAGTTTTATACCTGAAGGTAAACAGAAAAGTCATGGTTTTTTACGAAGTGCTATAATCACAGCTAGCATTTCAGGATTCTCATACACACAAAATACACTATGGCCTGGTTCAGATGAGCCAACAAACCATACAGCCTTATTCTAGGCATGTCTCTTCAGAACTAAGTTCCATCTTGGGCAAGGGTGATAGGATTAATAGCAGCATAGTCCCCTCCTTCCCCTTCTGTCTCCATAAAACTGCTGCTCTAGGTCAGCTTCAGTTTAAGGCAGCGGACAATGGGGAGGCCTGCAGAGTGGGCTGAGGCTCCCCCCCCCTGCACTCTCTGGCTCTACCCTCAGCATGTTCAAAAGTCCTTTGTTCGCAGCAGCACCACAATCACTGCAGTATCATCTCCGCCCCACACACCTATGCAAATATGTACAGGGTTCTCAACTTCTGAGTAGAACTATGAGAACCACGGCAGTACCTTACATGCTCAAACCTGTGCACTGAAAAGTGCACTGTCTCAGGGGAATGTGTGGTTGCAAATCCCACATGACATGAAAACCATGCATATGACTCACAAGTTGATTTTCCCGTGGAACAGCTGCATTTTTATTTTAGTCCTAAATCAGGGGCTTCAGAGTTTTTACAATATGATCTTGTACAATATTCCTTCTAACGGTGCCTGCTGCTGTGCTAATTCCTTAGGCTGATGTGTAACAGCTTGGGAGACCCATGGCTTTGACATCAAAGATCATTGCCAGATTTCTGGAAACACAGAACTCTGTGCTATGTAGAGCTCAGCTTTCCAGGGCTTCAGGCTGCACAGCCATGTTAAAGGGAACAGTGATTGTACCCTTGTCCCTTTTCAATCTAGAACAGCAGCTTATCTAGTATAGTGGCTGTTAGTTGGTCTCTCTCTCTCTCTCTTTTGTGGGAGGAGTTAAAAGAGAGGTGTCCTTGTTTTAGGCAGAGAATTATCTTTTCACTTGTTTTGCTATGCAAACTGCTTTGTGAGCTTTCTGTTGTTGTTAAACTGCAACATGTAAGCAAGGGAGTAAATAAGGGAAATCAGTAATACCACAGAAATGGGCACAATATCAGGATGATATTCCCTGGCATGTTCAGGATTGCAGCCACAGCTCCATCCTGTCTACTCCCAGTGAGCAAAGCTTAAGAATGTCATAGGACTACAGCCTTGAGTTTGGCCTATTTCTAGCTTTTATGGCCAGACCTCGAAATCAGACTCGAGTATAATCTTCATGAGCCTAAAAAGTTCTGTTTTCCTTTTGAAATCGGTCTTTTGGTGACAGGCTATGGGAGAGTTCTGCCTCATAGCGATTCCTGTCCTCTAAGGGGCTCAAAGCGAAGATTGTCAGGAGAGGCCGCTCATTGCTCTGTGGTCCGCTGACACGTCCCTCCCAGGCCGTTCCCTTATTTCTATTCCATAACGTTAGCTTTTCTTCCCGCACCTCCACAGTGCCCGGCATCCGCTGACGCACAAGCAAAACAAGAGGACTCCAGCGTTCCCAAGTGAGGGCGAAAGGCGCGCCATCTGCGCGGCCCTATGAACGTTGGGCCAAACCGCTATTAGCAAACGACGCCGTCTCGCGCTCGCTTCGTATTGGCTAACGGCGGCGCCGCGGCATGCTTGGGTGACTAGACTGCCTGGCCCATGGAGCGAGGCCCAAAGCAACTACGCTTCCCAGGATGCTCCGTGGTCACTCTATGAGATTGCCGTGAAGTTAGCCGGCTGGCCGGCACGCTGGGAAACGTAGTTTTTTCTCTTGGTAGTCGTGCCTTGGAGCGCCGTCCTTTTGGTTCTATGCAGATAAGGGGGCGGAGCTCCTGACCCGGGTAGGAGAATGAAGTGAATGAGAGGCCGATAGGCGGCGGCAGCAGCAGTTGGATGCAGCAACTGCATCTCCTGTATGACGAGAAGTAGTAACCGCCGGTGGCGGAGTCGGGCGCGCCGCTTCCTCCTTCGTTTCTCGCATGTGTCTCAAGAGCAGTAGGGGAACCTTCGCCTGCGGGAGCCATGTCTGAAAGCGGCTCCTTGTCCGCCGCCACCATCCCTAACGGAGGAGGGAGCGCCTCTCAGCAGCCCGGCAACAAAGTGTCCGTGGTCCTGGGGGCCCAATGGGGAGACGAGGGCAAAGGGAAAGTGGTAGATCTGTTGGCGCAGGACGCGGACATCGTCTGCAGGTGCCAGGTGAGGCTGAATGGGCCGAGCGGGAGTCACCTTGAGTCACCCCGGGACAAGCCCTACACGCACGCGGGGAGAAGGGGGGCCGGCAATGAAATACTGTCGCTGCTTCTTGGCCTTTCCCGCCGCGGTTTCTATAGTAACTGCCGCGCTCCAGACACGCAACGTTAACCCGCCGCCCTAGCTGATGCTTTGATCCGGCCGGCGATCAATAGGAGGCTCTTTGTCTTTTCTCAGGCACGCTTCCTCTTCGGCCCGCTGTTCCTGACTCCTTGCCTGCCTTCCCCGCCCGCCCCATTGTTATGCTTCGTTGAAACCTCCCTAGAACCGCCGGGGGAGCGAGGAGGCGCCGCGCGAATCTCCGACGGCGCAGCTTCCCGACGGGGAAAACGGGCGGCGGCGACCTGTTCCTTCCCTCTCCCTCCTGCGTCCCCTCCCCTCCACCGGACCACACGGCCATTAGCCGCCGGGGAAGGGCGGAGAGTGATTATCCCGCCCGCCAGTCGGCTGGCCCCGGTGCTTCCCTTCGGACGGCTGCAGTGCAGCATTGGCTTCCTTCGTTGTCCTGACGGAGGCAGAGAAACCTGTCCTGGAAACCGTCGAGTGGGGGCGAGAGACTGGCGAGGCCTTTGCAGCTCCTTCACCTGGAGGCTGCTGTTTTCCTTCTCGCCTGACGGGAGGGAAGAGGAAGACCAGTGCTATCCTCCTGTGTATGTGTACTCGAAAGTAAGCCCCACTGCCTTCAGTAGGGCTCCCTCCCCCCCCCCCCAAATGTGCATACTGCTACAGGCTCCATTTAAAGAGAGCAGTTTGTGTGGTTCAGGATCAACAAGAAAGAATAATGTTCTTCCCTTTTTTCAGACTTTTCACAGACCCATGTGGTCCTGTGAGTTTACTCACTCCATGAACATCCTTTTGTAGAGAATCATACCTTTTTAAAAATTGTGGGTTTAAGACCTATCTTGCATTGCCATGTACATGAACGATGCACTATAAATTAGAGTAGTGACGTAATAGTATAGATAATATTTGCAATTGAGATGAGAGTAAAAATTCATCTTGTATTTATTGCTAGAAACTTTTACAACCCAGCCCTAACCTGGGCTGGAATAGGTAGGCCTGCTGACCTATATCATATCCAGCCCTGATTAGGAAGTGGCTATGGTGCAATTTGGAGTAAGGGGACATATGTCCCCTTACTCCAAGTACTGTCCCAGTCACCCTACTTTGATCAGCACCATCAAAATCACTGGTGCAGATCAAACAAAGGCCTGCTTGGGAGGGGGGTTAGGATATGGCCTAGCAGCAGGAGGCTGGTCCTGCTGCCCTCCTGGGCCTGGTCTGTCCACTGGAATGCCTTCTCCCCACCCCAATCTGCCTTCCCTCCGCCCTCCCCAACTCAGCCAGCCAAACTTGGCAGGCAAAAACTCACGATTCTGGGGTGCTGCAGAGGCTGGATGTGGCCTCTGTGGGCCGGTACATGTCCTCATGCTGGCCTCTTTGACTCCTGAGTCAGCATGAACATGCTTTATTGCACTGGGCCAATGCAAGGGACTTGCACCTAGACGGATATAGGATTGAGCTCTTAAAGCTCTGAGAGTCTAAAGATCATACAGTGGCCTGCAAATGAACTGCTCCTAAAAGTAGCTGGGATCATACAAGCGCCATGTATGCTAAAGCACTTCTATATACACACAAGAAATTTGACAAAATTTGCTACTAGTATCAGATGCTACTCTGCAGGATTCTTGAAATGGGAAACACATTCACCGGTTTCATTGTGTATCACTCAGTGCTTTCATGTATAAGGAGGGTTAATTTTTGTTAAAAACTCAAACTACTGCCCTCTTTGGTGTTAAAATATCAAAATAAAAACATATAACGCCACATTTTGGTGTTGAAGATATTTTCCAGAAATTAAAATAGATTCCCTTTCCAATTAAAAATAATACTGTGGCTGTATCTGCTGACAGTATATCAGCTATATCACCTACCAGTATACTTTTAAAGCAGTTAAGATTAATAAAATTGAGAATTTGGAATGGGAGTAAAAACATTTAACACTGCTTTTTGCCTTTCAATTCATGAAATCTACAAAAAAAACTCTACCATTTTCAACCATCCCTACGCATAAGGCATGTATTTTGAAGTTGTTGATAGTCATCTTGTAAAAATCTGTTTTCCTGTACAGCTTAACGGGATCAAGGCACATTAGGCTATATGTGATTACAGAACTGTATTAGAATTAGGAGCAAGTACAATAAACCCCAAGGATGCATTCAAATTATGCTTTGCTTTTTTATTGGATGCAAACAGCTATCGTACTTGTGTGGAAAGGCAAATTGCAATGAGAGGGCCCATGTACAGTATTGTGAATTAGTTGCATATTCAATATGTTGAAATCCTGTGTATGAAATTGTCATCAGAAGACTTCAAAATTTTTACCTGCATATAAGGATATGAGGGCTACCTTAAATTAGATAAAGAAACTGACTTTCTAGAACTCTCTTCACTGGGACAGAGTGTTCTACCATTTTGATAGGCAAAATTTACAGAGTGGGTCAGAAATATTTCTCAAAATCACCTTTTGAGAACTGCCACTTCTCTCCAAGTGTCTGTTTACTGGGTATTATTTCCCTTGTTAGCTGCTGCTCTTTGTCATGTTCTCTTTTTATTACAGCTTCTTCCTGGGTTAGTTGCATTTGCAGTCCCTGTTAAATCTCACCATGAATGGGGTCACAACGCAGTGCCACATACATAGCCAGTTAGCTTTAACCATATGTTGACATCACTGAGGGGAAATGAAGTCAGAGCACAGTGAGGGGAATACTTCCTTAAACTGATCACTTGGAAAAAATGTTGTAGGGTGTGTATGTGCTGTTTGATGTTGTCAAAAGCATCTACAAAAAAACTGGGAACGTCTTACTCAACCCTGTGTGTTTTCTAGTGCTGTGGGCAGAGGTCTTTTCCAACTTTATTACCTGTGTTTTAAGTGTGTGTGTGTGTGTGTGTGTGTGTGTGTGTAAATTGTTGTTTCTGAGACTTCCCAGTGTGCTCTGTTCTGCTTAGGGGTATTGTGTCTTTAAAGTTCTAAGTTCTGTAACTTATTGGCATCCATTTGATGGATTCCGTTATTGGCAACCATTTGATGGAATATTGTGGGTTTTTTGGAAGACTTTTATTTAAGGTTCTGAAGATTCACCTATTGCTTTCTCTGGGAAGTAGGATACTAGCACAGACTGCCTATTGGTTCTGTATAAGTGAGCGGTTGAGGTGTTCCTTTGGCAAGATACCAGAGACATGGTCAAAACAGTGTCATTCAGTCAGGATTCATGCAAACTACTTCTTTGAGTATTAAATGGGCTTTAAACTTGTTTTGCAAATACTGTTGCAGTTTTCCCATGACATGTGGCAAACCTGCTTTGAGGGGAGTAGTCCAAAGGAGGAAAAATATCCACTTGGGTGAATGTAAGCCCCTTGTGTAAGCTAAAGTAGCACTTTGGATCCCAGCCCATACAGTATTCTGTTTCCCCTTCTCCATTTCCACGTGCATGAGGAATAATGTCTTATAGCCTGGTCTTGCTCAGAAGCAAGTCCCACTGAGGTTAGTTTATTTTATACACCACCTTTTTGTAACAAAGTGCCCTCAAGACAATTTTCAAACACATGTGATATATTAATATAAATATCCAGCAAAATAAATCAAATTCCGATGTGGCAACTAAGAGACTTAGGGCCAATCCTTTAGCATCTCCATTGCTGGTGCAGCCCTGAGAAAAGGAAACAAATATTCCTGGAGGAGGCTTCTGTGACTGCCCGCTTACTGTAGGATGCAGTGCATGCCTCGTGGACAAGTCAGCACCAGCACTGGAAAGTTAGGACCCAATCCTGTACAACTTTCCAGGACTGATGTAGCCATGCTAATGGGATACATACTGCGTCCTGCAGTGGGGGGCATTCATAGAGGCCTCCTCAGGGTGGGGGAACATTTGTTTCCATTGAAGCTGCATCAGCACTGGAAAATTGGATTGATTTGGGCCCTTAGAAACTAAACAGTATTGTTCTTGTCATCTTTCCAGATAAAGGATCATGCATATCTCTTTAGTGAGGCCATTTTGTAATTTGGGTGTAAAAACTGAGCAATAGAAATGTTGTAGGCAACCTTGGTATGTTGGCTAGCAGGGGAACATGAAAGGATAGTCTCTAAAGAGGAACAAAGATCCCAGGCAGACTTGGGTGGGAAGAGGCAGTTTCTGAGCATAGGCCCAAGTAAGTGTGGTTTGAACCTTCATTCACATTGGTTAAACATATGCTTTCTTATTGTCATAAATTCTAGTACAGTACTTACATCCTTCTTTGAAAATCTGAGATTGGACATTCTGGTTTTCATTAAAGGTTCCTATAAAGCAGTGACAAGAATAGGTAGGAATGAACAGATACAGGCTATGACTTGATGACTTTTGGACTTCTGCTCCCTTAGTAGGTGAGAAGCTTAGTTTGTTTTAGCATCCAGTCTCTGACGCAGGTATCTGTTATAAATGCCTTCATTGACATACATGATAGCTCATCATATACAATCTCTTGTATCAGATTGGATTTTCTTTAAATGGCTGTGTGGTTTTAGATAAGGGGAGTAAATGGCTTGCATGCTCTCGTCCCCTTTTTATTTCTCTTGTTGCCCAGTAGTTCCAAGGGGATGGATAGTTAGTAGTTTGAAGTATTAGTCATACGTTGGCAATAGCTTTTAATGGGAGAAAAATGTTATTGTTTGCCTATGACGACATACTTCATCTGAATTGATGGTTAATGGATTTATAGGAGTAGTAATAAGTTTTATGTGATTATTGCCACAAAACTGAAAGTCACCTCTTGGCAGACTTGTCGCTGTTAGATAAGGCTTGGCTTGATAAAGCAATAGTTATCAATGATAACTGATCAAGTGATGGCTTAAGAATTTACAAGTTGTGGCTGCCAAGTTGTGGCTGGGTTTTAAGTCGTCACTAACAAAAATACTTTTCCAGTTAGGACATGGCCATGAGAAAATCATGACTAACTGACTAGATGACTAAAACCTGGATACAGCTGGAATTTGAAATATTCATTCCTGTTTAAAATGATTTAGCATTGAGTGTGAACTGAGCCAGTTTGTTTAATGGTCACAATTCAGTTCTAAAAGAGATGTATGGCTTAAAGAGAGATGTATTTAATATGGTAATAGTTCACGTTTTCTTGTAAATCAGGATATCTTTTAATGGGAGACACTAGTTAAATGTAATTCTTAAAAATCAGACTTAAATTTTAAATTTTTAAAAATCTATTTTATTCACCTTGTCTCAATCATAGCAACTGCTTGCAACCATGGATTGACCTTGCCAAGAAGCAGGCATTTCTAGCAACAAATTCTAGAGAGGATGTCATTTTGCTTTTTCCAATTTCCGGTGATTTTGGTGTGTAAATGCTGTCTAAGGCAGTAGTTCTGTACACAATTACTAGGAAAAAGACCCAGCTTAACTGATTTGGATTTCTGAGTAAACATGCTTATCCTGCTAGAATCTTGGCCATTTGTAGCCAGTTATGTATGGAAGTGCACTGGCACTGGAAGAGCAACCAACAGGAACTTGTGTTTGTGTTCACAACTTTTGTATGTAGATCCTATGCTATTTGCATAGAAGAGTCTTACTAACAGATTATTTTTTTGTAAAAATAAATGGTGTTATTGCTCCTAAGGGAGAGTTGGATCGGAAGATAGAACAACTTTTAATCAGGTTTGTTTTACAGTACTTGAATTAAATACTAATAGATATCATTAAGATGAGAACCTAACACCCCAAACATAATGCCATTTATTGGGGAGCAAATTATATGTGGCTTCAGTTGTTACTACTTTCAAGTTAGTGTAAAGAATCTCATAATTAAAAAAAGCTCATGCACAGGAACTAATTTCTGAATAACTTTTGTTTTTCTAAATTTAAATTGATATTAATATTATTTTCCAAATGGCTATTAAAGCATGATAACTAAATATCTGCACCTGCCTCTTGGTTTGAATGTCTATCAAACTTTCTAAAATTAGAAAGATTAAATTTCTTTTCCAAAAATAAATGAACATATGATTCAGATCTGTGCTATACAGATGACTGAAGCCAATATATATATTTTCTACTATACTAATGGGCAATAATTTCTTTGTTTTCACGGTTAATTATAGGCACTATGTATTTGTACTCTGTAGTGCTATAAGCATAATCAAATGTTAAAAATAATAGTAGTAGTAGTTATATTTTGCTTTTCCACAAAAAAGTTCACAAAGCTGTTTGCAGACAAAGTAAAATAATTAAATGGCTCCCTGTCCCAAAAGGGTTCACAATCTAAAAAGATGTAGAACACCACCAGCAAATAGCCACTAGGAAAGACGCTGGGGTGATAGGGACTGTTACTCTCCTCCTGCTAAATATAAGAGGAACACCACTTGAAAAAGTGACTTTTGCCCACTTAGCAGTTAGGAAACAATATAGAGAGAAATCTGGTCACCCTCATATTTTGGTTTAGCTCACTGTGATATGGTATTTACATCCTGGTTTCCAGTGACATGCCATAAAGGTGGGTTTTTCCAGTGATAATTAAAATGAAAACACTTTGAAAAACATCTGCACTTTGGAAAACACTGAAGTGCATGAAAATTTGAAACCATTTTCACCTGCCTCTAGCCATAACTGTGTTGTAGTATTCTTTGTACAGTTCTTTAGGAACAAAACAATACCCAACTTTCCTTGAATGTATTTGCTAACTACATAATTCTCAAATACTATGTGAACCTTGTGTTTCAGAGTTTCTTCTGGTCTTAGTGGTGTATGTGCCATAAAAAATGCCAGCCCTTCCAGTTCAGTAGGATAAGGCATCATTGGGATCAATCCTATCCAACTTTCCAATGCTGATGCAGGCATGCCAATGGGGTGTGCACTGCATCCTGCAGTGGGAGGCAGTCACAGAGGCTTCTTCAAGGTAAGGGAACCTTTGTTCCCTTACCTTGGGGTTGCATTGTGGCTGCATAGGTGCTGGATAGGATTGTGCCCATTTTCTCTTATCATGCTTTGTAATTCTGAACACCACTGCATAAGGTCAGAAAATTGTTGCCTAAAATAGTGGCATATTTGAGGTTATGCTTGCTTCTAAGTCGCCTAAAGCTTCTGTCCTGCCCTGTGCAGGTGAATCCTTTTCAAAGCTCCACTGATGACATCCACAGCCTTAAAATAAGTCTCTGTTGGAATCTATCAACCATTTCATCAGATAAAGTTGCAAGCAACTATGTACAGTACTGCTAAATTAATCTTTATAGTATGCCAAACCAGAAATGAGCACATAGTGATAATTTGTTAAAATATTATCTCATTTTTCCTCTGTTGACTGCGGTGGTTGTTGATTAGTTAGGATATTTTAGGATTATCAACTTGTGGTCAGGATTGCACTCGCCTTTCAGACAAGCTATCTGAGCAATTGCAGGGTTGTAAAAGTGATTCTTCTGCAGTGGCAGTCTTTTCACATAAAAACTTACTATAATGTTTATATTTTAAAATTGTGTGGAGTGCTTTAAATGCAGGGGGAATATCTTGAGGACCCAATCTTGACCTGCCTAACTGCTGCAAATGCAGCAGTAGCCAAAAGGCTACCGTTGCATCCTGTGGCAGCGAGGCAGCTTCTGGAGTCTCCCCAGGAGAAGGGGACTGTCGTGAAGTGGTGGTGGCGAGTGGTAAACCAAACCCATATGACTTCAGGCCCTTTGGTGGTGGGTTGCCTGGGTGGGGCAGGACCAAAGGCCCTGAATTTAACAGGGATGTTTGTCCCCTTCCCCCAGGGATAGTCCTGTTTTCTGCAATGGGGCTCCTCAGCTTGCTGCCAGCTATTTTGCTAGCGGTGAAACAAGCAGCCCCATGTTGGGCTGCCCAAGCCACCACCAAGAGTAAGATCCAGTGGTGGAAGCCACTGTCGGGTCCCACCCCTCGCGGGTGGCTCCTCCTCTCTCCCACCCAGTTCCCCTCCCCGCACTCCAAACAGGCTTACCAGGGGCTGGCACTGCTAATGGCCAACTGCCTGCTAATGTTCATGCCTGACACTGAATGAGTGCCGCCCCAGCGTAGGCATACACATGTTGCAGATGTGCTTTACATCACGTTTGCGATATTTTCGCTGACGCTACACGCGTACTGCAGGCGATACGGGCCTTCAGGATTGGGCCCTGAGTCCCAAGGGCAAAATTAGACTTCAGTTCTTGCTTTAAGCAAAGCCTTTAAGGTGGGCTTGATCTCTTTCCATGAATATTATCCTTGTTGGTGATATTTGGATTCAGTAAGAGTATAATCACAATTCAAGGGGCTAACTGAGATGGCATATAAATTTTTCTTAATTGTAGCCTTCAGGAGATTTGGTACTTTTTATACTGTATCCATAAAAAGAGTTCCTCATTTGATTTAGAAACCCTGGATATTTCTGGATTAGAAACTCCTGATCATGTGCATAGTTGCAGTTACAGTATGGCTTTCACTAGTAGGTACAATACCATCCTAGATTTGACACATGGGATCCATGCCTCCTAAGCTGCCTGTCATTTCTACTCTTGTTCTCACTCCTTGCTACTTTAGACTGTGTGTTTATATAGGGATGTGAAAACTGGTGACTGAAAGGATTTTACAGTGTTGTCAAAATGTTTGCCAGTTCAGTGATGTGTGATAGTTTTGCGTGCTGTTACAATGGCACATCTGGCTATGGTAACTAGTAGTATCAGTCCATGTGCTGATCTTTTGGGCAAGGATCAGGGCTAGTATCAAGTCTGGTCAGACTTCTAGTCCTATACTGAGGATAATGTACATATTACAATCAAAGGAAAAGTTTGAGCTTTTAAAAAGTGGTATAAAAATCTTTTAAATCTTTAAAACGATTTCTTGCAATTTACACATGATTAGGAAGCTTGCAGAATATTTGATTTGAGGAACAGTTCTTGTTGTCTTTTTGTTAACTGGTAGAATAGCATTGACCATCTTAAGAAGAGTTGTCAGATACTTTTGCCCCAGAGACAACTGTTCCAGGAGAGAAATTTGGGGATTAGACATAGTGTACTAAACAGCTGTCTGTGAGTCTTTGCTGCCAGAGGTGTTCTATAGTGGCAAAGCCAGCTGTGCATTTGCCACCTCTTGCTAGAACTAGATTCTGGGAGGGGGGGATTCCTTCTTTTGTGTCAGAGTTTCCTTTATGGTACTAAAGATTCTATTGCTTGTCGGAAAACACTATGGTGCCCCTTACCATTTTAGTTCCCAAGTGTTTAATTCCTCATGTTATTAGGGAGAGTGGCAGGAAAGGCTGAAAACTCTGAGAAGTAGAAAATATGAAATCTGAGCTAATGAAAGTTGTGTAGACAAGTCTTCAGCAGAAAGAGAGATTGATGTTACTGCTACTGAAGTAGTTCAAGTAAGGACAGGAGTCTTGCATATCTCTTTAGAGACTTCAGAAATATTTTTCCTAATTAATTTACAAGAAATGTTTTATATATTGTTTTAAAATAAAGTATGTTACTAGGTTTTAAAATTCTAGTGATGATGGATCCAAATGATGGAATACTATCTTCATATTATGATACTTATTTTAGAAACCAAAGTTGTCATTTTGCTAGGCTCTGTACACTAATGTTGGCATTTGAGTTAGATGTGTTAATGGAGAAGTCTCTAGAGTCGATGGATGACCACTTCTTACCCAAAGAGTGGAGTGTCTGTTGGCTTAAGAGTGGAGGGCATACTGTTTTTGACAATGTTTATCAGCAAAGGGTAAACGTAAACTTACTGTAAGTATGCCTGCCCTTTTTTTCATAAATGGGTGAAGGTTTTCATATGCATGGAAGAACTTGTAGATTAGGGTTCTAACTCAACATTGCTCTTAACATAAGAACATCCCCACTGGATGAGGCCAAAGGCTCTTCTATTCCATCTTCCTGTATCTCACAGTGGCCCACCAGATGCCTCAGGGAACACACATGACAAGATTTTTGTATCCTGTTGCCACTCTCGCACCTGGCATTCTGAGGGAGCCTATTTCTATAACCAGGAGGTTGCACATACCCATCATGGCTTGTAACCTGTGTTGGACTTTTCTTCTAGCAATCTGTCCAATTCCCTTTTAAAAGCATCCAGGCCAGATGCCATCACCACCTCCTGTGGCAAGAAGTTCCACAGATTAATTACCTGCTGGGTAAAAAAGTATTTTCTTTTATCTGTTCCAGTTTTCCCAACACTCAATTTTATTGGATGTTCCCTGGTTCTGGTGTCATGAGAGAGGGAAAAGAACATCTACCCATCTATCCATGCCTTGCATAATTGTGTATGTCTCAAACATGTCCCCTCTCAAGTGCCTTTTTTCTAGACTTTCTAGTCTTGTGAGAGATGTCTGAGTCTGTGCCAAACCTCTGACATTGATGCTTCTGGTCTGGGCTCTAGGAGGGGAGAAAGAAAATTGAACTTCCTTCCTTCTCATGCTTTTCCTTGTACTGCCATTTGAAGAGCTACAATTGGGAACGCACACTAAAATGTTGCGGTATATCCTCAGCACTCAACAGCAGTTCAGTTCAGATGTAATAGCAACCTATCAATCAATCAATCAACAGGTACTTATATACCACTTTTCAACACGAAGTTCACAAAGCGGTTTACAGGCAATTAGTAATAATAATAAAATTAAATGGCTCCCTGTCCCAAAGGGCTCACAATCTAAAAAAAAGGCAGACCACCAGCAACAGCCACTAGAAAGACTGCGCAGGGGTGAAGAGAGACAGTTACTCTCCCCCTGCTAAATATAAGAGGAACACCACTTGAAAAAGTGCCTCTTGCCCAGCTAGCAGGGGTAATGGCTATTTCAGGCCAAGAAATGGAAAGTAAAAAGAACGTGTGGAGTATGGATAATTTTCATTCAACCTATGTGAGGAGCTGGACATGGGGGGTCCATCCATGTTGGTTCTGCTGAACCTCGCAATGGGTTTTCTGTAATGAACCATGATACCCTTCTAGCTACCTCTTTAGAGTGGATTTGGGGAACTGTGTTGTGATTCTGGCCTTAATTGGAGGGCAATTTCTAAGAGTTGTTGCTGAGATATTCCTGTTTGGAGCCTTGGCTATTGCCAGTGGAGTTGGTTTTAAGAGAATTAGTGAATTGCACAAATTCATTGGAGCATTGGATAACAAACTTGTGTATTGCAGGAAATCCTCCTGGCTTAAGAAAGAGCCTGAGAGAAAGATTTTATTCAGAGATCACAGTTTTATTGTAAAAGAATAGAAATAATGGATTACAAAGATATGTGTCTTTGCCCTAAGGTAATTGTGGTAGTGGTTTGTAATGCAGAGTGTATATTGCAACTGAGGAAATTGGTAAAAGAGGTCACTTTAAGAAAAAAGATTTTTAGGAATCCCTCCTCTTCCATCTCAGTTGGGAGGGAGGGAGGGAGGGAGAGAGAGAGAGAGAGAGAGAGAGAGAGAGAGAGAGAGAGAGAGAGAGAGAGAGAGAGGGTAAAGCAGGGGTCAGGGAACTTTTTTACCTTTTACCCCAAAATATATTTAGATACGCCAACGTTACCTCCCAGCCCTGCCAGAACAAAAGAAAAAAAATTACATATTGGAACCCATTGCTTTTTTTAATTAATTAATGAGCTTAATTAATGCTATGTAAATATGAAGTTGTAAAGGGCGGAGCAAAACAAACAAAACAAAACGGAGCCAGCCAGCCAGCAACGGAACCGGAACGGGGGTAATGGATGGTCGCGCTGCCAAGACACAGCCGGGCATGCATATAGATTCATGCCCGGCTGTGTCTCGGCAGCGTGACCGTCCATTACCCCCAGGAATTTCATTTTTACCCCATTTGGGGTAATTTACCCCTGTTCCCTGACCACTGTGGTAAAGGGAAAAAATAAAATGATTCCAAGCACAATACAGCTACCTGCTTCCCTGAAGGGGAATTTAGAGCTGCCTTGCAGGGATTCAGTGGTTCTGAGCAGCATGGAGATTGTCCAGTTGCAATTCACACATGGGTTGCTTGCACACAGGAAAATAACCATTTGCTGTTTAAAATCCTTCTATGTAAGGAGTTTTAAAGTTGCTGCTATATTTAGCTCTGGGGATAAGCTAATTCACTATGCTATCAGGTAGGAAGAACAAGGTCTGGAGTACTCTTTTTAGTATGCAGATGTGTGACTTGGTGACTAAATGGGCTTGGGAGGAGGGCTGATATTTCTGTTCCTAGACCCCAATTTTGGGGAAATCTTTCTAATCAGAATATGAAAGAACAGGGACATTGCCCAAGACCACACACTTCAGAGCTTGCTCACATACCAGGGGGCTTTATGGGAATAGGGTGGCATTTTCAGATACAAGAAGGTGGTTACATTGTGACATGTCAGGCCTGCGCTATACCCAGCAAAGATTGGGAGGCTGTTGGAGCTCACCATGAGGCAAGGATACATTTGTCCCCTTACCCTGGGGGTAAGCGACTGCACCCCTATGAAGCTGCTGCTATTTAGCAGGTGCAAGTCTGAGCAGCCAGCAGCGGTCCAAATTGGGGCTGCCTAGCCCGAGGACAGGCCTTCATCCCCCTCCCTAGGCTGTTCCGACCACAGGGCTGCCCTCCCTTTGCCCTGTTGTGCCTCTCTCCTGCCTTCCCCCACCTTCCCCCACCCCAAAAATCCCCTGTGCTGGCCAAGCTCAGCCAGCATGGGGGAGGCTTACCTCCGCCTGTCCTCTGCACAGCTGGGCCAGTGCAGACAGCAGCATTGGCCCAGCGCCCTTCTGGCTGTCGCAAACATGTCGCAAGGGTGCCCATGGCAACTCCTGGATGGCATCTTGTAAGAAAGAAAATGCAGATGTTTCACAGTATGACAGGGAAAATAGGGACTTGGCATTAAATGAGGGAGAAGCAAATGCAAGCAGGAGGTGACAGAAGGAAACAAAGGAGGTCTCAAAGGAAGATACATTCAATTAAATATGGACAATACAGACAGGAGGTCATGCAAATTGGGTAATCTTCCAGGGTGTGATTGGAATAGTGCAGCCAGAGGTCCTTGAGGCGTAACCAGATGTCTTCAGAAATCAAGCCTATGGCTCAGAAAGGCAGTGTCTATTTTGTGAGTTCTGGGTGAAACCGTTCATGTTGTCAGGCTGGCATTAATTAAAAAGCAATAATGATAAGTTTGATCTTTTAACATAGCATTTTGGCCGATGATGCCCCACAGTGTCCCAGCTTCATCCCTCTCCCCCATAATGAAACCACTGGGTGAAGTTGCCTAGGGTTTTGGAGTACAGTGTTGCTAATATGCTGATGACACCTAGCTTTTTAAAAAAAATCTCATTTCAGGGAAGTGAGTGCCACAGTTGGCTAGGGTAGATGGGTATGAACAAACTGAGGGTGAATCCAGAAACAATAGAAGCACTTCTATTTAGTAAACTTGCCAATTTGGGAATAGGGGTAAGTTTTGGCTGTCTCGTTTTATCTTTGGATACTAGATAAGAGGTGTGGCAAAGAGAGTTTGCCTAGCTTCAGTTGGTACCTCCAACTGCACCTGTTGCAAAGAAAGCAAGTTTCTTATTTGCCCTCATATCTAAATAGTGACTTGTGTACATAAATATTTGCATTGGCCAATATGACTTCAAAAGGCTTAGAACATAAATTAGTGCATATTTTTGTTGTACTTGAGAAATTATTAGACACTTGTGAACTACCACAATAACAAACTAATGTGTAATGAAAGACTGGTTGATTCATGCAACTTTCCCACCCACTCAACTTTCTTTTTTTAGTCAAAGTTAATTGTTGTGTGTCAAATTGTTCACAGTATTAGAAGATAGTCTGTGGACTTCCTGAGATCGCTAAGGCTGCAATCCTATCCACACCTGGGAGTAAGCCCTATTGACTATAATGGGACTTACTTCTCAGTAGACATGCGTAGGATTGGACTCTGAGAGTGGTAATCTAACTGGGGAACTGGGGAAGCTGTGAAGAAACCTTTACTTAATTTTGTTCCATATCTTAGAATTTTGTGATCAGTTCCCTCTACAACCCTTGTTTGTCTGTTAAAATTATTTTAAAATACAATATACAAATGCAGTAAATGATCATAAAGCTTTTAAATGTTGTTTTATGATGTCTTTTAGAAGTTGAAGCAGCATTGGCAGTAGAGCTGCATGAAAATTTTTGAATACTTTCTTATCACTTGGTCCTTCTGGTTGCAAAGATAACATACCAAAACACACAGGCTATAAGGCTTTTTATAATTTAAAAGCTTAGGTTTTGCAGAAGAAGGTATTCATTTGTAAACATTTTCTATTCACCTTTGAGTTTAAAACATTCTTCCAGATGAAATCTAAATTTTATTAGAAGCCACAGTACTCAAAATAAAGCTGGTTTCCCTGCATATAGAAAAGGAGCTTGAATTCTTGCTGGAACTTCACAAGGATTTTTACCACCTTGGCTGTGCAGAATATTAGGTGTCTTTGTAGAACTTCTGGTGGTGAGACACGCATGCAGTACTTCTCATTCTCTGTTTCCCCCTTGTTTGCTGGGTTCTCACTCTTAGCTTGTAATTCTAACACATACAATCTGTCTGGGTTGGAATGTACAGGGAGGAGAAGTTTCACTCTTTCCCTGTATAGGCATCCCCTGTATTTTCAACAATTCACTCTTTTGACTCTTGTGTATAGTGTATATGAGGAAGGACAGGCTTTGGGGTGATGAGAAGAACCCCTCCTTCCTGCCGGTGTTTTCATGGTGGAAATGTAGACTTAAGAAGTCACATACCAGAACTTGCTTTTTCTATTATGGTATATCAGTGATTCCCAAACTTTTAGCACCAGGGCCCACTTTTTAAAATGACATTCTGTCATCTAGCTTTGAGGCTAAACCAAAATACACCCCAATTTCACCATACCAGTTGCTCAGGCCTCTGTTTTTATCCTTTTAACGATGAGGGGCACCTTCTGAAATGTGTGTTGAACTCCACATTCATCAGATCTGGACCAGCCTGGTTGCCTTATTATATGTTCCCCTCTGCCTGCCATGTTTGCTTACTTGTGGGTAAATGCACACGTGAGACTTAGTTTTGCTTTCCATATGGATCAATACATTTTCCTTGTCAGTGGGGGTGGGGGGTAGGGAGGAGGAGACTTCCTTCTCAAGTGTGTTTGGGGCCTGTTTTCATTGCATCCGAATTATTGTGGTGGTGGAATACATTCCTCGCTGCCTGCCCTTCAGACTAAGAAATGTTCACTTATTCATATCTGTGGCTCAGTTTCACTTTCCATAGAGCGCATTAAATTTTTCCTTCTCGGCTTCCTAGGGAGTCTGAAAATAGCATTTTTTGGGCCGATTCTGCAATTTGGAGCCCATCATAGGCCACTAGCAGACATGCACAGTGTCTGCGGGGCTCAGAAAAGCCTCCAGTGGTGAGGGGAGCACAGTACGGCTCCCCTCACCTCTGGTAGGTCCATCTGAAGTGACTGGTGATGATGTCATTGCCAGGCACTTGGAGAGCCAGGCACTCTCAGACAGCACTAAAGAGAATTTAAGAACCACTAGTCTAGGTGCTTGCTGTCTACTTCCTGCTCCAAAGTGAAAGGAAAAAAATTTTTTATTTCCTTTTGCAAACACTTGCAAATGAAGAGAGGTGAGCCATGAGCGCAACTGGGGGGGATTTGAGTAGGGCTTGCTGCTATCTGCAGTTCTTTAATTGCCATGTAATGATTTAATAATTTAATCCATTTATTATATTTATTACAATAATTTAATAGTTCTGGGTATCTGTGGTAGCAGCAGGAATGTATCTCCCATGGATGAGGTGGGTACCTGTATATGCAATTATTCTTCCTTTCTGTCAACAATTCCTTAGGCCTCCAGTTTGCTTTTAATGAAAGCAATTTCAATCAAATTTGTAATGAAAAATCTAAATTGAAATTTATTTCTTGATCCAAAACTACAAGCTTTAGAAAAACATTCTTCTGGCCAATTTTGGCCATCGGACCAGAATCAAACAGATGTGTTCCGGTATCCAGTTTCAGTTATCCACGGATACTGGAACACCTATTAAAAAGATGGGGGAACAAAAATCTTCTCTATTTTACCTGAAATTGAAACTGGATATTGAAGACTGTGGATATTGAGGATGCATTTTTAAAAATAGGGGAACATCAGTGGCTTTGCTACAACAAGTTAAAAAAACAAGGTCCCCAATATCCACAGTCAGGTATCCACGGGGGGTTGGAGTTGCAGATAGAATCCCAGTTGATATTTGTAATTATCTTGCATGCCTCTCCTTGGTGAAATCCTTTTATACAATCCATGGAAATATACTCAAAAATAGAGAAGATTTGTGTTGTACTAGGGAATACCTAGTAAAGACACAAAATTTCAGGTCTAAAAGGGTCAAAATAGGTCTAATATGAGACCTTTTACCTGTTTTGGCAAAGCTGAAAAACAATTTTTACTTGTATGATTATGCTAAAAGTGAGGCTGAGTAACTTGACATCTATATATATAAAATTGTGTGTGTGTGTGTGTGTGTGTTCCGCATAGGCTCCCAAAGCCTGGAGCGACGTGCACCAAACTTGGCATGCGCATGCCTTGCGGCCTGGCGACAAACACTGTGGGGGTCAGGCCCCCTAGCACCCCTGGGGGTGGGGGTTCACAGGGGGCCCCACGTGAAAACGGTCGAAAACGGCCGAGATTGGCGTCGAATCCGTAATTTCTGTGGTCACCGAGATGAGCGGCGATGCTCCTGATGCCGTCGGAGTCCGGGTTTGGCCCCCCCCCCTCGGCGTGGGGGGTGAGAAGGGGTGTGAAACAAAACGTCCACCATGCCCACCTGGAGCGATTGGCACCAGACTCGGCACGTGCATGCCTCACGGCCTGGCGACAAACATTGTGAGGGTCAGCCCCCCCAGTGTCCCCGGGTGTGTGTGCAGGGGGCCCCACGTGAAAACGGTTGAGATCGGCGTCGAGTCCGTAGTTTCCTGGGTCGCCGAGACAAGTGGCGATGCTCCCGATGCCGTTTGAGTCCGGGTTTGGCCCCCGTCGGCATGGGGGGCGAGAAGGGGTGCAAAACACAATGTCCACCATGGCCTGCTGGAATGCCTAGAGCGATGTGCACCTAACTTGGTACACGTGTGCCTTACGATCTGGAAAGAAACACTGTGGAGGCACGACACCCCTAGCACCCCTAGGGGTGGGGGTGGGAAGCGGGTGCCATGTAAAAATGATCAAAAACACCCGATATTGGTGTGGAATCCATAGTTTCCGGGATCGCTGAGACGAACAGTGATGCTCCCGATGCCATTTGAGTCCACGTTCGGCCTCCATCGGCATGGGGGGTGAGAAGGGGTGCAAAATAAAATGTCCGAAATGACCGACATTAGTGTCAAATCCACAATTTTCAGGGTCACTAAGCTGATTGGTGGCAGTCGCGATGACATTTGTTACCCGGGCAACGCTGGGTTAGTTTAAAAAGTTAGTTTAGTTTATACAGTTGGACCTCTGCATCTGTAGGGGGGTCCAGTCCTGCATCCCTCTCAAATACTAAAACCCATGGACAATTCAGTTTCTGCATCTCCTGCATCCAGGAGTCAGAAAGACCCCAGAGGTCACAGCACAGAGTGCATGCACCAGTGCATGCACCGCCTCCCAGAGGTTTTAGAAAGGCATCTCTGGTTTTCTGAAAAACCAAAAGTACCTTCCAGAAGGCTCTGTGTGCCTCAGAAAGCCTCCTGGTGATTCCGGTCAATTCAAGAAGGCGCTGCAGTTTTGGAGCTTGTGCTGAGTCAGACGTGGATGAAAATGGCCCACCTTTACTACACCTTTACTACAGATACTTGCCCTATTGACCACAAGAGAAAAAAATCAGAAACTAAGATAAGTTTAGTAAGATAAACAGTGAAAACTGCTGTTGGACTTTCTTGGACTCTTTATTACAAGTGTTGGTGCAAATTGGGAAATTATTCATAGAACAGTCTGAGTAATTTAAAAGTATAGTAATATGTTACATGAAAATAAGCACAGAATCTGCTGTAGTGGATGTGGAGGAAAAATAAATTTGAAGCATAGTGGCATACACTGCTTCCAAATACACAGGAAGGTTTCTGAATCTTTTGTAATTTTAAGGCATGCTAGAGATGGCGTCCTGTATTTCTATAAATATTGGCACCATGGACTAGTGCAAGGTAAATCCTGTTAGACAAAATATGCCAAGTATGTTCGCATAACTGGAACAGTCTGGTTTTGTGTATTTTACTTGCTGTTTAACTAACCCTAGTCTCTGAACATTTTGTTTGCTTGTTGCACAGAACAATTACATTGGCTTAATTAAAAGCAAAACTGGAAGCCTGTGTTGTTAATCTTATTTATTCTTTACGAATGGTCATTTTTTTCTCTTCAGTTATCTTAGAATAATCCTTAACTTTTTCTGTTCAATAAAATAGTTTACAAAATGTTTCACTGCTTCTTAAATTATTTCTCAGTAGAAAATGTAATTCTCAGAGAAGAGCAGTCACTGTAGAAGCAATTCATGCTCTCATCCCCTCTATAAATTTGGAAGATGGTTCCCCACAAAACTCCAGTCCAGAGTTAAGATCATTCACTGCCTACTTAGAGGCTATGCTTTTCTCATATTTATATTGTGCTATTTCTTTAATAACTTAGTATTATGTATGTAGACATATAATCCCATTTTAATCTACCAAACCACCCAGTGATCTGTTCTTGTTCATTTACTAGTCAGACTATCCTGTGAGCTTCATGACTGATGGAATGTCTCTATTCATCCCAGCATAATACCTTTTCCAGTGCTGTTTTCTGGGGTCTTTCTTGTGCCTTTTTAATGTTTTACGTTGAAGGGCCTTTGAAATAGGGAGCCACCATTTTGCTGTGTAAACTGCCTTGAGTACTGTTTATGTTGAAAAGTGGCAATAAATATTCTTTAATAATAATGGCTGGAGATTCATGTGCCTTATCATGGTAGAAATACTCAAACTGCATAGATTCTTACTGGGGTCCTAGATGGCAGAAAAAATTCTTACTTGCCCAATATCCAGAAATGAAATATAAGATTTCTTTAGGACATAGGAAATACAGATTATCTGGCTTTTGTACTTCAATGCTAGAAAAGTTGACTACACAAACTGAAAACATTAAAGTGAGCTTCCCTAAGATTCTAAAGCAAGAGTCTCCAAACTTTTCAGTTTGAGGGTGACGTTACATATTTTACGCTTACGGTAGTTGCAGGCCAAAAACCCTGCACCAGTTTTATAAATTATCAAATGAAATTTAAATGAATGAATACGTTTTACTGGGATTATTTTTGTAAGCATGATATGATTCATAATAAAAGAGAAATGTGACAAAAAGAAATAATACTATAGTTAAACTGAGAAATGATATATAATGAGTAAAAATGTCAAATATTTTAAGTTGCCTGATCCATCCATTAAGTTGCTTGGGCTGGATATAATCTTGTGGCAGGCTGGATGTGGCTCCCAGGGCTGTACTTTGGAGACCCCTAAAGCATACCAAGTCTGCAGATAAAGTATGTTTTAGGACCTGAGCTCTTTTTCACACCAGCCAAGAAATCAGTGCTGTACCCTCTGATAAGCATTAGGGCTGCCCTGAAGTACTTTGGTTGGCTAAAATACCTGAATGCAGCTATGCATGTTGAGAAGTTAGTAGTTTCCATGAAAGAAGTAGGTTTTTGTCTTTTGAATTGGATTGAATGCACTTGGAATCTCTGAAAAAATAAACCAGAAGCAAATAAAAAAGTCTGGTAATTCAACAGTATTTTCAAGAGATATGTTGTTTGTTCTGCAAAATGCTAATTTTCCTTCTTTCCTGGTCATGAAGAAATTGGGGGAAGCTATGTAGGTTAAGGCACAATCGTAACCAGCTTTCCAGCACTGACATAACTGTAACAATGGGGTATGTTATGCATTCTGCAGTAGAGTAGGAGTCACGGAGGCCTTATCAAGGTTAGGGAATGTTTGTTCCCTTACCTTGGAGCTGCATTGCCCTTTACCTCGTGCTGAAAAATTGGTTAGAATTGTGCCCTTCAAGCTTTAAAGTAGGTATAATGAATGCTCTTCATATATCTATTATCAGTGGCAAAGCTGTAAACTCCATCTCATTTATAGGGGGGCAACAATGCTGGACATACAGTTGTTGTGGATTCAGTGGAATATGACTTTCATCTCTTACCCAGTGGTATCATCAATCCAAAAGTCACTGCTTTCATTGGTAAGTGATAATGGTATTTTTCAAAATTCACTGTACATCCAAAGACTAGAACTTCTTGAGTGTAAAATGTGCTTGAGTAGATTAATGTTATATTACTAGTGTCGAGAGCAGAGCATATAGCTACCCTGTTCCTTAGCAGGGCTAATATTGGGTTAGTTGTAAGATTTTGATGGCATGTGAAGAATGGTGCAGGAGAAATTAATCCATGTATACCCCTCCGTTGTAGCACCACTTCTCCAATCAATTAGTACCACTGCTCTAGACTACTTTGAATCAAAGTAAGTTTCTCTCTCTCTCTGAGCTACACTACAGTCTTCGCTCCTGGTGAACATACCTGTATAATTCATGTACTTGCAAACTTGTTTGTATTTACACTTATTAGGTATGAACATAGAAATCTTAGATGTGCATTTGTGTGGAATGACCTTCAGCTTCATTCCTTTTCTTCCTCTCTATTCTCTCAGCTAGTCAATTTGCTTGCCTAAAAGTTTCAGCTCGTCTGCTTTACTGGGTGCATATTGATTTTTCTTAGGAATTCCCTTTGAATATGGAAATAACTGGAAAATGTGAATAAAAATGATTGTCTTGGATCGCAATCTGTTTTCAAAGTAACTCATTAATCAGTAGGTTGAAGACGAATGAAATTAATTGCTTTTTCATGCAGCAGATCATAAAGTCCATTACTTTAGTCCAATAACAACTAGACATTGTTGCTATTGGACTTACCTGACCATTTGGGTAAGATGTGAGACCTCTTCTTTGGTTGTAAATTATAGGGGTGGTTCTAGCAAACTGACTGGCTATGTGTGGTCAGAGAGAGCCCTTTGGGGACAGGGAACCATTTAACTTTATGATTACTATTTACCTGTGAACCACTTTGTGTTGAAAAGCAGTATATAAATATGATTGAGTAGGACCCTATTCACCTCTTTTTACTCTTAGAACCTTGAATATACATATGTGGATATCTCATCTGCATATGGTCTGTGTAAAAATTCCAACTCTTGTAGACTATTATACTGTCAAAGTGATACCCTATATAGAATCTGGAAATCAACTGTGCAGTTTATGCCTATGTGCCTTTTCAATGCTTGTAGAGGGTAAAGATGAGATGCTAAACACATGGATGTTTAAAAACAACAACAGTTGAAGTAGGTAGGGCAGCTGGATAAAATCCCCCACCCCCAATAATAGCTCATAAATTCATCAGAGGTAGCCATATATACCACCCATGGTGGAGTTTAATTTGTTTTCTGTGGTTCGTGTGACATATGTTCACAACTGTATGTGTGTTTAGAAATGTTTATGTAAATATATATCTTTAGGACAGCAATATTTCAAACCAACAAGCAGCTGCAGGCCTGTTAAACTACATAAAATATGAAATGTATTTGCTGGTTCAGTTAGATGTACAGATGAGGAAATACTATTGTGGTATTTATGGAACCTTGAATAGAATTATAGTGCAATCCTATTCAAGTTAACGCAAAAATAAGTGTTCCTATGCAAGTCCTGGGACATCCTCCTCAGACAGTGGGCATAGGATTGCTGCTTTGGTTGATAAATTAGCATAACTGCAATCCTGAAAGAATTTAAGACTTGGGAAATCTTTTTGAAGTAAATGACTGCTGGTTTAACCTGCATGTGAAGACATGAGACCTAAGTATAGGCCACCACATTAGCTTGTGTATTGGATCACTTGAAATCTATTAATTGAGAGATTTAAATGAAATCATAATTTGTCAAATAGTATTTGTGTTCTTTTTTCTTCCCTAAAGTGAAAACTGTGGACTTGAGAGACTTTAACATGTCTTGCATCCCTCATTGAACTATCTCTTTCATGACTTTCTACAGGAAATGGTGTGGTAATTCATTTGCCAGGGTTGTTTGAAGAAGCAGAGAAAAATGTTAAAAAAGGAAAAGGTGAGAACATCTTTCTAAAGATACTATTGAAAGTAAGTGGCAGGAATCCTCTCACAGTTGTGTGTAGCAGAACTTCATACTCTTAGCTAATGTGCTACTTCTGCTCAGTTGGCTTACAATATCCAATTAGCAGTTGATTTAAAAAAAGTCAGTTGATTCTCTTGGACTTTTAAAATCAGAAATAATACAACTGCTCTTTTTTATTTAATTCCTATAATAACAATAGATACAATGCTCTAAAAAGTGAGCTATGTATTAAAGTTCTTTTGTCAGTGGCTTATAATACCAGATAAGTGTTCAGCTTTTCTAAGGCTGCAATCCTATGCATTACATACTTTCCTAGGAGTACTTTCCTCCATTTAATACAGTGGAAATTACTTCTAAATAAACATGCATAGGTTCGTACTGTGTCATCTTTCAAAAAGAATACCATTTTCTGAAATTTATAAATGGGAGAAATAGAAAATCTATTCCTAAAAAAAAAACAACCTAGGAATTCTGTTAAAATTAGGGGAATAGAAATAAGAAAAATCAGGGGAATTATACTCTACATAATTAGAGATATATAATTAGAGGATTCTGAAATCCTAATATTTGATACATGTGACATTTTCAGGAATTGAATGTCTGAAACAGACAGCAGTGATTAAAACTTCCAAAATATATCCTTACAAAACATGTGGAATCAATTTAGTGATGTCCTCTTCAACAGTCTTTCAAAAGACTCACAGATGGAATAATGGATGGATGTTCCTCCTGCGAATGGAAAGAACATTGCACTTGTGCAAAGAATCCTTAAGGAAGGATCTCTTAGCATAACCCATCTTCTGTTCTTGGGGGGAGATGGAGTTCACAGTATTTTTGGGGTACTTTTTGGGCTTTGTCAAAACAAGGAAAAAATTCAACTAGAATTCAAGGGAAACAACATTGAACAAGTTAAACAATTAAATATTTAGGCATACAATTCCATTATAAATATACTTGGGTTTTGGCATCTTAAAACAGTATTAAACTCTGCCAGGGTGCAGGCTATTGTCTGTTTCATTTCATTAAAGGTAATTCTTGTGCCAGTGGCTCTCAAAGTGTTCAATGCCAAAATTATATCACAAGTGTTATATGGCATCCCCATTTTGATGAGTGCAACGGATTTTTCAGTAGAACGGATCCAAGCCTCATTCCTATAGAAAATCTTAGGGATGCCAAGATACATTTCTTAAGCCATCCTGTGTTTAGAAGCAGGTTAATTCTTGATAGAGACAAGGGCATGGCTCAGATCAACACATTTTGACTAAGTATTTACTATAATTCGTACCACCATAGTCTACTTTACCAACTTCTAGAGGACATGATTGCCCCATAGGATTATTTAACTTTGCAAAGAAAATCAAATCGATGGGTATTGCAATAGATACTTTGGGCTCGATGACCCAATTTGGATGCCTATTGAGTGATAAAGTGCAGGTTATTTGACATGGGCAGCACGATCCTAGAGGGGACAGAGCGTTGACACAACGTTGTTGCGTCGGTGCTCTGTCATTAGTGCCAACGCGGGAGTGCCTTGCCGCACCCCTGCATTGGCGCTAATGCAACAGGACTGGCGCTGCTGGCAGCACCGGTCCTGTTGCGCCAGCGGAGCGCTTCCCTCTCATCGGCCAAAGCTGGCCGGGGTGAGGGATTCTCTGTCCCGTATCAGGATGGGGACTGGTGGGAGGGGGGAGGCGGGACCTGGGCGGGCTTGGGAGGTGGCTGTACAGCCACATCTTAAGCCCGTCAACGAGGCTGTGTAGCCCCGATTTGGCGGACGCAGATCCAAGGAGCACATAGGGGAGGTTCCCACGATGGATATGGTGCTGGCCCATCGGCTTCACCATTCGGGCGCTGTTTAGGATTGGGCCCACAATTACAGAAACTGAGAGCACTGCAAATAAGACTGGTTCGCCGTTGAGCCTTCAGATTCTTATTAAAGTTGGCCAGTCAGCATTGTACCTTCACCTGCTAAAATGCCCCCAGGAATGCAGAACATTTACTCTTGCTAGATGCAATTCTGTCCCATTGGCAGTGCTATGTAGAAGATTCAACGGGATCTCTTACAGCGAGAAGTGTTGCTCTTGTAAGTTGGGTTGAGTAGAGTCACTCTCCCACATGATTCTGCACTGTCCATTCTATACAAATTCCCGCAGAAAATATTTAGACCCATCTCTGATAAAGAAGAGTGGTTACTCACACTGTGACTCACTAAGATTTATTTTGTCAACAGGAAAATCTATCATAGCGGAGAATGTGGCGGCCTTTCTGAACAAGTTAGTGAGGAGCCGCAGATTAAGACAGTGATTCTGCAGATTCAGCTAGCATCCTGTTTGTTACTTGTATTTGTGATGGGCAGCGCAATCCTGCCTCCTGTGCAGCGCTGGCACAATGGGGTTGAGCCGGTGCTGCGCGCTTGGGCACTGATGTGGGGCACTGATCGGGTTAGAGTTATCTCTAAAGCGCCCGCGCAGCGCCTCCCTTGTGTCAGCCGAAGCCGGCCGGCGCAAGGGAGGGGCACTGACAGCGTGCCCCAGGGATTGGAGGGAGGCAGGGGCGGGACATGGGTGGGCCTTGGATTCGGCCATGAGACTGAATCCTAGGCCTGTTCCAGAGGCTGCGCGGCCCTGAATTGGGGCTGTGCGGTCTCCTCGGATCTGTGCCTGCTTTTTAGTGGGCGCAGATCTGAGGAGCGCATAGGGGAGGCTGGAGCCGGCTGGCCTTGCCATTCCAGCACTGGGTAGGATTGCGCCCTGTGTTTTATATGCTAATAAAGGTTATGATGATTGGTCATAGAGCCATTAACACGGGATATGATCCAATATTAGTAATTTAAAATTACTCTGATTTCTAAATGTTAAAAGTAATGTCCCTCCATTTCTTCTTAAAGGATTAGAAGGCTGGGAAAAAAGACTAATTATATCTGACAGAGCACATATTGGTAAGTGAAAACAGATTCTTAGCATCATTTATGAAGCTAAATAGCTGGTATAAAACTATCACTGTGTTAACTCACTGGGATGCAAGTTTCCCCCAAGTTCAGTGAGATGGGCTCACAAGTGGACTCACAAGTGAGCATGGCTAAAATTAGAGCCAAGTGGCACCTTGTGCCTGTGCATTCAGGATTAGATTAACTGGATCAGACTTGTGAATAATGTCCAATTTAGCAGGTTCACTATGCATCTTCAAAGAATGCACTTGTGAATGATTTGAAAACTCTCTTATTGAAGTGAGGCACCTTTACACAGAATGTCCATTTTGGGGAGTTCAAAATGCTCTCTGGGTGCTGCTTTCAATGGGACAAAAATCTCAGGGAAGCATGTATAGGACTGCAGCACTTAAGTATTTTGAGAAAGTGATTCTCCCATGTAATTTCCCTCTTCGGTATATGTGTTGAACAAATGCATATCCCAGCATGCAGGGAAATGAGGGGTGGTACAATTGCCATTAAGACAGTATGCACATCCTGCAACCCAGACATGCATATGAGTTTAAAAAACAATGACAACTTTGAATACAATTCTAAAAAATAACTAAGAACAAATATTGTGGCCACATCATCATTTAATAATCCAGATTAAGGAGCTGAATTTATAAAACTTCAAGGATCATCTTCTCACACGTGCCCAACTAAGCATAACACAGTACAAATACCCACTTCCAATATACAGTATGTCCCTAACTATACTGGACATAGTTGCATCCAATACATCAGAGTAGCATTTGCTTTCTTTGAGGCATCATCAAATTGCTGACTTCGCGTAACTCTATGACTGATCAAGTTTTGCATGCTTTCTCCATTGTCATTTGCAGTTAATGAGTTCCTAGATGAGAACTTAGTTCATATTTCCAGTCACTTCCTGCTTAGTGATATCACTTCCAGCCCTCAGCAGGTGCCATTAATTCTATTCCAGCCCACTGTATTGAACAAGTTTCACACCCCTGGTATAGAGGGCAGGTAAACAAATGATCAAGCTGGTTAGGCAATCAACTACCAAAGCTATTGCTACATAGCTTGCCTAGCCTAGTCTCATGACCTCTTCTGTTTTAAAAATGGCATGTGCTGTTATTGTTCCATTATGTTGTCTGCTACTTTTCCTTTCATACCAGTTGCACACTAAGTTTTAAGTTGGAGCAGTGGTAAGGCAAGAAAGGAGGGGGGACCCAATCAGCACACGCATCTAGCTAAAGAACATTCAGCAACACCAATTGACTTGAAGTAAATTGTATAATGGCTTGTGTTTGCCTTGACTTTCCACCCCTTAGAAATGTGATGGACTTGTTAAAAAAAAATTTCTCGATGTGTTCTCCGTTTGGTGTTGATAATGGTGACATCTAAAACGTATACAGTGTGGCATCAATCACTTTGAAATATTATTGTAGTTAGGTACTTCATAAAAATGTATATACAACACAGTTCATTTTGTACTCTTCAAATTCTTTAGTATTTGACTTCCATCAAGCTGCTGATGGCATCCAGGAACAACAAAGACAAGAACAAGCAGGAAAGAAGTATGTTATGTTTTATCGAATATAGGAAATTTGTTTACAAACTAAAGCTCAAGTGGTAAAATTATGGAAGAAATGATAGAAAAACAGTAAGGGCATCATGGTCCATACATTTCCACAATATTTTTACAATATTGTTAAGAATGTTTTGGGAGGGCTGAAACATAAATTCCCACTTATATGTAGTTTTATGACAGGCTGTTCAAAAAATTCAGAGGTGCTTAGCTTGTTTTATTACTTGAAGCATTTGTAGCCTGCCTTTTCATGTATACAGGTTTTGATAGGTCCTTGCAACCAATTCCTAAAACAGTAACATTAATTCATCCTCCTCAATATATTATATTCTCCCAGTACCACTATCAGATCTCGTTTGTTCCCCTCCAATATTGCCTTCTTTGAAATGGCCATCTTCAAAACATAGCAGTTGATTACGGTGATCAGGAGGTTCCTCCTCTGTTTGGTGACAGACGTAAAAGCAGCCCCTGGCTCCTGCCTCCTCTCCACAGCAGTTCCTGGTAGCAGGAATGATTATGGGGTCTCCACCTAAAGACTTTGGAATGTACAGAAAGCATGTATATTATACAACAGTTTTGCTCTGAAATGGTGAGCCTTAATACTTTTCAATTTAGGGCTCAATCCAAGGTGTCCGGTGATCTGATGTATATGCATCGCATCAGTCCAAGGCTGTTGCAAGCATGCTGTAAGGCACGTCTGCACCAGCCAGAGAGGTGCTGGGCCAACGCAAGCACATGCATCAACCCAGTCTCGTCCGTGGAGGCAACCAGTAAGCCACTCCTGCGCTGGCTGAGTTCAGCTAGTGCAGGGGCTTTTCTGGGCAAGGTGAAAGTGGGAGGGGGTGGAAGGGCAGGGGGAGGGTGTTCTGGCAGGCAGGGTGGAATGGGGAGTAGTGGAGTTTGGACGCAGCCGTTAGGCTGCACCAAACCCCTGTCCCCAGGCCGTGAGGCCCCAATTCAGGCCGCTGCAGGAGGCTCGGACTTGTGCCTGCAGTTTTGCAGGTGCAGACCTGAGCAATCCTATTGGGCTGCCTGTGGCTTACCGCAGGGCAAGGGGACGTAAAAGACGTGAATAGAAATTATGCTGGCAGCACATATAGTGTAGCTCAAGTAGCATATCTGAAAAATTGAATAAGGTCCCAATCCTATATGGGACGTGGTGGCGCAGCAGGTTAAACTGCTGCTGCTGGGCTTTCTTACCGGAAGGTTGGGAGTTCAAGACTGTGCGACGGAGTGAGCTCCGACGGAGTTCCATGTGCTATGGCGAATAGTCATGCTGGCCACATGACCACGGAAGCTTGTCCTTGGACAAAATGCTGGCTCTACAGTCTTTGAAACGGAGATGAGCACCGCCCCCTACAGTCAGTCACGATTAGACCATTCGGTCATGGGGAAACCTTTACCTTTTACCCAATCCTATCCAACTTTCTAGAAATGATTCAGCCATGCAATGGGGCACGCACTGCATCCTGTGGTGGGGAAGCAGTAATGAAGCCTTCCTCTAGGTAAGGGGACGTTCGTTCCTGTACTTTGGGCTGTATTGTGGCTTCATTGGTGCTGGAAAGTTGGATAGGATTTGGCCCTAAATCTGTTACTATTGTTTCTAAAGCACAACACAAATCTAAAAATGTGTCTGTGATGTGGCTCTTGATCACCTGCAAAACAGTGCAGTCCATAATATTGGAATTGTTCAAAACTTTGAACTCTGTTGCCTAATATATATAATGATGTGGTCAAGTCATGAGATCCATGATGAGGCTTCTACAGACCAGAACCAGGAAAAATACCTAATACTAGTGGAGGTTTTCATCCACCTTTTATAGAATTAAATTATAGTATTGGGCAATCTACAAATGTAATGCTAGAACTGAGAATACTGGGTATCCACACTTGCAATGCATTGCGATGTCATGATGCATTAAAAATTATATTTTGCAAGGGGCTTGGGGTGGAGAATCATATCTAGGAATTTGGCAGGCTGTTTGGGGGTGGGAGTCATTTATTTACATGTTACTTCACATGATTGTGCTTCTGTTCTCATGCTCAGAACAATGATAAAATCAATAGAATATCTCTTCCTAGCCAGTAGTCCATCAGAAACACATTTATGTCATGTTCATCCATCCAGTAACAGTCTTGTCACACTTTCAGTAAGTTAGCTCTATGGACAATGTGTTTTTAAATTTCCGGTTATTAACTCCCTTCAAGGAGACAAGAACCAACTTAGAATACTCTTTCCCTAAGATAGGGGAATAAGAACAAGTGGTACCAAATTATTTATGGTATCATCTAACAGATGCGAAATAGAGCAAACCTGTTCCTTTCTTCACCTCAGTACAAATTATATGGTTGTCATTTAAGTCATTTGCTCTAGGAAAAGCATAGAAAGCTAGACTCCAGAAGTCTGCTTGCTCTGCTTTGACAGAGAATCACCCATCATACTAATAAAATGGCTGTATTGAAAGAGATTCCTGGCTTTGTGAGACAGAACTGGTTGGGCTGTGTATGTTTTCTACCTTACAAGAATTTGGCCTCTGTTTACTATAAATTAGGGTGTTGTTCAAGTGTCACAGGATGTCACATAAAATGGACAAAATTAAATCCAATTGGGTCAGTAAAATATGTATTTCTCCAGTTCATATTAGTTTTGCTTATATGAAACTATCTATGAGCTCACCTTTATATAACGGGCTAAGTTTTAGCATTCTTTCACATTCTGATTTTTCTTCTGAGGTTTCATCTCTGATAATGTTTCTGGTTTCCCAACCCCCAATACCATTGACTTATTGTATTGATTTTGATGTCACATTTGAGGCTGTGCAACTTGGAATCTTCACAGTCAAATTGCTCCTGTTGCCTTTGCTGTTCTATTATGACAGAAGAATTGGTTCGCCTTCAGGCAGTTGAAAGATTTTACAACTAGAAATCCAAGGTCCGTTATTAGGTTTTGCTCATGCAAGGAGTTGTATTGATCTATTTCTTTTAATTGAACATTGGAGAAGATCAGCTGAGTAATCTTAGGAACATTTGGGAAAGGTGGGCAACCAACACTCACTGCTAATGATTCATGATGGCTTATTTGAGAGAGAAAAGAGGAAAGTATACTGCAGGGGTAGACTAGCCAGTTTTGGACTTCTTATTCTGATTACCCTGAAAGCATACATTACTGGACCACATTCAATGATGTTTACTTTTCCCCATCTCTGGTCATAGTAATTTTCCACCATGTTTGAGACTATCTATTGGGTTGTATCCTAACAATTGCTGTAGAGGCATTCTATGGCTCCAAGCTCCTTCCATTCATGGCAGGAAAGTTAGGCTCGTACAGGGGTTTCTTCTACTTGTATGAATCCCTTGCATGAGTACAACTCACCTTCCATTCATGAAAGGAACATGCAGCAATGAAGTACCTTCATGGCAACAGTTGGGATTCATTCTATAGTTTTACCTTCGAAGTAATCTATAGTATTCTATAGTAATCTATAGTACAGTGTGTTTAAAGTCCAGGCAATATGTCATTAGACCCGGGACTAATTCTAACAAAAAGTCTGTCAACTGTTCTTGTCAGTACTAGGTGTACTGATTGACAGGAAAAAACTTTACCAAAACTGGACAACCGGAAGTGGGTTATTTTCAAGATGGCAGCCGCAAACCATGAAAATCAGCCAAAATCATGTAACTGTGTACTTTTTAAGCTTAGAAAAATTCCCACAACAGGTCTATCAACTGTTCTTGTCAGTACTAGGTGTACTGAGTGACAGGAAAAAAACTTACCAAAACCTGACAACCAGAAGTGGGTTATTTTCAAGATGGCAGCCGCAAACCATGAAAATCGGCCAAAATCATGTAACTGTTATTTTTAAGCTTACAACTTTTTTCTTTTTTCAAACTCAAGGTTTTTTTTATGGTGAAGTAACATATTTTAACCAATTACTTGATCCATGGGTTGAAGATTGGATTCCAATGTAATGAGCATTGCAGGTACAACACAGTGCAAATAATGCTTGGACAAAATGTATTTTCCTACGCTTTTAAGAGAATTGACCCTGAGTACTTCATCTGCTGTCACTGTTGCTCCAGATAGAAGCTTGCTCTTCCAGCGATTTCTTGTCGTCTCTAGGACAGGACAACTAGATCTGGAGGAGGTGATGAGATATGAACTTAGTGCTTACCCAACATCACTTTTTGAGGACAACCACATTCTGAGAAAGGCCGATAAACCGCAGTTAGCCCATGCCATTGATGAGCATTGTAAAAATCGAGCATCAATGGAAACAACACCAGATGCTGTTCCAAGCACGCAAAGCTACGTTATTGACGGAGGCTACTTGATAAGGAAGTTGAAGTGGAAAAAGGGAGACACGTACAGCAAAATAGCAAAGGTATATGCAGACTTTACAGTTAAACAGTATGGGTTGGCAACTGTAGTGTTTGATGGATATGACGCAGGTCCTTCAATAAAGGATAACACACACAAGAGAAGGCAACAAAACTTTAATTATCCAGTTCACTTCACAACTGATACTGAATTCGAAGGGAAGCAGGAAGAATTCCTTTCAGTAGGATGCAACAAACACCAACTAATCAAATTAATCACTGAAGAACTGGTGGCGAGAGGCTGTGTGGTTTTTCAAGCACAAGGTGACGCTGATGTGGACATTTCAAAGGCCGCAGTAAATAGTGCCAAGGAACATTCCACCACGCTCATTGGGGAGGATACTGACCTGTTAATTCTTCTGCTACATTACGCAGAAGTGAATGGCAATCCACTGTATTTTAGATCAGACACTCAGTCACGAGGCATTCCAAAAGTGTACAACATCAATTACTTGAAGTCTACTCTGGGCAGTGAGTTATGTGCACAGTTGTTATTCCTTCATGCCTTCACAGGATGTGATTCCACCTCGTGTATATATGGTGTTGGGGAAAAAAGCAGTTTTCCACAAAATTTTAAAAGGGGATTCTGTCCTTCAATCCTGTGCAACTGCATTCACTTTACCAGGCAAGAACCCCACTGACATAGTAAGTCTTGGCAGTCAAGCGATGGCTGTTATTTTTGGTAGCAACAGTTCTTGGTAAAGTTTTTTCCTGTCAATCAGTACACCTAGTATTGACAAGAACAGTTGACAGACCTTTTGTTAGAATTAGTCCCGGGTTATGGGTTTTTTCCCCCTAATATAAATTGCCTGGACTATTAAGCATCCCAGGGAGTTTATGCTTGTCACATGCTAAGGTTAAGAACATTTCAATTTTTTTGCATTAAAGTAACTTTCTTTGAAAATTCATGGATATTTGAGCCGAAGAAATGACTATATAACATATGGAAGATATGCTATTATTTAAAAGCTCAGCTTTTTGCTCAACAGGTTTTTTAAAAATGTTGAGTTCATTGTTTTTTCTGTGTTTAGGTACAGTAAATGTTTTGTTATCCAGCATGCATTGGGAATGGGGGTTGCCACGTACCTAAACATGCCAGTTAACAAAGCTTTCACAAGACTTACAAGCCCCTGACAAGGCTCCCTCTGCAGCACCACTCTCTCCTCTTTATTTCTTCTTGAGGGTGAGAACCTCAAAGAAGACAGAGTGATAGAGTGAGTCTTGGCAATAAGTGAAAGTGAAAGCTGGGGGTGGGGCTTGCTTGACTGATTCTTCCTTGAGCAGCATAGTTGTTTAACTGGCACCTTTCCCTGCCTGAGGCAGTAGGCAAAGATTCCAGTTATCTGAGTTTGCCACTTAACAAAGTGCTGGATAACACAACTTTTATTGTATTTGTACATGTGTTGGAAATAAGACTGCTAGGGCCTGTTCATTTTTTACTCTTTATTTTCCTGGTTTCCCATCCTACCAGAGGGGTTCACCTTAAGGCACTTTTGGTCCCAGTTTGTATCAATCTGAAACAATCACGTTATTACATCAACCTTCCAAAGTGATTATATTTTTTTAAAAAACGTATCAACTATTTAGTCTTGTTTTAAGAGTCACCAGATTGTGTAGTTTGTGTGTTTTTTTATTTTTGTGTTTTAAAGCTTGGGAACTACAAAAAAGGGAATTGGTCCAGTGTATTCTTCTAAAGCAGCTCGAAGTGGGCTCAGAATGTGTGATCTAGTTTCTGACTTCAGTGACTTTTCAGAAAGGTAACCACTTCTCTAGAGTAATGTTACATTTCAAATATTTATTAGTAGGGCTATTGATTTACTTATTTGTAGATTCTGATTTTCACATTCTAGAAACAATTACTGGATCTGTTCATTTGTAAAATTCCTTTTTACTAAACAATAAAATAAAAAATTATGTGTCTAAGGTTTGTAAGAAATAACTTTCAATACAAATATTAACTTCTTTACTTTTTAGATTCAAAGTGTTGGCCAACCAGTACAAGTCTATTTACCCTACCTTAGAAATAGACATTGAAGGGGAATTGAAAAGACTGAAGGTAAAACTTTATCTAGAAGAGTTATTTAGCTGCATTATTTGTTATATGCGGATGGATTTTACTATGGATGTTCCTTCTAATGAGAAGGGGGGAATGGCTTTTGACAAGAGCAGTGGTAAAAGCTAACTTTGATTGTATCTATTAAGGTACCCGTGGGAGAATTTCTAGGAGTTAGAATCAAAGTATTTCAACCATATTATGGTAACCATGTATGTAATACTGAAGTGCTTGTTGTTTTTCATCGAATTAACAGCTGGATCAGGACCCATGGTATGGATGAAGGGAGCTCTTACCACCACCACCACCCACATTACGTACCGTAGTTGCTACTTGCTATTGTATATGGGGAAGAAAGCTCCCATTTAAGCCATATTAAATTGAAGTGGTTGGTGACCAGAAATGGGGCCTTTCCAGTTGTGTCACGTGATGTCTAGAACTGTTTCCTCAGATGTTTGCCTACCACTGTCTCTGGTTTTTGGCACTGGATGAAAACCTTTTTATTAGTCTAGGCCTTGTTTTGTTGTAATGCTAGAATATCTTTTCATATGTTGTTCCCTGGTTGCAGAAAGGGGGGCATTCAAGACTGAATGGGAATGTCCGTCACACAGCACCAAGTAGGGTCGGCCATTAAACGCTGCACCCATGAGGGCTTAATTGTTGAGCTCACCCTCAGCAGTGGTAGCAATTGATACAAGGGAACTGACAGACCTCCCTTTACCAAAGGGTGTCTGGTGGTGCATCAGCCAATCCTGACGTTGGTGTGCTCAGGAGGAAAGCGGTACTTTGTACTGTGGTGAGGCCCATCTCTTGGAATTCACATATCAGTGGAATTGGACAACTACCGATGTGTGGATTTGGACAACAAACCGATGCCAAACCGATGTGTGGATTTGGACAACTACCGATGTGTGGAATTGGACAACAAACCGATGTTTGGCACCCTGGAGGTAGACTTATTTGCAACTGTGACAAATGTACAGACAGATTCTTGTGCCTTAATCAATAAGGGGCAGAGGGAATTGATGCCCTCCAGAGTTGCTATATGCTTTCGCACTGATACCTTTGGTAATATGGAAAATAAAGCAGGTGAGAACAGTGGTGATATTGGTAACTCAGGGATGGCCAAGGAGACCCTAGTATCCAGATCTCCTACACACGTTGATACAAAGCCATGGGTTTCACCAAAAAGAAAGGATCCGCTGTCACATGGTCCAATTTGGCATCCACATCCAGAGACCTTTTGGCTAACAGTTTGGAAATTGAAACAGTAGGTTTGGAGCAACTAGGTTACTGAAAGGAGGTCACATAAAAATTGTTGACTTTGCGTAAGCTTCCATCAGAAAAAGGAAATCAGAATCTGAGTGTATGCTGCTCAGTTATATGGACTGGGTCCAATGGTAATGATCATGCACATGGAGACACTGTTTAACAGCTGATCCTCTCATGTTATTTGAGGGACATTCCCATTCAGTGGGAAACTGAAGCCACTTTGGTCTTATTACAAGACCAGAATAATTTATGTGAATTATCTGGTGGTCGTGGCACTATTTTCTTTCTAAAAACAGTTTATTAAATGTTTAATGTATATTTTAATCCTAACTTTTAAAACCACTTTGTCTTAGGGTTATATTGAAAGGATCAAGCCCATGGTGAGGGATGGTGTATATTTTATGTATGAAGCTTTGCATGGCCCACCAAAGAAAATTTTAGTAGAGGGAGCAAATGCAGCTCTGCTGGACATTGATTTTGGTAGGTATAAAGATTAAGGTTTTTGGAGAGATATTAGAGTTTCGTGTTTTTACCGTAAGAATTGCAGTGTATGAGGTATTTGTCATGTGTTTTTGTTTGAGGATACAATAGTATCTTGGACTCTATTGTTTAGCTTGTATTATGGACAATATTGGAAATATTAAATAAAATTGAGAGATATTGAAACATGCTGATTGCCGTACAATTTTGTGAAAAGGTTATCTTCATCCTAGTGCTGATAGAGATTAAAGTACTCTTTTAATAGGATTATCTAGGATTCAGAATCTGGAATGTTGACAGATACCCTCAGAGGATTAAGGGTATTTAATTCTGTCCATTTAGTTACAGAACATGTTAAAAAAAACATTAGGACAGCTTTTATTGGATAGAACCCTAATAATTTCAGCTTTCACTTTGTATTGAGCAATACACGGAAAGAATTTGGAATGCTACAGTCAGTCTCACAGAATATGTCTGTGCTTCTGTTGAACTGTAATGGAAATCTTACTTTTTTGTTTTGGAGAATATATTTTAGAAAACATGCAATTTTTAAAAGTTACGTGAATACAGTATTTTTAGATTACTAAGCATATAATTAGCATGTTTGTGGCACAAGTCATTGATAGCTATCTATTGGTAGATAGATAGCTATCTATTGAGCACCCCTCAATAAGCAACAGTATAGTTGAATTATCAATGCTGTGGATTTTAAAGGGTGACCCTTACTGGGAGTTTTTCCTGAACCATTATTTCATGAATATAAAATGTTGTATGCCAGTAAAGGTTTTGAACTGAATTGAAATATAAAATGTGGACAAACGTGACACCTCTGCTTCTGTATTTTTGTACAAAAGGAGTAGTGGCCAAAGGTTTACCTTTGCTATTCTATTACGTTTCAGTACAAAGGCACTGTAATAACTGTCCCACTCTTTTAAAAATTTCTGTGTTGCTGCTACGTCATTCATTTCTTCCCCCCCTTCCCAAAATAGGAACTTACCCTTTTGTGACCTCATCAAATTGTACTGTGGGAGGTGTTTGCACTGGCTTGGGTATGCCACCACAGAATGTTGGTGAAGTATATGGAGTTGTGAAAGCATACACAACTAGAGTTGGAATTGGTGCCTTTCCTACAGAACAAAAAAATGTGAGTATAAGAACCAGTGAGTTGCTAGGAGAAAGTAAATATGTAATTCTTATCAATATTATTTAAGCATGGTTGTACTGTCCAGGCATCAGATTCTATATGAAATGGCCTTCCTTAAAAACCCTTTCAATCCCGGATGTGCTGCTTGAGTATTTTGAGATGTGCTTGTGAAAAGTTTTAAACTGCAATTACGATTTATTGATTTATTTTGATACATGAACTTTTGTGGACTATTTTTTTTAAAAAAGTGATATGTAACTATTTCTAAAATTGCTTATTCCTCAGTCCTACAGAGCCTACATTTCTCTCAGAAAGTAAGCTGAATTCTGTTCTTGCTCATGAATCAGCAGCAGAATAGTTAACTAAGGTCCAGTTGCAGAAACTTTCTTACTGGTGACAATGTACCTGTACCAGTTTGCCTTTTTGATCTCAAATTGAATTAACCGGATAGCAATTTAACATTCCCAAGGAATTAGAGTTCCACAAACAATAACTGAACTATAAAACATTCCTGTGAGCTAGCAGGTAGGCACTATAACACAGAATCAACATGAAGGGTTGAGAGACCAGTCTGATAAGATAGATATATTATAAAGGTGACTGGTCTTTGTACCTTAATCCTGATTGATTAAAAAAATTATGTGATAGTGCTATAAAATGGCACTGATACCTTCTGTTTACAAATAGAAGTCGGTGATACTGCTTCAAGATATTAACATGTTAATATTCTGTTTCTTAGGAAGTTGGAGAGTTGCTACAAACACGGGGAAAAGAGTTTGGTGTGACTACAGGTCGCAAAAGAAGATGTGGTTGGTTGGATCTGGTGTTACTTAGATATGCCCACATGATCAACGGATTTACTGCGTGAGTAAATCCTATAGTAGTAACAAGATGATTTTCATTTATAACATAAAATATTACAGAGCCTTATGAAATTATTATTAAGTGATTTGAATGAAACTACCACTTCATGTGGAAAACAGCAAGTTTTCCAAGTTTTGTTTATAGAAGGTATAGCTTTTAGAAGCTGAAATACCGTCATAAGACTTTCCAGTGCCTGCACTAAAATTTTGTCCCTTTCTTGGGGAAAGTGTATTATGCAACATTGTATCTAGGGTTGGCCCATCCATGATGTGACTGATGCGGTTTGTTTGAACAGCAGGTAGGGGACATAGAAGACTTGGGATGTCCTTCATCTCAAGTCTTCCAGCCTGCTGCAAACAGTCACATCGATCTGTTTGGGAAGCAGGTCATCCATTTCCTTACCCTACGCTTTGCTTCTTCTTTGCATGGTCCTGTTTAAAAGGTGAAGGAGGAAGATGATGTTTTTATGAATACAGGCATTAGCTATCTGCTTCACTAACTTTGCTCCTTCCTGCATGGTCCCTTTAAACTAAAACAAAGCACAGAATATGCTGGGAGTTCTCAGGATGACCTGCACTTCCTGAAAAGGATTGTGTGGAAGTGAGTGAAGTAAGTAGCTGGTTTTTTACTTTTATGATTTTTTCAGGGACAGGATCAGCATTGGGGAGCAGATCCAATTGGGTCATCCTCTAGGATTTCCTGCCACAGGCAGGGAGTTGGACTAGATGACTTAGTAGGTCCCTTCCAACTATCTGATTCTATGATCCCTGGTTGTGTCTGTAGCTTATAGAGTGTGGAAGACTTTATATGAAAAAAATATTTTACAGTGATACAACCTTCTAAAGTTTCTGAATTGTTTCAAGTGCTTTCAGGCACAGCAGACTAATTTTTCTGTTCCATCTGCTGTTTCCTAAACTTGCTTACTTTAGGGAAAAATATTATTGGAAGCAGACTAATGTTGGTCAGACTGTGGGTGAGGTGATTGTTGGCTTCCAGCTGCTGTTTTTGGAACAAACGTAACCTTTGCCTTTTTAGGTTGAACTGTAGCTGAAATGGTTGACTGCTGTGATGGTGCACTTATTATGTCCAGAGGCGTCACTCAGGTTTGCCTCACCCAGTGCGAGAGCTCATTGCGTCACCCCCATGATGGACCTCTTCCCATACCACATCGTACAGAATAAATTACAATATCATACGCACAACCCTAATTCTGGCGTCACTAGGGTTGCTGTAACCCCCTTTAACTGTATTTATTTTAATATATAACAGTGCAGGCCACCCAACAAATCAGTAACCACCCCCACCCCCAAAAGTGGCCAACTTCATTACACTCACACAACTGAATGAAAGTTCTAATATTAGCCCTGATACATGGCAATGAGAGCTGGCCCATATTAACATCTTACTGGTTCCTTGCTGTGTCATAACAACACTTCTCATTGTTCCAAGAACCAATGTAGAAAGAAAAAAGTAGACTTCCTTGACTCAAAACTGTCCCATTGATCAGTTTTGAGTCAAGGAAATCTACTTTTTGTAACATAAGGCGGTGGTGTTTTATGGTTATTTGGCTATAACTTTTGATAAAATACATATATTTCAATGTGGTTTGTTTCTTTGCATTCTGCCATTAAATTACCCATTGAATGTTGTATAACATGATGATGGTATTTGAAATTACCAAGATTTTTGCAATTCTCTGGGAGGAGGAAAGAGGGGGGCATTCTAGTCCAATGGGAATGCCCCTCTCTCCGGAAGGCAGGGTCGGATCATCGGATTGTCTCCTCCCTGGTGGGAGGGCATCCCAGTCCCAGTCTAGCCCTGCCTTCCATAGGACAAGGAATTCATGTTTTGTTTTTTTCCAGTAGTGGTGTCATACCCCCTGAGTGTGTCACCCAGTGTGATCTGCATCCCCTAGCGACACCAGCTATTATGTCTCTAAGAACAGCAACCAGGCTGTTAACTTGTGCGAGTTGCAAGGAGTGTATTGCTTCAATATTTTTTTCACCTCTGTTAATTGCCTGTCTATTTCTAGGCCCAGTTCAAAGCACTGCTATTAATCTTTAAAGCCTAAAACAGCCTGGAATACATGAGGATTACCAATATCAAACTGTCTTTGCATTCAGGTCAATGTCAGAAATCCTGCTCTGTGTCTCCCTGTATCTCAGGCGCAAGCAGAAGGGCGCAAAGGGAACAGGATCTTTTCAGTTGTAGCATCTGAACTCTGGAATATTCTTCCATGACTATTCCAAGTCTGGTATTCTTGCTGTTTGCTCTTCAGGAAACAGCAAATATACAGCTGTTTCAGCAGGCATACGGCTTATGTGTATTTTCTTTTTTATGGTTTTATAGTTTTGCGCTGGGTGTATTATTAGCCACCTTGATGGGCTTCAGACCCAAATGCTGGTTAGAAAGATTTTAAATAAAATGAGTAATGCTGTACATGGGTGCACACGACATAATTACAGTTTATGGTATTAACAGTCTGATCTCAGGGTAGCCTTAAACAGCAGATAAGCATGTATAATAGCTATATGATGCTTGGAAAGTATGAGCTTTTTCCAGCTTTCCCAACTGGATTATCAACTGCTTGAAGCAAAGTCTAGATAGACTTAGAGCCCGATCCTATCCAACTTCCCAGCACTGATGTAGCCATGCCAATAGGGTGTACACTGCATCCTGCAGTGGGAGTGCAGTTAGGGACACCTCCTCAAGATAGGGGAACATTTGTTCCCTTATTTGAGGATACATTGCAGCTACACCCGTGCTGGAAAGTTGGATAGGACTGGGCCCACAATCACTTTGCTACTTTTCAGGAGTCATGTGCAAAGCTGTTACGGGAATTGAAACAAAGGGAAACTGAGTTGTGGGGTGTATAAAGGAGTATAAAGTTGTGGGGTGTATAAAGGTGTATAAAGATAGGTGATGGGATCTGGTAAGCAGAAGAGTGACTTGGGATCAGATAGTCCTAAGGGCTGGACAAGGTCCCTATGTTGCAGTAATAGTGCAGAGATTGTGGTGCTAGAGCACTGACCCCAATACAGCATGTTGGATCTTATATCCCATTGGTGAAGTACATAGGAATTCTGCCTGTGTATGAGTTGGTGTTAACAATATATACTTGTTTTCAGAAAGTAGTTTACAGAAAAATCTAATAAGTGAATGTCTCCCTGTCCCAAAAGGACTCACGATCTAAAAATGCCACCAGCAAACAGCCACTGGAAAAGACTTTGTGCTGCTGTGAAAAGGGCAGTTTCCCCCATAAATATAAATGGCGCACCACATGCAAAAATGGCACGTGCCCAGTTGGTGGACTTGTTTGGTTCAGAAATATATGGAAATAGAACTAAACAATTTTAGCTGCAAATATAGTAACTTAAATGGTTTGTTTATGTTGGATATTTGGGATGTGAGAGTTGCTCTATTTTTAAATGTCTTTACATTTTAAATGATGAATATGCATATTTGCTCCTGAACAAAATAAAATTTAATGGATAAAGGTAATTCAGAAACTAGTGTCTAGTATCTACACATAATTGAAACATCAATATTTTATTTTAAAACAGATTGGCTCTTACAAAATTGGATATTTTGGATGTTTTTGCAGAAATTAAAATTGGCATTGCTTATAAAATAGATGATAAAATCATACCTCATTTTCCAGGTGAGTCTATTTTGTGTGTTCATGCTACATCTGTACCACTGTTAAAGTTGCTACAGAACTCTTCAGTCATTGTTCCCCTATCTACAGTTCCCCATAGCAGTAATGCCCTAATATTAGCCGGTCTCAGAATATATACTGTTTATTTCAGTTTCTGATTCATCTATAACTGGTCCAGTTGCTCATTCCCTCCATCTTATCTGTACATAGAATTTGGGTGTGACCTTGCTTTTTAAATTAAAAATCCTCACAGAAAATCTGTTAGTGATCTGTTTGGGACAGCCAAATTTTTGTTTCTGTTCATTTTTTAGAAAAAGATTTATGGAAATTAACAATATGAGGGAATTCATAGCACTTAATAGCAAATTATGAAAAAAAAATACTCATTTAAGTATTACCTTTTTGAATCCTGTGAGTCACTTGGGGTTGCTAAGTTTCCTAAGCTGATTTATTAAACAAGTCTCTTGTTCTGATGTTATTGGCAACCGGACAGACTGAATAAAATTGTATTTATGTGTTATGCTGTTGCTTGTTCTTCTCAGCAAACCAAGAAGTCTTAAATAAAGTAGAGGTTCAGTATGAGATACTCCCAGGGTGGAACGCAGACATATCAAATGCAAGGACATTTGATGAACTTCCTGTAAATGCACAGAACTATGTCCGATTTATAGAAATGGAGCTAGGTGTTCCAGGTAAGTAAAACACATTACTCCCAGCTATATTTCCACCCTTTTGCAGCTATACCTAATTCATGTAGGCAGCTATTTCTAGATTCAAACACTGTGTAGATCAGTGATTGCTTCACACTCAGAGCACAATCCTAACCTGGAGTTAGGCTAGCACAGTAAGGCCAGCAAAGTTTGGCGAGCAGAAGGGCCACCGTAAAGCACATTTGGAGCATTCTTGGAGTCAAGGAGGATGGCACATGTCTGTGTGGTGGCCTCTCTGACTCTGAAAGTCGTCCAGACATACTTTATGGTGTCCCTTGTGCCGGCCAAACTTTGCTGGCCTAATTGTGCCGGCCGAAGTCCAAGTTAGGATTGCGCTTTCAGTGAAAGAGATGCATCAATAAATCTGAAAACTATCCAAATAGGTGGAACATCTTAGTTTGTCCACTTGTTTGCTGTTTCCAGATCACTTCACTGCCATGGCTCCTAAAGAGTTTGTCTTCAAACAATATTTTAAACAGATCAAGAATGTCTTTTCCAATCACCTTTTGGAAACACTGAAGGATGATATTCTGAAATTACTGTTCACTAGTAAAAGTAGTTATTACTTGGATTACTTATAGCTTCTGTTGGATTGTAAAACTTCAGCTTTAGCAAATGCCAGTTTCATCACTTGATAAACCAGTTTTAAGAAAGATTTAATGGCAAATACTGTTGGATATTTAATGTTGCATATTGCAGCGAATTGGCAAAATTAGCAACTTTCCAATAGATCCAACCATTCTTTGGCTCAGTTTTATAATATTGACAGAACTGCTTGTTGGAGTTGGGGTCTGGGAAACAGCTCCGCAGTATTAGGAAGCAAGGGTTCTACACAGTTGGTCCTGTGTTGCTCCATCATTATTGGAAAAAAAACCTATTAGTTAGGGAAGTCTTTGAAGGAACAGTTCATGTTATCATATTAGGAATACTTTGTGATATCAAAGCATAATGCAACCTTTTTTGTGTGTGCAGTTAAGTGGATCGGTGTAGGAAAGTCCAGGGAGTCAATGATCCAGCTCTTCTGAAGATACCGGGTACATGGAAGAAAGCACACTCCTCAAAGACTGCTCATTCTTATAGTTATTATTCATAGCCCACAAAGCAATGATTTTTGGAAAGATGGACTTTGTATGTAAAAATGAAAGAAGGTTTGGACAAACAGTTAACTGCAGTAAAGACATTGTCAGTATCCTGTATTCTTCCACTTCGCAAATTCCAGAACATTTGTCATTGTTGCCACCATTTGTCATGATGCCACCAGATTTTATTTCCAGAAATCCCAACACTTTCTTTCCAAATTTTTCTTGTCTCTATGTTTTTGGTAGTGTTACTTCCTGAAATTTTAGATGCTTAAAATATAATGCAGTTTTGCACAGAGAGTTTTACATCCTCATTTGTACTCCTAAAGCTGTTGCTACATGTATGGCTGCTGTGATTAAAGCGAGGGGTGATTTTATAATGAAGAAAACTCTAACTTTTTGTTACTTTTTTAAAATTAAAACTGCTATGATAATGAGGTGGTAGTTTGGAAGGATTCTAATATGTACACACGGTGCAGCAACTTAATTTATAAATGGAGTGATTCAAGAAATTGCAGGTGTGTTATGCTTGCTATTTTAAGGAGTTAATTGTTTTGTTGTTATATTTCTGTTTGTGCTTTTCTTCAGTCCAGTGATCCATCAGCTCCTTAATCTATTGTTAAATGCATTCATTGTCAGGTATTCAGAGAATGCCAAGAAATAGGACAAATAAACATTGCATAGTTTGCTGTGGTGTATTGAACATGCCTGCTTCTGGCAGTCAGGTTAGGGACATGCTGGACCACTTAGGTAAACAGTAATTGGTATTTTTTTTTAACACACCTTAATTTATCATTGGCAAATACCTTAAAGCAGTAGGTTTTACAACTAATGTTTGTGTTTTGGAAAATTCTCTCTTTTGATTACAATGTGTGCCTGGTAGGTTGATTACTATCTTGCAACTCTTATTATTGTTGAGGCATAAGTACCTTCATTATCTTCTACATTATTTAACTTTCTCAACGTCATTTATAACCTTTTCATATGCATCCATTATAACCTGCTTTTTTTTTTCCTCAGTCATTATAAGCTGTTTCATCATTTCTGTCCTTTTCACTTCAGTTATGTTTTTAGATGAACCCAAACAGCATGTATTAATCAAATACAGGCCTACATCTAAGACTTCATTGGCATTTTTAAAGAGGTTGCAGCAGCTGTTGGTTAGTGTTCTAGTAGACCCATTCAGAGATGATTTTTCATTGCTGGAAAAATCTGATTTCTTCTTGTTCAAGTGTCTAATAATGGTATGTTAGCATCTATGAATCTTATAGTTTTTCAGTCCTTCTGATGAATTTAATGCATGAAACCATGATCCTGAAAATACATTTGACTGTAGTTGTTGGAGCTGTGTTCTGAAAAAAAAAGATTCTGTGAGATTGAATTCTTTAACAAAAGAGAACAGTTTCTTTTTGGTGGGAAGTGTATGGTGGGGGGGTCTTAAACTGTTTTTCTGTGAAAACACCACGCTCACTTTCTGTGAAAGTTGGCAGTATTTTATAGAGATTATGTCAGTGGTGCATGAATGAACAGGTCTTGGCTAGTCCATCCTGTGCGTCATTCTTGCTGCAATTGTGTGCTACAGGCATGTTGGAATGCAAATCCTATTGTAAGATACCTTCATTTCAACATAACGGTACCTAGCATTTACTATTAAGAGATTCCAGATACACACTAGCCTTATTTTCTGAATGCAATTATGAGAGGGCAAAATGTATTGCAAAATTACTAGCATTGTGGAAAAGAGGCCTTTTTTCACCATTCTTCCTCAAAATATTGGAGTGTTGAATGAATATGTGACCCTTACTTTTTCCCCTAGTGCCTCAACGTTGGCCCTTATTATAAAAACCAAAACTTTTAGAATACCAAAATGTCTTCAGTTTCATTTGTTTTTGCATGGTAAACATTCTATCCTCTGAATTCCTTTTTTTACCATACTTATTCTGATAGTCTTACACCCAAGTATGGCATAAATTTTTTTTTTTTGTATTCAACTTTATCAGTACAGAATGCTGACCTGATATGTTTCAGCCAGCTATCTACAGTGATGCCAAAATTCTTTTCTGGATATTGAACCTCTTTTAAAGAAAAAGAAATCAAAAAGCAAATCAATACAGTAAGAGGTAGAATATAGTATAAGTTCTCTGATTTTTTTTTGAATTGGATATAATGTCTCCAATGTGCTCCTGTGCAGTAAGTTTTTTTATTAAAAAATCAAGAATTTGGGGTTGCATCTATAGTTTTCACCCACTTGCAATACCATTGTTGCTCATGAGAAGAACCAATCTTTAAAAAACACCAATCCTATTATCTTGTCTTGAGTTTTGTTCTGTTTTGTCATAGTATAAATCCTTCTACTTTTGTCCCTGAACTTATTTTTGTTAACTCACCTGAAACGTTCTGTATCCTGATAAATGGAGTAGATTTAAATGAACCTTATGCATCTCCAGCATTAACCATTCAGTATTGAATAAAGAGGGAGAGATTTGGGGAACTCTAGAAAATTGTGCTTGCTAGCCATTCTAGCTTGGCCAGCTTGCCTGCTCCTTTTACTATGAAAGCAGTTTGCCAATAGGCAACCCAGCATGGGTTGGGAGGAACATTCTGATATGGGTTTCTTAACTTTGGGAAAGGAATAGGAAACAGGAAGAAAATGTTTTTGTCGCTCATAAATACTCAGAATATTTAGTCATTGGCCTCGCCTCCAATTTATAGCATGATAGTTTGGACCTTTGCTTCCCGAGTATTGTTTGTGAAGTTAGCAGGGCGTTTCTTCTAGTTTTATCACTTTATTCATACCAGTTCCAACCCGGCCTCTTTGTGCACAGGATACATATACACATACATAATCTGGGTTTTAGGACATAATGCCAAACTATGACTAGTTATAGTGATTATATAGTAGCTCTGAATCTAAGCTTACCACAAACTGGTTACTTGGGGCCAACGAACCATGACATTAGGCTACGATGGTTTTGTATTGTCAGATTTCACACTTTTTAAAATAAACTAGGGTTAGGGCCATTGGTCTGTTTCAAGAGATTGGTGACCCATAGAAACAGAGAAGCTGAGTCATGAGCAATTGTGAAAGAAAAGCAGACAAGCAGCTCTACAGTGTAGATTGCCTATATTCAGAGGTGTCATCCTACCGGAACGGGGCGGTACCCCGTTCCGGTAGTTCCGGGGAGAGCGGGAACGGAGCAGCAGCACAAGGCAGACTCCGCATGCTGTTTTTGCCCACCCGCCCACCCCTGCGCCTGGATCGCTCTGTAAGAGAGCTCTTCCGGGCGCAGGGAGGCGTTGCCAGGCACCGCAAGGAGGCGGGGAGCTACAGCTCACCCGTCCGTCCCCGCGGTGTTCTGGATCCTGGCGCCAGCAGCATTCCGGTTGCTGGTGCCAGTGAATGCCATCACTGCCTATATTGTATATCCAGAAACTCCCATCACTGTATAAATTCTTAACTATGGTTATGGTTTTTCATTATATCTAAACCCAGTCACATATATGTTGTGCATAATGTAGTTTGTTAAAAAAAATAGGTATGAAGTTGCCAGTGTGTGCTTATTCATGCCAGTAGCTACCCTGGAGCACTTGTGTGAACGGGCGAAATAAAATGGTAGAAAACTGGAACTGGGAACTGCAGCAATAACAAAGGGTATGGCTGTGAGTGTGTGCTTGTTTGGTAATACATTTTCTGTTTGTGCAAAACTATTCAATTTGCTAAAATGGAAAGTTACAATCTTCTGTGTCACTGTCCTGGAGTATTGTCATAATTCCACAACATATTTTAATTTTATTCGCATTTTTGCACAATGTTGTGTGGCAGATGTACCAATTCCAGCATTAGTAGAAATTCTTCATGCAGAAAAGAGGAAAAGTGAAGTGGAAGCATGGAACAATAACAGCATGGAATGGAGCCCACCCCTAAATTTGATAAAGTTAACCTCTTTATTCCTGGGACTAAGAGAGGATGGAGGCATTTGTTTCTGAGATGATTGCTGCAATAGTAGTGGCTAACCTAGTGGCTGTTGCTGCTTGCATTAAAATTATGCTTATCTTGCTGTAGCTCAGTTTCCCATTTTGATTACCTATCATTGAAAGATTTTTGTGTCCTAAACTGAATTTCTAACAGCACAATCCTAACCAGGACTGGAATAGGTCAGCTGGTCCATGCCGTATCTAGTCCTTGTTAGGAGGCGGCTGTGGCACAACTCGAATAAAGGGGATGTTTGTCCACTTACCCTGGGTAAAGCCCCAGCCACCCCTTTGGGATTTCTCAGATCGGCGCCAGTGAAATCACTGGTACAAATCCAAGCGGCCAGGGTAAGGCTGACTCTTGCGAGGAGGGATGGGGTTTAGGATCCAGCCTATTCTGGCTCTACCCCCTTCCCTGGGCCAGTCCGCCCATGGGCCTGCCCTTCCCTCCCCCATTCTGCCTTCCCTGAGCCCCTGTAATGGTGTCCATAGGCCGGCCTTACCTGCTGCTGGAGGACAGCACATGTATGCAAGCCAGCCTTCCTGACTCCAAGAGTAGCGTAAATTCACTTTCAATCAATCATGCACTTTACGGTTTTTGCAACATTTGTAGGCCAGCACAGGGGACTTGTGCTGGGCTATAGGGGGGTTAGATTGTGCCCTGACGGGCTCAACCTATGAAAACTATATTTTAAATTGCCATTGCATCTGAACACTGTTAGCAGTAATCTTTAGTACTTGTCAGAAGCACTCTTGAAATGCTCTTTCATACTGATTTTTAAAAAACAATCCCAGATGACAGAATTAATCAAACTCCCATATATGATGGTTTATCTGCCGTCCTCTTCATGGCAGGAGTACTCTTCCAAACAGCTTGTATTTCAGCATCCGTTCTTGGACGATATTTATCCTCTGCATCGTCTGTAACTTAAGAACGAACACACACACACACACACACACACACACACACACACACACACACACA
>JAJKFI010000018.1:15666223-15676506 GCA_029204185.1 Lerista edwardsae | reverse complement strand
ACACACACACACACACACACACACACACACACACACACACACACACATTATTGGCTCATCTGCCCAAATTACGGAAAAGGATTGATTCAAAACTGCATACCGATTAACCGTTTCTACACATATATGCAGGCATGTGTATATCACATTCTTTTATTAAATAGTAATATATTTTATCCTGGTTTTTTTTTTACTGAAGAGCAAAGGTATATTGCAGTATTTTAAAAATCATGTCCTACAATGAGTTTTGTATTCTTTTTAGTTCATCTTTTGCCTCATTCTATCGGTATTCTGAACAATTTGTTTCATCTCTCCTTTGGTTTCTCTGAATTGATGTCATTCTTGAATCTCAGCAAAATGTCTGAAGATGGGGCTGCACCGCTTTGGCTATTAAGATACTTTGGTCTTAATCTGGAGGCAGTGAAATATTTGTTGAGCATTGTCACAGGTTAATGAATTTAGTGAAGCAGTCCGCCACTTTTGTTGCAGCCATGTGATTGCTAGGGACACATGGTTAGAGAAGTCAATATTTCTTGAAAAAAGAAATATTGCCTATGTAATGTTCAGTGTCTTACTCTAGCCTGAATTTTAGCAAGCATTCCACCGGAGTTTCAGGAGAAACCTTGCTTAAACAAAGGACAGATTGCAAAAGCTTCTTTAGGTATGCGCCAGACAAGGTTAGTAAATATTTTTCCCCACTGTGTGATAGACACACACATCTCACTTCATGAATGTGACAAGCACTTTGCCTCCTTCCCTCAGTTTGAAAAGTGGCTTAACATGTGGCTTGGGTCATTGTGGTTGGACAAGTACAAATCCAAAGCTTCCTTAAGCACACAGAACTTGTCATAGAGTTCTTTAGATCCAGGCATGTATATTTTTAAGGATAAGAGCATACTTTTAGGAAAGATTAGGGTTTATTTGGGTTTTTTTTTAAAGTCAGTGGCTGATGATTGGACAGAAGGGCTTTCTACCAGAACACCAGAGCAAGATCTGTTGGTAGAATCTATCAGCTAATGGCCATACTCTATTGTTCCAGCTTGTGGGCCTCAGGAAAATTTACATATGTTCAGTTGCCTGTATACTCTTGAAAATGTAAAAACTGGTTCTAAGTAATAGCCCTTTAAGTGACTTGTGAAAACTATAATTACATTTAATATAAATGGTATTGGATTTCTGGGTTCTGGCACCATTTTCTAAGCTGTGATGTACATCTAATACTTACATGCATCTAATGCAGGGAAATGCAAAACCTCTTTTCTTCAGAAAATCCCACCCTACTGGCCACCTTAAACCTTACTTTTTGGAAAACAAAGATACCACAGTGTTTTGCCTCAGCTACCTTCTACGGAACTTCTATTTTCCTTTCTTCATTGTAAAATGTATATAAAACAGAACATGTAAATTTTCATACAAGGTTTGTTTTCTTTCTAAGACTAGGATAAACTTTCCTTATAAAACATATAGATTGCAATGAGGTATATGTTGGCCAGCTATCAGAGTTTACCCACCTGACTTGTAAAATGGTAACGTGAATGCTTCTCTGTATGTGGTTTGGGTGTACCAGTCAAGGCCTTTCTTCTTGGTCCTTTGGTATTGGATATATCTCTTCAGAACTAAATAGTCAAATTCGTGCTGAGGCACAACTTCATGCTCTGTTGGAACTGGCTGCAGCTTTTTAAAAGGTCTAAAATGGTAAGCATAGTTTTCGTAATCTCATGCTGACATCCAGCTTGGTAGAAACATGAGCTACCCATAAGAATAGTTAAGTATCTAAATGCTTATTCTAATATCCTATTGAAATGGAGCATTTGGTTTTTAATCCAGCTATAATCTAATAGGCATTAGCAGCATGACAGTATATGGTGTGACTCTTATAATAAAACTATTGTTGTTCAATTGGCCCTATCAGATTTTTGAAATAGTACAAATGAGGCTGTACACTGTGCAGTTAAATCAACATAAACTGCATTGATTTATTCTACTGTGGAAGCTTACTGTACTATACAATAAATAACTTTCAATATTAGCCACTGAGTTTTTTTTGGTTTGTATTGGGGATCTTTATCAGAAACATCAAGTAATTTGTGCGAATATACTGTGGTCTGTATTACTACATATTCAATGTTTTCTAATTGGTGAATAAGTAATATACTAATAAATTGAGGGGCTGCAGGAGAGGCATGTGTTCAGGAGATTCTTTCTTTCTGAAAATCATTAATCTCTCCATTAATGTCTTTTGAAGGCGAGGATTTATTTTTCTTTTAAGATAGTGTGACAGAAATTGGCTTGACTTTTCTAAAGTTCGACCAACTTGTTGTTGTTCAGTCGCTAAGTCGTGTCCGGCTCTTCGTGACCCCATGGACCACAGCACGCCAGGCCTCCCTGTCCTCCACTAGCTTCCTGAGTTCGCCAATTTCATGTTCATTGCTTCGGTGACACTCTCTAACCATCGACCAACTTCACTTGGCTGATTTCATATCTTCTAAAGACCCAAATCTCTCCCCCCATAATTGTTAGCAATTAGCTAGCTTGTATGTGTGCAAGTCTCCTTTCGTTTGTGGATCAGCATCTGTTGCGGAACAGCAGTAGCCTCAATTCTGCCCCTCCCCATTTTAGTGAGGCTGATTCAGTTGGGTGTACAAGAATTATGTATTTCATGTTTGTCTACTGTGGATGTGTGACAAGCATGAAGTACACGATTCCCTACAGCTATTTCTTAGCTGATGGCTCCGTGCTTAAAAATGCTTAGTTGAAATTTACCTTTGCTTTGTATGAGAATTGAAGACTTCAGAGTGACATTAGCTTCTTTGATTGGCTCGTTTTAAGTCCTTACCTTCATTGTCAAAAGGGAAAAGTAAGTTCTTTTTGGAAATGCTTCTTAGCATGGATCATTTTTGTTTGTTCGTTTGTTCTGAAGCTGATATTTTGAAGTTTGGTCAAAATAAGCATCGCGTTGTGATGCCTGCTTACAAACAATCCAGTTAATGTGTGGGAAATGCTACTTTGAAGTGGCTTGACACAGTGGACTTCAGGAAGCTTTTTGTGGGAACTCTGGTGCCCATGGCATATAGGGCCATGCAGTGATGGTCTTTACCTAAGGACTTGTGTATTTTATTATTATTTTCCCATTTTTAGTTACCGTTCTGTGCCTTGGATTATTCAAGCCTATCTGCTTTGCCATTCTAATGTGTATATATGAGACATCTTCAGATAATACTGGGGGCCTTTTATGATATTAATAACACATCCTAGTCACCTGATAAATAAGTAATAGTGACAGTACAAAAAACCTTTTTTATATAAGCTTTGACTCTGGGTGTGCAAGCAGATGGGGGAAAGCTTTGTGTACATTCCACTTGTCATAGGTTTCCTAGATTAAGGCTGAAAAGGACCATATGCAGAACACTCTAGGTATGTGTTTATTGCTTACCATTTGTCTTAATCAGTTAGAATACCCAAGGGGTGAGGAGCTTTAGAAATAGTCTCTTACCTTGACTGAGGTTCCGGAGGATATTTAATATGAACCCGAGCAAGTTGCCCTGGAAAGTAACCAACAGCATCCTTTCCCTGATGATGAATAATCCTGATAAAAGAAATAGTCAGGAATATTTTTGTGTATTCATATTCTGATTAAATTTAATAGAAATACTTGGTTTGCTTACTAAGTATACCCCTAAAATACATACATTTAAAACAACTAGGACATGAAATAAACTAAAAACAGTATGTCAAAGGGTATACTTCCTCTTGTTGAATTAACACAGTTAGCTTGAAAATAACTATTGCTAAACCTTCGAGCAAAAAAAAAGAAAAAAGGAATATGAACATAAGGAGACCCCTGTTGGATCAGGGCAAAAGCCTATCTAGTCCAGCTTCCTATATTATATCTCACTAGATGCCTCAGAGAGTACACAAGACAATGTACAGATGCCTGCATCATGTACTTCCTTGTATCTGGCATTCAGAGATAGCCTTCTTCTAGAACCAAGAGGTAGCATATACCCATCATGGCTTGTAACCTGTGATACACTTTTCCTCCATAAATCTGTCCATTCCCCTTTTAAAGGGATCTGTGGCAAGGGGTTCCACAGATTAATTACATGCTGAGTAACGAAATATTTCTCCTAACACTCAATTCTAATGGAGGTCCCCTGGTTCAAATGTTGGGCAAGAGGGAAAAGAACATCCCTCTATTCACTTTATCAGTTCCACACAATTTTATACATCTCAATCACATTCACCTTCAGGTGCCTTTTTTCTTGACTGAATAGCCCCATACACTGTAGCCTTTCATAAGGAGATGTCCCAGTCCAATCCCTTTGATTGCTCTCTTCTGCATCTTTTTCCAGTTCCATTCTATCCTTTATGAGATGTGGCAACCAGAGCTATACAAAATACTCCAGAAGTGGCCTTACCATCTGTACAGAATGGCAATGTGGTACTAAAATTAAAAGTATCTGAGTTCGTGGTGGTGTTTGGAATACCATCAAAGAATACATGAAAAGGTAGTAGCCTGGTGCCTGTTACAATAACAGTAATAAGAGGAAAATTCCTTGCTGTATTAAGCAGCTACAAACTGTACAGGAACTAGCCAAGTTTGTAATATTATGCATACTGTCTTGGAGTCAATCCTAAGGAACATGGTGGGAGTAACCTCTGAGTAAACATGTATGGGATTGTGCATTTTATGAAGAAAAGTACATGTATAACTTCGTTTTCTTGATTTTTTTAAAGTGCATTTTTGAATGAAGAAGAATATTCCATTAAAAATCCATTGATTAGGAATGGTTTTAATATTCATTGAATATTCATAGGCATATTACTACTTACTGGACATAATGAATCGGAATTTAGAGGTCAGGATTTGTGGTTTAGAGGTTTGGGTTGTGTGATTTGTGACTCTTCCTTTTTATGCCCAAATGTTTCCTTATTCCAGCTCTAATCAGGTTTTGGTTTAAAGCAAGTTAGGAGTGTATCTGGATTCATTGTAAACCAATGTGATGACAATCGAACAAAATGCCAAAGCTCAGTAAGGAGGATGGGAAAAGAATGCATAAATTGTAAATCCTGGTTACACTTATACATTGTATGGAAAAGTACAATAATTAACAGTGCTGTAGTACTATATCTAAACATATCTGCTCTTCCTATATTATTAGCATAAATGTACAAAATATACTTCTCACATTTGCAGTGATAGCATTAAATCCCAACAATCATAATGCAACTGAAAAAGCATTTTCAAAATACTTTCTAGCAAAACCTAAACATATATGTTCAAGAGTGAGTATCATGGTGTTTCAAAGTATGCTTAAGACCATCCTAAAATTCCTTCAGATTTACACTGAAAATTAGTATCTGTAGACACAACTTATTTATTGTCTTCTGGCTTTGCATTCATTAGAATGTTAACAGCACTTTGAATTGTATAGGACAATTGCAGCTTCCTCAGAAGTATCTTGTAGCATGCTCATGAACAACATGAACAAACAAATACTTTTTCCTTGATCAATTGACTACTAGAAAATTATTTTGAAGTCTTGAACCATTTCTTAAAGTGTGTGTTTTATTTTATTTACTTAAATTACTTTACCCTGGAGGGATGTTTGGTTCTGGATCTATAAACTGCCGTAATCTTATTGCTACAGCATCTCCTGCCATTAGAACTCCTGGAAAAGAAAGTTGTACTTCCTGTTACTAATTCAATATTTTCTCAAAATACAAAATCACATTTACACGGAGTAAGAGTTATCCTTCAGTTTGAGGAAATATTTGGGATGGGCAAACCGTATTCAAGATAGGAACTGGGCTCTTAAAAAAGGAACAATATGAAACTCTATTCTTATTGGAAGTCCTTCTCAGGGTAGTGATTGTGTTTTATACAGGATTCAACAAGAATCCTTTGAATCCCTAGCTTTATAAAGGATGCTATTTGTTCAGTGATCTCAAAGGGAAACTTGCTTAGCTCAAGTAGCTGCTCCTATCACAAAATAAGGTTCTTTTCAAAATTAAAATTTCAGTTTTAGTGTCTTGATTTGGTGGTCAGCTGCTTGCAGTGTGGGGGAGGTAAATTATAGGTCTGCATCAAATGCTTTGTGTGAGCTTCAGCAGCTCTTTGGATTGCAATACTTATGTTTTTCCTGATATGTGTGGCTGCTTGGCTAACTGTTTCTGACAGTCCAATACTGCTGGAACTAGTGTTCTGTCAACACTAGCTGGTTTACGGCCCTTGCAAATGGTGCTGTAGCGGCGCATGAAACAACATGCTTCCGGAATGCTACCAGAGAGGCTGGAACAGCTCCATGCAGGGTGAGGGTCCACTAACCCAGGTATATCTGTGGGGAGAGCAGAACGGGGCAGGGTGCAGAGCATGGGAAGGGTGGAAGGGCATAACAAAGGTTGGGTGTGGTATCCAGTGCAGGTGACTTGTGCTGGATGTCCCCTCTGGGAGCAACCAACACACCACCTTCATCTCCTCAGACAAGTATGGTTGAGGTCTGAGAACTCCATTCTTGATCAGGAGGCTTAGGGAGGGTTAAGGGAAAAATAGTTTCCATTTCCTCTCCCAAGCCTTCTGATCTGCCCTGCCCCGCACTGTAACAGCGCAGTCTGTTTTGGTGTAGCTGCATGGTGCAGTGGTGGGGAAAAGGATAGGATTGGGCTATAAGTAGATTTAGAGCTGATCAATGTAGAAATTTCAGGAGTTACTTGAGCCATTTATTTATATTTTCATTTTGCCAGTAATAACCTTTCACTTGAAAGAATGAGTCATGGCTGGCTTGTTTGTGTAAATGTTGACTTACTAGCATTTGGAAAATATTATAGATTATGCCTGTCTGGCAACTACTTTTAGTGAATTATGTTTTGGCCACTCCATGGCAACCTCTGCAGGCAAACATTTAAACCTGATGAGTCAGAGACTGAGCTGTTGAAAACATTAGGTCTTTGCTCTAATTTTTTTTAAAAAGTCAGCCTCTTCTTGTAAGTAAGCAACTTAAGTAAGCAACGTAAGCGGCTTACTGTAAGTAAGCAACGTAATTTCATTTGAGTATACTTGTGGGCCTTGGCCTGGGTGTCCATTGTAAAATGACAATAAAGGTTACCTTATCTTCTTGTGCTATCTTTGAACAAGAATTGACACACTACTGGATGTACAGCATCTTCTGTACTGGATGCTGCCTTTTTGTTCCCAAACTCACTTTAGTTCTAGTAAGAACATACCAGCATGCCATCTGAACTGTTGTGTAGAGTGCCATAGTCTAAAAAATATTTTCAAGTTGGGTTAATTTTAGTCAACCTTGGAAAGCGTGGCAAGGTGGCATTTCAGTGTGACAACTCCCATCAAATGTGCACACACAGTATGAGCTGTTGAGATCTGCTGTTATATTTTACCAACATTTTCTTATTTCTGTCAGCCGGTTATAATCAACTGTTTTCGTAATTGTCAGTATTGCCATCAGAGCTTTCACCCGCCCCTCCTCTTCTCTTTCCTGACACAAGTATAACATTTCTTATTTAGGCTTTACCCTTTTGCTGTTAAATTTTACAAGAATTTATCATCAGTTCACATTCTAGATCACATTCTTTAATGTGGCATCCAATGATGTACATGTACCTGTTATGCTGTGCAAATTAGATTCGATAATAGCCATATAGAGGGATTTGTGCTCAAAGATGACGTGCCTGAGGTTTTGCAGATTTTGCCCCAAAGCTCCTAGTGCATGTTAAAAGCTTGAGGTGTTGGTTGCTTGCTTTTGCCAAGGGTAATTTGACAGCTAATTTGCTCCGTAACTTTGTGGTGGGTGCACATGAATTGTCAGAGCATTAACTGCAGATGCATGGGAAATGTTAGTGTTTTTTTTTTACTTTCCTGCCTGCAAGTATACATGTCCTAGCTTTTGTATAAGAATTTGGGAATCTTCAATGCCTTGCCAAATACGGAGCATCTCAAGAAAATGTACAGGTATTTTATAGTGTCAAATTTATTATGTATATATAATCCGCATGTACTGCATATGGTGTATACAGAAACAGTTGCTTGACCTAGTTAGTAAATTAGCCTGTGCTCAAAATGTTCCCCATTGGTATCTATACACTGCAGATATGACAGCCCAATCCTAACTTATTTTCTGCATGGCCATGCAGTGGTGAGGTGTAGGCTCCACTTCATCCCTTAAGTGAATTTGGGCTACAGGAGGTCTTCTCTGGGCAAGGGCAATCCCCAGCAGCCGCAATGAGTCAACTCAAACTTGCACCAGCACTTGTCTGGGTAGCAGTAAGTGAGTTCGTCCATGCAGGTACAATAGATTAGGCCCAGAAAGGGGGATAGGCTAGGATATGTTGATCCTACCCCCTTCTGGGCCCGATCCACCTTCCCCTTACCCCATTCCACCCTCCCACGCCTGCACTGGACTTACCTGGTCTGGCAGGTATCCTTGGGAGCAGTGGCAGGCTTCAGCCTTCCCATTGACAGACCACCTTAGAAGCGCTGGTGCAAAGTGCTTTCTGGCGCTTTTTCAACAGTGCATGCTGGGAATACGTGTTCCGCTAGCGCAGGGATACTTTAGGATTGGACTGTAAGGGATCTGCAGGCATCTACCAGTGTGTGTGCTGGGATGGTTCCACATATTTCTTTAATTGCTTTTTTAGATGTTTGAATCTTGCAGGTATATGAATTGGAGCTCAATAATGTGTGCAGATGTTCTTGAGACACCCTGTATATATTTTATAGGCAACTAGCTTTTTGTTACCCGGCATTGCCCGGGTAACAAATTATCCCAAGATTCTATTAGACCGGAAAAGGAATGAATTTTACCAATCAGCTCAGCGACCCCAAAAACTATGGATTTGACACTAATGTCGGTCATTTTGGACATTTTATTTTTTGCCCCTTCTCACCCCCCATGCTGATGGGGTCCAAACTCGGACTTAAACGGCATCAGGAACATCACCATTCCTCTTGTTGACCCTGGAAACTATGGATTCGACACCAATATCGGCTGTTTTCAATCATTTTTACATGGCACCCCCTTTGCACCCCCACCCTGGGGGCGCTAGGGGGGCCTGACCCCCACAGTGTTTCTTTCCAGGCCGCAAGGCATACGTGTACTAAGTTGGTGTCAATTGCTCCAGGCATTCCAGCAGGTCATGGTGGACATTTTGTTTTGCACCCCTTCTCGCTCCCCACGCCGAGTGGGGGTTGAAGCCGGACTCAAACGGCATCGGGAGCTTCGCCGCTCATCTCAGTGACCCCGGAAACTACAGATTCAACACAGATATTGGCTGATTTTGATCATTTTTACATGGCACCCTTTTCGCACCCCCACTCCTGGGGGCACTAGGGAGGCCTGACCCCCCACAGTGTTTGTCAGTCCACAAGGCATGTGCATGCCGTGTTTGGTGCCAATCGCTCCAGGTGTTCCAGCAGGGCATGGTGGATGTTTTCTTTCGCGCCCCTTCTCGCCCCCCATACCGAGGGGGGACTGAACCCAGACTCTAACAGCGTCGGGAGCATCGCCGTTCGTCTCGGTGACCCCGGAAACTACAGATTCGATGCCGATTTCAGCCGTTTTAGACCATTTTTACGTGGGGCCCCCTGTGTACCCCCACCCCCGCTAGGGGGGCCTGACCCCCGCAATGTTTGTCGCCAGGGCGCAAGGCATGCGCATGCCAAGTTTGGTGTGCGTCGCTCCAGGTGTTCCTGAGCTTATGCAGAACGAACACACACACACGTACGTACGTACGTTCTCCTTTATATATATACACACACACACACACACACACTCTAGCATTTTGGTACCCGGCATTGCCTGGGTAGTTATTTATCCCAAGATTCTATTACACATGAAATTACCAAATTACCAATCAGCGCAGCCAATCGTTCCAGCGGGGCATGGCGGTTGCTTTGTTTCGCACCCTTTCTCACCCCCCATGTTGAGGGGGGCCTGAACTTGGACTCCAACGGCGTGGGGAGCGTCACCACTCTGCGATGGTGCTGTGGTTTTATTTCAGGATGGTGTGATGCACCCTTAGGACAGCTAGGTGTATACTTAGATACACCCTAGGACAGCTAACTCCTGGCCAGCAAGCATTGTTTTGTCATCCATTGTTTTGTCATACCATGTCATACCTTAGCTGACACTCTCCACTCCCCACTTAGGTGACCTCTTTCACATGGGGAACCCCCTGTACCCCCACCCCCAGGGGCACAGGGGGAGCTGACCCCTGCAGCATTTGACACACACACACACACACACACACACACACACACACACACACACACA
>JAJKFI010000018.1:15638523-15666213 GCA_029204185.1 Lerista edwardsae | reverse complement strand
CACACACACACACACACACACACACACACACACACACACACACACACTCTTCTTTAGAAGATAGATGTACAGCAACAGAACAGTTCAATTGGTTTCCTATCTTTTCTTAAGCAATTTTTTGTTTTCTCAGTGCTTTTATCCATAAATCTGCTGGTTCTTTGGATGCCTTGGAATATCTGGATGCATTGAAATATCTGGATTAGCTCCATATAAAGAAGTTATTTTTACTACATTATCTCCAGGCTCAGTTGTGACTCATAGGAGTGATAGCTATTTTTTTTTACCAGGGCACAGGCAAAACTACTTAGGAAGCTTACCACGTGCATATCCAGAAAGTGCCTGCTGGATTGCAAAACCAGCATTTGAGAGATCTGGACATTACAACTTACATCAGCAGAGTCAGACTAATGCTTCATTCATTAAATTACTTTCTAAATTGCTTATTATGTTAGCTGATAGCATGTTACAATCACTAAAGCAGTATGAAGAGGGGAAATTTTCTATTTTAAGCTATTGCAGTTAAAAAAAAGACTAAAGTTTTGTTATGAGATCTTGAGCTGTTACCCTATTTCCTTCCTTCTCTACCTTTAGCTATTGTTCCTGGTAAAAAAAAGTGGTTGAGGTCCCCTCAACCTCTTTCCAGTGTTATGTGTGGTTGCCAATTTTACTATTGAGTCCCAATAGTTTCAGTAAGAACAAATAGAGGGACATGCTTGGTTACAGATGCATATCATTGCGTGGTCCTTCCCCTGAGGGTTTTTTGGGGTGTGGAAGTGGGTGAAGGTGGGGAAGAGAAGATTTAAGGAAATATCAGAAACCCAACTACACAATGGATCTCTAGAATGTGCCCAGTTGTCCAAATCAAATTAACCTTTATTTGGCATAGGTACTTTTACAATTACATAAAACACATTAAACATGGATGTTACATAAAAAGAATTATAATAAGGATAAGACAGACTTGGATAGAGTTTCCCTACATTTACGTTCAGTTAAAACCTCACTTTAAAATTTTGCTGTTGGTACCAGAAGTTTTTCCATCGTGAGTGGTTTGCGTAATTTCAATTAATCATGGCAATCAGGAGTTGGCAAGGGAAGAATCCAAGAACATAGATCTTAACGCCCTGTAAAACGGGCAGTGAAAAACAATAGGAGTGAGACTCCCTGGTGCCCAGCGCACATGGGCATAACGTGCACTCTTGAGGACTTTTGTTAAATTTCAACTCCCAACTCCTGAGATGGAAACACATCTGGCAAGGGTGAAGGCACGTCGGGATGAGGGATTGTCCAAAATACCAAGAAAACTAGAACATTGACCTGGGGTGGAAAGGTTTGAAAATATAGGGGAGAACAAGTTCTATTAGCATCAACAAGTAGCCCGTGGTATTCAATATCTTTCCGTCTAGAAAGAATAATCTTTTTGGCCCACATTAATGCATCGTTTCCCACCACCAGTATGCCAATAGATTTTAACTTAATGATTAGACGTTTCTATCCAGAAAAGATCCAAGAGTCAGAGATAAGGGACTGGGTCAGTGGGTTGTTTCCCAGTAGCTAATAAAACTAGACCAGGCTGTGTGTTCGAGCCTGTATTGCCCAGCCTCTAGACAAAGTGCAGCGTATGGGACACAGTGAGGTAAGCCAAAAATCTTATAAAGTTGAAAGAATTCTTTCAACCTCCTTATTGAGGGCTGGGATCCAGATTTGTACCTCGTACAGTAATTGTGCTACAACTTTGGCTTTGAAAATGTGCAGGAATGTAGGAATTGCCTCTTGCGTGGAAAAAAAAAAAAAGCAAGATGCCCTGTGTGGACAATTTAGCAGATTTAAGAGTGGCCCTCCGCCGAGGGACCCAAGACAGTCTATGATGGAAAGTTAGTCCCAGGTATTTGAAGGTTTTAACCAGTGGTGGGATTCAAATAAATTAACAACCAGTTCTATGATGTCATAGCTGGAGCAAAAAGAACCCCGAAGCCAGCCAAGGTATGCGAGTGGGCGGGGCCCGGCCATTTAACAACTGGTTCTATAGAACCTGGGCGAACCCCCTGAATCCCACCACTGGTTTTAACCTGTTGGATAGCAACAGCCTTTTCGCTTCTCGGCCTTTTTGCTAAGATCATGTGTAGTATCTGTTCCTATAATAATCCAGCATTAATTGTCTCACAAATTGTAAGAAGAGCTGTGCTGCATCAAGCTGAGCCCTCATTTGGTTTAGCTTCCTGTATCTCAGTGGCCTACCAGATGCCTCAGAGCACTTAAGACAACAAACTACCCATATCCTGTGGCCATTCCCCTTGCATCTGACATTCAGATATAGGCTGCCTCTAAAACCAGGGAGGTTGCATATGGTTGTCATGGCTTGTTAACTGTGATGGACATTTCCTCCATAAATCTGTCCAAATCCCGTTTAAAGGCATTTAGGCCAGGTGCCATTGCCACATTCTGTGGTAAGGAGTTCCACAGATAAATGGCTTGCTGGGTAAAGAAATATTTTGTCTGCCAATCCATTGAGTGCATTTCTCACCACTTAGGAAGTAGAGGGTGTCCTTAGTGTACAGGGAGGATTAAGGAGAATTTTCCAGCTTGGAAAGACTTGTTTGTAGTTTTGAGCTCGAGTATTTGCACCCCATCCCTTTACATGAAGCAGCAAAGTTTGTTCATTAATGGAAGGGTAGGTCTAGACAGAGGAGATCAGTAATTTTGTCAAGTCATGCTTCCTCATTCCACAAGGAGGTGTATAAATGAACATCTTACCAGCTCTGCAGTATGCACTTCACAGCTCCACAAACAAATTTTCCTCTTTATGATGAGTCACCTCAAAGAACAGGTTAGAAGTGGAAAGGTGTAGACCTAAACAAAAAAGTCCATGGTCAGCTGCCCACCTCTGCTGGGTGACTAAGCAAAATGCAGCTTTGCCTGAAATCAATCTATATATGCCATTGTGATGCATATGGTATTATGATGCAATGTCTGTCCCATATAAAGTTGGCTGCAAGTGGAGAAAATTCAGAGTAATCCCACAGCTGTAGTTAATCCATTCAGACATGTTCATACAACTAAATGCTAGTTCAAAGAGCCTTTTCTCTCTCTAATATTCACAGTAGATTTAGGGCCAATAGTTAATAAGACAACCACATGAAAATAACTTAATGACTATTACCTTCCTCAAAGCCTTTTGTCCAAAATTTTGCTTGGTGCTCACTGGCTGGTCTTGAGAAAACTTTGTCTTCCACCTGAACCTTCCCTGAAGGTTCGAGACGACTTATAGAACTACCCGGTTGAATGAGAAGAATTTTGAAGCACGGTGCACATTGTGACTTAAGAATTTTTTCCCCAAAATATTTTCGAAGAAGATATAAATTATGGGATGGATTACGATTAGCCTCAGGACCTTTATTTGAAGGTCTAATTAAAGGTCTGGTGCTAAATACTGCAAGGGATTCCAAACCCACGCACGTCTCATTTTTGTTTTTTGCAAATACTGTACTAACCAAGTTTGTATTCCAGGAGTGACACTTTATTATGTCAAAATGACAGTGCATCCTGCTTGATGATATCCCTTCCAACAGCTATCACATCACTTCCAGGTTAATGACAGCACTGCTGGTAGATAACTCCAATAGATAACTTCCTATGGTATAACTGAGTTTACATAACAAATTACATATGCTGTGAACACACCAAATACAGGAACAAAAGCAGAGGAGACCTCAAGGTACAGAGAGGGAAACTTGTGACCAACATGCAACTCTTTGTCCAAAGTTGCCAACAGCCAGTGGTGAAATTCAGCCAGTTCTCACCAGTTCTGCAGAACCGGTTGTTAATTTTAGCTTGGGAGAGGGAAGAAAGGCAGCCACCGTCCTGAAGGACATAGAACCGGTTGTTAATTTATTTGAATCCCACCTCTGCCAACAGCCCAATCTCATCACTTCCCGCAGCCATGCCATGGAGGCTTGTGCTGCCCCCCCCCCGGGGGGGATGGGAGGCTTGGGCAGGTAAGGGAAAACATTGGGGGGCATGCCTATCCGAGGGGATAGCATCAGTTGAAAGTTGCCTTCATCAGATGCCACCCCACCTGCTCTCACCTTGCTTCCAGCCCTCCCTTTGTTCCAGCCATCCATCCAACCTACTGTCATGGATGGGTGCTCTATTTCCCACTGCCACACATGGGGCTGCTCTTGCCTCTGTGCTGGCATTCCGGAAGTGTGCTTCTCCGTGCTGCCCACTGAATCTTAGCCTTCACAGGTCCACGCAGACTTGTGCCAGCGATATTGCTGGCATAGGTCCAAGTTGGCTCACTGGGCTGGCAGGGGCTTACTCTGGGGGAGTGGGGCAATGTTCCCTTCCCCTGAGAAGGCCTCTGGAGGCCAAAACTCACTCACAGGATACAGCGTGCGCCATGTTGACACCACTGCATTGCTGCTCATGGAGTTAGGTAGGATTGGGCTCTCCCGTTTTACTATGTAGGTGTCCTTGACACTTTTTGACTGGGAAGAAGTGAGCGCATTACAAATTAAGACACCAGGAACATCACAGGTACAGTAGCAATATTGATTTCCACAATTCCCACACATTCATCACCAGCAGATAACAAGTGGTTCAGGCTGCAATCCTCTACATCAGTGGTTCCCAAACCTTTTAGCATCAGGACCCACCTAAAAAAAATCCTCTATAGTTTGGGAATCACTGCTCTACACAGTTTTCTAAGGGTAAGGCCTATTTAACACTTTGGAGTTAACTTCTGAGTAAACATTCATAGAAGCATATGGTTAATAAGGGCAAGAGACTCACTTTCAAATGTCAAGAAATTATCTGCATTGCCACAACTCCAGCTGACTTACGAAGAGGATGGGGAAGAGGGAAAAGAGGAGGGCATATGAAAATCTAGAAAGCACATCTAACTTTTTGATCTTTGACAATGCCCATTTAAAGTCCCATGGGGAGGAGAAGGGAATTAGTATCTCTTATGTGTCCTATTAGCAGTGGATGCATCTAATGATATCACTATAAGATTAACTAGGGCATAAATAATGCTTATGTTTTGAAATGAGTCAAATATGACCCAACATCTTACCTGCTTAATTGCAAACCAAACTCTATTCTTGAGCTTTGTATTGATTATCTGACATAGGCAAAGTGCATCTTAACATCTTTCCTCCTCATAGAGTAAAATGGCAAAGCGAGCGCTGGAGTGACCTTCTGCTTCAAACCCATTAGGGTTTAGGAATTATACTGACTTCTTAATTGTATAAACCCGGGACATGGAGAGGGCAACCACATGGTGTGCTCATTTCACAAACATAAGCTTTTCTTCATGGGAAGTGTCTTTTTAATGCTTGTTCGATAACCCCACAGTCCAGCATTGCACAGAAGCTCCATCAGCAGCCCATCCCACCTGTACTCCAAACCACTATTTAGCTGCAGTGATGATGATGCATATGCTAAAAGGAAGGCAAAGAAGTGGAGGGAGACAAAGTGTATCTCTTGGTAGCACCAAATGATACATTTACAAATAAGCTAGTGTTGCATTTATGGTAGTTTGAAGAAGGCAGAAAAAAACACTCGCAGTTGTCTGTTCTCTTGCATTGTTCTTATGCTTTGCTACTAGCTTTTTGATTGGGAAGGGGATTACATAAAGGATGCTTGCATCTATTTTTGTCCAATAAAAATATATTTAATTCAGAGGACCGTTAGCAGTTACATTCACTGAGGAATTATCAGCACGACTGCAAGGAGATCCAATCAGTCAATCCTACAGGAAGAACAAATACTGAAGCTGAAGCTCCAATACTTTGGCCACCTCATGAGAAGAGAGGACTCTTTAGAAAAGACCCTCCCTCATGCTGGGAAAGACTGAAGGCAAAAGAAGAAGGGGGTGGCAGAGGATGAGATGGCTAGGCAGTGTCACCGAAGCGATGAACATGAAATTGGGCGAACTAGTGCAAGACAGGGAGGCCTGGCGTGCTGTGGTCCATGGGGTTGCAAAGAGTCCGACATGACTTTGCGACTGAACAACAACAGTAACTTTATTTAGAATGCTGCTGTCACAATAATCTTGCTCACACTACACACATGATGCTGTCTACACTCTTGTAAGTGTCGCCAGTGGCTACTTGTTGCTTTCTGCCAAAAGCTCCAAGTTCTTGGCCAAGTTTTACTAGGATTATGGGTTGAGACTTGGGAAGTTGCCAGTTTCAGCCATGAGTGTACCAGACAAACCCCTCTCTCAACCTTTGCGGCCCATCTGAAATATGGGGACTAATACTCAACTATAATCCTGTTCTATCAAACACTATTAGGATCTCTTTTTAGAAGATTCAGAGTGCTCTGTAAACGCTAAGTATATTTGCTAAGTGCAAATGCTAAGTGACAAAATGTTAAGAGTCATTTGTCATTAGGCTTGTCATGAAAAAGGAAACAAATAATTGTGGAGGATGTATTCCATTCTAACACCCAAAGGGACTCTGTGTTGATCTGTAGCAGAAAAACAATTTGAAGTGATGTGGTACCCTAAAGACCAACACTATATTGTGAAACATCCTCTCTGTGAGCTGGAGCCCTCTTAATATAGGAATGAAGTCATCTAAGCAAACATCTTGAATACAGAAAGGGGAGAGGGCATAGTTCTTTCTTTATTCATATCAGAAGCACCTACATTAATATAATTTTAAACATACGGTACATCAAAATATATTTTTAGAATAAAATACAAGGTTAAAATTAGATATTATTTGCCCAATACTGGGCCACTTCAACAGCGTTCTCCCTTGCCAACATAAGATCTTCCACTGTGCATGCAGAGGGGCACCGTGTGCACTCTGGCATATGTGAGATGGTTTGTTCTTCTCTACATTCACACAGCATGTCTTTTATGAGGAAACCCCATTTCCTTAGATTGTCCTTAGTTCTTCCTACCCCAGCACCAGTCGATTTAAAGGATTTCCATACAGACCACGGTTGTTCTTGGCCTGCTGGTGGGCATACCCATTCACCTGGTGGTGGTTTGTGCCCATTCACTCAGCAGCTCCTTGCTCGCTTTCTATAGTTCCAAAGCAGTCTGTGGCAACTGGTTATTGGGGGGGTGGGGGCGGTGGCGCAATCCTAAGGAAGCTATTCCGCAATCTCAGTTCTTGACGGTGGGAGTTGATGGCCATACAGTGATTGTGTTTCTAGGGACGTCGCTTTAACCCACTCCTTCTGCGCTGCACTTTCCCGACGAAATTTGGGAGGGGGAAGGCCAGCTAGGTAATGCACCTTTTGTACTGGAGTTGGTTTTAGGCATCCTGTGACCAGTCTTGCTGTTTCATTTAGTGCCACATCCACCTGTTTTGCGTGATTACATCTATACCAGACAGAGCTGGCATATTCTCCAGCTGAGTGGCAGAGTGGATGTCCTTAATACATGCAGTTGGGCACCCCATATTGTGTTTGTTATTTTCCTCAGGATATTTTCCCACTGAGAGGGCATAGTCAAGACCAAGCAAAGACATGGACAGCAGTAAAGCTAGAATTTACTCTTTGTTCCATAGCTTCACTTTTTGGTTTCATTGGTAACTTCTCTCTGTATTCAGAGTTTCTACTGACCTGCAGGCATCTAAAATGCATGCTCTGGCCCACAAAATCTTGTTGCTATATATAGATCTTTAAGGTGCCGCCTTAAGAGGTGTTTCAGACAGCTGCCTCTCTTTCTGGTCTGTTTTCTTTTAAGCAGATGGAGACCAGTATCCCTGAGATCAATAATTTCAGGGTGTTGTTATGATTCTGTGTGGCACGTGGAGTAAGCAACTTCCCTGTCCCATGCGGTGCTGCATACTTGAATGTTCTCTCTCTCCGCCCTCCTTTCCAGATTCAGAAAAAGGCTTATTATTCTTGTGCAGCTTGCTTTCTCCTGTTGGGCACATAGCTTTGCTCTGCTGACTACAAGCCCCTCTCTAATGCTGCTTTACCTTTTGGGGAAAGACTAGGCAGCTCGTAATGAACTCCAGAAACCTTCTTCTCCACCCACCCAGTATTCTCGGGGAATGATCACAAAAAGTAAGGAGGCCAGACTCCTTCTGTAATGTGATCACCGTTTCACAGCAGTCTCTTGCTTTTCCTGCCCTACATACCTGCTGATACAAAAAGACATTTTCAGACAGAAAAATGATTATTCCTCCCAGTGCTCCGTTCCATTTTAGGGCCTCACAGAAGCTAGAAATCACCAGTTTTATTTCTAGGTGTTGAAACACCAGCTCAGCTACCCTTGCACGAAATATTTTTGTCTCTCCCTCCCAGCAATTTTCCTGGAACAGCCCCTAACGCCACTACAAAATCAAGGCTTGTGATGTGCTGACACAACAGTTGGTATGCTTCATTCTTCTAAGCACTTATTTGCTGGCATGACAAATTTTAGTGTGAAGCAATTCACAATGACCAAGCGTAGCATAGTCCCATAAGCACTCGTGGAATTTCACCAATTTCAATGATCCGCAACTCGCCCTTTAAAATTACATCCTGAAGCCTAGGCAGTAAAATGACAAAAAATAAAAAAGGCTTGATTTCAAGGTCGAAACACTTTGTGCCTATTCTTCCACAGTTGCTTTCACCCAAACAGACCCAGGGCCTGCAGCCAAATTGTTGTTGCAGCACTTTAAAAGGTGTGCAGTACAAACTGGAACCCAGTAACTATGCATTAGTAGTAATGTTAACTAAAGAAACACAAATCCTATACATAAAATTTGAATATGCTTTTTGTTGTATTGTAATGGAGGTTGTATTTTTTCCTAACAAGACAGACAAGATTTTTGCTGCTTTTGAGTGGTGGACCTGTTCAGCTAACAGAGTCCCATTTGATTTCCAAAACTACAGGCTCCTTCCCCTCTCTAGTGCAAGAAGTGCTTTCCTATGATGTGAACCTGTGCTACCTTGGGGTGTGTGTGTGTGTGTGTGCATACCAATCACAGGATGGGGCCAATTCCATGGGGTCTTTCTGGCCTCTTATGAAGGAGCAGACTGAAGTGTGGAGGACACTATCATACAGACATAGTTACTATGCAGCTGGATTAGCATGTGAAAGAAGACACAGTTTCCTCTGAGTACTGACTACTGCTCGTCTGAACTATCTGACAAGGATATAACCATGCAAACAAAGTGATGTGTTGAATATGTACATTGAAGGGATCTGAAATCGCAGCATTGCAGATGCAGTTCTATAGGGGACCATGGAGCAGCCAAGAAAGTAAGGAAATTTTTTATTTACTTACATCTGGCCAGCCTGGTCCCCAGACAGCCCACAATCTGCAGTGGATGCTGTGTCTTTGTGATAAAGAGGGTGGGGTTTTTTGAATCCCAATTCCATGAAGGCGTTAACAGAGAAAGGGACGTGGTGGCTTCCCTTTTCTCCCCCTTTTTCAATTCTTTCCCACGTGTCACAGCACTGAAAACTAGATGTTGGAGAGAAAGATTCTCATGTAGCTTTCTTCTGGATATGCAAGGCAAGATGTTCCTATCTCCCAAGGGCAAGCATTCAATTAATTAATGAACCTTTATCTGCAGGGCTGTGGCCCAGACATCATGCAAGATCCAAGATGGGGGTGCCTGGCTGAGCCAGGAATAAGAGGCTGCAGGGGCACCATGACTCAAAAAGTTTGGGAACCACAATAGTGGAACTGGAAAAGTGCATTAGTGGACTGGGGCACCTCTCCTGTGAGGGAAATCTGGAACACCTGGAGCTCTTCAGCCTATAAAGAAGGCATCTGAGGAGGGCGTGACATACATAAAATTATGAATGGGGTGGACAGAATGAGGTTCTTTTCTCTCTCACACCACTCTAGAACCACGGGACATCTGCTAGAAATGACTGCCAGATGTGTCAGAACAGACAAAAGGAATAATCAACTTGTGGAATCAGGATGTTGGGATGGCACCTGGCCTAGATGCCTTTTAAAAGGGATTGGACAGATTTGTGAAGGAAACATCCATCACAGGTTATAAGTCATGATGACCATATGCAATCTCTAGGATTTTAACTTAGCCTATGAATGCTGGATGCAAGGGAGGGGCAACAGGATACAGGTATCTTGTCTTGTGTGTTCAGAGGCATTTGGTGGACCACTGTGAGATACAGGAAGCTGAAGTAGAATGGCTCTTGGCCTGACCTCACAGGGCTGTTCCTTTCAGTATCAAGGGTGCAGTAAAATTCCCTTCAATACATGAATGCCTGCTACAGTTCACTAGCTTCTGATAGGGTTTGTTGTGTGCACGTTACCATCATGTTATTGGCTACTTATATTCATCTAGTTACCTGAATGTAAATATAAAGGACTTGCATCCATTGCTATCTATTGGTCTGGGCTGGTGTGCACAGTCCAGAGATGCGGATGCAGCATCCACTGCAGAGTGTGGGCTGTCTGGAGACCAAGTCAGCAGGAGACAGTAAAGAAAAAATTTCCTTACTTTCTTGGCTGCTTCGTGGTCCCCTATGGGACTGCATCAAGCCAGGAATGCTCTTTTACTGGTGTAGCCTTGATGAGCCTTCTGGGGGCTTGGCAGATTTGGGGGTTCTGGATCTGGCATACACTACTGCCGCCAGGATCTGCCCCATCACCACCGGCAGAGAACCTCCAAAAGCCGATAGGGGGTTCTGTTGGCTGAACATGGCTTTCTGGGCCTTGTGGAGAGCTGCCACTGATGCAACAGTAGAGATGCTTCTATAATAATAATAATAATAATAATAATAATAATAAATAATAATAATACATTAGTGGCTTGTTATCTCCTTGTGGCTCATCAGCAATCTGCTTGGATAGGATTGCACCACTAAGAGTGCAATCCTAACCTGGAGTTAGGCCACCGGAAAGTATGTTTGGACCACTCTCGGAATCAGGGTGGATGTGCATGTCTGTGTGCTGGCCTCTCTGACTCCAAGAGTGGTCCAAACATGCTTTATGGTGTCCCTTGGCCAGCCAAATGCTGCTGGACTAACTGTGCCGGCCTAACTCCAGGTTAGGATTGCACTCTGACGCTGCAATCCCTTATACACTTACTGGAAAGTAAGCTCCATTGAACATAGTGGGACTTGGTTCTGAGCAAATATATATATAGTATTGCACTGTGAGTTACTCCAAGACAGTTTTTAAAATAAATATAAGCACTGTTAAAAATATGAAACATTTACACAGAGCAGCTGTGCCAAGAAGAGAGACCTCTCATGGACAATTCTAGTTTTGCACCCAGAGTTGCATATATAGTACACACTTACATGCAGTAGATTGTAATTGGCTGTGTCTTATTTCTTCCTCTATTGGCTAACATCCCTGTTACTGTTAAATCCATAGATTCTGACAATTGTGTTAATGTGGTGTAGTGAGCAGAGCTTTGGATCTAGAGCCTGCTTTAGCCACAAATTTTACTGAGAACGCAATCCTAAACTAGAGTTAGGCCAGTGATGTCATGCAGGGGGAACGCGGGGGAACTCAGTTCCACTAGTTAAAATTAGGGCTGACTCCGCCCACTTCACTCTCCCTCCTCCCCCCTCCCTCTTCCCCCCTCCCGATTCCTCTGCAAAGAGCTTTTCTTCTTGGTTGGCCAGCACTCAGAGGGTTAAAGGGAGTGACTTCGGATTCCTAGGGGGGTGAAGCGGGAAGGGCTGCAGTGGGAAAGTCCCGTCCTGCACAGCCCCCTTCCTTGCTCCCTCCAGCCACACACGTGGAGTCAGCAGCCACTCTGGGGAGTCTGCAGCCCACTGGGGAGAACGGGCGTCCTGGGGATGCGGTGGCGAATCGAGGGGGGCCCTGGAGGGGATGGAGGGGAGCTGGGACTTTTTGAAGCTGCCCTCCTGACGTGCCAGGCGTAAGCGGGCTTTGGTGTGGGGAAGCGCCCAAGGGTGCCGTCCGGAGTGGTGCCGCCCCTCAGCCCCTTCCACAGGTTCCTGCCTCATTCTGCTCAGCCAGCCTCAGCTTCGAGGCTGCTGGCCCCGTGCCAATTTTCAACTTCCCTGGCAATTTTGAATAACTCCACCTCGCCTAGCCGCGAAGACCAAGGAAAGGCTTTCGCCGCTGTCTCTCCAGTCCAGAGCGTTTCACTGGCACTCTGGGTGTGAGGTTTCTTTGGGAGACTGTCCCCATCGCTATTGGAGCTGCAATTGGGGAGGGGCGAATTCTTCGCTTTCTGTTCTGTAGGCGCTGTACCGAACTGGCTGGCTCTGCCCACTCATCACTGACATCGTCGCTGGCTAGGAACCAGCCGCGGGTAGACCTGGGCTCCACCAGCCTCCGGAGCCCAGGTCTACCCATAGGAACCAGTCGCGGGTAGACCTCCGGCTTATGATGTCATTTATGACTTTCTGTCACGTGCCAATCAAAAGTGAGTTCCTGTTCTTAAATCATTTAGATGACACCACTGAGTTAGGCCAGCATAAGCTAAGACAACAAAGTTTGGCTACTCTCGGAGTCAGGGAGGATAGTGAACGTCTGTGTGCTGGCTTCTCTGACTCCGAGAGTGGTCCAGATATACTCTACAGTGTCCTTTGTGCTGGCCAAATTTTGCTGGCTTAGTTTATGCTGGCCTAACTCAATTTAGGATTGTGCCCTGAGTGACCTTAGGCCAGCCAAACTTACCACACAAGGATAAAGAGACTCTCTTGCAGCCACCCCCCTGGTGGTGTCACAATTGCAGAACTTGGCAACCCAGAAGTTTGGCAGTATCATAATGATGCCATTATGCCATAAGCCACTGCTGGGTTGCTGAGCTTTCACTGCCATAGGGAGGAGAAGCAGTGGCATGCCAGATGTGGGTGTGCATCTGCTGTGGCCATGGCAAGTGGCTCTTCTGCCAGCTGCTCCTTAGTTGACAACCAACAACTGCAGCATGTCTGAGGCTGGTGGAGTTTCGCAGGAGTGACACTAGCACCTCCTTGGCACCCTCTTATGTCTAGTAGGTGGGGTGGACAGGCACCCCTTGCCCCCTGTTGCTACACCATTGCTCTCCTGTGTTGAAAGTTACAGTTGCTTGCTCATTACAGTTTTACCCAGTATTTATTTATTACACCACAACTTAGAGTGGTGTCATTTGTGGCTCAGGGTAGGCTGTGGAGCCTAAGGAGTGCATGGACCTTTGGCCAGTGCCCACTCTCAGTAATGTCTGGAAGCTGCTGAAGCTGCTGAAAACTGCTTCCATGGGTAGCATCGTCATGAAGGTTGGAACATTTATGATGATCTTGCAAAGTGTGCCTCATCTCTGTGGTGCCTTGTAAATCTAGTGGCCACTGGCACTTTGTGCAAAGACTTCCCACACAATTGGGCTGGCGCATGCAAGTAAGAAGCTTACAAACTGTACAGCCTCTGTGCAGAGCATAATTGGGTGGAAGCCGTTTCATCTACACATGACACATGAAGTGGCCCTGCCCACCTTTTGTAAACAGAGGAGGCCTATCAGCAGATTGCAGACAAGCAGCACCCTGCCTAGCTGCCTACTGCCTGACACCCATCCCTGCAACAAAACAAACCCCACCCCAACTTTGTCTACTGACTCTTTGATTCCCTGTGTGTGATTTTAACCATGCGCAAGTAGGAAACACATGCAGTAGCTATTAGTTCACAAATAAATTTGCACAACAAAATCAATGAAAAAAGGTTCTCTGTCCTGGCTCACAACATTAAAAAAAAAAAAAGGTGCAAAAGAGGCATCAACAGCCAGACACTGAGAAGAATGCTATACTGGGTTTAATAGGGACGGTTGCTCTTCCCCTGATAAATGAGTACCAACACTTACAACGTGCCTCTTAGCCTTGGAGAATTTGTAGAAGAAAATTCGGCAGTTGAGAGCAAAATCCAGACCATTTTGCTATAAATGCATGTGCTTAATGACTTCAGAATTACCTTGCCTGGATTATTATTAGTTACATTTCTATGCCATCCTTTCTCCAGAGAGCACAGAGCAGAGTACAAGGTTTCTCCCTCACCCCTCAAGAAATAAGTAGTTTAGGGCACAATCCTAGCCAACTTTCCAGCACTGACATAGCTGTGCCATGTGCCAACAGTGGGGCATGTGTTGCATCCTGCAGTTGGGTGGAGCAGTCATGGAAGTCACCTCAAGGTAAGAGAATGTTTGTTCCCTTACCTAATTGCCCTTACCTAGATGTTGGAAAGTTGGTTAGGATAGTACCCTCAGGCTTATAGACACTGATCCAAGGTCACTCATTTGAGTTTCAGGCTGAGTGGGGATTTGTGTTCAATGTCTCCAGGTTTGCCTGACACTCCTAACCACTACACCATACAGCTCTCTGCACTCAATGACAGCAAAAATCCAGTCTCCAGTAATATGCCTATGGGGTGCTCAAAAGCAAAGTGTCCTAGTGACAGTCATCTCCAGCTACTCATCCCTATCACCTGAGTCAGGTGACCTGATAACTTGCCCCTGAATATTTATTTACTCATTTTATGTAGCCCAATTTTAGCCTTCAGCATAAGCTCCCAGGACAGTTAAATACTATCAAATTAATAAAACATAATTACATAACAATTAATTATAGCAACATTAATGAATAAATACTAGCCAGTTAAAATTGTTTGTATGAAATGCTGAAATTACTGGCTAAATAAAAATAAATCTTTGCATGGAACCAGAGAGACATTAACGTTGACATCAAGTGAATTTCTTTGGGGAAAGCATTCCAAACACAGATCCTTCTTTCTAAGCATGTGAACTTGTTTTAACAACTTGGTTCCTTTCATGTTTGATTCAGGTGGTTGCTTCATTGTGCAAGAGGAGCATCTGTGGTTAATCTGAGGATTTGTGATGATGGAACATTAAGGTGGAAGTGGTAGTCTCTTAGGCCCAAGTGCTTTAGCATTATATAGGAATTGAATGAGTAAGATTCCATTTTGGATTGTGATGGAAATCAGATGAGGTCTTTCAACTTTTAATGAACTCTAGTGAGTTCATAGTATATCAGCTTGCTTGCCGAGTAACTTCAGTATCTCTGCAATGGAATTTCTATATATTGCAAAGGATTCTTGGATGTGTCCTAAGGTGTCCATTCAGCTCACTATGTAGCTGGTGTTAAGTTTGTTGGGCCTCACAGTTGTGCCACCACACCCAAAACTCCCTCCTGGAGACGTATTGTAGAAGAAGATAATGGCACACAAGCTATCTTTCATGAAAACTTGTCTGCCATTACTGATCTTCTTGTCAGGGAACAATAACCCTTGAGGAACTTCAGGATTTCCTGGAATGCAGTTTGAAAACAAAAAAGACACCAGTGTATTACAGGGGTGACAGAGAAAATATTTGGGAACTATTTCCTTTAACTGGCTTATGAAAATGTACAGTACCTTCGTTTGGCCACCAGATGGTATAGTAGCTTCAGGGATGGAAAGTATCACTTGCGTCCTGTAGCACTAGAGGGCTGTAATCAATTGTTTTTAAATACTTTTTTAAGTGGATGACTACTGTTGCTTTTGGGGTTTTATAAACAAACCTTGACATTTTCAAGTTCAAGGAAGCTAACCAAACTCTCTATATAATTTATCCAGCTCAACGCTGGTGGGAACAAATATGAAGAAACGAAGTCGCTTCAGAAGCCTGGAAACAGTGTAGTTATTGTTGGGTTTAGCTCTGTTTGCCAATAAACATCAAAACATACTTTGGAGCATGGAGTACTACTGTCATAGAGAACTTTTGTTCCATGTTTTTTCTGGTAGGTTTCCAGACCTAAGCCATGTTGGCATTTGAACATAGGCAGACAGAAGCATTTCATTCAGTACTCATTGGCCCCAAAGGCAGCACAGTGTGTTCAGTTCAGATCTGACAGCCGATCACATCAACTGTCAGAGTGTTACTTCCCATCATGGAGAGTCATGATCGAGGAGCTTAAGAGAAATCTGTAAAGCTTGGCAAAGACAAAAGATTTAAAGTAGTCGTTTTTCTTTTCTGTGCCACACAAGAAAAGAGAAATGGAGGTGAATTTGCCTCTACATTTGAGCAGGGCATGTTTGCAGATAAGAGTGTATTCTTTTATTCCAAGATGGTGGATAGGCTAGTACAGTGTTATTCAAACTGTGGGTCAGGACCCACTTAGTAGGTCACAACCTCATGTCAGGTGGGTCGTGGAAAGCTGGGAGCAGCCATCTTGGAAATCACAGACCTTACTCTTATTCTTCCTCTTGTGAGTGTTAACAGTTCACATTTTCAAGTGAGGGATTTTTAAAATTTTATTTTTAGTTCAGTGCTTTAACATCATATTTTATCCTAATCTTGCTTTCTGTCAGGGATGTTTCATGGTTGTAACAACTGCTGCAGTCCAGGAATGCCAATTTGCATTTCAGGAGTGTCATTTTATTATGTTACAATGACAGCACTTCCTGCCTGATGATGTCACTTCCTGCCACAACATTTACAGGTTAATGACATAACTTCCTGTGGGTCCCGACATGAGTGCCATTTAAAGAAGGTGGGTCCCAGTCTAAAAAGTTTGAACACCACAGTGCTAGTACATTTGTATTACAATTTTATCATGTCTGTATGCCACTGGTCCCGCAGGGACAGCTTATGAGAGGCAGGAGGCCTATATCATTTCTTCCTCACAACCTGGGGTAGATGGGTCTCAAGGCTGATTGTCTGATAGTCAAAGTCTGACACATTGTCTATACCACACTGGCTCTCTGTGTTGCCCTGTCTGAAAAGGAAGTTTTTACTCCTCCCTGTTTCAGAGAGATGAATGTCTGAAAAAAGAAGTTGTTTATCTCTTTGGAGGAAGATGCACAGTGGAACATGGATGCTTGACTCAACTGGTGCATCTGTTTTTCACCACATGTTGCAGTGGTTGAAGCCACTATAAGGCATTGCTTAAACAACTAGGCACAATGGCCTCTTAGGTATGCCAAAGATTAATGGCATATTCCTGACAGTCTGATCCTATGACTCAGTGTTCTGTGTATGACATGCACAAAGTCTGGTTTAAGAATCCCCTCTGCTGGTGGAGTATGCAACAGGTGGTATAACACCAAGGGCTGAATCAGACCTCTGCTCATGCATTTGTGCTGCAGCTGTCAGGAACCCTCGTGGATGTTTCTGGTATGGTGCTTCAGCTTCAAGTGGTGCCCACAGTTTGGTGCAAAACATATGTGTTGTTCAGCTGCTTGAACAAATTCAATATGAAAGTGAGTGGGAAATTGCCCAGAAACAGGATGGGTACACAGAGTACCTGGTACCAGACTATACACTAAACCATGCACACAGGCTAGAAATGTGCAAAATTTTGTGTGTGCATATGTGTGCGCAGTTCCGATTTTGTTTCATTGGGTGGCCTGATTTGTTTCGTCAACCCTTTGGTTCATTGCACTCTCAATTCAGATGGTTGTTTCATTTCACTTTTGCTTTAAAAAAATTTTTGGGCTCTGATGCTGTTTAGAGTGTGATACTTGTTGAACCAAAATGCATACCCGCCCCCCCCCACTATACATTCCAGAAATCATTGTAATACAGACATCTATACAGTCTATAGAAAGGATGGTGTGGATTATATTCGAGGTTGAATTGCTTTATAGAACTCAAAAGTTCATAAAATTAGAGATTTAAATGAAAAATATGAATTAATTGAATTGCTGTGCTTTGAAATGGCAGATAAAGCATGCAATATAATATTCAAGATACGTATCTCCAGCTCTGATAGTGATCTCAAGATACAGAAAGAAATCACTTATCCATAACAGAAGGTGCTTTTATAATGGAAACTCCCAATTATCCTAGAATTTAGATAAACCTGGGCAGTGACAAACGTCAATTATAGGTAGAACGCATGATTGTGCCTTATACTATAATCCTATGTGCTCTTTCCTGGGAGTGAGTGTCATTGAACACAGTCTGAGTAAACTGGCATAGGATTGCACTGAACAGATAGTTGCAGAACCAGCAAGAGAAGACCACTCTTTTGGTTTGTTGTGCAGAGCCCATGCGAATGGTTGTTGAACTGCCTAGAAAGAGTGAATACAATGTTCTCAAAGCCGTTTAAATGAAACAATCCCATTTGCTCCCCCCAATCATCCCTGCCAACCCTCCGTTATCTTCCTCGAGTCAAATTTTATTAGATTTCAATTGCACCCCACCAGGGGAACTGGAATCAGGCCATTCCCCCTTAAGAGGGAGCGGCCAGGAAGTAAGTGCTGCTGTGGCACCGCAGCCATCGCACTGCTGCAGCTGTGATCACAAACCGGAAGTGGGTTGTGATTGGAGATAAGAGTCCTTCTGAGCTGCAGGGAGCTGTAAGCCCTCTACACCCTCCAGATAGCCAGCACCTGGTTACATTTAAAAGCCCCTTGTTCCCAGGGGCAGTGTAATCGCCAATGCCCTCACAAATACTTACAGTGTTCTCAAGTTCCGAGTTTAAGTTTCGGTACTGCTGCTTGATGCAGATTAGACATTATACAAACAGGTGCAAACGTATGCCACTGTAGGAAAGCAGCAAAGCCAAAAACCTAGAAGAGGTTCAAAATGATTAAGTGGGACTCTTGCCCAAATGAAAAACATTGTTGGGTGGGAAGGGGGAAAGACAGAGCACAACCTCAGGCAGATTCAGCCTATATTGAAAAAAGAATTGGATGGTATTTCTGGCTCTTTAGTGAAGAGCCAGGAATATGATGTACACAATTGTACATCACACAACCTTTACACAATTGTACATCCTTACACAATTGATGTAAGGAAATTGTGCTGACATTAAGCTCTCGTGTTTCCTAGGTGAATTCTGAGTAAATCCACATAGGCTTTTGCATGTACGCACAAATACACATGTCTGGGAGAGCTAGGAAGAAGAGACTGCTGCGAAAGAAGGGCACCATGACCACAGTAAGTGTGGGAACTGGTGATCTAGAGGGTTGCTCTGTAAATTTCTGAGGCACAATGAAGGCATGGCTTACTTTAAATAGGTCTTTCCCAACTGCCCGTCACAACCTCATTGTCAGTGGGTCGTGAAACTGACAAGGAAAAAGTATTGAGCCCTATGAAGAGTGAAATTGAGCTGCACATGTGTGTTTACTCATGAGTAGGTGACCATGCCTCAGGGCGCAATCTTAACCTGGAGGTAGCCCAGGAAAGTTTGGCCAGCACAAGGGCCACCATAAAGTGTGTTTGGATCACACAGACATGTGCCATCGTCCCCGACTCCGAGAGTGGTCCAAACGCACTTTACAGTGGCCCTTGTTCCAGCCAAACTTTGCTGGCCTAACTGTGCCGGCCTAACTCCAGGTTAGGATTGTGTCCTCAGTCCACTTTGAAGGACAGGCCAAGAGGAATGCCATGCCCTTAGAATGATTCTAATCCAATGAATAAAGTTAAGTAGTCCTCTGTGCAAGCACAGAGCCACTACTGATTAATGGGGTAGTATCACATTGGGATGTTTAGTAGGCAGTTGTACGGGATGGTTTGCCATTGCCTTCCCCAGTTGTTTTTATTTTACCCCCAGCAAGCTGGATTGTCATTTTACCAATCTTGGGAGGATGGAAGGCTGAGTTGATGACCTTGAGCCAGCTACACAACATTCCGCTGGGATCGAACTCAGGGAGTGGGAGTTTTTGACTGCAAGGCTGCAGCCAGTCACTCTGCACCACATGAGACTCATGATCTTCACAGTCTGTGATGTGAGCATGCCCTCTCTGAACATGGTGCTCCACATTCCCTCATGTTTTGCTTTACCTTCTGTTGACTTAAAGTAGCTCGCTTGCTTCCAAAACTTTTGTTCTTGCTTCTACTGCAATAGAAATAATTGGGAGATGAAGGTGAGAAGAGATACCTCTTGCACACACCCACTTGCTCAATTTTGGCTTTAGCAGCTGACTATTTTAACACCAAAATTTGGAATAATCTTAAAACCCCAGAAGCCATTTGGTGGCTGTTCTTTTGACAGCCTTGACCTGACTGCATCCAGTGGCAATGAAACGTCACACCAACTGCCTATGTCATTGGCAGTTGCAATTTTTTCATGAGAAGTATGTAAGGTACACCTCATCAGCACAATATTTTCATAGCTTTGATTCTTAAAGGATTTAAGGAATAACTAGACTATGATTGGAGGTTCCCAACTCAATGTTTTGGGATCATTTCTACCACTTCTAGGGCAGTATTATCCATTAGGCTGAGTAGGCTGAAGCCTAGGGGCCCTGCAAGGACAAGGGCCCATCAAGGGGGCTTGTCAGAGCATCAGCCTAATCCATGGGGCTATAGATCTGGCCCCTGGGGACCCCCCATCTGGCCCACCAGCCCTCTAGCCGGCAAGAGTCTACAGCAAGCCCAGCCTTGCAAAAGGGATGCTTGCAGAGCTCTCCAAAAACCATGTGGGGCAAGCCCTGCCTCCAGGGATTGAGATGGGCTGCACATGGAGGCTGCATCACTGGGGAGTTTCCATGCAAGCCTGGCTCTGCTTGTGAGGTTCCCCCCCCCTTTAGAAGTGCCTGGTTTTTCTGTTTTTGGCCCCTCAGATTCCTGCCTGTGTTTCTGCTGTGTTAGGAGTGGAGGTGGGTGGGGAGCCTCCATGCAAGCTGAGGTTCATTTGTGAGAAGACGGGGTTGGCTGCAAAGATGGGTGTCTATGTGTTTTGTCACAAGGCGATTGAGCTGTGCGATTGAGCTCAATCACAAGGTGATTGAGCTGTGGAGGCCTTATTTGTAGAGGGGGGAAGAGAACCTTGTCCGCCCACCCATCCACCAGGGGCTTCCATTTAGTGTGGCAGGATCTTTCCTGAAGAGTTTCAGAGGAGGCCCAAAATACTCGAAAGCCTAGAGGCCCAGCCACAAGTTAATACGGCCCTGACCACTTCTATTCTTTTTCTCTGTGAAAGTGAAAGATATACTGTACTCCTGCTGAATACATTCTGCTTCTGTCTGAAAATTTACTAATGCAGACTGACTTCCACTAAATTTTATGAAGTTAAAATGCTTGCATAAAAGCATTTTAATGCTTCTGCTACCTGACAGGATCATTCATGCAAAATCATTTGGTGTAAATTGAAAGCCTTTTTCTTTCTGAGAATTCTCTTTATGAAAATGTTAATCTTTGTCTTTTGAGGTCTGTCGCTATGTTAAACCTTTTTACTTTTTATTAACTAATTTATGGCCAATGGCATTTACCTTCCAGGATTACTGCTAAGAACATAACATAAGAAAAGTCCTGCTGAATCAAACCATAGTTTCATCAAGTCCAGAATCCTGTTTCCAACAGTGCACTTGAGGCAAGCCTAACAAGCCACCCAAGTTCATATTTTCAAGGCAGGGGGGAGGTTGGAAATTATCTATAAATTATAATTATTATAATTATGGAAATTATGAGGTGATGTTTATTTACGCAATTTGTATCCCGCCTTTCTCCCCAAAGGGCACTTAAGGCGGCTCATATTAAAATACATACAGTATACATTAAAATATGTATAACTGTAAAATCCTGAAGCTGAAGCTCCAATACTTTGGCCACCTCATGAGAAGAGAGGACTCTTTAGAAAAGACCCTCATGCTGGGAAAGATTGAAGGCAAAAGGAGAAGGGGGCGGCAAAGGATGAGATGGTTGGATAGTGTCACCGAAGCGATGAACATGAAATTGGGCAAACTCCAGAAGCAAGTGGAGGACAGGGAGGCCTGGCGTGCAGTGGTCCATGGGGTCGCGAAGAATTGGACACGACTTAGCAACTGAACAACAATAACAACAAAAAAATATAACACCATATTAAAAGCCAACTAGCAGCAAACAACAGCATTAAAAACCACTGGTCATAAAAACATTCATAAAAATCAGCAAGTAAGCATTCCCTTAAAAAAAAAACTCTACTGGGTTCTGAAGGCTTTTGAAATAAGGTCTTCAGGTCTCATGGGAAGGTTTCTAACAAAAGAAGTCAACTCAAAAGGGGAGAGAATAGGTCCCACTACTGAGATGCCCCCCCTGATTACCACCCCCAAACCTCTCTCAATGGTGGCACAGCCAAAAAATCTACCTCAAATGACGAGAGAGCATGGGCCGGAGTATTCAGAAGGAGGCGCTCTCTCAAATAAGCCAGACCTGATTGCTACTCACTGTGCTGATGCATGTGCTCAAGGGCAGGGAGGGGTGAGCCCCAGTCAGTCAATCACCAATCCTGCCCTCTCCTGCTCTCGAAATTGTCTATCTGGTGCAACCTTCTCAGCATCAGACACTTTCAGCAGTAGTGTTGACTTCGGTGTCACCTGAGTGATGACAAGATCATATGATGAGAGACGAATGCCTGCAAGGCGATGAGTCCTTCACAGTGACGTGCTGCTGTGGCAATCACATTCTTCACATGATTCCATCAGCACATCACTTAGGCTTTCAGGGCTTCCACCGTCCACAGGCCAAGTTGCAAGATGTCAGTTGCAAGCTGCCTCCAAAACATGACCTGAGCATGCTTCTTCAGTATTGTCCTGCCAGAGTGAATGCTCTGGAGTGATGATTCCATCTCCACCTCTCCCCAGTTTGGCTGTATCTATGGCTTACAGCACAGTTAGCAGCTGGGTTGTTGGGAGCCCCAGATCAGATCTAACCCACGTGTCACATCTATACCTCATTCCTGAATGGTCTGAATTTGGAGCTCTCTTTCTGGAAGATTGTGATCTTCCATCCTCCAATACAAGTCTAATGGTGTATGCATGGCTAGTGTGTGAAAGCCAGTGATGCTGACTGCATGCATGCGCCCACCTAGACTCCACACCCATGGGAATGTGTGAAGACACCTGTGGAAACAGCAGCCTCTTTTAAGGGGTCAGTGTCACGAGTGCATGTGACCCACAGCTACTGCTTTGCAGTGTATCCTGATTCCGTGGCAGTTTATGTGATGCACACATCTGGCTGCAGTTTGGGGAATAGATGGTGGCAATACCTGCAGACTGGATAGGTTTGGTTGCTGGTAACACAACTCTCCAACTGGGACAGGGACCCCAACTAAAAGGGAAGGACAGGAAAGCTCCCCAACTCAGGCAGAGATCCTAATTGGAGGAGGAAGGGGAGTATTCTGTTACAATTCCCTGCCATCATCCAGTTGACCATCGTGGGATGGAGGGCAATGCCTGGCCTCTAGAGTAGCTATGGCAGTACTGTGTCCGAGCTTCCTTTTTCTCTTCTTTTTAAACAAACAGATTACCCTCAGAGAGTAAATTCAGAGTACACACAAGTGTCCATTGGCTAATGAGGACCACCATGCAGGAGATACTATGCTGACTTCTGTGCTTTTTCTGGGACTCACCTCCATTGCTGCCATTGTTTAGGGTTGTGGTTCCCAAACTCTTTTGACTGGTGGCTCCCTTGACCTACAGGGCTATTGGTCACGTTACTCCATATTAGGGCTGCAATCCTATACATTGTATAGGGCAGTGGGTATCGCAAGGATTCCACGACTCCCCTGGCTGGTTTCCGCCACTCCCTGGGCAGCCACGGCTCACAGTTAGGGAACCACTGCTCTAGGGGTACGTCCACGTGTGTACAAGTTTGTGCTCCCCAGAAAGTCCCTCTGCTTGGGACAATGGATGTTGTTGTCAGTAACTTGAAGCTTGGCTCTTCTCCCCCATCCCCGGACATGCACACGGCCTCTGCACACACTATGGAGTGACTCAATTGTATGTTCATGTACGATAGTGTGGGATCGCCTCATAACAGCTAAGAAAATGTTAGACATGAACTGAAGGCCAAAAATAATGCGGACACGTTAGAATGCTAAATAAAAATGGGATATACATTATTATGCAAATGAATAAATTAACATATATTTGTGTGCTTAGAAAGAACAATAAGCCAGTCGCTGGTTGTTGTATATCATCCCTCTTGTTTTGTGTTGAGTAATTTGAGGCAAGATATAAGTACACAGGTCTGTGGCTTCTTTTTATAAGATTGTGATAATCTCTATCTCCTTTGTGTTGAATGATTATTTTAAAAAGAACAAGAATTAATGGGAGCTGCACAAGAGCGTTCTCTGCTTCTATTCATTGCAATGCCCGGGGTCTCTTACACAAGAGAATTTTGCAGCAGATATCAGTGAACATAAATATCAGTGAACATAAATAGAGTAAAATGGGTATTGATTGACACATTGAAGACGGTATCTTCGAGCAGAGTTTTTACAAGATGACATTCTGTTCATTTCCAGCCCTGATGAGCCGATGAATTACTCAAACCTCTTACAGAACATTGCATTATTTTTAACCACCTGGACCTCCAATACAAGAGCGGTCTCTACTACATCATGCCTGAACACCCTCATTATTTAATCTCTCCTGCACCCCACCTCCACGTGACCAACTCTGTTGCAACATTTTTGGTGCAATCATGCTGAGAGTCATTTTCACGTTTGTATTGGAAAATCCAAATCTTTGGAATTAAAGTCCCTTAATATTGATTTTCCAATCCCAGGTGCAAATTACACTCTGCATGACAACATCCAACAACTCTTCAGGTGCTAAGCCTGCTGACAAAGATGATGCTTATGACCCTCTAGACTAGACAATGGGATACATATTTTTTTTAAAAGTATAATTTTGGGAAATCAGCTAAAGGATTGAAAAACTACTTAATAGAAACAGAATAAGAAACAATTGATTGAGGAAGAGTGGAACATGGAATTCTAAGATTAATAGTTCAAATTTAGAGTGTGACATTAGTCTCTGAGGTTCAGAGCAGTGAATTTATTTAAATATATTTAAGATCTTTATATGCCGTCATTTGGTTCCAATAAATAATTACACCCACAGCGCAATCCTAAATCAGCACTCCCGTGTCGGTGCTAAGGCAACAGGACCGGCGCTGCAGGCAGTGCCAGCGCTGCTGCGCCCGCTCTGAGCCTCTCTCGCGCTGACTGAAGCCAGTCGGCACGAGGGAGGCTCCATGCCGAGGTGGCATGGGGATTGAAGGGAGGGAGGGAGGCGGGGGTGGGACTTGGGCATGACATGGGTGGGCTAGGGAGGTGGCCGTACGGCTACTTCTTAAGCCTGTCACGGAGGCCGCGCAGCCCCGATTCAGGCCGCGCGGTCACCTCGGATCTGCACCCGCTCTTTAGCGGTGCAGATCCAAGGAGCACATAGGGGAGGCTGGAGCCTCCCCTATGGTAAGGGAGTGCATGCCCTCTTGTCACAGGGAGGCTCCAGTCTCCACCTACCCAAGCGCTGGAATGGGCTCTGGCTGGCCGGCGCTCCTACCCCAGCACTGGGTACGATTACGCCCCAGTTGTATGTATGAATGTAATTATACCCAGTCATAACAAGATCCTAATTACAAACTGTCCAAAATATAATATAACACTTGCTACTGTGGGATGCAATCTATTCCCAATTGTAAATAAATAGCACAAAAAAAAATATTTTTGATGACAACAGGAACAGATTGCACTTCTATTTTCTTCAGAGCCCAGCACCACATTGTATTTCTACAGGGAAACCAGAAAAATGTGAATTAAAAGGTGCCATGACAAGTCAAGAGTGCGGTTAGCTGCAAAGAGTCACAGTTGATGGCTCATTCCCCAATAAGGACCCCAAGAATACTTGCTGCAATACTGTTATCAAAGACTAAGTTACATCAATTAGGCAAACTAATTTTATTTAATTGCGCCAACTCTTCTTGGGGTAGGAATATATCAGTGTTAGACAGAATTCTTGGTGCCATTTAGTGTGGCAGTATGTGCTGCTTGCAGTGTTTAAATGCATTGGCAAGGGTTGTCGTCTGCTTGGTTCGAGAAGAGTCTGAAAAAGAGGCAAGTATGTCGCTGGAACACTTCCAAATGGGAGTAGGAACTTACTTTCCGAAGCAATCACTTGAACACTTTGCCATGGAGCCATCACTCATGACGAGCCCAGAAAGAAATCCAAATTCAAGGGAAAAGTCTCCTTGGGTAGGCAGGCTGTAAAGCCCATTATCTGTTATTTAAAGAGAATATGAACATGACAATATTTTAGTTCCATCAGATGCAAAGGGATTATTTTTTTAAAAAAAACAGAACCATTATACTTGCAGGTACATATAATGCAGGGCTGGCTCTAGGAGCAGTGGGGCCCAATGCGGGGCATTCCTGCAGGGCCTCCCCTCCCTGCAGGCCCCCCTCCCTCAGCAAGCACTTGTGGTGCCAAGTGTGGCACCTAGAAATAGTTGGTGGTGACATGAGGATGTCATAGCCAACTGCTCCAGGAGGCCCATTTTTGGCAGTTTGGAGGCAGGGGCAGGTGGGAGGACCCAAACTAAAGCTGCTCTGCTCGCCCCACTGATTTACAGCCCATAGAGGTCTTGGCTGCAGCAACAAGTGATATGCTTGCTATGCTGGTGCAGGGGCCCCCAAAGCTTGTGATGACATTGGTCACATTGGCTTAAGGCCAGCCTTGGTATTATGCATACATCAGCCAGCAGGTTGGGAAATGGAGAGTTGTAAAGGCCACGGGCCTTAAGAGTTATCCCCCAAAGGTCTGCCCCCTTCTATTGATTCACACTGGTGTTATGAATGAACACAGTGCAGAACTAAAATGGTTGTTCAGAAGTTACAAAAACATGGATGGGCTTTGAAGAGTCACACAACGCATCTGTGTATGTGCAACCTGAACTGTCACAAAAGATTCTACTTAACAGCCTGAATGGTTGTGGCCATTGGCCCAGTCCTTCCTGGTTGTTGTTGTTGTTCAGTTGCTAAGTCGTGTCTGACTCTTTGCGACCCCATGGACCACAGCACGCCAGGCCTACCTGTCCTCCACTAGCTTCCGGAGCTCGCCCAATTTCATGTTCATCGCTTCAGTGACACTGTCTAGCCATCTCATCCTCTGCCGCCCCCTCCTCCTTTTGCCTTCAATCTTTCCCAGCATGAGGGTCTTTTCTAAAGAGTCTTCTCTTCTCATGAGGTGGCCAAAGTATTGGAGCTTCAGCTTCAGGATTTGTCCTTCCAGGGAGCAATCAGGCTTGACTTCCTGGAGGATTGACCGATTGGATCTCCTTGCAGTCCAGGGGACTCTCAAGAGTCTTCTCCAACACCATAATTCAAAAGCATCTATTCTTCGGCACTCTGCCTTTCTTATGGTCCAGCTCTCACAGACATACATTGCTACTGGGAAAACCATAGCTTTGACTATGCAAACCTTTGTTGGCAGGGTGATGTCTCGGCTTTTTATTAAGTTGTCTAGGTTCGCCAGTCCTTCCTACACAGACATTAATGTTCAGGAATTTAGGGATTTTCTACACAGACATTTATGTTCATTTATGTTCAAGTATCCAGGGGCATAAAATGCACTACCTTTTCCTAACAAAGTGTGTCACTTTGCGAATAGTGATGCATGTCACTAAAATTCTTATGACAACAATGTTAAACATTAGGAAATTCAAGAGAGCATAAAAAAATGCCTTAAGAGCCTTGGGCCCATTGCATACATGCATACATGCACAATGCATGCAGTCACAGCCATCCTATGAAGGTTGAATTTCGATGCTGCTTAAGGTATATACAATCCTTGGAGTATTTTATCTAATAGATTGTTGATACTTGTGTGAAGAGGGGGCTTCATCCAAACCTCATTCCGTATTTCTCATTGTTCACATTCAGTTTCCTTGTACAAAGTTTTGTAACTCATTCAAAAAGTGCAAGCTTTGGGATGGTTGGCCTGGAATTCGTCTTACCCCTTTTTCTTTCATAATTGGCAACTTTGAAAATAATCTTCCTTCCTTCCTTCCTTCCTTCCTTCCTTCCTTCCTTCCTTCCTT
>JAJKFI010000018.1:15618077-15638513 GCA_029204185.1 Lerista edwardsae | reverse complement strand
CTTCCTTCCTTCCTTCCTTCCTTCCTTCCTTCCTTCCTTCCTTCCTTCCTTCCTTCCTACCTACCTACCTACCTACCTACCTACCTATTCCACCCTTAGTCTAACAAGCTCACAGCTAATCAAATTTCCAGTAGAATATGTTCTTTACTGCTCAATCAGTTCCTAGACAGCTAATTTGTTTAGTATCAGTTGAACCTGATTGTGGTATGGCCTTGTCTCAAGGGTTCTTATTCCATTTTTTTTCTGGTGACAAGGATCAAAATTATATGAAGGGACCTTATATGAAGGGACAAAATTATATGAAGGGGGAGGAGATGGAGTAATCCTGCAAAATTTGGTAAAAGAAGAAGGAGGGAAGGCAATGTTGGAATGAGAAAGTTCGCTTGTATTATGAACATTGGGGTGGTGGTGTTAAAGGACGGTGGGGGACACAGCTGAAATACTGCTTGCATTCAAGGCTGCGTCCTCTAGGGCAGCGGTTCCCAATGTCCTACCTGGACATTGGGACTGCTGTAAGTGCAGGTGGGGGCAGGGCTAGGGGCTGGGGAGGGTGCCTGATAGCGCTGCAGCAATTGCTCTGGGGGTTCTTACCTCATCAGGTGGGGTCGTGCTGGCCTCTGGCAAGTTCTGGGAGGCCCGCAGCCTCCTCTGCGAGCCTCCCCAATGAGGTAAAAAGCCCTGCTTGCACATGAAAAGAGGAAGTGCTTTGTGTGTGCAAAACAGGCCTTTTTATCTCATCAGGGAGGCTCGCAATGGGGGCTGCGGGTCTTCCAGAACTTGCTAGAGGCCAGCACAACCCCCCCCATGAGGTAAGAACCTCTGGGGTGCCCGCAGCACGGCAATCACTGCAGCGATGTCAGGCACCCATTAGTGGGCCACTCCCCTTAAGGGGGAATGGCCCAGGTTGGGAAACACTGCTGTAGGGTGACCCCTACTACATTTCCCATTCATTCACATTAAAGCATAGCCCGACTGACCAGGCATACAGTTATAGTTCTGTAAGATGTTCATTACTCATTCTAAGCAGACAAACACTGGCTGGCATAATGTGGCGCAAGCTTTTATATAACTAGCACATTTATCACTTCCACAACTGCCAGTTTATAAACAAAATGTGAACAAAGCCACATGATGAGAGGCAAAGAGAGGAAGAAATCAATTCCAAAGAAAAATGTGATGTTCCGAATTCTGTCGTGGCCTTCCACACACACCCTCCAACCCACCCAGAATAAAGCAACTGGCAGTGGCATTTAATATGGATTGCAGATGGATCATGTGTCACCCATACAGCTGTACATATCTGGCACACAGGTGTTTGATTGTTTCTCTGCCAGCTGCCCAGCAGCAGCCAGAGATTCTGTGGCCAACAGAGGGGTTGGGAGCAAACTCTTCACACTTGTTTGAAAAAGAAAAGAAAAAGGAATGAAGAGTGTGTGCATATGTAAATACGGGGCGGGGAATCCCCAAGTAGCCAAGAAGACCTCAACTGCTCTCCAAACCCAGAGTCAAAATATTTCTTCAGATACTGCACCTATGAGGAAAATCCATGTTTTCATGCTCCTGTTGGACATGGGTCATTAGCTTTGTGCATAACTGAACTGGGTTTGAGGTATAAGAAAAGATTGTGCCAAGCAAACGCTGCTAGTATGAACCCCATTTTGTACCCTGAAGAATATTTTGCCTATTTGTAGGGGTGGTTTTGTTGTTGAAAACTGCCTTTTGGCGGTTAAACACCGTCTTTTGATGGTTAAAATATCTGAATAAAAACACTAAACAAGGCATTTTGGTGTTTAAGATATTTTCCTGAAATTAAAATAGACTATTTTTCCAATTAGAAATAATACTGTGGCTGCATCTGCTGATACTATATCACCGATATCATCTACCTAATACACTTTTAAAGCATTTAAAATTAATAAAAATGAGAACTTGGAATGAGAATGTAGAATAAAAACACATAAAACACTGCAATTTGCTATTTTAATCAAGAAACTTTGAAAAAAATATCACCAAAAAACCACACCCCTACCTATTTGTGAGTATGCATATGTTCCCTCTCACAGATCAAAGTCACATGCAAATATGTGATCAAAGTCACATGCAAAAATTTTTTTGTTTTTTAAATTGTTTTTAAATTGTTTTTAAATTGTTTGTGTTTTATTTTGTTTGCTATTGTTGTTTAATACTGTTTTAACTGTTTTTAATGTTAATTGTTATGCTGTATTTTTAATATATATTTTGTAATGCCGCCTTGGGTGCCTTCGGGCACAAAAGGCGGGGTAAAAATCTATTAATAATAATAATAATAATAATAATAATAATAATAATAAATATAAGATGAAGGCTGCAATGCTGATATATGTGTAATACAAGGCTTTTGAAATAAAATCATGTTCTTGAAGTGATTTGCAGAATGGGGGTGTGGTGGAAATTACCCAAATAACTTGATGGTTAATGTCATTTCATTGACAACACTACTAAAACATTTACAGTTTAGTAAATGTGGTTTGAGACAGTGGTTCTCAAATGTTTCAGACCGGGACCCACTTTTTAGAATGGCACTCATGTCAGGACCCACCGGAAGTGATATCATTAACCTGGAAGTAATGTCATGGCCAGAAGTGACATATCAAGCAGGAGGTACCGTCATTGTCACAATAATAAAATGACACTCCTGGAATGTAAACTGACATTCTTGGACTGCAGCAATTGCACAACCATGAAACATCCCTGATAGAAATCAAGATTAGGACAAATAAAAATATGATGTAAAAGCACTAAACTCAAAACAAAATTTTAAAAAATCCTCACGTGAAAATTCAAACTGTGAACACTTATAAAAGTAATATAGCAAGAGTAAGGTCTGCAGCTTTTAAGGTGGCTGCTCCCAGCTTGCTGTGACCCACCAAGTGCGTCGCAACCCACAGTCTGAGAACACTGGTTTAAGAAGTTCAGAAAAATCATGCTGAAAAAAAAACATTACCCCTGGGGAATATTGATGTAGTGCTGGCAACAGGCAATGTGGTACACATAGTCTCCAGGCTGGCCCATTCACAAGGTCACCTGAGATGGTCACCTCAGGCAGCAGATTGGCAGGGGGTGACTACCTCTGCCCTCCTGTTCACCTCCACCTTCATTTTTCTTTCCGTTCCCTAGATTTGAAAAGGAAAAAGAGAATCGAGCAGAAGATTGGAGAAGAGAGTAGTGGGCTACAGAAGCAGTGACATACATTAGATAAAGGAGGTGAAATTTGGGGGACTGCCAGGTGTTTGGAGGTCTTGGGCCAACTCTGCACAAGTTAGCTGCCCCCTTATCCCCAATATAAGCTTTAGGCTTGGGTGGATGATGGTCCAAATGATAGCCAGCAACCTGCGTTCACCACTCTCTAGTCTAGACCATGTCTAGGCTGTGCTTGGAGGCAGTGCATTTTGACTGTTGCCTACAAAAGGCCATAAATGTGGCTTTACAGCTCAGTGCACCACATAATACGAGGTTTAAAAACCAATTATATGAGAAACCTCATACAGCAATGTTCTAAAACTGAATAGCATGACAGACTAACATAGGGTATCTAGCTTTTTTAAAGGAATAAATCCAATTTGCCTTTTATATCCAGAAACATCTTCCTCATCCTTCTTAAAAACAAACAACCCCCCCCCTCTTATTCTAGCTATACATGAGAAAGGAAACATAATTGTCCTAAACCGATTATGGTCAAAATGGAATACACATTCAAATTGATGTAAACATGAGCTTAAAATATTGCATTTGTTCCAGCATCAGGAGATGCTGGAGATGCTTCCAATCAGATCAGAACCAGATCATTAAACTTTTTCTGTTTTCCTGGTGCTGCAGCATATATGCTGTGTGGATAGTTATTACCTCTAGATAGGAATTCTTACCATTAATCTTAGTCGTGGGAGGGTTAGTCCCTTGATCTGTATACAGTTGTATCCTCCACTGCAAAGACATCCTCAGTAACCATCACAGGAAAACAATACCCCATACTTGGGGTCTTTTATTGGTTCTTAATATATGATAAGGGTCATTTGTTTCTATACACACACTTGGCTTCAGCCGGGTCTATCCTGGAAGGTTGTTCTCATGCCCTGAGTGAGTGAGAAGAGCCAGAGACAGGGCCTTTTGAGCACAGATTTGTAGACTGCCGTTTGATTGCTGGCATCGCTGCCAACATGGATGGCAATTTACAACAATGGAAATCAACCGGCTGCCAACTCTCCACTGAGCAGTCAAGGCTAGATCCAGCTCGAACGAAAATGGGAGTGAGGAGGAGCTTCCACGTTGGAAAGATCTGCAGGAGGGAGGTGGTGGAGCTTGGCAAAGAAGAACCCACATTTATGGCACCAATTCTATGGCAGTTTATTCATTCTTGCCCACCCCCATCTCAGCCATGCTTCTCTATCTCCAGAGTCTAAAATGCAGATGAATGGCCATCCAAGTGAGGAGCGGTTCAGTGAAGGCAAATTCAGCAGCCTGCAAGCTCTTGGTGAGCAAGCGGGATGACAAACAGGCAAGCCAAAACAAGGGCAACCATTTCTTTAAACAAGCTCAGTGTAGTTTTTCATTATAAAATATCACAGAATGTTGAGGTCCTAAAGGTAAGAAAACACTAAAACTCCTCTCATTGCTTGGACATTGGGTGCTCTTGCTATGGCTACTAACCTTTGCTGCTCAGAGGGAACCAGCTCACCATGGCTGGATCAAGGCTACACTGACATGCTGCTGCTGCTTGGCTTTCACTGTCTGTTTTTTATTTGCATTTTGTAGTTTTTATGTACTTTTATGAATTCTATTAATTGTGGTTAGTTGCTCTGATGGCCTTCAGGGAGAAAAGGGGGGTAGAAATCAAAGAAATACATAAAATAAAATTCTAGATTTCTCCCTTGTTTTCTCCAGGCAGCTCTCATTTTTTTTTCCTCAGGGGAGAAAGTAAACGGATCTTAAGGAATCAGAAGTTGGGCGGGCTGTGTGAATCTATCAGTTAATTCTGTACTGGTTGATTATCTCTTATCTGGACTGCTTGGGATGGGAGGTGTCCAGATTTTGGATTTTTCTGGATTCTGGAATAATTGCATAAATATAATGAGAAATGCTTCTTCTTGCTCTTTGCATTTTTATCCCTTTGGGTGTCCGCTGGCCTCTTTGACATTTTTCAACACACACCACAGAGCAGAGAATGGAACTTACAGCCTGTACATGGGAATGAGCACAAGACTTTCTTTCTATAGAAATTTAAAAATAAGTCTTGGACAAAGATACCTTGATTTCCGATACCTTGATTTCCGATTTCCGATTTTGGATGTCCGGATAAGGGGACAATTACTTGTAGTTGAAAGCAGTTGAGTTATGAAATGCTGAAGGTGTCAATGGAAATGGGGGGGAAACAAAATTGGAACAAAATGGGCAGGGGGAGAGAGGGCACTGGTTTTCTCAAGACCCCAACACTTTAAGATAGTAGAAATCTTGAAGAGCAGATTAACCTGGTGGTGGCAAGCTGTGAAGTAAATCCTTCTCTTCCCTGCACAACTGAGGGATGTTTCAGATCCACTCTCCAGCCATAGACTAACAAAATGTTCACATTTAGGGCTCTTAGCCAATATCAACATGGAGCTCTTTAGTGCTACGTAGCACAGCAGGGGAAAGCCTCAAAGAAGTGAAAAGGACAAAAGGTGCGTTTTCCCTGCCCCTTTCTGAAATTCCCCCCTTCCTCTCATGAAGCCCACACAACATTGAAAGGCAGACATATCTGAACAGAGGCATTCATAGAGGTGTTTGAAGATTATTTATTTTACTCAGAAGTAAGCCAATTGTGTTCAGTAAGATTTAGGGCACAATCCTATCCAACTTTCCAGCACTGATGCAGCCATACCTATGGGGCATATGCTGCATCCTGCAGTGGGCGTGCAGTCCCCGAAGCCACTTCAAGGTAAGGGAATGTTTGTTCCCTTTCCTTAGGTATGCATTGTGGCTGTATCAGCGCCAGAAAGTTGGATAGGATTGGTCCATAGGCTGTTATCCTGTTTTTCTTTTGGCACACCAACCTCTATAGTTTTCTCTATGATCTTAGCCTCTTGTTATGTCACTTCCAGCTTTTGGGAGACTCTTCCGGGTTCTGCAGCTCTGGTTCTAGGGCAATTGCCTGTCCAACAAATTGTCCCTCTTTCTTCACCAACAGATATTTGTTACTACTGACAATTGGCCTAGAAACAGAGGTACAGAACCCAGAAGAGTTTTTCAGCAGTTTTCTCCTGCTGTGCGCCAAACTCCTGTGGCACACCAATGCACCATGGTTGAAATCAGTGGTGTTATTCTACTGGAACGTTGGGTGGGACATCCGGGTGATCGACAGCCCGCCTGTTGCGTTCTGCAGCGTTACGCCGTTTGCGTAACGTACGCAAGCGGCGTAATTGGTTGCGCAAACGGCGGAACGCTGCGGAACGCAACGGGCAGGCTGTCGATCACCCGGATGTCCCGCCCAGAGTTCCGGTAGAATAACACCACTGGTTGAAATGCACACTGGTTGAAAATTGCTGGACTGGGGATATGCGGCAATGTTTTTTGTTTCAAGTCCTACTTATACCCTCACTCAAAAGAATTGTAAGTCAGAAGGCCATCTAATCCACCTTTCCCCTCCCTTGGCCCCGTATTAATTTTGTAATGCATCTTTGTCATGCCCCAAACAAAGAACAAGAAGACCGTGGCAAACAGTCTTCTTGTCCTGCTGATAGATCAGGGGTCAGGGAACTTTTTTACCTTTTACCCCAAAATATATTTAGATACGCGGACATTACCCCCTTGACGTTACCCCCTCCCCCGCCAGAAAAAAAGAAAAAAAATTACATATTGGAACCCATTGCTTTTTATTTGATTAATTAATGAGCTTAATTAATGCTATGTAAATATGAAGTTGTAAAGAGTTTGGGTTCACCTGCAGACCTTGAGAGAATAGAATTAAACCCTTCTGGGTTACAACTAGCTTACCTTTTTGACAACAGGTTTAGGTGCTTGGACTTAAGATTTCTCTCTATAATGAATTCAGATTGGCTCTGGCTCTGGCTCACAGAGGCCAGCAACAGCAGTTCTGATTTTGTTTTGTTTTCTGCTGTTCGCCTTGCCTCGTTGCCTCCTGCCTCTCTTTGTGTCCCTGACTCCCTGTGCAGGCACCCCAGCCCTCGCCCGCCCGCCCCACTCCTTGGGGCAGCAAGACAAGGCAAACCCAGGGAGAGCCCTAGCTGCTCAAAAGCAAAGAGACATGTCCACAGAAGTCCTCTCAACGCACACACACACACACACACACACACACACACACACACACATGTGCGGGCACATGCACACACACACCTCAGCCGCTCACGAGAGCCTGCCCCACACCTGCACATCTCGCGTCCCTGCCGGGCTCCTGGGTGGTGGCGACGGCAGCAGCTGGTTCGGGCTCTTCCCTGGTGTCGAGAACGTTGGTCATGAAGGAAGGATGAGGGAAAAGGGGCGGGGCATACTCCTATCTGTCCATTACCCCCAGGAATTTTATTTTTACCCCATTTGGGGTAATTTACCCCTGTTCCCTGACCACTGTGATAGATTATGTCTTTTCTGTCATACTTCTGTTGACTCTCTAGACCACATTTTGTTTAGTTGTCCAGTTCACACCCTCCGACGCCAACTATATTTGGAATTGTGGATATCGTCTCTATCTTTTCTTTTTCCCAAACTTCTACCTAGTTTCCTCAGCAATTATTACCCCCCGATTACCAATGCTGTAGCCAATTTTCTTAGTGAGATAATGAACCTAACTCTAACCCTTTAATTTAATAGTTGTGGCTGTTTATGTTAATATTTCTTGTATGCCAGTAAAGGTTCTTGACTTGAAGTCTTCTTGTCGTTGTCGTCGTCCCCCCTCCCCCCCCGCAATTTCCAGCCAACTTGTTGATTCCAAATCTGGCATTTATTCAGACCTGCCTCCTCCTAGCCTTCTCATATGCACTCCACCCAACATCCTGTCTCCAATTATTTGTTTTAAAATTATGATATCTTATTGCATTTCTCTGTAGCTTCCATTTGCTTCCTTCCACCTCTGCTAAGTACTGTGTGTCACTGCTGCTGGCCTACAATACTTGACATACATCATAGGAGCCAAATATAACAAGGCTCAAGAACACTCTTTGCATAATTTACATATGCATTTAATTTATTTTTATCTAAGTTCTGCTTAAGCATATGGAAGAAAATAAGTGATAACATCGCCCGAGTGCTGAGATAATATGGCCAGGCATTATGTGTTTCACACATGGCTTCAGTAATGAGGCTGTATTCTCAAGTTTGCATATGAGTCAGTGACCATTCTGGATTTTGAAGCTACATGAAACATATAGTTTGAGGAGGCCTGATTTTGTTACCCATACTCAGGGTGAGTCATAGACCAGGTTCAGAGGTTTCTTACGCTGGCATGGCAACTTGCATGGTAGAGGAGTAGGTGCATGTCCTGTTCCTGCACAACACACATAACTTAATGTGCAATGTGGGAGTTCCTTGCAGGGGACCTATGGGAGATGGCCCAATTTGCTCAGTCTTCCTCCACCTTCCCTTTTTGAGTGGGAAGAATTTCACATATACAACATATGGGCCTCAACATGCAGTCTCATGTTATGGGCAAGACCAAGGGCTGGGGTACATGATTACTCCTCTGCCTGGCAAGATGCAATGCCAGCCTGATAAGCATTTGAATTGAGTCACTGTCTTGATCCACCACCAATGGAAATATTATTCTTTTGTTCAATGGTTCAGATAGCATGAATAGGCAGCATGCAATTTTCCACTCCCAGCCCCAAAAAGAGCAGTGCAAAGGAAATGGGGCATGGAAACGGATGTTTTTGGCATAGTGGACCTCTGGTTTCTTCCAAGCCATGGTTCTACATTTCATAGGGGGAAAAAACCAGTCTGATATTTAAATGTGCTTCCCATACAAGCTATTTTCCATCTTCTTCACTCCTAGCATTTGTATAAGTATTTACAGAATTGCAGGGGAGAGGCTTGTGAGTCCAAGGCTGTTGAGGACCTCATTACATCAGAAGTTGATGTATCAATCAACCAAAACAAGCACACAGATCCTGATCAGGACCAGCCTTGCCTTGTGGAAATCTTGGAGGGGCAGCAAATAGATGAGCACCTATCCTATCTGTCCACTGCCTTCTCCAAACTGCGGCTCCACTGGGGAGCACATGATCCTCCTTCAATGTGCTAAGAGCCAGTTGGAAGAGGATTGCAGCAGCAACAACTTCTTTCTCCCTCCAGTAATGCTGGAGGAAGAACTGGGCTGGGGGTGAGGGTGGGGTGGAAATGCTGCAGCAGCTCCAAATCACTTCTCCCCACCTACTTGGTGCATATGAAGTGCCAGGTAGGCAAGGGAAGGCAACGTGGAACCTCCTGTCCAGTGGTGTAGCTCAAGGGGTGCAGGAAGTAGCAATTGCACCTGGCAACAAGTTTTAGAGGTGCAACAAACTGAGCTTGACACTAGTGGCCAAAATTATGAAAACCTTGATAAGTAGGAATAATGCCATCATGGTTTATATCATTGGAAAGGTAACGTATTGCAATGAAGCAAACAAATATCTGTATTCTATCAAACATTATGGCCAATTCACCCAAAAATCTTGGGTTAACAGATGCCTTGGCTACACGACTGCTCCCCTCTTCCCTTTACTTATGAGGACCATGATGTGCAGGCTCCCGGCTCTGCGCTGCTTCTGTTTGCAATGAACGGGAGAAGGGGAAGCTGGGCTCCAGGATCTCCTGTTCATTTCAAAATGGCCAGTAACATAGCTGGGGGTGCAAAACTTCAAGTACTGCAGATGCCACAATGTGCTGTAGAAGCGACTCCTTCCATTCATGGTTGGAGCCGTCCCGGGCAGCAAGAGCAACACACAGGTGCCCACCAATCCGAACAGCATCTCCTGTGCATCGCTGTCACTGACCAGAATGGCTCGGATGGTGAGTGGGAGGGGCTGCTTACATAGCACAATGCAGTGCCTATAGTACTATTTGTCCCCCTCTAGCTACGCTACTGGAAGTGGCGCAGAGTGGGGAGATTGCACATCACTCTTGTCATACGTAAAAAGAAGGGGGTGTGTGCCTGCCCTCCCCACTCATCCATGGGGGTACATGCACACAAGTGTACAGAGGCAGCATTTGTGGTGGCATTTAGGCAGTGCATGGCCATGCATTGGCCTTGCTTATCATCACCAACATACCTTCCGTTTTAGGCTTAGGCTGCTGATAATGAGTCACCGAATGATTACCATAGAGCTTTTCAGTTTCAAATAATTCCTTATAAATTAGTCAAATCAAGGAGCACTGCCAAGTCTTCCTTAAGCTAATTTTTTTCTTTCTGACTTGATTGAAAACCAGGAGGCACATTATTTATGCCAAAGCTAGATGATTGAAATTTCAAACTGAAATTTATTTCTGTGGTTTGCAGCCACTGTAATCTCTGACAAGCCAAATTCCAATCTCGTACACTCATGTATCAAGACTGTGTTCCAGAGAACTTCGGGGAGTCTACACAAGTTGCCCTCCTTTCTAGACATGCCAGAGTGGCCACTGCTGGCCACTGCTGGAAACAGTAAGCAGCCATCTCTGCATAGCCACAGACATCAGATACCTGCCACTCCAGGTAGGATTATGTAGGGGGCTGGAGGATGGAGGTGGAACAGGGTAGAGGTTGGACAGAATGGGGCTACTATGGGGGCAGGGAGGAGGATGGATCAGGTCCAGGAAGGGGGCAGATTCAGTGGTGGCTGCATCTTCTGAATCCTAACCCCCTTCCTGGGCCTGATCCACCATCATAGGTCCATGAGAACTTGTGCCATTGGTGTTGCCGGCACAGGTCCAAATCGACCCATTCAGGCTAGCAGGGGCTTACCCTGGGAGAAGGGGACGAATGTTCCCCTGAGGAAGTGTCTGGATACCAAAACTCCCCTCTGGGTTACAACCAATGACAGGATTGGTCTGCAAATCAGTTCAGAGCCAAGTGTTTTGACTTAATTGGTGTGAGTCTTTGTTTTTGATTGACAAAGACATGCAGATTGGAGAATTTCCATGCCAGCCTTCACCTTCACCACGTATGCTGGCTTGGAACCCTACAGCATGCGGGGGCGAAAAAATAGACAAATGAGAGCGTCATGATGACATATTACAGTGGTGGCAGGCTAAGCAGCCATGCAAGCACTGTCTCACGAAGCCCTGTGTGAAGACCATGTAATCTGACCCATCTCCATTGGCAGGGTGAATTCTAGCCATCCAGACTGGAGACCCAGAAAGGTGCCCTTGGAGGGACAACTCTCTCTGGCTTCTGAGATGCCTGGGGCCAGGGTCTACAGCCCAAGACATGGAGTAGCAGAGGATTGTTTTATCCACACCTTCTTAAAGAACTGTCCACTTTGACAACTACTCATTTTCATGTGCTGTCACTGGACTTGTCTCAGGGCAGACCAACAATGAAGGGCGGGGGGGGAAAGTAGCTTTCAAAGCAGAGTCCTGCAAACTGGCACTACCCTGTGATAAAAGGCCACGCACTGTGTGCTAATTTTATATGTTCCAGTGACGTTTCTGATTTGTTTTCTGGGATTTTAATTTAGTTTAGGTTGTCAGCTCATGCAGAGTGATGAGCTGCCTTTGGTGAAATGATGACAACCGCTGGCTCACAGCAAAAGATTTGTTAGTTATAAATATTGTATATTTATGAAGATTAATAGAACAGACAGCGTGAAGCACAACTACATAATAAAAGCCGAGCTTTGATGCCCTTTTCTACTAGACAGGGAACCTATTGTGGCCACGATTTCAGCCCACTTCGATTTCGACACCATGCAAATGTCGCACAAATACATGTACAATGAAATGTTTGTATTCTCACCAGACAATGCTATCCCCACACAGACCTCCTAGTAATGCTAATGGAGACCCTCCCAGTAACGGCCTTCTCAGCAAAGCCAACAGCATCCATGGAAACCTCAACACTTCCAGTCACCGTACAGCAGCTCTCTGATGTTGGTGCATCATTGGCGTGATGTTGGTGTGACATCTGTGCATCACCAGTATGATGTCCAAGGAGCAATCATTGCATCCATCCAGTCCCAATGGTGGGTGCCAGAGAAGTTCTGCTAGGGTGAACAGAAGAGGAGGTGGGGCAGGGGCCAGGCCAGTGACTGGCCAATGCTGGAGATACCGCCCCCCGCCACCCACTGGGAATAAGCAGTACAGGTGGGCCCTTGCATCCGCAGATTCTGGATCTGCAGTTTTAATTATCCATTAAGGAGGGGGCCCCCTTCAGAGACGAACCAAGCGCCGAGTGCGCCCATGGCAGGGTGACAAAACCGCGCCCCCAGCATGTCGCCCTGCCCCCATGCGTTGCCCTGCCACACCTCCCTGCGCCAAGAATAGCTCCATTGTGGAGTGAAATGGACACCAGGGAGGGCAGGCGGGCCAAACAGCATGGGTTAGCGCACAGGTTACTCCGCGCAATGCCGCCCCGCCGCCCCGCCGCTGCTGGTGCCCATGGATCGCGCCATCCCGGGCTACAACCACACTCCACCTTTGTCCCCCTTATCTTCCTTTATTCTTTTCATGGAAGGCTGAAAAATCTTCTTGCTTGGGACCAGAGGAGAGCGTATACTTAAAATGGGTTCTCTGTTGTTGAAACAGTGGATGTTTCAGGTCACAAGGAGTCCTGTAGAGGGGGCTGCAGGGTCCCTGGACCCACCAGGGGGCCAGAGCTGCAAGAGGGAAGTTTTTAAAAAAATGCTTCACCCCCAGCTGCAGCATGATCCTCCCAATTCCTAAGGGGGCAGAGACAGGGCTTCTCAGGGTGGGGTGTCATGACACTACAATTTGAGAACCTCTGCCCTTCATTTGGCTTCACTACTACCTACACCAGCTCTGTTGGAGTAGTTGTGTTTTTATTGCATCAGGGCATGTCTGTCATCTGAAAGGGGGTAGAATCTGGTGTGCATGGACTCCGCCCTGTCCCCTCCCACATCATGCCCCAATCTTCCCCCTGTTTTGGTCTCTCAGCCAGCAAATTTGCACTGGTGTCTGAGCTGGATCCAAGTTATGACAGTGTGGGGTTTTTCTGATGTTGCACAGGTGCCTGTGGAGCATCTGTTGGCTGGTGGACTTCTACACCAGAGAGGCTGGCGTCATGCTGGTGTACATGGATCTATGCCAGTGTACCTCAAGGTTTGGATTGAGTCTTTTTATTACATGAGGAGGTGTCATTTTTTGCAGGTTTGTTCCCACTGGGACTGTGGCACAAGATACCCACCAACATTCCAGGTTGCTTCTATATTCTGATTCTTTCTTTCTACTTTAGGAGATCAAGGGAATTGCGTTCAGGGACACTCAGGTATGGGAGAGAACCAAAATAAATAGATGCATTCTAGGCCATTGTCTTGCTGAGTTCACAGTTTGTATGCTTGGGTTCTGCTGGGAGAGGTTATAATTTTTTGCGCTTGAAAAATAGCTCATTCGGGACCTTGTGCTTAACTGAGAATAAAAACAGTTTGGAATCCTGGTGGAGGGCTCTTGTTTCTGTAAATTTTCACAGTGTGAAGCAAGCACGATGTGTTTTCTAGAGCAGTGTTTTTCAAACTGTGGGCCAGGACCCAGTTAAGTGGATCACGATCCTATTTCAGGTGGTTCCCCATTCATTTCAATGTGTATTTTATTTTTAATATATTAGACGTAATGCTACCATGGTATGTTACAGATCTGTACTTTAACAGGCTACTATGTATATTGTATGCTTTTAAAAATGATAGTTAATGGGGCTTACTCCTGGATAAGTCTGTCAGGACCCACCGGGGTGATGTCATTAACTTGGAAGTGATGTCATGGTTGGAAGCGATGTCAAGCAGGGAATCTTTAAAACCTTCCATACAACAAAATGAAATCAAATCAATTATGTAAATAAATTAAAAATTTGAAGTAAGTATAAGTTTAAAAATTTATTCAAAATTTAAAAAAACCTCCCTAACCTTCCCAAGGAGTTGCTGATTTGTTTTTTTAAAAAATTCCCCAAACATCCCAAAGGCAGAAATCGACACTTGCTCTTGTTCATCAGATGCTGAGGAAGTAGTGGGGGCTTCAATTAGTTGTCTGATAATGCACTTGATGTGGGCAAACAAGTTAATTGAGACAAGACAGAGATGCTGCTGGACAGTAGGAGAGCTGGTTGGGATTTGAATGTATAACTTGTTCCGGATGTGGTAGCTCTCCTCTGAAAGGTCATGTATGTGGTTTTGGCTGCCATCTTGTAGGTGTTTCAGAGCCTCATGAAAACTTTTTTTGTTGGCCAGTCATTTCAGTTGTGTGGATGATCTCCTGCTGAGTTGATTGGTTTATGTTTCCCTAATGGTCTTTGTCTTGTTTTGATTATTATTGTTAGGCTATTTTAATGGGTTTAATTGTTTAGCAAACTGCTTATTTTTTATATCAAAATATACAAATTATTTTGTGTTTGCGAGCCAGCTTGGAGCCTCTCTGAGGACTGAGAGAATTGACATTATATTCTAATGAACTTTAATTATTTGGAATTTAAAAAGAATTTCTTAAATAAATAAATCTATATCAAAGATATCTGCCATTTAGAAAAAAAATGTTTTCCAAATTTTTTTTTAAACATGTTTTAATAGGACAAAGTGGCTGATAGTTCCACTGTAGGAAAAAAAAATAAACTACTGTTCAATCATTTAGGGCAGTGGTTCTCAAACCTTTTAGCCCTGGGACCCACTTTTTAGAATGACAATATGTCTGGGACCCACCAGAAATAATGTCATGGGCAGAAGTGATGTCATTGTGATGCCAGAATCTACTGCTTTCCTGAGAATGCAGCAATAAGTTGGGTTATTTCTCAGCCATTTTCCAATAGCAAAGTGGATCAGAAAGAAAAAAAAGCCTATTTATAACCTTGACACAAGCAAAACAATCACACAGCCCTCCCCCTTTCCAGCATTCCATCTTCCCATATTTTCAATATGGCTGCTTTAGTTGCTTCGTGACCCACCTGAAATTGGCTTGCGGCCCACTGGTGGGCCCAACTCACAGTTTGGGAACCACTGATTTAGGGAAGTCTGGAAAAGTATTCGGCAAACATAAGAATTGCTATTCTCCCTCTTGCTATGGATTCCAGGTTCAGAAATACCATTTAAGATAAACATAAGAACATAAGAACATAAGAAGAGCCCCACTGAATCAGGCCAAAGGCCCATCTAGTCCAGCTTCCTGTATCTCACAGTGGCCCACCAGGTGCCTAAGGAAGCTCAGTAGACAACAAAATGCTTGCTTCCTGTTGCCACTCCCTTGCACCTGGCATTCTGAAGTAGCCTACTATTAATGTAAGGAGGTTGACTAACCCATCTTGGTCTATAGCTCACGATGGACTTTTCCTCCAGAAATCTGTCCAGTCCCCTTTTAAAAGCATACCTCCAGTGGCAAGGAGTTCCATAGCTTAATTACCTGCTGGATAAAAAAGTATTTCCTTTTATCTGTTTTAACTCTCCCAACACTCAATTTCAGTGGATGCCCCCTGGTTCTAGTATTATGAGAGAGGGAAAAGAACATCCCTGTATTGACTCTATCCCTCCCGTGCATTATTTTATATGTCTCAATCATGTTCCCACTCAAGCACCTTTTTTCCAGACTGAAGAGCCCCAAACGCTGCAGTCTTTCTTCATAAGGGAGGTGCCCCAGCCCCGTAATCATTTTCATCGCTCTCCTCTGCACCTTTTCCAGCTCCATTATGTCCTTTTTGAGAGGTGGTGACCAGAACTGTATGCAATACTCTAGATGTGGCCTTACCATTGATTTGTACAATGGTATAATAATTTTGGCTGTTTTATTCTCAACCCCTATTTTAACTACCCCAAGCATGGAATTGGCCTTCTTCACCACCGTCGCACACTGGGTCAACACCTTTGTTGAGTTGTCCACCAGCACCCCAAGACCTCTCTCCTGAGCTGTCACAGACAGCTCAGAACCCATTAGCCTATAGGTGAAGTTTTGATTTTTTGCCCCAATATGCATCACTTTACACTTGTCTACATTGAAACGCATCTGCCATTTGGCTGCTCATTCCCCCAACTTGGAGAGGTCTTTCTGGAGCTCTTCTGGAACAAATGACAGCACAATTCTAGTCTTTGCTTTGGCCAGCACAGCCGTTGCTGCATCAATGTAGGTGCTTAAACATGCCACAAAGTACATTTGCTGCACCTGGAGAGCAATCAGTGCTGGAGGGAAGGTCTGCACCACACTGCCAATGCTGCATCCAGAAGATCAGCTGCCATCAGAGGTGAGTGAAATGCCATGTGGTAGAGGGGCAGTGGGAAGCCAGAACGGAGGTGGGTATGAGGCATTTCTGGCCGGGGGGGGGGGTGTAGAATTGGAATGGCTCAGGCCCAGGAGAAGGATGAGATTGGTAGAGCAGGCCTCCAACATATCCTATCCTCCTACCTGGGCCTAAACATCCTACCTGGGGCTGATTGGACTTGCACCAGTGAATTAGCTGGCACAGATCTGAGTAGCCCCAATGGGCAGGCTGGACTGAAAATATCCCCTTACACTGAGGAGATCTCCAAACCGGGCCTAACCTGTGCTGGATACAGCGGAGGCTGTGCAGTTCTGCTATGCCAAGTGCTAGTTAGAACTGGGCTGCCCATTTTTTTAAAAAGCTCATATGGTCCTTCAGCTGTCAAGTCACTACAGAACAAGAAATACCAAGCTTAAGTATAGGGAACACCATACTTGGAACAAAAATGCATACATACAATTCTAATTCTGAGGCTGAAATCCTCCACCTGTTTCCTTTGGCATAGTTTGGCTTCCCTTTTTGGAGAAAGTGTTTCAATGAACAATGCCTGAGGAAGGTCTTGCAACCAGGGTGCCAGCTAGAACCACAGATATCTTGGCAATTTAGAAATGTAGTTCAGAGATGTCAGCAGAAAAGCAAAAAAAGACCAGGTTCAGATACATGCTGGAAACTCTGGAGCTTTACAAAGCGGGTGGGGTGACACCAGGATTCATCTGAAATGAAACAAAACTTGGATGCCTCCCGCACTTTGGTGAGGAGAACAAAAATTCAACTTTGTGAACTTGAACAAAAGACTGACGATTTAGAGGGAGACAAGTGAGAAACCACGGACAATTAGTACTGTACAGGCTCAAGTGGCATCATTAATGAGGGATGGGATCCAATTAGAAAGCAGGAACTGAAAATCTAGAGAATGTTTGTGTGAGTTCCCAGCTGAAGTCTGTGAATGAGCATGTAAATAGCAAAAACTCTATTAAATTTTTTTTAAGGGAATGATTGCAGTATTTGAAATCCTATTAAGCTTGACAGTTCCCTTTTTACTCTGAGTATGTTAGAATGCTGAAATAGATTAAGAAAAAAAATCCGGAACTCAATTGACATCTATGTAATAAGGCCAAGCTACTCTTGAGCCGACACGCATCAGTATGCAGTTGTGTGGCGGAAAAGGGCTAAATACCCTCTATCTGGGTACTATGGTTCTGATCCAAATTGTGGCCTCACATAACTGCTATATTTGAGTAGACTTAAGCTGTCAACTACACACTGATGTATTTAGCATCACTTGTAATTTTTGCCTTGTGGGTTCAACTTTCCATTATGTGAGAACTATAAGTTATACCAGGGGAGTCTGTCTCATTTCATATAGTGGGCCGAACAGCATTCATGGTGTCTGCTGAGGGTCAGAAGTGACATCATTAAGCAGATGATGGGCGTGTTCACATAGAAACTCATTAGCTGCAAATGGCAGAAGAGAAAAAATGCTAATATTCTTCATAATTTCAAGATATGAGAGAGCCCAATTATCAATCTGGGAATGCCCAATTATAATGGGGGCTGGAGAAACCACTCCCAGGGGCTGCATCCACCTTATGTTTTACATGTAAAATATGTTTTATGGGGTTAAGCCTACAATTCTGCAAACAAGTACATCTGCCTGTATTATCAATGTAGGCAGTGGTAAGTAGAGGACGGGGGGATAGTGAAGCTGTATTTTAGTGCTGAGATCTACAAAAACAAAAACACTCTGAGAATGAGTCGGCCAAAGCTGAGTCATGGTCCAGAAACTGCTCTGGTGACCCCACATGCTTATTGCTCTCAAAACGATGGTACTTCTGGGGTGACTTCAGGCATTTGCATGTGCGAGGCTGACAGTGCACCTGCATGCAAGCCTACTCAGAAATAAGCCCCCTTGAGTTTCATGGGACTTACTTCCAGTTAGTGTGTATAAGATTGTAGCCTAACAGCCCAGTTCTATTCCCTGCCATGTCATTACGTGCAGCGAGTCAAAAAGGCACAAGCTGCATACTAAGCTGTGGGGTGACCTGAAGGCAAACTGTAAAAGTAGAAATGTTATGTACCTCCATGTAAGCCTACAGGGTGCCTATGGGTCTCCTCAGACCAACCCTAGCCATTTTCCTGGCATAAGTCTGAGGAGTGCTGTAGGGGGAGTGGTTCCTGTGGCAGGGTTTTGGGATAGGCTCCTGGTGTAAGTCACTGCCATCTGGATCACTTCATCCCTAAAACTCCCCCTGCCCTCCCCCACCCCGCTCAGGTCACGCCCCTGCCACTGACTTACCAAGGCCAACGCAGCCTGAGGCTCACAGCAGCAGGGCTTCAGTGCTGCCACTACTTTTCAACAGTGGCTCCAACTGGCCTGGCAGAAGTGTGCTCCACATGTCATCACTGGCCATTTTGGCTCCTCCCACTGCCACAAACAGCCATAGTACTGGGTCATTGGTTTATTTGCTTCCATACATGCCTGTCTTATTTAACAAATGCTGTTTCAACCTTGTGGCACACATTGTGCAATCCTAACTTGGATTAGACAGGCTGCTGATGGTGAGCTCAGTGTGCTGCCCAGTGGCCATTTTGCAAGTGCTGCTGCAAGAGGCAGTTGTGTCTCCCCCCTCTGGGTGGATGCAGCTCCTGCTCAAGTGGCACAGCTGTATCAGCGGAGGGATTTAAGGCAAAATCCTATGCATGTCTATTCTGAAGTCCCATAGTGTTCAATAGGACTTGCTCCCAGGAATGCATGCATAGGACTGTGGCCTTATTTAGCATTGAGCTGTTGGACTGCCACCTTAAACACTCCTACCTGGAAGTCAGCCCCATTGAACAAAATACTGATGAGTAGACTGTGATGATAGAAGACCATGGTCCATCACAGTTTGGTTGCCATTTTCACGCCTTCATTTCCCAATTGTCTTTGGAAAAGGAAGAAAATTTTCCCCAGTTTATGTGATCGTGCCATGTACAGTATCTTCAGTTTCTCTTGGAGGTGAATCAAATTATACCATGCTAAAGCTAAGAAGATATAACTAGGAACATTATTTTTAACCTGTAAATGTTTACACCGAATTCCTTTCAGATACCTCATTGCATCTGCTATTATGACCACTGTTTTTCTTAAGGCAGGGTCCTGGCTTCACACATTGGCACAGTACAGGCAAGATTAATATCAGTTTCTAGGATGACAATCCAACCCCCTGCTAACTGTAAATAATATTTCAGAAAAGATTCTGATACATCATGATCTATTATGTTGTGGTGATGAGACTGGTTGTTATGCCTTTAGCAGTGATTTATCATCCCCTGCAATGACACAAATCATGGATAGCTCATGACACTCCAGAATGTATGGTCCCTTAGCTATGGCAGAGATGAATTTCTCACTTAGATCATAACATTTTGGGATGTTTAGCTGATGGTTTGCTTCCATCTTCTTTTCAAATGTGGCCAGAGTTGCACAAAACATGCACACAGCCACCAACGCTTTGCACCGGTAAACAGTTCTTTCGTGATTCTGAGCAACAAGATGCGTCGTAAGCATGCCTAGAGTGGTCAACATGAAAGTATGATTTAATTATTGACTTTGCATATAATTTGCTCAGCACTTTTTTATTATTATTGTACCACCATCTCTACTACTGAATCTTTGGATTTAGAGCCCAATCCTATCCAACTTTCTGGTGCTGATGCAGCTGCAATGCAGTCCCAAGCTAAACAAACAAATGTGGCCTTACCTTGAGGATGCCTCCCTGGCTTCCCCGCCACCATAGAATACAGTGCACACCTATCGGGACGGTGTACTGGAAAAGACAGGAGATACCCTGAGGATAGGGAGTGGTATCGGCAATGGCCCCTTGTCCCAGATAAACCAGGGATTATAGGGTTAATCCCAGAAGGTTTTGCAAGCCTGGAGAGCACAGCTGTAGGCTGTTGAGGCTCTCCAGCTATGAAGGGAGGTCAGCACAGGTGCAGATGGGCGTGGCTGATGTTAGAGTCTGTTGTGTATTTGTGAAAATAGTAGCAGAGTTGGGGGCTTGGAGACCCATTCC
>JAJKFI010000018.1:15483383-15618067 GCA_029204185.1 Lerista edwardsae | reverse complement strand
ATGCCAGTTTCAACCAGTTCTGGACTGTGAGATGTGAAACTGCAACAGAGTCTGCCCAGCAACAGACATGGATTGGCTGGCCTCAGTATAAAGCTGGAGGCAGCAGAGGGAGAAAGAGATCTGGGATGAGGACCTTGGTAAGGTGCAGGATGGATGGACTGCTGGCTGGAAGGGAGAAGCTGTATAGGTACTGGAGGATGGTACCTGGGGCGGAGTGCTGGATGGCCTGCCTGCCTGCCTGCCTGCCTGCCTGCCTGCCTGCCTGCCTGCCTGCCTGCCTGTTGGAAGGACTGAAGGAAGGACAGTTGGACTGGCTACATCAGGGCTGGAAAATTGGATAGGATTTGACCCTTAAGTATAGTGTCAAAAACTGTATTCCTGCAGAAAATAGCTGCCCCAGTAGAATGTCAGGCTAAAGTGTCCACTAGCACCCATCAAGGTCTCTCCCAGCATTTGCCAAACCCAGGTTCACAAACTTCTCCTGCAGTGACTTGTTCTTGGGATCAATCTCACTGCCCACTACCAATTCCTGAATATTACAGCTTCTGTGATAATACACTGCAACATCTTCAGCCAGAATTCTTCCTCTGGGTTTGAGATTTTAGTCTTCCTGTGTATAGTATTTGGGATTTATAAATGCAGAATGTGATGCTTGGGGCTGTAGAAATCACAGCCCTCTGCCTACAGTGTGTCCTCCTCACCCTCTCCACAGTTCTGTGGCATGCATAATGAGCATAAAATGTTCTGCTAAGCACTGGAGTATGCTCATCTGTTTGGGTTCAGTAGACCTATTCCGACACAACAAGCCCACGTTCAAGCTGTGAACAAAGAGAAGAGTAAGCTCTTTGGGCTGGAGCTGATCTAATCCAATGAGCTGTTGTTGCTTCAGCGGCTCGTATTCCTACCCACTTTTATTTTTCAAAAATGATTTCCATTTTACTTGGTTTCAAAACACCTTCAAGAGTCAGAAGATTCATCATCGCAAGACCTTCCACTGATATTTTTAAGTGACTTCACATAAAATGCAATCCATGCATGCCACCCATAGATCCATTAATAAATGCATATGCTCCTAGCTTTTGGTGAATATAAATATAAAATTCAGCTCATTGTTATGAAAAAATACGTATATATTAAGCCAAGTTTGCTTTCTTACTTAACCAATTAAAGGAGTTGAACTAAGGACAGTTTTCATCCATTTTATCCCTATATAAGCCCAGGTTATCTATCTCCTACTGAGATAAATCCTGAAATCCTTGTTAACCCTTTACTCAGACAAAACACTTATTGATGCCAATAAGAGCTGAAAGCACTTCAGCCCTCCCACTGATCTATCAGCTGTGGTGTATTCAGAAACCAATTTCAAAAGGAGACACTGGGCCACGATATGATGATGATTGTCTGCTTTGATCAGGTTGTTTTTGCTTCCTACTATGTGTTAGTGCAAGTAACTGTCAAGAAGCAGAGGGCAGGAGTAAATGGACAGCGGAGAGCAGTAAGTAGCGAGGTCCCCAAGGATAGGAGCAGTGCTATTTAATGTGTTCATCAATGATCTGGACTCTGAAGTCATGAAGAGCAGTGAAGTGGTCAAGTAAATGAAGCTTGCGGATGACATCAAATTGTGCAGTATGGTAAAAATCAATGCAGGCCGCAAAGAGCTCCAAACAGATCAATGAGTGACAAATTGGCAAATGAGGTGCAATGTAAGAGGCAGCCCAAGCCTATGGGCTGCTGGTGCTGCATGGTATAGCAGCCCTGGAATGGGTGCCACTGTATCCTGCAGGGCCAGAGCAGCCGCCGGAGTCTCTTCAGGGTACATAAGAAGAGCCCTTCTGGATCAGGCCAAAGGCCCATCTAGTCCAGCTTCCTGTATTTTTCAGCAGCCCACCAGGTGCCCCAGGGAGCGCACGAGACAACAAGATGCCTACATTCTGTTGCCACTCCCTTTCACCTGGTACTGGTGTTGTGAGAGAGGGAAAAGAACATCCCTCTATCCACGCTATCCCTCCCATACATAATTTTGTATGCAAAATTTTGTATGCAATCCTAACCTGGAGTTATGCTGGCACAGTTAGGCTAGCAAAGTTTGGCTGGCACAAGAGACACCGTAAAGTATGTTTGGACCACTCTTGGAGACAGAAAGGCTAGCCCACAGACTTGCGCCATCCTCCCTGATTCTGAGAGTGGTTCAAACGCGCTTTATGTTGGCCCTTGTGCCAGCCAAACTTTGCTGGCCTAACTGTGCCGGCTCAACTCCAGGTTAGGATTATGCCCTCAATCATGTCCTCACTCAGGCACCTTTTTTCTAGATTGAAGAGCCCCAAATGCTGCAGTCTTTCTTCATAAGGGAGGTGTCCCAGCCCCGTAATCATTTCTCTCTCTCTCTTCTGCACCTTTTCCAGCTCCACTATATCCTTTTTGAGATGTGGCGACCAGAACTGCAATACTCCAGATGTGGCCTTACCATCAATTTGTACAATGGCGTAATAATATTGGCCGTTTTATTCTCAACCCCTTTTTTAATTACCCCAAGCATGGAATTGGCTTTCTTTACTGCTGCCACACACTGGTTCGATACCTTCATTGAGTTGCCCACCAACACCCCAAGATCTCTCTCCTGATCCATCATAGACAGCTCAGAACCCATTAGCCTATAGGTGAAGTTATGATTTTTTGCCCCAGTGTGTATCACTTTATACTTGTCTGCTTTGAAACGCATCTGCCATTTTGCTGCCCATTCCTCCAACTTGGAGAGATCCTTCTGGAGCTCTGCACAGTCCCTTCCGGTTAGGGTAAAGGAGCATAGGTTCCCTTGATTGGAACACCTGCAAACCCCTTAATTGAAGTGGGCATAAATCATTGAATATTTTCACAGCAAGCACCGAGATGCTTAGTCATTCCGAAACAAGACTAATGACAAGATGGACCTCTTGCCTGGCCCAGAAGGCTCTTATTATGTTCTTTAAGAAATTTGCATGTGCACCCTTCTACTATAGTGGGGATTTCTGAATCAGAACCATTATGTTCCTGGGAGCATCACATATCTGCTAAATCAAGGACCTTGCCTGGCCAATGATCCAGTCTTCTTATAACATTGAGTCGGACTGATTTCTTATAACATTTAGGGCACAACCCTAACCTGGAGTTAGGCCAGCCCAGTTAGGCCAGCAAAGCTTGGCTGGCACCAGGGACATTGTAAAATATGTTTGGACCACTCTCAAAGTCAGAGAGGCCAGCACACAGATGAGCGCCATCCTCCCTGACTCCGAGAGTAGTCCGAACACGCTTTACGGTGGTCCTGGTGCTGGCCAAACTTTGCTGGTTCAACTGGGCCGGCCTAACTCCAGGTTAGGATTGCCCTCTTACATTAGGAAATATGCAGGAATTGGTTCCTGAGACTTCTTTGCTTGCTTCCATACTGATTGGGTCCATGTGGTTCCTGTTTTAGCATACAACTTCTCCAAGGATCTGTGGAGTCATATGTATAGTATACCGAACTAAATGCTGTAAATAAAAGGGCTCAAGCCATCACACAAACTCTTGACTGTCATGGGAACTGGTGTTACTGGGGACCCTTCACCTTAAGAGAAACCTGGAGTTGGCCAGAGTGAGTGAGCCTAGTTCATCTTTGACTTTCTGGCCTCTGTCACCTGAACATATGCAGGCAAAAACTTAACTAGGACATGTACTGGGAATGCCAGGTAAAAGCAAAGTTGCCAGGAGGTAAACATCAGTACCCTGTTGAGCTTGGCAACTGCTTCTTTATTGGTTGTCCAGTGGCGTCCCTATGGGGGGGGCAGAGCTCTACGTTTTGCAAGGAGCCTTACCCTGTCATATAAATCCGGCCTCTCCCTTGCCGCTGTAGCCAGTAAGCAACGCCAAGACATTGCTTTTCCCCTGAGGATTGGCTAAAACGGCGTGGGAAAGGAGTGATTTCCATGGAAAGGTAAGGCTCCTTGCAAAACTTAGAGCTCCGCCCCCTGTAGGGACGCCACTGGTCAAGTCCACCCACCTGATCACGCCAACAGGAAGTACAGGGGCCTGACCCCAGATCTCTGTCTGGGAATTTGCCTCTGAGTGGGCCTTGGGCCACGAGTTGATAAGAAGGTCGCTCATTTCAGCCTGTGCATGTTCCAGATCCATAAAACGTAACCACTCCATTGCTGACTACTCTCTGAAAGTGAATCTAAAAGTGTATTTCTAGTTGGGGTTCATACAAAGGGGGTCTGAAAGTGTTCATCTGAAAAGCCAGCTTTGCTAGAAGCAGCTGGTGAGCCTTGAATTGCTCTACTCCATAACGTTTCCTGTATATATTTGAGCTCTGTTTGAGTTGTTTAGTCACACTGTGCTACAGAAATGTTCTCAGGCTGTATTAAAACCCATTTTTTACCAATGATGTGCTGGAGATTGCATTTCTACCAATGTTGCTCTAACACATCATTGGTAGAAAATGGTTTTAAGGAAAAGGATAGGCTGATATATTTGGAAAACATCTAACAGAATTGTATTGATCCCATTTTGCTGTTCTCTTTTAAATGAGTAATTGATTTGCATTTTAAATTTATTAAAAAGGATGGCAAGGTAAGAAAAGTGCCAGGCAGTGGCAGGGCGGCAGGGGGGAGGTTTCTGGGTGGGTGAGGGTGGATCGGGTCCAGGAGGGGGTGGGATCAGCAGAGCAGGCCTCTGCCATACCCTGAGTCTGTCCTGGCTTTACACAGGGCTGCTCAGATTGTGCCTGCTACTTAGCAGGTGAAGATCTGAGTAGCCCCATGGGGCAGGCTGGAGTGTTACGTGGCATAAAGGGGGAAAATATAACCCCAAGGAGACCTCCAGCCTGCTCCTAATGAGTGCTGGATAGCTGTGCCAGCACTAGTTAGGATTGGGCTGCCCATCATATAGGATGGTAGCTCTTCTACTTTGCTGGTACTTTCCAGATATCCCTCTCTTCTGTAAGCTTCAAAGTTGCTGTGAGGCTATATTGGACAAGGACAGCTGTGCTGAGCTGGAGCATTTTGAAACGTTATCACTGAAGTCGGAATTTTTTTTCTGTGCGATACATGTGCTCATTTTGACAGTAACCATTGTGACAGTCAGAAAATGCACAGATATATCTATGGCTGTACTGAAATAGAAGGTTTGCATCATTTTTTAAACATCACACACACATTGAAACGAGTCCTCCATTTCCCAATTGGCGCGTGTTCTGTTGTGGCTAATGTATGTATTTCCAAAAGCAATGATATGTTTCCAATACCATCTTCCACTTTTTTTTTTTTGATGAGCAATAAAATAGGTTGAGGTGGGATGTGCTGCATCCCACCACATTATATCATTCCTCTTTTTCCATCTCTGTTGGATGGCAATCTGGGACCCTCATGCCAAGCTTTGGAAGCAACAGCATCTGGCTCCTTGGCAGATTTTGCAGGCGGTCTTCTTGCCAGCCTTTAAGCTATGTCTGGGTCTGCTGCATGGTTTGGCTGCAGATGGGCTCTCTGGGTTGCCTTGTGCTTCTGGGTTCCAGTTTTGGCTTACCTTTGATTCAGAAGACTTCACTCATTTTTATTCATTTGCGAATATGGGCCCATCCAAATGTCTCATGAAACCGATCCTGAGACTCAGAATTAAATGTAAAAATCAAGAGGAGACTGCCATTCCACTGGTCAAAGGAATATAACAAAACCATCCAGTGCTGTCAATCTGATCTAACCCCTGATTTTTCTTAAATTAAAAATATAAGGATCTTCCTTTTTGCTGAAGCTGAACCTGATGCAGCAGTGCACTGAGGACAAGGATGCATATTTTCGGAAGGGAGCATCAGGGTGTCAAAAGGCTACCTGGTATTTGTTATGAAAATGATATGGAAGGGCAGTTTCCTTTTTTGTATAGCTCTAGGACAGAAGCCTAACCAACTTCTCAGCGCGGACATAGCTGTCCCAATGGGGCCTGTGCTGCATCCTGCAGTGGAGCAATAGTCACGGAGGCCTCTTCAAGGTAAGCGAATGTTTGTTTCCATACCTCAGAGCTGCATTGCCCTTATCCTGGTGCTGGAAAATTGGTTAGGATTGCGCCCTCAATATTATCTGTTCCCCAAGATGCTCCTTATTCTAGAAACAAAGATTGGTGCATTTTATCCTTGAGACTGCATGCAAGACCAACCTTCCTTGAAAGCGAGCGAAACTGACATAAAAGTAAAACATCTAAGGTCAAGTTTAAGAATAGAAAATAAGACCTGGGTTGGACACATATGGGGACCGTTCAATTGTACGGTTAGCTCTGGAGATGACTTTTTCTGATTAAAAAAATGGTACGGATGGATTATCCAACAGGATTCTTGGATGACAAATCCCCACGGTATTCATCATCGTAAGGAATTCGTCCTCATTTGAAGTCAGTGGAGACCCACCTCTTTATTCATCCTGCTGAGTTGGATCCATTAGGCCTAGAAAGCAAATTAGTTACGTTTCCATTTCAATAACAAGTGGTGGCAGGTATTGGGGGAGGTTTGGGAGATGCAGGATGACGCCAAGTGTTTCTGTCTGTCCAGGAAATGGAGATACAGCTGCATACAGATGGCCTGGGGTGTCCTTTTCAATTAGGAAATGAAGCCTTTGAAAGAAAAGACATTGGGCATTTAACATTTTAGTAGCAATATTACCATTTATTTAGCTGCAGTATTACCATTTCCAGACATTTCCCCACCCCATCAACACACACACACACACACACACACACACACACACCCCTCCCTTATTAAATCAGGAGTCGTTGCCTGGTGAGTTCTTAAAGCAAAGAGCTGAGACAGTTTGGCAGTTCTAAGTGGAAATGGATCCTCCTGCTGTGTTAAGAGATGTGGAAGCCCAGTTGAATATCATGTACGCATGTAATTCCCTTAAAAAAGCTATTATACTTATCAATACGTTTTCAAGGAAGAGGAGGCGGAGAAATAGCATTGTGTGTGCCGCACTTTCCCTCCACTAGCCATGCACCACATAATGGGACAGTCTGGATTTGCTGCACTGTTGGAATTTCACTGGCCACCCTTCGTTGGCTTGGCAAAATCACAGCCGCTGGTTTTGTCGAGTCTGTTTGGAGTTGCAGAGAAGGTGTCGCTTTAAGAAAAGAGGATGCCCCTCAGAATGAGGGATATGAGGAGAAATATCTCCCTACTGCCCTTGCAGGGCTTCAGTGATCTCCACTCGAGTTTTTTGTTTTGTTCTTCTCTCATTGCAGCAGTTTGATCCTATAAATGCTTGATCTACCCTTTGCATCAGTAGGGCTGTCTGTCTCAAGGAACCTGCATCCAGGGCTAAGAGCACAGTCCTAGAAAGGTGCTGGGTTGACCCAAGTCATTAGTGTCAGCCCAGCATGGTCGCAAACGTGCTGTAAGGCACATCCGAGCCAAGGGATTGGGCACTGGGCCAGCACAGAGAGCTCGGCTGGCCCAGGGTTGCTGTGCCACCAGGCAAGTAAGCTGCCCCCTGCTGGCCGTGTTTGGGCAGCATGGGAGCGTGGGAAGGGTGGGGAGGAAGGCAGGAGGGGGCGGAATGGGACAGGGGGAGGGCAAAGGGAGGGAGGGCTCATGGGTGGGCTGGTCCCGGGAGTGGGTAGAACATGGACCTGGGTCCTAAGCCCCCGTCCTTGAGGCACAGGGGCCCGATCTGGGCACTTGGATTTGTGCCAGGGATCTCACTGGCACTGCCCTGAGCAGCCCCATAAGGCTGCCTGGGGCATAGTCCAGGGTAAAGGGACAAATGCCCCACAGTAAGCCCCCAGTGCTGCCTACCCTGCGTAGGATGCAGCACAGGCCAGCCAACCGGCCTGCTCCAACGCAGGTTAGGATTGGGCTAAAATTCTCTCAGGCCATTTTTCTGAATCAAGAAATAGCAGATTCTTACTAATAGGTTTTTTTTCTCTTTTGCATGAATGAATTCTGTAAACCTGCTTCCACTCTTTGATTTCTGTAGCATTTCCTGGCTATAGTCTTGCCTTTTGCCCCTTTTGCGAGCGAAGCGGAAGCCATTCAGCCGCTTCTAGCGCTGCAGCAAGAGTCAGAGACAGGCTCCCTTCTTCGTATGGTGGTTCCCCCAGCAGTGTCTTTTCTAGTGGCTGCTGCTGCTGGTGTTCTGCATTTTTTTAGATTGTGAGCCCTTTTGGGACAGGGAGCCATTTAACTTTAATTTTTCGCCTGTAAACCGCGTTGTGAGCTTTGCGTTGAAAAGCAGTATATAAATACTGTTTGCTTGCTTGCTTCCTGAAGCCAAACTTCACAGCTCTCCTCCCAAGTTCATTGCAAGGCACATCAAGCCCAGCTGCCCCCTTTCTTTTTTGGGTGCGTGCATCAGTGTGCACATGCCCCACTCCCCATTGTCACTTCTGTCTCCACCTTCCCTGCCATCCTTCAAACTGGGCCAAGCGGGGAAGATCCCTGCCTGGCCAGGTTAGAAGACTGAAGTGAAAGTTGAGGAGGTGGGGCTGGTCGGATCCTCTGCTCTACCATCCTGCTCTTCAGCTGTGGTGGTGCCAAAGAAGGCAGTGAGCTGCTTCCCCTCTATTTGCCCACTCCATGGTGGCAGTGGAAGGCACCACGGAAGCCATGGTGGCAGGATAGGGCAGCCAGCCAGGCAACGATCTGGAGGAGGCAGGGAATGGAGCATCCTCTGCCAGTTCTCTGCCTCTTCCAGCCAGGGCTGGATTAAGGTAGTGTGGGGTCGGTCGGTAGTATGTTATAAAGGGCCCCTCCCCTCTCCCTGTCAACCCCCTCACTGCCCCCATAGTGCCCTACACCAGCCTGCACAGAGCTTACCTTCTCTGGCACATGATGGCCTTCTGCAGGCGCCAGCAAGTTGGCAGGCACTTTCCTGCTGGTGTCTCAAACTCTACCATTGTTGCCACATGCTTTCTGGAGAGTTTGTGGCTGCCAGCCCTGGCAGAGTGCACACTCCGCCTGCTCTGGGACACAATAGGATTGTGAAACTTGAACGCAATTATTTATTTGTAGCATGTTAATAATTACGTCGGTAATGATTATGTAAAAAGGGACGTGGTGGCGCAGCGAGTTAATCCGCTGTTGCTGGGCTTTCGACCGCAAAGTTGGGAGTTCAAGACTGCGCGACGGAGTGAGCTCCCGTTGCTTGTCCCAGCTCCTGCCAACCTAGCAGTTTGAAAGCACCTAAATGCAAGTAGATAAATAGGGACCACTTCGGTGGGAAGGGAATGGCGTTCTGTGCGCTACCCCATAGACTCATGCCGGCCATATGACCACGGAAGCTTGTCCTCGGACAAAACACCGGCTCTACAGGCTTTGAAATGGAGATGAGCGCCACCCCCTACGGTCGGTCACGACTAGACCATTCGGTCGTGGGGAAACCTTTACCTTTACCTTTAATGATTATGTAACATGCCGCGCACAGCTCCCCTGACATGTACACAACAGAGTTGCCAGAGATGCCGATCTTGAGGTGCCGATTTCACCAGGGACAGTTTGTCAGCATTTAGCGTGGGGCCCCCGAAAACGAAGGGCTTGTAGCATTTGTTATTAGGTTAATCCAACCCAGCTTCCAGCACTCATCTGAACTAGCTATTTCTCTCAGTCCAAAGATGCCCCTGGGCCAACACTGGGTCTGTGCTGTTGCAAATATGCAATAAAGCAGCGCATGGTTTGGCCAGCGCACAGGCTTCTCTGGGTGGGCAGAAGGCAGAACAGGGTGGGGAGAGGGCAGAGGGAGGGCAGTTCCTTGGGTGGGGGAGGCCCGGAGAGGGGGGAGGAACCCGGATCCAGCAGTTATGCTGGATCCAAATGCCTGCTCTCAGACCATGTGGCCCTGGTTTGGGCCACTGCAGCCTGTGCGGACATGTGCCTGTTAAATAGCTAAATAGTGGGTGCAGGTCCGAGCTGCCCCATAGAAGTGGCTGGCACTAACCCCAGGGAAAGGGGACAAATATCTCCTTGTCCTGTAGAGGCTCCAGCGGCCTCCCAGCCTCTGCTGAATATTGCACAGGCCAGCCGCACTTCTAAGGTCCGATGGCCTCTGGGATATGTAGTTGTCAGGACCTCTGAGTATTTAATAGGAAAGCCAGGTATCCTGAAAACTATATATCTCAAGGCTCCTAGGTGCAGGAAGCCCTTGGACATTTAATTCACAAGGTGTCTGTGATCACTAGTATATATTCAGTTGTCTAATTGTCAGTATGAAGTTTGGAGAGAAAGAAATAAAAGGGGAAGCTCAGGGATGGGGTGAAGTGCAGATCTGGCCGTTGAGATGGATCCTAATCCCTGTCCCCAGGCTGCATAGGCCCAATCCAGGTGCTTGGATTCATACCAGCGATTTCTCTGGCACAGATCCAAGCATCCCCATAGGACTGCCTGGGGCTTATCCCAGGGCAAGGGGATAAACGTCCCCTTGCCCCACAGTGACTTCTTGCTGCTGCCTACCCTGTATAGGATGCAGTGCAGGCCAACTGGCCTGCCTGCTCCAATGCAGGTTAGGATTGGGCTGCCCATTCGACTATGGTAAAATTGATTTCTTTGTAAGTCATTTCACTTAAAGTTGCCATTTCCAAGAACCTATTGACAACTTTTAAGTGAGGACTTGCTTAACTAAGATTTGACTGCAGCTGCTTTTTTTATTTTGACTGTAAATTGATTTAAAGGTAGGTTAGGCTGAGAGATGGTGACTGACCCAGGACATCCAGTCCATCTGCCATCCCAACAGCCCTAGTGGCAGACTTGCCCCAGATGCCAACACTACTTAGCCATAGGCCTGCACCATACACGAATGTATTCTCTCCAATTGCTTTAATGTAACCAATCTGAGGATTTAACGAACTTCACATAAATGAACTGATTGGTCGGTTGCCACTAACCTGTAAAGGAAAAGCATGGTAGTGGGGTAAAAAATGAGAGGAAACTATAGGTGTAGGTGCGGAAAATGTCCTTGAGAACAATACATGGGGTTATATATCTGAACTGCTTACTTAGGGCAACTGCTAACTGGGCAAGAGGCACTTTTTCCAGTGGTGTTCCTCTTATATTTAGCAGAGGGAGAGTAACTGTCCCTCATCATCCCTGCGCAGTCTTTCTTGTGGCTGTTGCTGGCGGGCTACCTTTTTTTTTTTTTTAGATTGTGAGCCCTTTTGGGACAGGGAGCCATTTAACTTTATTATTACTATTTGCCTGTAAACCGCTTTGTGAACTTCGTGTTGAAAAGCGGTATAGTATATAAGTACCTGTTGACTGACTGACTGACTGACATAGTACATAACTTAAGCCATGTCAGGCCTTCATGTCAAATGCTCCGTACATTTTAAAATACAAGGGTACATGTAACATAGAATCACAGAACCATAGAATTAGAAGGAGCCTATAAGATCGTGAAGATCATCAGGTCCAATTCTTTGCCAGTTCCTCATCTTAAACCGAGGTTCTAAAAATTTTGTTGTAATAATAAAAATAAAGCTTATTTTTGGCTTTAATTTGCTTTAATTTGAAAATATATTGGTAAAGGGTTAGAAGCCACTTGCCTCAGACTGGCAATGTTCTCAGTTACTTCATTACTACAACCCAGTTCAAGGGGCCAAGATCGGCAGGCCCATCTCCTTCACACCATTGTGCAAAAGGCTTGGCACAGAAGAATAGGAAAAGGCACTGAAATGCTACAAAGATGTATAAATATGAATGTCAAACTGCCCCAGTCAGTGAAATCCCTGAAAGTGCTGGGGAGTTCCACGATGCAGCAGGCCATATAAACACAATGAAATTATAATGAGGGGAACTGGTGATGAAGGCCACCCACCAATAGTTTTATGGCTGGGCCTTGGAATGAAGGTTCTCAGTGGAGCCATTTAATCTGTATGGCTTTGTCATTTTTAGCACATGCTGAAGTAGCAATTCGAAAAGGATGTTTCAACTGTTGTTTCTGACAAACAGCAGCCAGACTATTTATGGGCAGCTCCCCACCCACTCTTGTGCCATTGGCAGTAGGTAGGAGGGAAGGAATACTGCTACTTTGTTCAAGCAGGATTTCTCATAATCACCGTCTGTTGATGCCTGCATACACTTAACTTGCGAAAGAAAGACGGGCTCTTGACATTTTCAGAGGATCGTCCAGCAGAATTTCTCCCACTGGTACAGGCAAGCGCTGGAACATATATTTGCAAATACAGTATCCAACATTCACTAACATTTCCAATATCGGAATAAGAAAGTGTGGGGCAAAATTCAAGTTGCAAATTGTTAGCTCAAAATTCTATATTAGAATGTTTTATTCTTGTTGGGCATCTCTTGATTGCTTTAACTGCAGCTGGTTTCAAACGTAATTAATTTGTCAAATCCAAGCTTCTAATATAATAAAATCAATTGGTTTTCTAATTATTTTCTGGAAACTGCTCTTTGAAAGCTTATCAGGATTTCTCATTTAGAGTAAAAACTGAAACACTCCTACCACTCCTGCTTTTCCAACTCAATATCCAGTCACTAGGCATACGTACACTGGAAATCTCTCATTTTACAGTGGGCTATAATGAAGCCCAGCATCACCATTGTGAACCATAGAACATGCTCCAGAATCCTTTGCAGTGGATTCTGGGGCAGATGTGCAATAGTTTCTTGTCAAGTATTGATGTGGAAAGTGGTGCCTAAAAGCAGAAAGTTTAAAAGCCAGTGTGGTGTACTATTGGGTACCAACTACATGTACAGCATTGTCAAAGGTTAAATATCCTTGCATGTCAACAGTTTAAAACTCAGAAAATATAAATGGACAGCCAACTAAATATCATTGGGTGACACATACAGACAACCATGCTCCAAAGAATATCTGAAGACTGTCTGAACACACAACACACATTAAGGTAATATTCAGCATTTGAATTCAGGAGATTCAGGAGAATTTTGATACAAATATATCTCATGTTCAGTCACCTATGGTGAATTCCCCCCCCCAATTTTTCACATGTGAATACTTGTATCTCATTAGAAGGGCCTCAGACTGGCCATTGCCCACCATTTCTTCCATCATCAGTAGATAATTTTCAAAAAATCAGTAGATAATTATCAAAAAAATGGAAAAAAGAAAGAAGATTCCAGACAGAGTGATAAATCACGTTGTGCTTTGTCATGTCCACAGTGAAGTGCATTCCTTTCCTCTTCGAACACTACTTTGACATGGGAAACACAGCTGAAAAAAACGTAAGGCTCACTGGCGAACTGAGGGTGCAGTCCTAACCAATTTTCCAGCGCTGACATAGCTGTGCCAAAGGGACATGTGCTACATCCTGCAGTTGGGGGGCGGGGCAGAGGCAGTCATGAATTTTGTTCCATTACTTTAGATCTGCCAGCACAATCCTAACCTGGAGTTAGGCTGGCACAGTTAGGCCAGCAAAGTTTGGCCTGCACAAGGGACACTGTAAAGCATATTTGGACCATTCTTAGAGTCCGGGAGGATGGTGCACACCTGTGTGCTGGCCTCTCTGACTCCCAAGAGTGGGCCAAACATACTTTATGGTGTCCCTTGCGCAGGCCAAACGTTGCTGGCCTAACTGTGCCGGCCTAACTCCAGGTTAGGATTGCACCCTGCATTGCCCTTACCTCAGTGTTGAAAAGTTGGTTAGGATTGCACCCTGATAATGTGATAAATGAACAATAAAATTTTGGTGCAGAATTCTGGTGTTACTCCCTATCTTCTACTATATCATCATAGGACATTGGCATGGGAAGGAGGGGAAGATCCTTCTCAATTACTTTGCCCCACCTAATTGGCAAAGAATCTTAACAGTGCAAATTACCAGTCAGAGAAGAACTGCAACAAACTCTTAACCTTTGTGTTTGACATGCTACAGTGACATGTATGATGTGCTGATTAATAAATACTCACAATTTGGGGCTGAATAGCACCAATCTGTTTTTTTTTTTCCTAGCTCTGGAGAGACAGACTGTCTCATGACTCCATCTGGTGCTTTTGCAAAGGAGGGCCTGGATGCTTTGGGAATCATACAGTGTAAAAAAATTAGTGAATTTAGGTGGGTGACTACACACAGAGAGTAAAGACACTTAAAAAGAAGCAGATTTTTGTGGCCTTCCAGGTCTGCAGCATAACCTAGATATAGAACAGCTCAGAATATTCCTAGTGGACTTCAAAGTCAACAAAAGCACCTCTTCTGTGCAAGGTAATACGATGAATACCATCCCTGACACATTGTAACCCCCCCCCCCAAAAGCAGGGTAAGAGCAGGTTAACAAGGGAGGTAGGACAGGAGCAAGATAGAGTGGAAATGCTTAATGGAACTCGGTTCATTCCAACATGCCTGTAGCATAATATCCCTATACGATGATGAAATAAAACCTGATTTGTCTCCACAACAGTAGCATATTCAGACCAAATGAGTTATTGCTCAAAGAATGCACCCCATGGAAATTGCATCAAAAAGTCGGCCTGTTTCCAGGATTTATACTTCCTAAATCTCCTTGTTATAAAATAGTTGAGTGAAGCATTCTTATAAAGTTTCACCTGGAGTTTGGCTAGCACAGTTAGCAAGATTTGGCTGGTACCCGGGCCAACGTAAGATGTGTTTGGTCTACTCGCTTAGTCAGGGAGGATGGTGCACCTCTGTGTGCTGGCCTCTCTGACTCCAAGAATCATCCAAACATACTTTACAGTGTCCCTTGTGCCAGCCAAACTTTGCTGGCCTAACTGTGCTGATGTAATTCCAGGTTAGGATTTTGTCTTTACTGCCATGCATACATCACGCAAGGGAAGCACAAAGTTGCACTTTCTTAGCACAAAGTTGGATTTAAAAAAGAGATTGTTGCAGCTGCACCACCACATGAATGAAACAGAAACAAACCCACCATCCTGAAAAGCATGCCAGGTGTAGGACAGCATACAGGTTTGTTTTTTTTCAGGAAAGAAATTTGCGAGTGGAAACACACCCCTATCATTTGAGCTCCTTACTTAAGTCTTATCAAGTAATGTTGTGGCATCACTCCCATACATTGCAATGGAAATGGTTTTGCTTGCATTCAACTACTCTGGCTTAACAGGTGTGTTAAATTGGCGGAAGATCAGCTTTAATCTAGGCCCACCGGCTGAAACATTGTGGATTAACAGCAAGAATATAAATCAAATTGTGCTTTGGCTGCATTTAATTAGGATCACACAAATGCAAGCAAAGGTAGAATGTCATCCTTCAATTGCAATGTAATTGGTGGAGAAACTTTAACAAATCCTGATTTCCCCTTAGAGTTACACAGCCATCTGATTGGATTCATTTGCAAAGATTTACTAATTATCTAGAAAAAGATTACCTGAGACTGTTTTGAGATGAGAACCTGGGTTGCTGCCAAATTCTAGAAATAACTGGAATCTAGACGTTTGTGGGAGGCCTCTCTAATGGATTTATCAGAATCGTCTCAGGTTTAGCAGAAACGTATCATGGTTCTAGAAAGAGCTACACTAGATCTCGCTAGGTGTCATCAACCCACTCAGACATGCCTAATGGCACGTTTGCAACACTCTGAGGCCAGCACAGGGGACCTGTGCCAGCCTACAAGACTGACCGCCCAAACACTGACCTGTGTTGGCACAGCCAAGCTGCATGGTCTATGCTGTATCCAGCGCAGGTTAGGAGGCAGCTGGAGGTCTCCTCAAGGTAAGGGGATATTTCCCCCCTTACTGTAAGTAATGCCTCAGCCTGCCCTACAGGGCTACTCAGATCTCCCCCAACCACTGTCATAGTTAAGGCATCTGCTATCCGGGGCAGTTGTAGCCCCCCTCCATAACGAAATCAAATTTAATGTATTGAGTAAATAAATAAAAGGTTTTCTGATTAATTGGCAATAACGTTTGATAGAGTACATATATTACAGTGTGGTTTGTTTCATTGCATTCAGCATTAACTTTATTATTATTATTATTATTATTATTATTATTATTATTATTATTATTATTATTATTATTTGCCTGTAAATCGTTTTGTGAACTTTGTGTTGAAAAGCGGTATGTAAATACTGTTGATTGATTGATTGATTAAATTACCTTTCTGATGACCTATAATGTGATGTTATTATTCAATACTTAACAAGGTTTTCAGAGTTTTGGTCACCAGCTCAGCTTGATTCCCCCTAAAGCTTGTTGCCTGGTGCAATTGCTATCCCCTGGACCTCTGAGCTACACCACTGCCATCAGCTATATAGCTGGTGGAAATCTGAGTAGCCTGATTTAATGCCAGGACCCAGGAGGGGGCAGAGGCAGCTTCCACCGATCCTGCACCCTCCCAGGCCTGTCCCACTCCCTGTTCCACCCCTCCTGCCCAAAATGCCCCTCCCCACCTCAGAAGTGCCTTCCTGCCACCCTGTCTCAGGCCCTGTCCCCCTTGGTGGCATACCTGCATCTGCTGGTGGCCAAACCCCTGAATACTGCATCAGCTGGGTGGCACAGGCCTCCCTGGTGGCATTGCTTACTCACACAGTGCTTTATGGCACGTTCACAACATCTCCAGCCAGTGCCGCAGCTGCTGTGCCAGCCGAATGCACAGATAGGATTTCGCTCTGAGCTGCCAACAGGGCATTCCTGGTTTGAATCTCATCTCGGCACTGAACTCACCAGGTGACCTTAGGCAAGCCTTCCTCTTTGTCTCAGCCCTCCAGGGGCAAGAAGGGAATAATAATACACACCTTACAGGGGTTCTGTAAAGACAACATCAAGCTATAATACGGGGAGCACCATGAATGCTTGAAAGCATCATACAAATGCTAAGCACTAATGGTGCCTGGCCAATCCACAGCTACAGATCACATGGGGCCTGCCATTCGCCTTCCTGCTTGCAACCTTCAACAGAGTGCAACAGAAACACACAGGCACTCAAAGGATGCCGGGAAGGAAAGGAACTTTCTCTCTGCTTTCATAGCAAAACTTCTGCCCCTTATGTACAAGAAGCTTAGGCAACAATTGACGGCATTAAAAAAAGAAAAGAAAAAGGAAATGACGGTCCAACGGAGGGACCAGTGACTAAGTAACGGTTATAAGAAGCCATCCTTAAGGTATGGCACAATAAGTATAAGCCCACAGGAGCTAAAAAGTGCAATTAAGAGGGATGCATAACATATGTCCTCTAATACCTATTCACAATGGGGAGCCACCTTATCCGATTTCATAATGCGCCTTTATGCTTAAGTAATGAGCATTAAAGGACAAACAGTATGTTACATTTCCTTCCAAATTATGAGTTCCTTTCCTCTCCAAATAAACGATGAATCCCCCATAATGGGTAATTGTGCTGCTTTTCGTTTCTAGCTTTTAAAAATAAGTCCCTCCACTTTACGGATAATTGGAAATGATAGGAAGCAAGGATATCTCCACTGAAGCAATTACATACTCAGTGATATCTTCATTGTATGAAGAGGCTGAAAGTACCGTGACTCGTTCTACACGGACATTTTGCATGCAACAGATCATTACTTTTCCATGGCTGGGATTGAACCAACTTGTAGGCTTGATGCATGAAGTTACACGGCTGCATTGCAACTTGGTGATCTCTGGATGATAAGAATTTGGGCTTGACTATGTCACGTACAAGAACAACCTCAGCTACTAGCTGAGGCTTCTTTTCTATTACACTGTCAAGAACCATCAGCTACTTCATGGAATTACTTTTTGCTCTTCTTTCCATAGGTCTCTTGGGCAGCCCAATACTAACCTGTGTTGGAACAGGCAAGGCTTGTGCTGTATCCACAGGTTTGGCTGCCAGTGGAACTCACCTCAAGGGCAAGGGGACATTTGTGCCTTTACTGCAGAGTAAGCCCCAGCTGCCCCTATGAGGCTTCTTGGATCTGCGCCAGTGAAATCACTGGTGGAAATCTAAGCACCCCAATAGGGCCCACACAGCCAGGGGACAGGGATTAGGATCTGGCCCAACAGCTGGATCTGCACTCCACTGCCCTCCCCGGTCCAGCCTGCCCACATGCCCTCCTTCCCTCTGCCCCATTCTGCCCTTCCCACCTTTCCCCCACCTTCATAGACCCTCCTGAGCTGGCCAAATTTGGTCAGCGCAGGGGCAGCTTACCTGGCCACCCCTGTGATGTTCCTGGGTCGGCACAACTGCCTGCACCGACCCAGTGCCTCGTTCACAGTCAGGTGTCTTCCATACTCACATGGTCTGCCATTTCTTCTCATCAGTGAATTCTGTAGAAAGTGCTTGTTAAAATGTATGAACTTCCTATAATAAAGGCTAACCTTTGGCTTTTGTCAGGCTATTTTCTCAGGACAATTCTACTATTCTACTCAGGACAATGAAAGCTATTTTCCTTATTTTAAACATGATGGCCTCATACAACGGATGGTACATTTTATAGGAACACACACACACAGGCAGGCAGCCCAATCCTACCTACACTGGTGCTGCTAAGCCACGTGGCCTGCGCTGTATCCACCGCATGTTAGAAGGCAGCTGAAGATCTCCTTGGGGTAAGGGAATATTGTTCCCCTTACCCCAAGTAATGCTTAGCCAGCCCTATGGGGCTACTTGGATCTCCACCAGTTATACAGCTGGCAGAAGTTTGAGCTGGCTGGCCCAGAAGGATTGGGACACTGCAGAGGAGGCCTCTGCTGCTCCCACCCTCTCCCAGCTTGATCCACCCTCCCCTCCCATGCCCCAAAACACCCTCCTGCCACCCTCTCCTAGCCCTTGGGCTGCTTGGCACAAACATCACCTCCACTGGCAGCCTGGGGCTCAGAACCAGCGGTGTCCCAGCAGCACTGCTTCTTCCCGAGCCATCGTTCAGTGCTTTACGGCTCTTTTACAATGTCTCACCTTGGCGCAGCGACCGCGATGCCAGTGCTTCGGAAGGGCAGGATCGCATAGTGAATCCCTTCCCATCCAAACCTTCTATTGTGAGAGGATTTTCCATCTCCACCCTTTAAAAGCCTATGCGAGCGACAACAGTAGGCAAGCCAGAAAGAAGAGGTGTGAACATGTCCCCTCATGCCAACATTGCCTGTAAGGAAAGGAATATGTTTAATAAATGGGAAACCAGATGGCTCAGGCAAGGTAGCTGTGCCTTTTGCTCCAGGGAAGGTTTCCTCCCCACTCGAAGATGCCCACCAGCTAAACCCAGAGTGGGAGAACAAGATCAGTCTTCTGAAACTTTGCAAAAGAAAATGCTGTTATTACTTGGACTCACAAGTCCACCTTGTCCACCAAAGGAAGATCACTACTCACAGGAAACCTGACAGCGATGCTTCCTGATTTCCTGGGACCAGAGCCTAGAGTTCCCCAATCCTCTTTCCTCTTATGTACCTAACAAGCACCCTTTCCTCCCAAGAAGCAGTCCTGTGATTGACACCAAGCTTTGACTCAGACCCAAATTCAGCAAGCCAAGTATAATCCTGGATGTTTACTTAGTTTCTTTTCCTGTCCCCTTAAGTTAACTTAAAAAAAAGAAAGAAAAATCGCACACAGTTTTTTTGTCAGTGTACTTCAGAGTTTAGAAGGCTGTTAGAAGTGTGAATATAAATGTCACCACACATACATATTACATGGACTTAATTTATATTTGTCTAAAACGCAAAAGTTTTTTACAGTTGTACCATCTGTGATGGAAGTGTTATCTTCCTACATTTTATTCCGTCTCCATGGCAGAGAAAAGGAATATAAAAAGAGAGGAGGATGACAGATTTGATAGAAAGAGGGCAAAGGTAAAGGGTCCCTGGAGAGATTTCAGGGCTTGGAGGAAAGGGTCATACAACCACATCACTCTGGGTGTTGGGTATTTTTTAAAAAAAATCATACTAACTAACTAACACCATCTAGGTCAAACAGAAGCATTATCACTTCAAACAACTTCATTTTCGTTGGTTTTTCAAATGAGAAGACAGCACTCAAGGGAAATGAAGTCGCAAAAACCTCTTACAAGGGAAAGAAAAATGATAGGGGTGGTGGTGAGACAAACAAGGGCAAAGGGGAGAGGGCAAAGACATAGGGCAGTAAGAAAGACAGATGGGGAAGGAGAATAGGCCCAGAGAAACGGAGAAAGAGATGGAGGAAGAGCCAGGGAGATGATGTTTTTCTCTCACAACCTCATGTATTTCCATCTGATCTGGTTTTCTAGATTAAAAAAAAAAACGACCATGAAGACAGATCATAAGCATAGAGAAACAGGAAGATACAATTCTCACTTTTTCATACTGCTACAGATGCCGGGAGGTCATCCTTTTGTCAGGCTGACGTCTTGCTAACATTCCAGGATGTTTGGTCATGTTTAGTCAATGGGAACTCACGACAGGAGATGCTGTCCAGAAAGCTGGGAATGTCTCTCCACATTTTTGAGTGTGATGCCCATCAAATTCTGGGAGGGAGACATCTTCCATCTAGCAGGAGGCAGCACAGGAATAGTGAAGGGCCAGTTTGCAGTTTGAATCAAGAGAGGCACGGAGAGAAGGAACTTGGAGCTTGCTGTTGGCTGGAGGTGTAGCTCCTAGAGGTGCAGAGGCCTTCTCTGGGAATCGGATGCCATGTGGGCAACTATTGGCAGCCCAAGGCTCTCCGAAGGGCCCACCTCTGTGCCCCTGCAGCCTTTGCATGGCAGTAGCAGAGTGTCACCCTGGAGGGAGGAGGGGTTAGAGAGGTTGCCCCTGATGCAGCAACAGTGCCAGGTTTGGGCGGCTCCTGGACAAAACCCTGGTCTGGGCCCTATAATCGTGCATACAGAGGGCAATCCTAACCGGCACAGTTAGGCTAGCAAAGTTTGGCTGGCACAAGGGACTCTGTAAAATACGTTTGGGCCAGTGGTGGTATCTAAAGTGGAGGAACCGGAATGCTGGGCAGGACGTATGGTTGATTGGCAGCCCGTTCATTCCGTTCCGCCGCCTGCCCACCCGGCTGCCCCCGGTTGGCACGCCCCACCGCTGCTTGCCTAGGCACCTGACGCGCCCCCCCACCCGTCCCCCCGGCGAACAGGTGCCCCCTCCGAGGCCAAGGCAGCCTGCGCGGCGGGCGGGCAGGTGACGGAACCGGACAGACGGGTAGCCAATCACACGTAAGTCCTGCCCAGCATACCGGTTCCTCTCGCTTTAGACACCACCACTGGTTTGGGCCACTCTCAAGTCAGAGAGGCCAGCACAGAAGTGCACCATCCTCCTTGACTTTGAGAGTGATCCAAACGTGCTTTACGGTGGGCCTTGTGCCAGCTAAACTTTGCTGGCCTAACTGTGCCGGTCTAACTCCAGGTTAGGACTGTGCCCACACTGCCCCATCTAGCAGTTGGTCACTCCTTTCAGCATCACAAGGGCCCTGAGAGAAGAACCATCTGAACTGCCACCTTTTCTGCCTTCCTCGGCCTCTAGACACAAAACGTGCAAAATAATAAACTTTTATATGTTGGAAATGCAATGAAGAGACGGAAAGCTATTTTTACATGTAATGGACATATCTAATATGCAAGAGACTACCAGAATAAAATAAGACAAATGATGGAGACAATAACTAATGGATAGAATGACACCCTGTACTGTATTGCGAAGTTTGCTGTAGATGTTTAATACATAGCGATATTAGCGTATATGAGAACAGCAACAAAGATTTGCTATGCAAAATCCTGGAAACAACCAAGTGTTCCAACTATAAAAGAGTGGGAAAACAAGCTCTATGAATTTGCAGTAATGGTCAAAATAATTGGTTACGTAAGAATGGAAAGAAGCAAAACAGAGATAACAGGTTTGTTGATCAGAGTTGTGTATTCATTATTGGCAAAATAAGGTACACTCTTTCACTGATGTAGTCCATATGTTTGATTTTTCGTAACTATGGGGAAGATGAAATATTACTAATAACATAGCCGGCCCATCAATGAGGCAAACTGAACTGATTGCCTTTGGCAGCAGATTGGTGGTAGATGCCCAACTCTGTTGGCCAGCCAGCTTGCCTTCACCCCTTCCGCTCAGAGAAAGCAGTGTCAACGTGAGTTGCTTGTTTGAGTGACGTACCCTGCTACTGCTTGCCGGCTGCCAAGGGAATTCAGGGGTTAGTCCCTGGGTGGCCATGGGCTCATGGCCAGTGCCTGACTGGCAAAGCCCTGACACGCCCATGCCCTGAAATCTGGACCTCGTTCTGACAGAGCGTCTATTTTTGTACACAGTTCTCCATCCAGCAAGGGATATATGCGTGCCCAAGTCTGGTCCTACACAGGTATGGCTTCTGACTGCATCAGTACTAGTAAGAAGCAATAGTTAGAAAATGCCCATTGCAATACAAAATATCATGCACAAAACCACATGGAGCCCTGGTCAGTAAAAACAGACATAAGCAAGATCATCTTGTGTGCATGCATAAAGCAACTCAATGGCACAGAAAAAAACGTTAGTCTGAGACCGTCTTTATTCAGACGCAGTTCTTCCTTTGATCAGGGATGCTGGAAAAAGTGCAGCTGTGTTTATGGAAATAGAAGTGCCAGCTGTCTCTGCCTACTACCCAGTTCACACCGATGTTTCTCCACACAGTTCTGTCCCTGCTTCTAGAATCACATAAGAAAGTAAGCAGAGCTTGTATGTTCTGAACAGTCCAGACCAGTACCTCCAGGATCATGTGAATTTAGGCCGCAAGGAATCAAAATGGCAATACTTAATCACAGATAAATAGGGTAGATATTACAAGCCACTTGGGCAATGCCAAAAGATTATAAAGGATAGGGGCAGTGGTGTCATTCAAATGATTTAGGAACAGGAACTCACTTTTGATTGGCACTCGTCGAGAACCCGGAACCAGCCACGGAGCCCGTTAGGATCTGGAACGCCCGTTCTGGTCCGTTCCCCCTGAATGACATCACTGGATAGGGGCCATTAAAAGGCAGACGTAAGTAGTATTCTTGAGAACCCTCCTGACTCCTGGGTGGGTGGGCTCAACTCAACACCTGCGTTGTTCTGATGCACCAGCCGGGGAGCAGTCGGTTTACCCCTCGCCAGTGTTGTTCTCCTTTCAGGCAGGACAGGAGGGCGTTCGTGGGCGGGGGGAGGGGTGGAGGGAAGTGGGACTGGCGGCCACCTTCACTACTGGATCCTGAGCTCTGTGTCTGGCTGTGTCGCCTGTCATGGAGGCCCTCTCCTCTATGCCAGCTAAACAGCTGGCACAGTGGCGAGGACACCCATCGCCCACCCTGCGCCCTTACCTAGGGAAGGGGACAAGTGTCCCCTTCCTCCGAGGAGCTTCTGGCGGCTCCCTGGCTGCCACTGGATGCAGCGCTAGCTGTTCGGCTGCCGCTGGGCCTGCGGTGGCCAGGCAGTTCAGGATTGGACTATAAAAGGCTGACTTTGCCTCAAGCCTCTGGTCAAGATAGAAATGAAATTTGAAAAATGCGTATAATATCATTATGTAGCTAATGGGAAGCATTGTTTCCCTTATATAGGAAAAAAAAAGATACTGTTTGCAAGGGTGGGCAATATATTCTGATGCATCAGTCTTGTTTGGGCTGCCATCCAGCATACAACTCTACCAGCTTTAAGTGACAGGAAATGAACAAAGGAGATAATAGTGCCGCTCAAAGTTTGAAGAAAGTGAGGAAAAAGTGAGAACGCCCCAAGCAATCAGCCTTGTGGAAGGGTAACGCAATGCACACATCTTGCGAGAACATGGTGGGTTTGTGCTAGTTTGCTTTTCCTTTCATTAACATTCTTGAACACAAAAACTCCAGAAGTTCACAAATAAAAGAGGTTGCAAATATCCGTCAAAGTGACTCAGCAGCCTTCACTTGCTGAATCGGTTTCAGAAGTTGCATTCAACCCAGCTGCAGTCTGGACTCCTACGTCTCAGCTGTTCTTTCTAGCCACAGGCAGGAAATAATTATCTCATCTTAATTAATTAATTAATTAATTAATTAATTTAAAATATATATTAAAAAAGAAACCACACATGCACACACATTATGTGAACATGATCTATATTCTCCGTAGCAAGAAACAAACCAAATCAGTTACCCCTGTTTTGTTTTCTGGAAGCCCCAGTACAAATCTCAAACCCAAATCAGAAATGCCATTTGTCTGTGGGGGGAAAAAGAGTAACAGGGAGACAGATGTTTCTCTCATTATTTTTGTTCTGGGACAGCCATTGCTATTAAGACATGTCACCATCCTCCAGGGCCACGGATACAAATGCACAGCAGGACAGCTGTGCTTAAATTATCATTGTAATTTCCACTGGGGCACAAGAAGGGGGGGTTGGAGACAGTGGATTTCACTCAGAGGCACTCATGCAACATAACCTTTTTGGATGAGTGTATCTGGCAAGATTCCCCCCATCTACATGTATATAGATAGTTTTTGCTGGCGATCAAAGCAATAGCCAGTTCTTCTGTTTTAGCTCATCAGTTAAGAATATAAGAATATAAGGAGAAGCAAAGCTTAAGCTATCTCCCATTCTTTTCCATCTCTAGTTTTTGTTCACCAGTTATTCCTCAAGGGTCAGAAAAGTACCCTACTAAAGAATTGCACTTTAACTGTGCCTGAAGACAGGGCTTGCCAGATGATCTTTATTTTGGGATGGCATTTATGGTAAAATATCCACCTCTATATAGATTAAGTATCCCTTATTCAGGCTGCTTGGGGTGCGGAGTTTCTGGATTTCGAATTTGACTGGATTTTGGAATAATTGTATAATGTGAAATCTTCCTCTTGCTCTTTTCACTGTTACCTATTTGTATGTCTGGTGGCCCCTTTAACAGTTTTCCACAATCACAGAGTAGAGAATAGAATTTACAGGCTGTATGTAGTAATGAGCACAAGACCTTTCAATGTTCACAATACAGAAAGTTTTAAAAAAAGTCTTGGACAAAAATGTCTGGATTTTGGAATAGTCTGGATTTCAGATGTCCAGATAAGGGCTCATCTACCTGTATTAAAACAATCATTCTCAACCTTTATTCCAGATCTAAAACCTATCTTAAATCCTAATCTGAAACACAAGACTCACTTTTAAGCTACTTGTTCCCATGTATCTGTTGGCACAATCCTATTGCTGTGCCATCAGAACAAATGTTCTGGCGGAGATAGGGGTTTCCTGGCTGTTGCAAAAGCCAACACAGGAGGATGTGGCCTGGCCACCCCAAGCCGCTGGCTCTGTGCACCAGTGGACTATGGCCTTGGTAAGTCAGTGTAGGTGCGGGGGATGGGAGAGAGGTTGGGGTAGGCAGGGTAGGGTTGGCAGAATGGGGGCAGTGACAGGGGGAGGAGAAACCAAGACGGGGCTGGGTTTGGTGTCAGTGGCATCTGAGAAATTCTACCACTGTCTCCAGCCTCGATCCCCCAACCTGGGTCCACACAGACCTGTGCCAGCTATAGAGCTAGCACAGGTTTGTGTAGACCTGGGCCCTTTCCCCAGGACAAAGGAACAAATGTTCTCTTATGCCAGGAGGCCTCCAGAGGCCAAAACCTCCCAAGGGGATACAGGTTGATGCTGCTGCTTCACCGCTCCAGGAATTAGTTAGGATTGGGCTCTGTTTTAGGCATACCTTTGCCTCCTTTTCTCCTTAGGCTGATATAAACACATGAAACTGCCTTCTTTGAGCCAGCTCATTCAGAACTGATCAGAGTGACTGGCAGCAGCTCTTTAGCTTTTCAAATCAGGGACTTTTTCAGCCCAAGATGAACTTGGTACTTTGACCCAAGTACCTTCTGCATGTCAAGTATGTGCTTTTCTACTCAATTACTGCCCCTCCCCTTGGTATAATAAAAAGCTCCTTTACGTTTAACAGCTGGAAGGAGGGTAACATTTGTCATATGACAAATGGTCATATGGTCTGGAAATGCTACACCCAACATTCCCTCTTCTACCATGAATGGAGTCTTGGGTCAACTAGGTTGGACCCAAGGGCCCACATCCACCAGAGGCCCACCTAGCTGGCTGCTGAAACCCCCATCCTCAAGGAAAAAAACCAAGGCTTCCTCTGCTGCCCTCCTCCTTGCAGTAAGTCAGGACCCAAAGAGGAGGCTTCCTGGGTCGCAGTGAGCAGCAGCAGAAGCAATGGACAGTCCTCCTCCAGCTCCACTGCGCACAGCTCCACGTTTGGCCGACAACTACTAGGGGGAAATGGATTGCACCTTAAGTCAGGGCATGGGCCATTGATGCATCTGGACTTACTACATGAAGAACTACTTGAGCTTGCTGCTTGAAATCATTACTACTAGAGTGCATATTTTCAAAAGCATTTAATCATAAATATAACAAACTGTACATAAATTTTGAATGCCCCCCATTTTCACCCTCAGCAGTTCCATACAGCCCTGTCATCCTATAGTGTTCCTTCGATTTGAAACATGGATCAGGCAGTCCTACCTAATGCCCAGCATTGATGAATCCCCTTTCAAATACTAAAAGAACTAATTCCATTAAGCCCTTTCCTTCAAAGAATGTACTTCTCCACTTGTGAAATTCCGCCTGGGATTGAGCTATGGGTCAGAGGAGGAAAATGTTACTTTCCTCTGCAAGACGTACAGGATTTCCTGCACTGGGTCAAGAAAAACACACCTTTCCATTGTCCTAGTTTATATCACAGACTGTCCTTGGGCCCCTTTGTGGATACCACCAGTTCGTGTCCTGGTAACGATGGAAAACATTCCCGGGAATGCTTCATATTGTCTATTATATATTACTTTTGTATTATATGAACTGAACTGCAGCCTAATCATTTTAGGCAGCAGGGCTAATTTTAGTGATGAGCTTCCTTTTCTAGAGAAATGTGCATTATTCCAGATGCAAAGATCTTCATTCCAACAATGTTGGGCCTTATGCCACCATACAAGTTACAATCGCTTGCAGTGGTGCCTAATGTTTATGGGCTTCAATTCTCTTAAAACATGGAAGTATAGTCCTGGCCAAAAGTTTTGAGAATGACACAAAGATTAATTCACACAAGGTCTGCTGCTCCAGTGTGGAAGATGGCATATACTCCAGGATGTTATGAAGAGTGATCAGATCAATTGCAATTAATTGCAAAGTCCCTCTTTGCCATGAAAATGAATGTAATCCCCAAAAAACATTTTCACTGCATTCCAGCCCTGCCACAACAGGAGCAGCTGGCATCATGTCAGTAATTCCCTCATTAACACAGGTGTCGGTGTTGACCAGGACAAGGTTGGAGACCACCCTGTCATGCTGATTGAGTTAGAATAACAGACCGGAAGCTTTAAGAGGAGAGTGGTGCTTGACATCATTGTTCTTCCTCTGTTCGCCATGGTCACCTGCAAGGAAACATGTACAGCCATCATTGCTTTGCACAAAAAGGGATTCACAGGCAAGGATATTGCTGCTACTAAGATTGCACCTTCATCAACCATTGATCGGATCATCAAGAACTTCAAAGAGAGAGGTTCATTTGTTGTGAAGAAGGCATCAGGGTGCCCAAGAAAGTCCAGCAGGCACCAGGACCGTCTAAAGGTTTCAGCTGTGGGATCCGGGCACCACCAGTGCAAAGCTTGCTCAGGAATGGCAGCAGGCAGGTGTGAGTGCATCTGCATGCACAGTGAGGCGAAGGCTTGTGGAGGATGGCCTGTTGTCAAGAAGGGCAGCAAAGAAGCCACTTCTCTCTAGGAGACACATCAGGGACAGACTGGCATTTTGCCAAAGGTACAGGGATTGGACTGCTGAGGACGGGGGTAGTCATTTTCTCTGATGAATCCCCTTTCCGATGGTTTAGGGCATCCGGAACAAACCTTGTCCATAGAAGAAAAGGTGCGCGCTACCATTGGTCCTGTGTCATGCCAACAGTAAAGCATCCTGAGACCATTCATGTGTGGGGTTGCTTCTCAGCCAAGGGAGTGGGCTCACTCACAATTTGGCCTAGGAACACAGCCATGAATAAAGAATGGTACAACAACATCCTCCAAGAGCACCTTCTCCCAACCATCCAAGAACAGTTTGGTGACGATCCGTGCCTTTTCCAGCATGATGGAGCACCTTGCCATAAGGCAAAACTGATAACAAAGTGGCTTGGGGACAAAAACATCGAGATTTTGGGTCCATGGCAAGGAAATTCCCCAGACCTTAATCCCATTGAGAACTTGTGGTCCATCCTCAAGAGGCGGGAGAACAAACAGAAGCCCACGAATTCTGACAAATTCCAAACATTGATTATGCAAGAATGGGCTCTTGCCCTGGGCTGCCATCAGTCAGGATGTGGCCCAGAAGTTGATTGACGGCATGCCAGGGTGAATTTCAGAGGTCTTGAAAAAGAAGGGTCAACACTGCAAATATTGACTCTTTGCGTAATTGTCAGTAAACATTTTTGACACTTATGCAAAGGCTTGTGCTTATATTTCAGTATACCATCGCAACATCTGCATGAAGATCTTCCAACACTGGAGGAGCAGACTTTGTGAGAATTAATCTTTGTGTCATTCTCAAAACTTTTGGCCAGGACTGTACAAGTGGGATCTTGGTATCTGCTGGGGTTTGGTTCTGGGATTCCCTGCTGATACCAAAACCCGTGTTAAATAAAAGCCGTTTTTAAAATTGTGTTTTAAGTCACAGCCCAACCCTAACCTGTGTTGGAGCAGGCAGACTGATAGGCCTGTGCTGCATCCAATTGCAGGTTGGAACTGTGCTGGAGCTCACCATGGGGCAAGAGGAATGTTCCTCTTGCCCTGGGGTAAGCCCCAGCTGGGCCAACGGGGCTCCTTGGATCTGTGCCTGCTGTTTATCATGCAGTGGCCCAAATCACATATACTGCCACATAGTCCAGGGACAGGGGTTAGGATCCAGCATAACTGTCAGATCCTAGCTCCACCCCCCTCCCCCGGCCACCCACCCATGGGACCATTGATTTCCCAACCCACAGATTACAAGCCCACCCTGTCTCATTGCAGCAGGGCTGATTGTTTGTTGCCTGTCCTTCCTTTCCTTCAAGGCTGGTTCTGGAAGCACAAGTTGATTACAGAGTGTTGCGAATTCCACACATTCATTACCATGATATAGCCTAGTTTTGAGACGTTCAAAAACATTTTTCCCAGAGTTATCTTCAAAGCATGGAGAAGAACTGAAACTATTTCCCCAAGCATTGGAGATAACATATCTATCTTGATCCATGCCTTTCATAAATGTTCAGGTTTGATTATTATCATGTGTTTCACATAGGGCTCCCCTTGAAGATGATCCAGAAGCTACAAAAACTTAAGATATACTGCATTTTAAGGCAGTGGTTGTCAAATGTTTTAGACAAGAACCCACTATTTAGAATGGCACGTGTTGGGACCTATCAGAGGTGATAAGAGCATAAGAACATAAGTAAAGCCCTGCTGGATCAGGCCAAAGGCCCATCTAGTTCAGCTTCCTGTATCTCACAGCGGCCCACCACATGCCCCAGGGAGGCATGAGACAACTAGATGCTTGCATCCTGTTGCCACTCCCTTGCATCCGGTACTTTGAAGTAGCCTACTACTAATGTAAGGAGGTTGCACAATCCATCATGGCCTATAGCCCACGATGGACTTTTCTTCCAGAAATCCGTCCATACCCCTCTTAAAGGCATCTAGACCAGATGCCATCACCACCTCCTGTGGCAAAGAGTTCCACAGATTAACTACCCGCTGGGTAAAAAAGTACTTCCTTTTATCTGTTTTAACTCTCCCAACCCTCAGTTTTAGCGGATGCCCCCTGGTTCTGGTGTTTTGAGAGAGGGAAAAGAACATCCCTCTATCGACTCTATCCCTTCCATGCATAATTTTGTATGTCTCAATCATGTCCCCCCTCAGGCGCCTTTTTTCTAGGCTGAAGAGCCCCAAACGCTGCAGTCTTTCTTCATAAGGGAGGTGCCCCAGCCCCGTAATCATTTTTGTCGCTCTCTTCTGCACCTTTTCCTGCTCCACTATGTCCTTTTTGAGGTGCAGCGACCAGAACTGTACACAGGTGTGGCCTTACCATCAATTTGTACAATGGCATGATAATATTGGCTGTTTTATTCTTAACCCCTTTTTTAATTACCCCAAGCATGGAATTGGCCTTCTTAAGTGCTGCCACTCACTGGGTCAATACCTTCATTGAATTATCCACCAGCACCCCAAGATCTCTCTCTCTTGAGCTGTCACATACAGCTCAGAACCTATTAGCCTATAGGTGACGTTTTTGTTTTTTTTTGCCCCAATATGCACCACTTTACACTTGTCTACGTTGAAACGCATCTGCCATTTGGCTGCCCATTCCCCCAACTTGGAGAGATCCTTCTGGAGCTCTTCACAATCCCTTCTGGTCTTCACCACCTGGAAAAGTTTTGTGTCATCCGCAAACTTGGCCACCTTGCTGCTTATCCCTGTCTCCAGGTCATTTATGTCTCCATAAGTTGAAAAGCACCGGCCCCAAGACAGATCCCTGGGGCACTCCGCTTTTCACTGCTGAAGATTGCCCATTGATCCCCACTCTCTGTTTCCTGGCCCTCAACCAATTCTGAATCCATAAGAGGACCTGTCCTCTTATTCCCTGACTGTGAAGTTTCTTCAGCAGCCTTTGGTGGGGAACTGTGAAAATCCAGGTATATGATATCCACAAGTTCACCCACATCCATGTGCCTGTTGACCTTTTCAAAGAATTCCAAAAGTTTCGTAAGGCAAGACTTACCCTTACAGAAGCCATGCTGACTCATTAACCTGGAAGTGATATCATAGCCAGAAATGACATCATTAAGCAGGAAGTGCCATAATTATAATAAAATGATGCTCCTGAAATGCAAACTGGCATTCTTGCACTGCAGCAATTGCACAACTATGAAACATCCCTGACAGAAAGCAAGATTAGGACAAAATATTATGTAATAGCACTGAATTAAAAACAAACAAAAAACTTTCACTTGAAAATTGAAACTGTTAATACTTACAAAAGGAATATAGGAAGAGTAAGGTCTGTAGCTTCTAAGATGGCTGCTCCCAGCTTTCTGTGACCCACCTGACATCAAGTCATGACCCACAGTTTGAGAAACACTGGTTTAAGGAATAATAGGTGGGGAAAGCATATTCCACCTGTTTGCACCAGTTGCACTGGCTGCCTATATCTTTTTGTAGTAGGTAGGTGATCTAGGTGTCATAGTGTCAAAACTGTAGTATTATTTCTAATTGGAAAATGAATCTATTTTAGGGTGCAATATTAAACTGGAGTTAGGCTGGCACAGTTAGGCCAGGAAAGTTTGGTCAGCACAAGGGACATGGTAAAGTATGTTTGGACCACTCTTGGAGTCAGAGAGGCCAGCACATAGATATGCGCCATTCCCCTTGACTCCAAGAGTGGTCCCAACACTCTTTATGGTGGCCCTTGTGCCAGCCAAACTTTGCTGGCCTAACTGTGCCGGCCTAAGTCCAGGTTAGGATTGTGCTCTTTATTTCTGGAAAATATCTTAAGCACCAGTATGTGGTGTTTTGTGTTTTTATTTGGATTTTAAAACAAAAAGGTGGTGTTTTGTGTTTTTATATGTTTTTAACCAAAAAAACCCACCCCTACTTATTATAACTACATACTTCAAATATGAAACTTGCAGCCCAATCCTTACAAGGACTGGGTTTCCGACTGGAGTGTGTTGTGACTATTGAAGGGCACACCGGTCATTTATAGAGGTTGTGCCACAACTACTGTACAGTGGTTGGTGGAAAGGAAAGCAGCAATTCTGCAAAGGAGGGTGTTTCCAGCTGTAGTTCTCTAATTACAGAACTGCCAACTCAGGGCGTCCATCAAGCTTCCTCCCTTCTTGTCTCCAGGAAACTGTTAAAAATGTTTTTATTTCTCTGGAAAGTCTGAGTGCCACTGATTGCTGCCTTGTAATTATGATCATGGTTCTGATTGTGACTTTATTTTTTCACCCTTTGTTCATTTTTATACATATTCGAACTATTCCTAAATGGCATTTGATATTTTAAGTTTTTATGATTTTATGTAAACAGCTTTGAGAGAATTTCTCATTTAAAAAAGCTGAACAAAATTTGGATAAAAACTAAGAATCCTTTCCATCTTCAATTCATGTCAGGTTGCCAAGTTCCAGGATTAGCCTGGGGACTCCAGGAATCCACAGCAAACTCCAGGTGACTACTGAAATTTAATGATTTTTAATGGGCTTCCGGGAATTTCCCATGTTATATCACGTTAGGGGAAAAGATCTCCAGAAATAGCTTTCGTCAACTCTGGCCAAATAGCTTCAGTCAACTAATGAAAGGTGGGTTATGCTCTCCTCACTAACAATTCCATCTTTCCTAATCTAGTTATCTACCAAACATTACGAATGCCCAGGTGAAATTGATATAATCTGCTGTAGTAACCCTTGCCTACAAGGTCTGACTATAAGCCTAATAGTGCAATTCTAAACTGTGCTGGATCAGGCAGGCTGGTGGGCCTGCGCTGAATCCAGCGCAGTTTTGAGCGAGAGTGGAGCCTTCCTGGCGCAAGGGCACATTTGTGGAAGGATTCAGAGGGTCATGTTGGCCCAAATCTGCGGGTCTGAATACCAGTGGATTTTAGGATCCATGGGGGTTCTTTTCCCAGGTTCTGTTGTTTGTTCACCCGCCTCTTGAGGATGGACCACAAGTTCTCAATGGGATTAAGGTCTGGGGAATTTCCTTGCCATGGACCCAAAATCTCAATGTTTTGGACAACCTGTTGTTGTAGTAGTAGTAATAGTGTAGTCCTGGCCAAAAGTTTTGAGAATGGCACAAAGATTAATTCTCACAAAGTCTGCTGCTCCAGTGTTAGAAGATCTTTGTGCAGATGTCACAATGGTATATTGAAATATAATCGCAAGCATTTGCATAAGTGTCAAAGGCTTTTACTGACAATTACATTAAGTTGTGTCATTTTCAAAACTTTTGGCCAGTAGTAGTAGTAGTAGCAGCAGCAGCAGCAGCAGCAGCAGCAGCAAGAACCACCACCACCACCATAATGGACTGGATTGGGGGTGGCATGGGTAATGATTTTGGCTGCATTGGCTGACACTATACCCCCTAAATCACCCACCTAGTATACTTTTAAAGTGATGATAATTTATCATTATACGTTATAAAAATGTACTCTTGGAATAAAAATATATAACACCACTTTCTGCACTTTTCCTCCTGGGGGAAAAACAAAATCTGTTAAAAAATAAAACTGTTTAAGGACACCTCCAGCCATAACATGCAAAAGAGGAAACGTGTTTGCGTGAACAACTCCACGACTGATACTTCACTAGTGCCAATCAGTGAACAGAAAAAGAGATGCTTCTGGAATGGTATCTGAGAAAATCCTGATTCTGTATATTAAAAGATCAATTTGCAATATAGTCACATTTATGATACATAGATACATAAATTACATACTTTAGTACAAGCATCAATAGAAATAGAAGAATGCATTGGTAGGAAATATAATCCTCCCCCCCCCGTGTGTGTGTGTGTGTGTGTGTGTGTGTGAGAGAGAGAGAGAGAGAGAGAGAGAGAGAGAGAGAGAGAGAGAGAGATTTTTTAAAGTGTGGGACTGACTGCCAGAATTTCATCTCGTTCATCTTTGTCTAAAGAGGCTCAGGCTAGTGCTCAAAGGTTAAAGAGATCCATTTGTCAACTCAAGAATATGGTTAGACAAAGAAAATGGTGAACTCAACCATCAACCTCTTTAATATATTGTGATTTAATTAAAAGATTTAAATCCCAGTCATACACACAAAATATATTATTATTATTATTATTATTATTATTATTATTATTATTATTATTATTATTATTATTAATTGAATTTATATCCTGCCTTTATGCCCGAAGGCACTCAAGGCGGCATTACAACAGTATGATAAAATACAAAATTTAAGATTAAAAACAATTTAAAAACAATATTAAAACAATACAAAAAACAAAATTAAAACAAAACAATAGATTTTTAAAAGCATAACACCATGTATGCTGGCACAACCATAGCCCGGCCAGCACTGAAGACCCTCTGCTGGCAGCTGCAACATGAATGTGGGCACTGGGTGATGCAAACTCTGGTGATGCCTCTGGCAAACAGGCCATATTTCTAAAAGGACTCTGGTCAAGCTTCAAAATCTTGTGTACATGATCTCTCCCGGTCTCCCACCCCCAGTCACATCTACTGGGAAAAAGAAAATGCTTGGGATGACCCTTACTGCCATCTCTATGGACCATCCTTGGGGGCTGGTGGCCTCTAATGCTCTTTTCTTTGCGACAGCTGGCTCCATCGCCCAGCAGCCCAATCTCAGTGGCCTACCAGGAGAGATGTGCCCACTGCCGCAATGCTAGCTGGGGCAAGCTCCTGCAGCTGTCATGACTGGTGCTCACAGTGGCAAACATTTCTTTGGGTTCACTATGGGGCGTCACAGCAGGCAGCTCTGCCCTCTTCAACTGGTTTTTCAACCGTTGGAGAGCACAGCCACAGCCTCAATGACCTCTCAAGGAAGCTGGTGGGACGAGCAGGTAGAGTGAGACAGCCGCAGGGAGGGGACCCACTTGAACATTGCCCTTTTGGGGAGAGCAAAAATGCTATGCTGTTAAGGTTGTGCCCCTCACACACAACAGCAATCCATTACAATTGAGTGTTGGGTGAGTTAGCATAGGCAAAAGAAAATATTTCTTTATCCAGAGTGTCATTAGTCTGTGGTACTGCTTGTTCCAAGATGTGGTGATGGTGTCTGACCTAGATGGCTTTTAAAAGGGGATTGGACAATTTTTGGAGGAAAGCTCCATCACAGGTTGCAAGTCGTGATTGGTAGGTACAGTGTGAGATTAGCTGATCACTCATTATGAGAACCAGCAAGGAATTTTTGCTGTCATCTGAATTGACCATGGGTGACAGTTTTTTTTCGCCTGCCCCTGATTACTGAGGGAGAAACAGTGTTCAGTAGGTTTCAGGATTTTAAAATTGGTTACTTGTGTTTAAAAAAGTGGCCCAAGTTAAACCCAAGTCATAGTTTGATGTCTTCATTGTGGGTGGGGTGCAAAGTGGTAAATAGGCTACCTCAGAATGCCAAATGCAGGCATCTTGTTGTCTGGTGTGCTCTCCGAGGCATCTGGTGGCCTCTGTGAGATACAGGAAACTGGATCTTTAACCTGATACAACTGGGCTCTCCTTGTTTTTAAGGGTCACAAACTTGGTATGTACCTCCTTCATGCTGATAAATACAAGCATTACAGTTAACTATGAACAGTACCTGAAGAAATATCAGACTAATCTTTTATTGTAGATGATAAATATGGCTGCTTCCAAATTAGCACTTTTTTCTGATAAACAGGATGAATAAAATATTACCTTCCTGGCACCTCCCGTTATTAGGAGCACAATCGTAACCTGGAGTTAGGCTGGCACAGTTAGGCCAGCAAAGTTTGACCAGCACAGGGGACACCATAAAGTATGTTTGTAGCACTCTCTGAACCTGAGAGGCCAGATGTGCTCCATCCCTGACTCCAAGAGTGGTCCAAACATACTTTATTGTGTCCCTTGTACTGGCCAAGCTTTGCCGGTCTAACTGTGCCAGCCCAACTCCAGGTTAGGATTGCGCCCTAAAGCACACCACAATTTTATCCAAAGACAACTTTATAAATAGGGAGACTTTGGGTTTATCTTGTCATACTCTGCAGTACCATCATTGTTAGGTTGTATCAAAACAGATAATGAACATATGCACACATATGGACTGGATGTACATAAGCATTAAACACAATGAATTGATCATATGACTAAGGAAAAGGTATTTTAGAAGACAGGTGTATGAGCAAAATTAATGTTTGCCTGAGTTCTCTAAGAGCATTTAGGCAATGCCTGAAAAAATACAGCATTGTTTTTGAAGGAGGATTACATCACTCCTCCCCATCCCAAAAGGTTCTATTTTGTTATTTTTCTTCCCCCCCCCAAAAAAAATCAAGCGTTGGAATGTTCAATAGAATGCATTTATTTGTCAGATCACGAAGTTCTCATAACATTTCTCAGCCTTAATAACACATCTGCTCTTAAAATGTGGTCTCTTGGTAATAGCTGGCTGAAAGTGTCTGAATTTAGGAATTATTGGAGACAACAGATTTCCTTCTATTTGGAATTGAATGAGGCATCTGCTGCCTCACCATTGGCTTTGTGGGATATTCTCAAGGCAATCATAAAAGGGCAGATCATTTTGTACATTATGGAAAGGAAAAAAGACCTCTGTTGGTAATTATGAGATTTGGAAGGGTATATTGGGGACCTGCAAAGATATTACTTAATGGCTAAAAAAAGTGGTTACTCCTCAGACCTTCCACCCCATTTCGGGAAGAGGCAAAGTACCCAGGTACAAGGGGCCACATCCACAACAAGATTTGAAGAATTGGAGCAGCAAGTGGAATAACGAAGGGGTGATGGTGGAAATTAATTATACCGCACCTCAGGAAAAGAAAACGAAAGGTCTGACTCATTACAGATATAAGAACTCAGGGTGGAGAATTAGTCATGCCTCTTTGGGGAATGAGCAGATTGCCAATATTTATGCCAACTAACTGTGGATCTTGGAAAAAAGTTTGTTTGTTTTAATCAGATCATGGTGCACAAAATCACATTGTCTTCTATATGTTGAAGTAGATTTAAAAAAATGAATTAAAAAGAAAAGGCAATTCCACAATAATTTGGGAATTTAATACAGAATTTCAAAGTCCTACTCAAAGGCATTGAGTAGAGCTCAGATCGGCCACTTACATTGCTGAATTTTGAGCTGTATCTGTTGCAAGATAGGACTCAAAAACTGGCTCTCCCTGTTTGAATCTACACCCCAGCTATATTCAACCTCTGATTTCCAACATCATCTCTAGCTTCTTCTCTGTATTTTTTGAAATTGCTTTGAGGGATGGAACAAGATGAAAACAGCAACAAGAGAAAAATTGATCTCTCTTGTCCATTACTTCATCTTTGCTCCCTCCAGCTGGGTAACAGCTTAAGAAGAGAGTCAAAACCCAATGTAATTTTATAAAATCTGAATGGAAGGGGAAGCAAAGGCTAGACTTACTGACAGACCTCTGGGAGAGGGCAATTGGCATGTTGTTCTCTCACTGTTCCATCAGAACAGAATCAGCGCTCTTATTACATTCCTGCCAACTGAGTTCATCCTCTCTGCAGTATTACTCTTCTGATGTTTCGTATGCATGGAACCCCCAACTTCGTGGGATTGTGAGCGTTGTTTATTGTTTTTAATTTTTGACTGATTATTTTAATTATTATGCTGAAATAAATGTGAGCATCTTTAAGTACTACAAGATGCTTTGCTGCTTTTCTTGCTACACACTGATATGGCTCTCTCGATGCTGTTAAAAAAATGATAATGATGATGATTTGAATTTGTTGGTTGTACCCACAAAGCCATGGTTATCAAATCTCGCACAGAGGCTGTCGTGTGATGCACAAAGTTGTCTTTAGGTTGGCTTAAAAACTCTGAAAGTAAAATGTTGAGAACTATAGCAGAAGGTTATTGTTTCAGACATACCAGAAGGTAGGCTATACTACACAGCTGTCTTCATAGTGACTCCATGGCTTTTAGAATGGTGCATGGATTGGTTGTTCCCAGTCTCGTCCAGTTGCATCCTTATATTTGTACATATGCTGTACATGTGCCTGGAAAACTTCTCACATACCTCATTTCCATTTCACACACAACCAGAGATGTAAGCAATAGTACTCCTGCCGAGAAAAAAAGTATGATGTAGAAAAATGTGCTTTGTGCCTATTGCATTGTATTGTGGAGTTATGCAGTTTGATCCATATCCCAAAATATCCTACATCCATTATGTTGACAGGCACGGGCAGTTTCAGAGGTCATGATGTCATGCAGGTACAGTGGTGGCTGTACCATCTCCTGATCTCTCACATTCCAGCCTAAAGGAGCAGGTTTTAAGCATCTGACTTTGAATTTCCTTTCCTATAGTGTCAAAATCTTTCTTATGTGTTATACATTTCTGGGGTACTTTGGGGATTACAATGCCCTCTCCTCTTGGAAGCAAACAATCTACCATTCATTTCTGTCTTGCCAATAAGGGATTAGATTCCATGGGCGTTGCCTCCTCCAGCTCTACCCACATCAGCAGATATGGATTATTTTCTGACAAGTTTTAGAAATGTGTTCTAATTTATGCTGGCAGAGCTTTGAGTAAAGTCGATTTACACTTTTGCATCTTTCTCCAGTGCCTTTGCTTCCTCTCTCACTGCTTGATGGGAGCCCTCAAAACAGTGTTTGCTACTGGACGTAATTCTCCTTGTACATTGTGCTGTAGGGAAATCTCATTAGACACAGCCTCCTAAAACATTGACTCTTAAGTAGAAGATTATCCAATGATTTTGAAACCAACCATGCCACCAAAGGTTTATGGTCTGTTTGCATTTTGAACTGCTCAGGAAGAATTGAGCCATTCACATGCCCATGTGACAGCAAAGCTTCTTTCCCACTTTGCGCATACCAACGAGACATTCACCTTCTGGCTATACTGATTGCTCCTAGTCAGGATGATAATCTTTCAGGAGTAACTGGTGCTGGTTGCCTTCTGAGAATTATAACATTGGTGAATCTGCCAGGAAACGTAGAGTACTTCATTGTGTATTGCCCCATGTCTAGTAATTGTTGTGTTCACTTAAAAGTTCCCATAGAGTTTGGCAAGCATTATCCAAAATAATTTGTACTTTCAAGAAACTGTTGTATTGCAGGGACATTTCAGGTTCAAGTAAACTCCAAAATGTATTTATATATTCAAGTGGATTACACTTGAATATATAATGTTTACTAATTACACATGCCCCCCCTTTTTTTGGCTAATTATATCACCTATTTTTAGTGGTGGTTTTTTTGGTGATCAACACTGAATGCTAAATAATGAGAATTTCTACTCAAAACGCTACATAAAACAAAATTTAGATCAAATCGCAAAATAACACTGCTTTTGCTTATTTTTGACTCACACAAATTTAGAAAAAATTTCCCAAAAATAACACCACTTTTGTTTATTTTTGACACAGTTTTGAGGAATCCACAAATCCTTTTCAGCCAGGGATCAGGAGGAGGAGGGGCAGAAACAGGAGGAAGTTTGCTTAAACTATGAACACACATGTTCACAGTGCATGCTGGGGCGACTGCAATGGAATGTGGAAGTAATAAGCAGCAGTTTCTTGAAGCCCTAAGTAGCAACCAGAGTGCAACTCGGGAACTTTTGAGCAAGTCATTTTGGGCTGGGGTGTGTTTCTGTGTATGTGCATGTGTGCGTGCATGCCAGCGATTGTTTGCCTTTGTAGGGCCATTCACCCTTATTTATTGCACTATTTGTACAATTTTCAATAATAACAGATAAAAACATATAAAACTGCAATTTGCTATTTTATTCAATAAATTTTGGAAAAAATATAACCAACCTACCCCCACTCCGACCAAATTTTAAAGCCCTAAACAGCCTGGGAACAGGGTACCTCACTCATATGTCCTGCCCTTCCCGAACCTGCTCAGGCCTTGAGCTCTGCAGCATATGCAACAGACGCTACAGATATGATTTTCTGTTTGCAGTTGCAATATTTTAGCCCGCAGACTGCAGTAAAATGTCATTTGCAAATGGGTGGCTTTATATGGTGGGGAGGCAAATATAATGGGTGCAAGTAGATTTTGGCACAATTTTCCTCCCTCCACTACAAATGTGAATTAAACAACCTTTTTTCAAACTGCACTTAGGAGGCATGTTGTGGTATTGGAAAGTTGTGGTGGTCTCAAAGTTCCTGATCTGGGACTCCCGAGGTGCCCGATGCCAATCCATTTGGTTGTTTTCCTTTGGTCACCAATCCTTAACTTGCCAGGGCATCATTCTCCGCAAGGCCTTGAGGAATCTGGGACACTTTCTTTTGGGTTCTAGGTACAGTTTACTCTCTGGTAACCAGATATATGACCAGAACTTAGAGCAGGATTGAAGCAGATACATGGCAGCTCCTCAAACAAGGCGGACTTTATTTACAAAGGACATTTTGGTAGAAATTTTCCTATCAAATAGCCCACCATGTGATTCACCAGCGATACAGCTCAGGGATTTTAACTCTGTTTTTCAGCTGTCTCCAACCTCCCACACGGAATGGCTAGGAGCTTGCTTATACACTTGCTATATACACTTTGGGACTTTAGCTCCTCTCCCTTTCCATTCTCCATTTTGGTTTTAGTTTAGTGCTTTTTCAGAATATTTTGTCCTAATCTTGCTTTCTGTCAGTGATGCTTCCTGGTTGTGCAATTGCTGCAGTCCAAGAATAACAGTTTGCATTCCAGGAGTGTCATTTGATTACATCACAATGACAGCACTTGATGATGTCTCTTCTGGCTATGACAGCACTTCCAAGTTAATGACATCTAGAAATGTGTCATCGCGCCCTCCACACAGCCTTGCCACGCCCCCTGCTCTATTTCTGAGCATAATGAAGGTAAGGATGCATGGGAGGGTCTACCGCCATGCTACTTTCTCCTCTGGCACACCCAGCTCCCCTGGCAGGCACACCCCTGCGTAGCATGGACGCGATGTCTCTGATTATATTACATCCAGTGGGTCCCAACACAAGTGCCATTTTAAAAAGGGGATCCCACCTAAACAGTTTGAGAACCACTGCCCTATAGCATCCTACAGAATAAGTAATTTATTTCAGCAGAATCCAAGATGGATTAGTGTCTGATATAAAAATGGCAACTTCCAAATTAGCATATAGTTGACATCCGTTGGCACTCAAATGTGCATTTATTTACAACATGGCTGTTGTAAGGATTTCAGCAAACAATCTCAAGAACAAGGACCCTAATGGAACATGCATACACCGCCAAGCCCAATGCTGAATACCAGCAAAAAGCTGCAACAGGATAGGAAGGAGGAAGGGAGATGGAAGGGATGGACAAGTAAACAGGGCAGGAGGCAGATAGTAGCCACTTATGGTGTCTTCATGGCGCCCTTAAAGGGTTCTCAAGGAGCCCCAGGGCTCCTAGGAGCACACTTGGAGAAACACTGATTCAGTGCATGTATCCAACTTCTCCCAGCACCAATCAGAGATGTCTTCAGGAAATTCACAAGCACAGAATGAAAGTGGTAGCCCACATCTCTTATTAACCACCAGTAACCAATATTCAGTGATGCATGAACAGGGCCACCCATGAGATCACCTCAGGTAGCAGATTAATAGAGGGTGTCCACTTCCATTCACATCCACATCAGGTGGTCTTGAGCTGGCAATGCACGTGAACATAAGAAGATCCAGGCTGGATCAGGTCAAAGGCCCATCAGCTTCCTGTATCTCACAGTAGCCCACCACCAACACGCTACCTGCATCCTGTTGGCACTCCCTTGCACCTGGCATTGAAAAAGCCACTGATAAAGCCACTATTCTTGAATTTATCTAATTCCTTGTTAAAGGTGTCAAACATAGTGGCCTTGACCACACATGGGGCAACAAGTTCCAGACATCAATTACGCATTGAGTGAAGTACTTTTTTCCTGTCTGCCCTGGTTGTCCCACCAATCAATTTGGCTCTTGCACACTACTGCCACACTGAGAAGGTATAATTTAGTTTCAGGACAAACCAGATGTGCCTCAGACTTCCATGTCCTTTTCCTCTTATTAAAAGAAAAGCAATCTCAGTAGGCTGCCAATGTGAATGCAGACAGGCTGCTTAAACCTGCCCTTCCCACTGTTCATCCATTGAACATTGCCATCCCTACACTGATTTTGTCCCCCCAGGGATCCTGTCATATATATTTATTCCCTATGTTTGGGGAAGTAGCTTGGGGGATGCAATGTTCAGCAATGTTGGGCAGACAAATGACAGGAAAGAAAGAGTTAAGTAACCTTCCCTCCCAGCTACTCTTTTATTTTGCTTTTGACTGCAACCTCTGTGGCCACTTTTCAATTGAAAAAAAAAAATCAAAGTTGGGCTTCAAATAACTCCCATGCCACAAAAAGAACCAGTAGACCAGGGGGAAGGGACAGCTGCTGCAAGCAGGGTGGTCTATGCACCAGGCTGGTGAGTGGTCTAGGGGAGGGACAATGTGATGTCAATCAACTGACAATGAGTGATGCAATCAGATGTGCACTTCATGAATGTGAGCTGCTTCAGGCACAAAAACTACAGGAGCCCTTACAACTATATGCAATCATGTCAGGATAATACTGTGCGCAGCGCCAAATACATGGCCCCGTTTCTTCAAGAAGGTCAAGGCAGCCATGTTGGACCACATGCTGTTTTCTAGCTATCTGGATGCAACGGATTGGAAGTCACCAAGTCAACATGCAATAAATATCTCATTTCTCTGGGACGATTCAGTTTCTAAAAATAAATAAAAACCTCTGCAGTGTTTTCTAATATCAATAGTTCTCCAGAAATTATTCCATGCTTGATGGCCAATTTAAGGACATTAAATGTCATTAACAATAAATTTGGTAGGTGTTATCCTGTTTCTGTTTATAAATGTCTAATTAAATAGGTCATGCTGCCATGAAGAGGGTTTCTTTGGCTAGCCCATTGCAGCACTTAAGCAATGTTGTAAAAAATAATTGCCTTATAAACCCTTTTTCTTTAAAATAAAGGGGGGCAGTCTGCATCCATAGGGTTCTGGCGATTATCCACCCTGTCTCCAAACATTCCCTTCATGCTTTCCCCAAAAGAACCTCCAGGTATTTCGAACATAGCAAAGGAGAGCTGCTCAAAGCAGCACATGGCTTGGCAAAAGAGGTCCATAAAGTTCTGTCCTGTGGCTGTGGATACAAACTCAAGCTGGTCACACGCAGAACTCCGGCATGTTCAGCCCACTACCCCTCGGCATAGCCAAATGTTTCAGCAGCTGCCCTTTTGTCCTGTTTCTTAAATAAACAAAGAACAGATACAAATTAATGACCTAAATTTATGGCAAAGCACACTGCTTTCCCAGAGCTAACCGCCTTAAAAGAACAGATGTTAAAATAACATTTTGCATTTGCACAAATGCATGGAGAGAGAGAGAGGAAAAAAAAAACACTTTTGTGTGAACATAGAGGCTTGGAATAACATATAGAAAATAACCTCTAAAAGTCACCCATTGCTCACCCTTTTCTGTTACACCACAGATTGTGTGGCCTTCCCATCCTGAACGGGATATAAAAATTATTCCACACATCACATTCCACAACCTTCCTCTGTTCCCTTCTGTCTCACCCTCCAACAAATCTTTGTGCTTTATATTCTGTTTGGAGGAAAGACAAGAATAACGTTACCATCATTTCTCCACAGCATTGAAGGCAATCGCGATCGGATGCTGTTAGAACCAGATTTGTATGCTAGCCTCCAGGAATAATAATCTTTTTTTTTTTAAAGGAAGAAATTACCTCTTTGTCCCATCCTTAAGGAGGCAGTCTTCAGTCAGAAAGCATGCTTTCTTGGTAAACCTTGTTGAGTGCAAAATCTGTGAATGGGCAGATTCAAGCGAATGTTAATTATATCTGGGTGCAAAGAAGTCATTAAAAGAGAAAAACCTTTCGCAGAGACAAAAAAAATCTGATGAAAAAGAAAAACCACAGAAATAGTAGTGAGGAAAGTCACATGTATAATTACATTCAGGCAGTGAGCACTTTTACCAAGAGATCCATCACAGAATATTATCCACAACAAGGACCTCTCTGCAATCCTATGTCTGATCCTTCCATGCATGCGATGCCATGCGCGTTGTCAATTAAGTAGTGAAGATTTGGAAACATACTGTAGCATAATGTATACGATTGCCAAATTACATGGAAATATTATTTATTTTCCAAATATTTTACAGACCACTGTTCCCCTGATCAGTGCAGTCTACATTCAAACATCAGAAAACATTTTAAAAACAGCAATTAAACATAATTTTTTTTAAAAAAAAAATCAGAATTTAGAAGCTGTCATATACTCTAAAAACTGAACAGCCAAGAAACTGCTGAAGCAACCCTAAGCCTTCTAAAATAAATGGATTTTCTTCCAAGAGGCCAAACAAGATGAGCAGTTTCTGAAATCAAGATGAAAGTTGGTTTTGCAGCCATTGCAGGAAAAGTCCTGCATGTTAGAATTGACCTTTTATCTCATATAAGGTAAGGAGGAGAAAGCCTAATCATACTCAACACAGAGACCAATAGGGGAGCTGTAGTCTCAAAAATTTAACTACATGCTCATTTCCCTGAATAGTGATAAGTTCTGGGCCAGTGCTACGGAGCTAGATCTTCCTTGATATGGAAGACACCACCAGAGAACTATGGAGTCTTTATAACATACATTTACTTACAAACATCCACACTGGAGGCAAGCAAATTCCTAAAACAGGTAGCACAATGGTTGATTCTACATCAGATTTCCAGAGATAGACGGCACCCACAGATGCTTTTTCCTTCCATTATCTCAGAGCTCTCTGTCTCGCTCCAACTCTGCCATGTCCCAAAGACGACGCTCCTCACGCTACCCATTTCTTTTTTCCTCTCACAAACTCTTAGGCGTCACCCTGGGTGGCACTCCGTGGGAGGTGGCAATGCCCCCCTGCTGGGGTCCTGCGCCCTTTGCTGGCACTTGGGCTGGGCTCTCTCTGAACTCAGCTGGAGCTGGTTGTGTCCAGAGAGTATTCTGAGAGCCAGGGAGGTCACATGCAGCCTCCCCGGTCCTCAGAACACCTCCAGAAAGCTGAAAACTGTCACTTCCGGTTTCGGCCCACCTGAGGCATTCTGAGGGCTGGGTAGGCCATGCACAACCTCCTGGCTCTCAGAACACCCTTTGGAGGGCTAAGGGGGCGGCCCTGGGGTGGCACCCCTTCCAGCTACTGTACGCCTATGCCCCATAGGCCTCCACTTTAAAAACTGATCCTATGAAAGAAAAACATTGCTTTGGAAGAGGCCTTAGATATGTGCCAGAATATCAGAGGCAGCCCATTCTTAGAGGTGAAGTTTCTAATACCTCACCTCATTAACCTTCTGACCCTCTTACAAGGCTCCAAGGTGCCATCATTTGAGTAGGGTTGGCTTCAGAAGAGCTCAAATGACACAGCTAGGTTAACAAATGACAAGCCGACTTTAACAGATGCATTTACTTGCCTCACGCCAAGTGCATTTTGTTTATACCGCAGCACACTACACTCCCATTTCCCTTCTTCTTCAGCAGTCTAATATACATTTTCTTGTCAAGCATCTTGGCAGCCAGCACCACGGTTTGCAAGATGGACTGAGAATTCCACAGGTGGACTGATTAGTGGGTGGCATTTTTGAGTTCTAGCAAGCTGTTAGCATTATGTCTGTTTGCTTTAGGTACAGATGTGAAGTGATTTGACAGTCAATTTCAGAAGTGTGTGAATTTTTTTAATGTCAAACTCTTCTTTATGGATACTGTCTCTTATCCTTCGGGCTGTCCATTGGAAACACACACACACACACACACACACACACCAATCTGGTGGCTTCATATAGTACGGAAAAACTCCAAATGATTTATGAGTGACAAAAGTGGCTTTGCAGGGGGGGGGGGAGAAATGTAATTCAACTTAAGGCTTCATTCTACATGGCCAAAATTCCATAGCGGGTACAAAGGAGCTGTTTCGAGGAAGTCAATTTTCTGTTTACTTCACACAACTTACCCGAACACAAGGTTGCATAACAAAAGTCATAGATGCAGGCAAGTGATGTTTGACAAGTGGAATTCTCTGTTGACTTGCTCATTACATTTCCTCTTTTTGACAGAAACATTTGGAATGAGATTTTTCTGCAGTTACGAAGAGCCCAAAATAACAACTCCAGAATCAACGCTTTGGAGGTGGAAAGGTACAACACAAACACTTGCAGTGAGAGCAACATGGGAAATATGAGATGACATGCACAATACCCACACGTGGCACATGGTTTATTGATTGCATCTTGTCATATGAAAGAGGCACTCTCAGATCTTGACATCATACTTTCATATATTTCACAACTCTGGAGAAAAATATAAATATTGTCTATTCAAGCTGCAGATAACATTACAGTAGCTAAAGGGTAGGGCAAGATTCTTATTTCCTGTTAGCAGCACTTTCTAGACCCAGGACAGCTAACACCTGTATTTTTGGAAGCCATTTTGCTAATTCTCCCCTCATAAGCAGTCAGGCTCTACAATTAAGTTGGCACCATTTTGTACAAAATTTCCATCTTTATCAAGCGTATACACTTGAATTATAACTTCAATAAAGGGAAACGGGGGCGGGGGAGTGTGCGTCTGAAATTGTGGCTTAGGATGATGGCCAGTTGTCTTTTTCCTTTCTGAAACATGCAGAAACAATACAATTATGCTGTAGAATTGACATGAAATATTAAGCCTACAGCTCCTCTGAGTCGGTGATGTGCTGTCAGGGGAGGCAGAGCCTCATCAGACCCAGCAAGTAAAACAAAAACAAAAACAAAGCACAGGACACAACAAGTTAAATAAAGGTTCCTTGCCACTGCTTTCTTCTCCAGCAGTCAGTGAGTTAAGCAGAGTGTGAGCGCGCACACATACACACACGCGCACGCACACATACAGAGAGAGAGAGCGCAATCCTAACTTGAGCAGGTACAGGTACAGGCAGGCCTGTTGTCCTGCGCTGCATCCTACACAGGATGAGGAGGCGGCTGCAGCTTAGCATAGGGCAAGGGGATGAATGCCCCCTAGGCCCCACAGTAAGCCACATGCAACCCAATAGGGCTACTCAGATCTTCACCAGCAAAATTGCAGGCACAAGTCCAAGCCTCCCACAGCAGCCTGAATCAGGGCCATGCAGGGCGGGGACAGGACTCTGGATGTGGCCTAATGGCCGCATCTGGGCTCCACCACCCTCCCCAGGCTAACCTGCCCCCTGAAACACCCACCCCCTGTCCCGTTCTGCCCTCCCTCCTGCCATTCCCTCACCCAGAAATGGCCCTGCGCTGGCCAAACCCATTTGGCGCGGGACCAACTTACCAAGGCATCATGATGGCACTTCTGAGCTGATGCAGAAGCTCTGCATGAAAGTGCTTTATGTGACACTGCAGGCCAACGTAAGCAGCTTGCATCGGCCCCAGGGTGCACTTGGATTGCCACACACACACACACACACACACACACACACACACACAGAGGGAAGCAGCCAGCAGCCATTTTACTGAGTTCAAGACTGGCTTCCAATGAAAAACTGGCAGGGTGTCCGTGTCAGCCATCTCTAGGGAGGCAGCAAGCAGTGTTGCCTCGAGCAGGTTAGGCTGTAATCATAAGTGGCTTCCAATTTTAAAAAAAAAGGCAAGGCAACTGGCTTCCAATTTTTAAAAAAGTGAGATGCCTGCACCAGCAAGCTCTGGGGAGGCAGCAGGAAGAGTTGCCTCTGTTCTATTTTTTTAAAAGCCATTAAAAAGCAGGGAGCCTGCTCAATGTGTGTGTATTCATATGGCTGTTCCTCCCTGGGCCTGGACCTCACTGCCCATCACTGAGTAGCTATCTGCCAGGGCATTGCCTATAAAGCTCAAAAGGAGATGCAATGCAGCCTTGACCTATGACACGACAATGGTGTCAAAAAAGGAAAAATACAAAATAGATAAGGGAATTTATAGTCAGTCATTTGCCCAAGGCAAGTAAATGTTCTGGTGTTCTGATGAAGAATATGCCACAGCCAAAGGTATTGACATACCAATGGTGGTAAAACAGTGATGCCCAACTTTTGGTCCGTGAGAGAAAAAGGATTGCCTTTGATAACTTTCACAATGCAATGCTAAGTAAGGCCAACATAACAGGGCTGTATCCTAAAGCCCATTAGGAGGCAGCAGCAACAATGTGCAGGACAAGAGGAGGTTTTCCCTTTGCATCCGCATAAGCCCTGGTTGCCCCTATGGGCCTGCTTGAATTTGCCCCTGCTGTTTTGCAGGCGCAGAGGAACGTGGACAGGAGTGGCCCAAATCGGGGCCGACCTGGCTGGGGACAGGCTTTAGGGTATGGCACTACAGCCACCTTGCGTCACAACTCCAGTCACAGCCCACTGTGCCGCCCAGTTATGCCCCCAGAATGCCTCTGGAACGCCCTTGTGGAGGACCTGCACCGACCGAGCAATGCCAACACTTGACTGGCGCAAGGCTGGCGCTGCTGATGTCATGATGGCGCCCGAGCACTGGCACTGCTGCTTGTGCCAGTCCAGCGCCATAGCACTGACGCGGGCCCGTTAGATGGCACATTTGCAACAGCGTTCGGCCGGTGCAAGAGCTTAGCACCTGTGCAATGGGGGTATAGCATTGCAGTCTCAGTGTCTTGCCAAGTGAGTGCTCCCCTACGGACCACCATGGACCACCTGAGGGTGGAGAATGGACCGTCTGTAGCCGCAGTAGGCAACAGAAGCACCAACCCACAAATCTCTACTTAGTCTTTCTCTACGTAAGCCTTCTCTAATTGTTACAAATTGAATAGTATTTTTTGTGTGCAACAGTTGAAGGTTGCATGTGGTCCACGATGATTCCAATTTCTGCCTTAATGGTAGGTGGGCTCCTGAAGGTTGGGAGCCACTGTGATTAAGGAACAATAACACTGATGAGAATCCAACCCTGGCTGCAGTGTTAGCCATGCTTACCTGAGAATAAGCCCCATTGACTATAATGGGACTTACTTCTGAGGGCTCTAAGGGCACAATCCTATGCAAATTTCTAGCACTGATGCAGCCGCAATGCAGCACCAAGGAAAAAGCATAAACATTCCCTTACCTTAGGAGGCCTCTGTCACTGCCTCCCCCCTTGCAGGATGCAGTACATACCTAGTTGGCGCCGCTGCATCAGGACTGGAAAATGGAATAGGATTGGGCCCTAAAGACTGAGATCATTTCTGTAGAGCAATTAGAACAACTTTGTCTTTAGTGCTTCTGTGGCAACGCTCTAATCCAGCACTGAACAGAACTGCTTTCCTCTGTTCATAAAAGGAATGGAACAGCTAAATTGACTAGCCCAGATAACAAATGGCTTCAAGTGTAGTCAGTTTTTAAATAGTGGGTTAATATTCATGAATGGTGTGGGGGATTAGATAATCCTGAATTCTACTTCTGTGAATTCATGTGGATTCAGGATTAAAACTTTAATACATTTTAAATTTGCCCTCCAGCAGGGGCAGGAAGGGGATTAGTCATCATATACTCAGTCCAATAACTGCCTGTGACTGAGCATATGCTCATTTTGACATTTTCAGGCACTACATGGAGCACTATGAGCACTATGCAAATGTTTAGTACAGTGGTTCCCAACTTGGGGGTTGGGACTGATTTTCAGGGGGTTGCCAAGAGTTTGATCTTAAAAAGCTGGGCAGCACCATCTTGGAAGCTTCATTTTGGGTAGGTAAGAGACTTTCTCATTAAACTGCCACTTCCTCAATGTTTGTGGCTGTGAGGGAAATTAGCCTTGTTTTGGGCTCATCTCGGTCTGTACGTATGCATGTGATGAAGTCTCTCCTGGGTCTCTTTCCAAGCGGGCATATCACGCCTTTCACGTGCATGCCTAGTTGACTCAGCAGAAAGGGGAGAGGAACTTATTCTAAAATTTGGCTTTGCCACGTTGATCAGCAATGGCATAGAGAAGCCACAATGCGTTCAGTGCATGTTATTCTCAGTTCTGAATCACTGAACTTAGATACAAAGCATTCAGAACGTTCGAAAAAGAATGTGTTCTTTCAACTTTCAAAAAATGCGATTTATTCAAAAGAATGATTTCACTTCCTGCTTAATGACATCACTTCCAGCCCGAGGTCTTAGGAGGGCAACACTGGTTGAGTGAGAAAGAGGAGGAGACCAAGGATGTATAGTGTAAGCAACAACAATTTCACAGTATGTAAGTTGTACTCAGCCTCTTTTGTTTATGTAAGTATTCTTTGACTATGAATGGCTGCAGTTATGCACATAGCTTTGCACATGCACATATGAAAAAAAGAATGTACTATATGGGATTGCAGCCAGCTTGATTTCCTCTGATGCCAGAATCAGTACTACGGCTACCTGCAGAGGCAGAAAACAGCTGCTTCTGTGTGACCAGCAAAATAAGCACACAGATTCTAATTGGCCACATCTCTCAAGCCTCTCCACACCGACAACTAAACTATAAATTAAGTTTGGCATTGTTTACAGTTCACTTTCCAGCTTCTTTTCCCTTTTGAAAAGTTTCCCCTGCACCTTTTTGCCTTTCTGTAAGTGCAGCGAGGCCTTTGACTCCAAAGCATTTTGAAGATGCTTTTCTTGCTTTTCCTTTTTTTTTAGCTTTAGTTTGACACCCTAATGAAGCTGTTAATTTGCTTTCGCTTTTTTCCCCTCCTTTTTGCACTTATAAATAAAAACATTTGTTCCAATTCTTTTTGAAAGTGTGAAGAGCTGCAGCAGAAGCCATCAATTAGCACAGGCAGACAGGGCCAGAGTCTTTCCTTCCTCCTCCCCCACAGAGCATACTGTAAGGAGGACGGGGCTGGGCTCCTTGGGAAGGCTGCTGCCTGGGAGGGAAGGTGAAGTGGAATGGTCCCATTACCTCCTTTACATCTGTTATCAGACAAACAGGCTAATCAATACAAGGCCTGCAAAATGGGCTTTTCAGCAGCTGCACTTAGACAAAAGGAGCAAGAAGAGCAGAATAGAAGGGGGGGAAGCTCTCCTTTTTTTTGTTCCAAAAAGCCTTCCGATGCTGAATAAGGTTGCCAGTGGTTGTCTGTTTCATTCCAAGTACCGCTTTCCTTTTTCCACCATTAAAGAAATTGCAAGAAGCAAACCTCCTTCCCACTTCCCCTGATGGACAGCTTTGCTTAATTAGTCTGATCTTTTCAGAAGTTACAAGCCACGTCTCTGCTGAATTTTTTGTTAAGATACACTGCAGCTGCCAGAAGATTCAGCCAGTTCAAGGCATTAGAAACAGGCTAGCATCCCATCCATGACACTAGAGGATTCTGTACATGGGACCATGTTAAATCACAGGTAGGGATACAGTGATGGTTTTCAACAGACTGCATTACAATTAGTTGATTTGGGGGGGGTGTTGTTTTGGTTCCTTCCCCCCCCCCCGCAGCTTTTATCCAATTCTATATCCAAGCTGCAGAGTAAATACAGAGTAAACCTAAATACAGTAAATGAATACTGTACTTTGACGGACTCTGTCTGAGAGCTGGACAGGCACTGCCAGTCTGCACAAACTGCACTGAACAAGAAGGACCAGGGATCCGACTCAAGATAACACATATTCATGTTGCCATCAACATGTAATTTGTAAATGATCTCCTACAGTAGGTTGATTCCCTGCTGGAAAATGAGAAAATCCAAGTCTTGCAGGGGATGCTTGAAGAGCCCATCATTGAACCAGCCATTGTGAGGCACTAACAATCCCAAATTTAATGAAAAGAAACCCTTTAAAGACAGCTTTCTCTTCGGGTTAATATCCAAAGCCATCAGATGATTTGAAATTTTGCATTTAAGGAAAATTGTCTCTTTCTATTGAGAGGCTCTAAACAGTCCCTTAATTTAGGTTTTAATGTGTATATTTGCTTAAGATATAATTAATTTCTTGGTTGCTTCAAATACGCATATTGAATCTATTTAAAATACCTGACAACACTAAAGATTGTTAAGATTGACACCCCACACAATCATTCCCAACTTATCTTAGTGACCAAAGACAAAAATGCACCTGTTTTTTGCTTTCAAGTAGCTCGATCAGGTACTTCCTGAGGCTTGTTAGTTAAAATAAGAATTTTTTAGAGCTTTTTAACTGTATTGTTTTCAATAACTTAGGGGAATTATCTTGAGTAAAACATTTTTTTGGAGGGCAGGTTATACATTTTAATATTAACAGATAACCAAATCAAATCCCCAGATTCAAACACCTATCTGTGCCCCTGCCACTCCCATCCCTTACTTACTATCTCTATTCAAATACCCTGCACTGGGCATTGAGCCTAGCTCCAAATCTGTGTCTCCCATTTAGACCATAAAATATCACTATCCATCTTAATGCAATAACTTCCCCACTCGCCAACAAATAATTTGCAATCTTTTCTGTACTCATAAAATAATGAAATCAAAGGTGTAACTTGGGCAAAACCTATGGGGCATGTGTTCTGGGCACCATGCCTGGGGGGGGGTGCATGACTCCCCCAGGCTCCACCCTGTCACCTCCAGCCTGGGTTCTCCTCCAAGGACGGGGCGTTACTGGCTTCGCACACCCTGTCCTTTTCCTCTTGGAGGCTTTGGGGAAAACCTGGAAATAACTTCACTACATCATGCTTAGGGCAGCAATATCATGACATCACTGCCCCAAGTGCAGAGGCCCCAAGTGCAAGTGCAAGTCCATAGCCTTACATGAAGTAAGAGCACTTCCTAGTGACCACGACAGTGTCTAGCTAATGTCCCTAGTCAGTGCCCTTCAGCAAGGAGTTGTTGGCAACTACCCAGAGAGTGATGGGCAATGTGGCCAGGCCACTCACATAGATAAACTAACCAACACAAAAAGCTCACCTGATAGTGAACAAAGAAGAAAATAAGTAGTTCGTGTCATTTTTTTTTAGAGCTTCTTCACTTGGATATTTAGGTTCTTTATTTGTGCTCCAAAACCGAGGGAAGGAAAGCAATCAAAGGTCAATATTCCACCACATCAGATCACATCAGATGCACAAAGGGGGCCCGATGCATGTGCCATCCCTGGTAGGTTGGTGGGGATGAGGGCACAGGGCCTTCTCTGTGGTAGTACCCTTGTAAAATAACTACCTCCCAGTAGAAATGACCTCCATGCTGGCTTCCTGGCAGGTTTCCTTTTTTTGGCTAGTTTTGTTGGTGTCTGGATTTTATCTCTGCTATTGTATTTGGCATTTTACATTTGTTTTTGTGACTACTTTAGGTATGCTGTTGTATTTTAACTTTTGGCAATACCTTATTTTATTTTTTACTGTTTATGAACTGTTCTTGCTATAAACTGCCTTGTGCTTTCTGTACAGCATTGTAGGGGGTAAGGGAAGATATATATCCAATGAATGAATGAATGAATGAATGAATGAATGAATGAATGAATGAATCTGTGTCGTCTTGAGTAGTCAGGTGCCTGTAGCCAGCAGAAGTTGCAGAGGAGATGTTGCAGCTCTCACCAGAACAGATCTCTCAAAGGATATGTAACCAGTTCCACGTTACAGAGATGTGCATCCATCTGCAGCTATATTCTAGTTATGTCTGGTTTTACAACAGAATACTGTACTGGGAAATTACATTCAATAGGGAAATTGAATGTTCTTATGTTTCTTCAGAGTAGCTTAGGAGGAAGTACTCCTAAGCCAGATGCATAATGTGTATATTTGTTTTGTTGCCCTAAAGATAATGCTGATGCTGTTTTCATTCAGATATTCACGGGGGGGGGGGGGGGTCCTGCAACACACATGGGGGGGGTGTCTATTGATGAATTTAAATATACTCCTGGGTAAGAGGTACTTCAAGAGTTAAGAAATGCAACATGATTTCTTATCCAGGACTGTGTGCAAAAACACCTGTTTTTCCAAGAGCTGGAGATGGCATTGTCAGTCAGTCAGTCAACAGGTACTTATATACCGCTTTTCAACACGAAGTTCACAAAGCGGTTTACAGGCAAATAGTAATAATAAAGTTAAATGGTTCCCTGTCCCAAAAGGACTCGCAATCTAAATTAAAAAAAAAAAAAGCAGCCTGCCAGCAACAACCACCAAAAAGACTGCACAGGGGTGATGAGGGACAATTACTCTCCCCCTGCTAAATATAAGAGGAACACACTGGAAAAAGTGCCTCTTGCCCAGTTAGCAGGGGTCAATTTCCTATGGCCCACAAGTTCATTTCTTTTGTCCCGCCGTGGTCACATGTCAAGTGTCTTTTACAGCTTGCTTAGCCCCTGGAAATGCTAAAATTGACAACAGTGCTACCACATGCGTGTGTTTTTACGCAGATGTCATGGACTCCTAATAGGTGTTATTGGAACTGGGGAGAATTAACTCCTTATCTACATGGAAGCACATTTTGTCCTTTAAAAAAGGGGTGTACAAGATGAATGCAAATCTATGAACACTTACCTGAACACAGAGGGACTTGCTTGTGAGCTAGTATGTACAGAATTTCCCTGTTAGTTCGCCAAAGTGATGTCTCCTTGTTTCAAGAATATAATACTATCAGTGGGGGGAGGAATCCATTTTTCCTTGGACACTTGGAGCTGCCACTTCCCAACACTTGTGTAAACAAACATTGCAGGATTGCTTGTTTAAAAAAAGCAAATGAGATCTTTCCCCACAGCAGGAGGACTGTAGCTATTCGAGTAAAATTGACTGGACCATCAGCTGCTTACACAGTTTCACAACTCTGATAACTTGCTTGAAGATTAGGAGAAGCAGCTACAACTAGGAATTAGATAAACACTAAAACAAAGAAATACACCCCCATGTCAGTACAATTATTGGGCTAGTGGTGTTGGATCAGTTCTAGTGCCACTGCAACACTAAGGGGAATGTTTCCTCTATTCCGCTTCAGAAATGGAACTGGAACTGGTGCAAAAGAGAGCTATCAAAACGATTAGTGGACTGGGGCACTTCCCTTAAGAGGAAAGCCTACAGCATTTGGGACTAGAAAGAAGGAACCTGGAAAGAAGGGTGACATGGACAGAGGGAAGTTCTTTTCCCTCTCACACACCACCAGGACATCCACTCAAATTTACTGCTGGCAGAGTTAGAAGAGACAACAAGAAACATTTCTTTACTCAGTGTGTAATTAATCTATGGAATTCCTTGCCATAGGATGTGGTGATGGCACCTGGCCTAGATGCCCTTTAAAGAGGACTGGACAGATTTGTGGGAGAAAAATCCATCACAGGTTACAAGCCACGATAACTGTGTACAACCTCTGCATCTTAGAGGTAGCCTATCTCTGAATGCAAGGAAATGGCAACAGGAAATTGGCATCTTCTTGTCTTGAGTGTTCCCTGAGGCATCTGGTGGGCCACTGTGGGATGCAGGAAGCTGGACTAGATGGGTCCTTGGCATGATCATGCAGGGCTTTTCTTATGTTCTTCGCTAATGATCTGTACATGAAATATTCAGGCCCAGTCTATATAGCTATGGCAGAGAAGGGAGAATACCAATCACCTTCTCTGCTTTCCTTTCCTACAACCTTCAGGAAAGAGCAAACCTACTGTAGGTGAATTGTCTGAAGCATTTGAGTGGGTTCATTTTTTAAAAATGCATACACTAAATTAGAAATTATATTTGAATTAAAATCACTTACAAGGATTACACATTTTGCTTTGCATCGTAAGGACTTAAATGAACCAAGGCTCATCAAAGCTGGACTCCAGAATCTGTTTTAATACAAAGGGCTCAATCCTGGGACAAAGAAGAAAAATGAATGAATGAATGAATATGTTTCTGAATGTGTGGATTTCAGTGCTAAATAACTGTCGCCTGATCTAGTCAACCTGCAATTAGGAAACATGGTGTAGCCTGTAGGCATGCTGAAAGCAGAACACCCCTCACATTTTAGAAATTAGGCATTGACTGCAGCTCAGTATCAGTGGCTGTCTCTTCTCCATACAGAAAGCAATTTCCCAAAGCCAGCAACCCACAAGACTGTATTTTCAGTCACTTTGAGCCAATGGTAGCACCATCTATGAGTATCCTTGTCAGAGAAATAAGCCAGCACCATTTCCATTGACAAATGTTAACAGATTGTGTCTAAGGAGCCCCTTGGCTGCTAACAACTTCCTCCACCGTGTTGTAGCACTGCATGGCTAGCCAGGTGACATCAGTCAGAAAACCGATGAAGGACACCGCTAAGAACTGATATGGAAATCAGCATCCTGATTTCCACTGTCCTCTGCAACAAATGCTGACTTCATGCAGCTAAATAATTGGCACAATGTTTGCATAGACCTCCTTTAGAGTCACACCAGATTTACCCTCCAGGGCATAAGAGTTCATTTAAAATATGTGTGTGTTTGCATGAGTGTATGTATTCCACTCACTAGGGGGCTTTTTTCTAGCAAATGGTACATGTTAATAACTGGCCCACTACCATTTGCAGTTCTGTAGCATTCTCACTTCTTTCAATTCATTTTTTACTTGCCAGGTTAAAAGTGATTTACTCCAAATCATGAAAAAAGACCTCATTAATTGTGGGGAAAGCTGAATGTTAGCTGTGTCCGGAGCCACTGCAGTCTGCATCATCTCTGAAGCTTTGAACAGGTTATCAAAGAAAAACCCATGAAGTACTGTTGTCTTATAGTTGAAATAACAGTTACTAATAGTATGTCCAGATGTATATAGTAAAAATAAAATGCTCCAAAGCATTGCCACAATTTGGGGCTTGCAGATGTTGTGACAGATCCACCCTGATGTTCAGGAACATTGTACACATCACACAAGTACACAATACATTAAGTAGGAAGCAATCATCAGTTCCAGCTTTCTATCAGACCTTTAGGTTTTTTTAAGAGGTTTTCCTGCTGGTAGTATATCCAAATACTTACATGAAAAGATCTGAAGTATAAACCTAAAAAATATATAAAAAACCTCTGAAAGAGTCCTGAGAGGGTAGCAAAATAAGGAGAAAAAAGATCATAGTGTCCTGTGGTACTTTGCAGAAAGACAATAGATATTCAGGGATGTGTGCAAAAGTAATGTAATTATAAATAATGTAATTTAATGAAGTGTAATTCACTTCAAGGAAATTTGCTCTGTATGTAAGTGTAAGTTTCATAATCAGATTCTTGCATTAGAAAGCACATTTCATTTTCTGTGTGCCTCGTATTTCTGATACCTTGGGCTGCTACATACATTACAGCAGCGATCTGCAATAATGTTCATCTCATGGCACACTGACAAGGCACTAACATTGTCAAGGCACACGTCAGTTTTTAGGACAAGGCACACTGTACTGCTGGTGGGAGGCTCACATCCCCCCCAAGGGCTCTATTATTAAATGACCTTCCCCCAAACTCCCACAGCACACCTGCAGACCTTTTGTGGCACTGGCACACCAATGTGCTGCGGCACAGTGGTTGAAAATGGCTGCATGAAAGCGTGGATTCCAGCATCTTGTTGCGCAAAAGAAAGGCACTTTTGCCTTACATGTGAACATACGTGGGCATCACCAATTTTCCTCCCTCGTCTTCAGCCCCTAAGTGCCTCCGAAGGATCAGGGGACCTTCCAGAGTGATTTTTCAGGGTGTCGCAATTGGGAGATCGTAGGCAACCCTCCCAGAGCAAAATGAATGGTTTTCTGTTTACGTTTTGGGATTTGGATCTGAGCCAGGGTTTCTATACTTAGGCTCGGCGTGCATCCCTTGATGAAGAATGTATTTGCTTGAAATGCATTGAGACATGAATCATTAGGCGATCCTTTTTTACCCACTCTTTGAACTTTTGCTTGTTGACTAAAGAAAAATAATCTTGATTCATAAAAAGGATGAACCACCCTAACATCCCATGCAGGTAAATTATGTCTGATATACTCAATTTTGCAATTCTAAACTGCACTTCAGAAAACTGCTGAGCGTGGAGGGCTCAGGTACACCTGTATTGATCTGTAACAAGGATACTACAGAGGAAGTAACCATGGTGAGTGAACCATTGAAAAGTGTACACATCATGGTCAATTCTATGTCATATAGCTGCTGGATTGTTCTGTCAAAACAGCGGCTGACAGATCAGTGAGCTGCTCTTATATGCATTTTGAATTCTATGCTTTGTTAGAGAGCCTCCTGATTACCCTAGTCCATAATGTTGCATTCCAAATGCCATTTCTAATAGGGATTATATAATCTTCACTGATCCACTCCCTATAATTCAAATGAATATCAGACCATTTAATGATTCATCACTCAAATAAAAGAGAACCTACTAGGGCTAAGAACATGGAACATTCTCTATGAAGTCAATGACCTGGCACTGTGGTACAAAAACATTGTAGGGAGCATATGGGAATCTCCTGATCTGTCTTCTAAAGAGCAAGCATGAATAGCTGCAAGTCTGTACTACACTCATTACATCAAGCTGAGAAACCATAGCAGGATGTTCACACAGATTTATTTCCCATGGTACATGCACTAACCCTCTTGTCCATGAAGAAAAGCTATGAGCCCTGGACTTCCATTTGCCTTTAAATATATTCTATATCATTCTGTCCCAAGTGTTCCCACAACTCTGTAAAGTAGACCAGTGTTCCCATTTTGCAGAGGTGAAACTGAGAAGCAGAGGACGGTGATCAACCAAAAAACCCAAAACTGCCTTGGTGAAGCTGTCACCCTGTAGTTTATCCACAGAATGACTTTCTAACAAGAGAATTGATGTTGTGTGAACTGGGTAAAGCCATAAAAAGCAACCTCATAACCAGACATCCCATTACTTCTAGTTAATTCTCACAACACCACACCACATCCCATCTCCATCTGGCTGGTTAACACCCTTTAGGAGTCTGCAGATTTATTCCCCAGTCCCTATCTTATATTAAACAAGATATTTATAGAACTGCAACGATGCCTCCAAGATATTTTCAACCTTACAAATACCCTTGAAGGTTTCTCAAAATGAAACTAAGGTCTGTGCAATGTAGTTGAAATATTCAGTTAATTTAGAACTCCAAAAAATCAACACTTTAAATGCAAACCAGTCAAATTATCAATCAATAAATGGAAACTCCCTTTTGCCCTATTCTATTATGTAAAATATGTACTGTGCATTCAGTATGGAAATTCCTTTTGGAATAAGTAGGAATATTAATTAGAAATCTTTTCTTAAGAAAATGGTTTAACCCAACCAAATTTAAGCATTTTAAAGTTGAAGCACAAGTTGAAGCATTTCCACTAGTTTCAGTAGATTTAGAGCCCAATCCTATACATGTCTAGTCAGATGTCCCATTATTGTCAATGGGGCTTACTCACAGAAATGTGTGGATAGGATTGCAGCATCAGGTATATGTCTATTTCTCCTATGAAAATCAGTAGCATTTAACTTTGCCTGGATCATGCCCCTTGATTCATTTTAGCTAATTCACCAGCTAGCTACAATGCTTCAGTGAAAGTGACTTTAATGGTATTCCTACTGAACATGAGATTCCAACAAATCAGCATTTGCTTGACATAGTATTGAAATAGCTCAAATCAGCATTTTATTTGCTTGAAATAGTATTTCAAATCACAAGAGCCTGTTTCTATACACTGCTTGGCCAAAAGAGGATAAGATCACACTTAGGGCTTCCAGGCAGGTCTTGGGCAAGGAGATTCTTTTCTTTTTATTCCAGCACTAGAACCTGCTTCAGCACAGGGGAGAAACCTCTAGTTGAACAGATCTGAAAGGGGGAGAGAATGGACAGTGAAGGTGCAAAAGCAAGAGCCTACGATAAGCACACACATAACTTGCAACACAGAAGTTACTTTACACAACAGCACTATTTTAGTAATTATTATTACTATGTTACCATTGGCATTTTACTGGTTCTTGACTCGAGTTGCTTACAGCCAACATGTCAATGGTGGAGGAAACAAACAAACAAAAAAAGACAAGGAATAAATCGTCCATTTTTAAAATGTTTCCACTCCTAACAGGTTGACAGAATGTCTGACCAAAATTTGCACTTTATGTTTTTTCCTCGTAGTCTGATCTGTCCTTATGTCATCATGTCCATTCATAAAACCTGTACTGTGTCCAGGGCTGGCTCATCCATGAGGCCAACTGAAGCAAGTGCCTGAGGCATCAGATTGATGCGTGGTACCCACCTTGTCCACCTACTTGCCTCCAACGCTCCTCCGTCTCCTCCCATTCCCTGCTTCAGAAAAGGAAGAGAGGGACAGATAGGATGAAGAAATGTGGAGGGGAGAGGAGTGATGTGCTAGAATATTGGAGACTGGGAGGAGGATCTGCTGTGATCTCATCTGCTAAGGGAGCAGCATTTGGCATGTTGCCTCAGGCATCAAGAGGGCTTGGGTTAACCCTGATTGCCTCAATTGCTCAGGGAAATCCTTCACCTAGGTATCCTGGAGAAAGTGCTAGTTCATCTGTTAGTTCATCTAAAGAGATGCAAAATAAAGCTGAAGTGTGTTAAAAATCTCCCACTAGCCGCATGCTTACTGCTCCAAGGAATGCTGTTCTGATGTCCTTACATAACCTTTGCCACGTTCAGCACATTTCTCATGAGAGGCAACAGACCACCAAGAAAGACGGGAAACCATTGCAGAAATACAGGTCTGTTAGAAAAATTAGACGGGGAAGAACCGCCCCCCCCCCGATTCTGAAACCATTGAATAGTTGTGTTCCGTGCTTGCCTTTTAAAATCCATTCATCTGTTCCTGGTGCGATGCCAGTGCACATTTCGGCAGGGCAGAGCCAAACAATGGGGGTGACACGGCGAAGTTAGAAATGTGAGGAAACTCTTGGATGCGAGGGAGCAGCGCTGCTCAAATTGCAGAGCAGTCTGGAAGGTGAGAAAGATTAGAAGGTCTGCAGGCAGCCCACCAGGCACTGACAGCCCTTGAGGGCCTTGCCAGATGCATGAGATGTCTTCGGGGTGACGTTTTGAAAACGGCTGCAAGCTGCAGAGCACAGGAGGCAGCACTGTAGTGGTTAGCTTTGCTCATCAAATGGTAACATGGCGACAGGTGGAAGGAAACCGGAAGTGCAGAACATGGGAATCGATACTCAGAAACCAATCAAACCCCAAACAAAAGGATAAAGTTTAATTTCAGCTTTGTATATGTTGGCCTGTATAAGGTTACACAGGCATGCCTCAGTTCTGTTCAGGACCCCACCACAGATACCTGAAACCGTGGATAATGTGGATGCCTTTTTAAAGATCTTGAGTGGTTTTGCTGGAACAAGGTAAAAAAAGAGAAATTTATTTAATGTTCCCCTATTTTTTAAATAGGAGTCCTAGTATACATGGTATTGTGGATAATGGAAACTGTGGATAGCGAATCTGTGGATACCAGGGCATGCCTGTATAGTCCTTCTGGCTGATGCTCTGTTCCAACTGAGCGAAAGAAAGTGTGAAGTTCTGGATCAGATAGCAAGAACATCTATGCGTTGATGAGCACTAAGAATATGTCATGGATCACAGAACTCAACTAATGATCAGAACTGCAGCAGGGGTAAAATCCTAACCCCCACTTCCAGTTTTGCCATATTTCACAGTCCTCCTGTTCTGTTTACAAAGCAATTGTTTTGTGAACCTACCTGGTCATTTCACATTTAGTGTAATATGCAGTTTAGCCCTTAGAAGGTGCAGCAAGCTGGGAAATACTTGAGGTACTGGGGAGAAGTGCGAGATCTCTACATGATGAAGGGCCCAAGGAACTCAAGATGGTGATTTCGACCTAAGTTGAGCCCGAAGCCAGTGTCAGCCTCAGAACACTGGTGAAACTTACTTTCCATAAGAAATACAGCTGTGGCTCAATTGCAGAGCACATGCTTTGAGCACTTATGGTCCCCATTTCAATCTCTGACATCACCAGGCAAGGCAGAGAAAGTGTCCTGTCTGAATCCCAGGACAGCTGCTTCCAGTTAGCGTCAACGATGCTGAGCTCGGTGGACCAAGGGCTTCACTCAATATGAGGCAGGTTCCTGTCTTAGCCACCTTCCATTCTTCCTAGTCAATTGTGCACTGAGGGCTTCAAATAAGGAAGCAGTTGCCTGAGCTACAGGGAAGCGTTTTCTTTCCCTCCAGTCCACAGCCCCTTGCAAACAGTTTCACTCACCCACGTTATTAGTTAAACTGAGACAGCAACAGTTAAACTTGCCAGCAATAAAATCACCAGCCCAAGACAGTAAGCATTAGTCTGACTGCCTGGGAAATGGACCGTGCGTTTCATTTTTCTCTACCTTCAGTGTGAGGCTGATGGGAGGATCTCATTTGCCCTCAATGATGTCATCCCATAGCCAAATCTAATTGGCTGGTAGTAGCCACCATGACAGAAGCATGCTCATAACGTGATCCCTGATAGACTGGGATAATACAGTGAAACTGTCCTTTTAAGAAAAAAGGAGAAAAGCACAGAAGCTGCAGCAGATTCACGGTAACCATTGTTGCCCCAAACATAAAAATATGTGTAAATGGATGGAAGGTATTTTTTAATGGTCCTTTTTAGCCTGTATCCCAGGTGGCTAATTTCACATAAGACATTCAGGCTCATGAAAACTGACTGCAGCACTAGTTATGAACCTTGCAGCAAATCAACACAGGGTTAATACAGACAGCCATGGTAATTTACCATGGTGTGTATGTGCCTATTTGTTATATTGACAATCATGTGGGGTGGCAAACACAAGTGTGGCAAAATGGTCATCTGAAACCATTCAGAAGCACCTCAAATTTCTGATTGCTCCATTTCTAAATGTTTAAGGCCACTTTCAATACATAATTTTAATCCCACTGCGCGATTTGCTTTTATTGGCTATCAGACAGAAGACAGTCTCAGATAGCCAAGAAGAATAAACGCCTGTCAGCTTATTTAACCCTCCCGTGTCATCTCATGCAGCCTGTACTACGTAACAGCATGCAGGACTCAGTCAATGCCACTGTGAATGGCAGCTAAACCAGAGAAGAGAAAGTGAACAGGAAGCTCACGCTACATTCATAACGTGATTTTACTCCACTTGTAATTCCTTCAATGCATATGTTTACAATATCTGCAATAATAATTATTAAATATAGTCAAATACCTCCAAACTTGGCTCCTAGTATAATAGTACTTCTAGGCAGGAAAAAAAAAATTCTGAAGTTTTGACAGCATGCCACTTCCTCCTCCCCCAGCTTTTAACAGAAGCAGCCTCCAGTGAAATAATCCAAGCTGTGTTCAAGAAGTTGGCAAGTGGGTCCAATTAAATGTGGTTTTAGTGTATTCTGGCATTTGCATATCTAGTGTGCCAAGATGTAATTTTTTTTAAAAAAAAATCCTGCTTTTGTCCAGACACAGTCAAACAGATAATACCAGATTTTTTTAAAAAAATAAAATGTTACGTTCCATTACCCCATTCTCAGTTTGTAACGTACTACAGTGTGGCATATTTTCCCATATATTATATGTGACTTGATAAGAGACAATGCACCAAAGATGCAAATCCTTATCTTCCAATTCATCTTTTTAGGAATAATAATTTCCTTTTAAGAGTGAAAGATTAAAAAATACATTTTTTTTTATTCTGACTCAATAATTCTGGACCAGGCTAAGGCATTGCCAGTTTAAATATCCCTTATTGAGGATTGTTGTCCATGTAAGACGTATACCAGAGTTGTTGCCATATGTCTAAAACAGAAGTGCATTTTCTCTTTAACACCCACTATATATATACCATGGGCAACATGCACAGCTCCTATTTCACTTCAAAATCATCCAGTGAACTAAAAGTCCTTATCTATGCTCACATATAGCATCCCTCAGTGACGAGTGTAGGCAAAAGAGCAAACTCCAATAATATTAAAATATATTAATTTCAAACCTTTCTACGTACAAGGATACCATATCTGCATGTTATCATTCATATTGAATATAGAAGATCATAACATATAATTTTCCTACCATTTATTAAATTACGACTGTAGGACCAGTGTTTCAGTAAACCTCCCCAACTCCAATTTCTTCAATGGAGCAGTTAATTTCTTTTGGACTCAGGCTATGGCATCAAGCTGTTTCTCCCCCCCCCCTCCCATGCTTAAGAATGAAGCCTTCGTGCAAACAAACAATTAAATAATCAACAAATAAGAAGATTTAACCAAAAATAAACATAGGGAACTATCAGAATCCTAAAAGCTACAAATTAAATCCCCCCCCCAACACAAAAGGAGGTTGAATCATCCACTAAAGAAAGGAGAGATGTTTGGGTGTTGTTGAATGTGGCTACCTCAGAAGACTGAACGACATACAGATCTCCTTCATAGTAGGAGCCTGAAGTTATCAGAGACAATTATAAGACGATAAATTTCTAACAAGAAAAATGCTGTATTGGCTAGCAATAATCTGAAGGTATTTTTTGTAAGAGAAGATAAAAACTCCTTTTGTCCTTGATCTGAAATGCGTCACTTGTGAATGCAGTATAGAAAGTAAGAGAAAGCTCAACTGTTTTAGGCAATATATTTTTTTCATTGATTAAAAAAAACCCCTACAAAAATCAGTGTGTCAATTGTGGAAAACAACCTGAGGCCCTGATCTTTCAAACCCACTCAAATCAATGACATTTTGCATACTTGCATACAGTGGAATCATTGGGAGGGTGTGGGCCACACCAGGTAACGCACATGGGAGTATGTGACGCCACTATTGCTCCAAATTGCATAACTGTATTTTTTAATGTTACCATTGTGTTATATACCGTTCAATGTGTGATTTACAGCTGAATGCAATGAAACAAACCTCACTGAAATATATGTACCCTATCAAAAGTTAGCCAAAACACAAAAATACAACCGCTTTCTGTAACAAAAAGTAATTTCCTTTACTCAAATGAACCTGATTGCTCTAAGAGCCAATGAGTTGTAATGACACAGCAAGGAATCAATAAGGTGTTAGTATGTTCCAGCTCTCATTTACCTGTATCAGAGCTAATACTAGAACTCTTATTTAGTTGGGTGAGTGTCATCAAGTTGGCCACTGTTTTTTTGTTGGTTCCTGATTTGTTGGGTGACCTTTATTGCTGCATTTTATAATAAGCAAGCAAACCCTAGTGATGCTGCTTGCAATTTATTCTGTATGGTTAGGTACAGAAGGAGGTCCATTATGGGGGTGACGTGCTGACCTCCCGCACCAGATGACACAAACCCTAGTGATGCCACTGCTTGCATGAGCACGAATGACTGCAAGTTTTTACCTGATACCTTTAAGATAAGGGGAAAGAAAACCTTTAAGAAAAGAGATGCTATGCTTGGAGCAAAAGACACAGTCTTTAATGAAAGGTTCTCATTGTGGTAACTTTCTTTCCAGATTAGTGCACTGTATTAAGAGTTTAAAAGCTGAGAGTTCAGTTTTTTGTCCAGATCATATATGGGTCATATCATATATTGTGTTAATACTTTGGTAAAATCCATAGCACCATTGTCATCTGGGCTGGATTTTCATGGACTGTATATCTGCCTTTCCACAAACAAGCAAACATGGCTGTCAGTTTACATGACTGCAGTGGTGGGGATCAGCATTTGAAGGAGAGAACTGGTGCCCGGTCCTTCTAGCACCTGCTGATTCTTCCCTGCAAATGTGATCCAGACTCTTTTTGCTCAGCAGGCCTTCCTTCGCTCTCCGATACTGGGAGAATCAGCTACACTGAAAATGTTAAGTGCCCCCTCCACATACACACAAATCCTTGTAAATGCTTCCACCAGCATCACAAGACAACCCGGTACACCTGCACTTGAGGAGCAACTCGCAGTTCCATCCTGAGGGCTGATCTATTCATTTCACTGACTACAGAGAGTTCATTTGAAATTACCGTTAAGTGACTTGTGTTTTGTGCCACAGCTAAAATGTCTGTACTGATGCAGTTCAATGCATTGATGGCTGTCGCCATACATAAAGTCTTATGTTGCTGACTGCAGCTGACAAAAGCACACTAAAAGGGCAGCTGATATGATAACCTGCTCTCGCCATGATAGCCAAGGCTATTTGCAGTGGCCAGCATATGGAAAAGTATAACATGTCAATTGACCTTAAGAATGAAACAGAAAAAAAAATGCCTTGGCATCTTACTATGGCAGAGTTGTTACTGAATTACTGTTTGATGACTGGACGCAAGAGCTCTGTTATGAAACATACTAAGATGTCACGTATCTGCTGCCTATAAATCATGTTGTTCTCTGCTAGGCATATGCAGTCAATGATTTGGCAATCTTACCGACAGCTCCCATCCCTGAAACTGGGACGGCATAGATGGCCATTTTGCTGTTCATGCTAGCAGGGCCACTGATCTAAAGCTCTGGCTCCTGGATCCAAACAATAAGTTCCATAAAAAGAAGTGTATTTTCTGGAGCACTTATGGCTATTTTAAAAAAATACCCCCCAACTATAAGCATTATTAATGCAAGGTATCAAGCAAAGGGATACATCCATATGGCATGCAAATCAATCCATATACCCATTTATTCACGGTGGTGGAAGGTAAAATGAGCAAACTGGCCAGAAAGATAGGTATGCTTAAAATATAATTGTACTCAATGCTTTCCCCTACACTTGTATGCTAAGTAGTATATGTCTTCTTATTGAAAACAATCATATCATTCTATCATGCTATATAAGGTTGACCACCATTTCCTGAACTGCAATTCTAATAGGGAGCCTAAAAGGAGAATATATCTCTGGACATCAAGGACAGTTCCATAATGGTACTTTTCAGTGATTTGAATTTGATCAAGAACCTACTATGTGTGTGCATGAGAATCAATGATCAAATTATTTTTTCCTGTGGGAACTGAGAGAAAAGGTGCAAATCCATAGAAACCTCCCTGTTCCATGGAAGTATCTGGTTTTATACAGGGCTCCGTAGAATTACAGTTTTGTTCTGCTTTTTTAAAAAGCGCCCAATAATCTTGTGAGGTATTTGAAAATGTATAGGTTATGTCAAGCAGGGCAAGGGAAGAAGACATACTCATTAGCCTTGCATTTATTCATTTGACATAGTTACCATAAAAGCAGCTCAGCCACTTTAGCTTTGTATTTCATCCCATCTACATCATTATACAAAATGCATTAAATTGATGAAATAGCTGTTTCTTCAAAAAAAAAGTTAATATTCTATAACCCTTTGCAAAATTACATATTAAGTCTCCTTTGCATATGAAGAATTTCTCACAGTATCAAACTTGTCTTCTTACACTTGAATGTATTCCCATGAATGTTGTAGCACATAAACTATCCTTAGAGATTAGGCTCTCACAATATAGCCCGTGTTTTTTTTTTTCCTTTTAAATACGTTATGCATTTTTTTAAAGACTTTATCAGTAACCACTTTATCAGTACGTTACTTGGAATTTTCCTCAACTATATAAAAATTTATAAAAAATTACATTATCATGTTGCAGGAAGCACAAATATTTAAGAGTAAACTTTAAGCTATAATTTAAGGAGTTGTTAATAGCAAAGCAGCAGTGCCATACTTTTCTATGCTCTGGTTTTCCCAATACACCACAAACCAAACAGGAGGTTAGTCTGCTTGAAAATGTTACTGATTTTGTCAGGGGGGAAAAAGAAGTTCTCTGTTTTACTAGCGCACTGCACTTTAATATGGGAACAATATTGCCACACTTCTATAATGTGCATTATCTTTCCTTTTTCCTTGTCTTTCGAACAGAAAGACCATTAACCCAATGTTTGGCAACGTTATGATACAAATGCTATGGTTGCAATCTTATGCACACTTTCCTAGGAACAAGCTTTACTGAAGCTAATGGTATTTACATCCAGGTAAACATGCATAGGCTTGCACTATTAAAAATGTAAATAAGTTTAGCAAGTTTATTCAAGAAGTGTCAAAGAGTTTCTATTGATTTTTGGCTAGCTCTTCCTCCACTTTGAAATATTTTAGCAAAGATTTAAAGTGCTACAGATCTTCGAACCTTCATGTCTAACCACCTCTTGGGACTGATCAGATGTGCTTGGTCAACCTCAATTCATAAACCTCAGAAGATAGTTTGCAGATAATACAAACCACTGGTCAATTGAGCCAAAACGAACAGTAGTTGCCATGTTCTTCTGGACCTCCCACTCGCTTCAATCAGGCTTACTGCAGAAATTTCCCAATGGATTGCATACATATTCCTTGGTAACGTGTTACAACCATAGCTCTGCTCAATACTTCTGGGAAAAAAAGTTCATAAACTCACCCAAATTGCATCGCCTAAAGTTTCTCTAAAAGGTAGTCTCCATCTCCAGAAACAAAAATTTAAGACATCTCCAGATGATTTTTTTTCTTTTAATTAGACCTTGCATTTAGTTTCAGGTGCAAACACTAGGAAACACTGACATTGAAAACATGTTAATGATTGCCATTTTTACTAAGTATAATTTTAAGAGAACCCTAAATTTCATATTTTCATATTTTAAAACTGAAAGTAGAATTTAAATTAAGCATAACGTCTTTTGTTTAGGTTTCTAGGTTTAAATTGGAATTTTTTGGGTTCTAGTTCTATTAACATTTTGTAACATGTAGCAATACTGCCTGCTAATTGCTCTTTGAAGAGAATCCCTCATAGACAGGATGCACACCACTCATTTGGTATAATTTTTTAAACTGAATACAAGGATGGGCTTCATGCATCAGCCTCTAAAGATTAACAGTGTCCCATGGTAATCCACATATTGGCATGTATCGTACGTACGATAAAAATCCTTATAAACCAAATTAACTCCACTAACCATATCAAAGCAGCCATTACCAAATATATCATACAGTTCTAGAAAATTTTATGCAAATATTTTAAACAACGTTTAAAGATACAAAATTTATACTTGAATCCCATCCGCCAGTTATAACAAAATACGTATTGCATTAAGAAGTGCAGTGTTTTAGATCTGAAAATGAACATTTGTCTTTTATAAAAAACAAACTTGCACCTTTGCCAGAATCAATGAACTAAACAGTTAATTTACAAGCCCAAATTCTGTGTGATCCAAGCAAGTTATGAAATCCGCATTGTAAAATAGCAAAACATCAAAGTGTGTCAGGGCAGACAAAATGAACCAAGGTTTTATTGGATGCTAAACCACTCGAGACTATTTTAGAAAACAAGTGACTAATTTTAAATACCATTAATGTCTACATTACGACTGAATTTTTATTTGCAAATATTTTGCAAGATTTATGGGATTCATAGCAAGCTGTCAAAAGTGAAATAGAAAATGTACAGGAATTAATCCATGGACACCACAAATACTATTTTCACCAATTTAGACGAAGAAAATCCAAGAGCACCTGAAAGGTTGTTTAATTTTACGAAACAGACATCAAGCATCTCTACTAGACTTTGTAGTGTCAACTGTTTGTTTTATTAGGTTATAAGGTAAAGCTTAAAGTGATGCTGAAATCTCATTCAAGAGATACAGTGTTATCGAAAACCTTACAGTTAAAAGCAATGCTTTTTTTCAGACCCATAATGAGAAAAATGGATAATCTCTAAAAACACAATCCGTCATCAGTAAGGCCCTGTAACAGGTTTAGTTGGATTTAATCACACTAGAATGAGCTTCTAGCTCTAGGTTTTAACTATGCAATATTCTTTTGGGTATGGCTGTTCTAATGTAGTGATAGTATGTGCTTAACTTTTCACTGAAGTCTAGAAAGGAGACAACCAAAAAGTGGTATTGTTCTGCAAGTGTAAAAACTAATTTCAGTGTGCTAAATGATCCAGGTGAAAGCATTCAACAAAAAAATGTCAAAAGGCTAAAACTGCAAAATTTAGCAAATAGAATGTAGCACAATTTTCTTCTTAATAATTGAAAAACCACTGTACCCGTATGAATTGCATCCTCAATGGTTACGAAAACATTGTGATAGAAACCATTCTGTTTTTGTTCAACATGTATCAGACCAGCAGTCTAACAACACTATTAAGTCAGGTGTGCATCATTGAAAATACCTGCACCAACACAGGTAGTTGTCCCAGTTCAAATCTACGTTTCTAAAGATTCCTTCAGTAGCAAAGTAAATATTTTAATTCAGCAGGAAAGTGAACCTCAGCATATTTCCTGAGCAGGTGAACAAATGCAGCTGCTACAAAAAAAAACAGCAAAGCAAATAGAATGCTGTATTTTCAACTTTAAAAAATAACTTTATTCTGAAACCTATATTTTCACATCATTGCTTAGCAGGAATATTTTGACAACTTTTCTTTCTCTACAGTGTACATGTATGTACATATCAGAGATACCCAAACAGAAGCAATCCTTCCCCCCCCCCCATTAAAAAGTGGAAAATTTATAATTATTAGCAAAAATTACTGTGGTTTGCTGCTTTAAATTGTAAGATGAACACAAGAACAAGGTCTTTGATTTCTTTGAATATAGTTTAGATTTTTAACATGTAGAAGACCATTTTGAAGTGTCATAATCCAAAATACCATGTGATTTTTTAAAGGCTTAAATCACTTTACGATTCAATGTTGTTTTCAGTCAGTGCTCAAAAAATCTTTCCAGACCTCCAACCAACTCTGCTGATCAACATAGAGATGTATTGTTCTTGTGTATACTTAGGTATTTTAGTGCAGCTTCCATATTTTGAAAGAATTTTGCTATACACGCTTCAAATTATTGCAAGCTACATTTCACAAAAGCGTAGATACTGGCATATTCCATGAAAGGAATAGCAATGATGTGTTCAGATGTACACAAGGAAACTGAAGCATTTGCTTTTCAGCATGTAGTTTACAGGTACCCTTTGCAAACCCACAATATGAAAAGAACTATTGCATAATTGTATTAAGTTTTAGTCACAACTTCTTGTAGATGTAAAAAACATTAGGAGAAGCTAGAATGGGAAACTGTAAATACTACTTCTAAATTCATGTCCACAAATGATATCTATTCCTTCATGGATATGTTTACCTTTCCCCGTGTTTTTTCAAGACATTTGACTAATTTATCATTACAGAGAAATGAACCTCTTGGAAGATGATTATGTATTACTTTTAGAAGACTACCGTTCAGAAGAAATGAAACCTAAAGCAAGAGCTGAGACAGAATTTTAGAAAATAAAGTAGCTCTGGAGAGATGGAACAAGATTTAGAGATAGCTAATATTATGAATATTTTTTAAATTGTGTAGATAATATGCCATCATTCCTATAAAACACAAATGATGAGGTACATTAAGCATGCTGAAAACTGCTGGTAGACATTTGGTCATGTGGATTTTTCTTAGCTTTTCGTTTTTTAGATATTTGGTGTGCGCACAGGCTTCCAGTGACATAGTGATGAGAATCAGTCTATAATGCAGTGGGGGTCATGGACACCTATGAGAATCTGACAAAAGCTGTGGCCCCCTTCTTCAAGAAATGCACCCAAACCATTTTTTTGGTGCCTTGTTCATGGACCCCCATTTAAGAACCCCTGATCTACTGTAATAAGGATGGACATCTTTTGGACTACACAATCTGTAAAGTAGTTCTGCTTCAAAGGTGTCTCCAGACATTGTTAGAGCAACCTAGTCTGCCAGGTTCACCAATTAATCTGACAGAAGTGGGTTCCGTGCTCTCCCATAATGATAAGTGGTTCTGGGCTATTTCTGATCATTTGAACGCAGACTATTTGGAATAACCACTAATTCAATTTCCATGGATGCCAATTATTAACCAAGCATTTCTTCCAATTAAATGACTCTTCACCTACTCCACCCTATTTTTTACCTAATACAAATCAGTTTTGAAGCATCTACGTATTTAGAGTTTTGTGCCTTCATAAAACTTAATGTCCTAAAACTTGATGGATATCACGGGAACTACTTGTTTTCTCTGCAGAATCCTATGCACCGATGTATTTTAGAAATACAGCCAGAGATGTTCAATTTGTGTAATTGAAACGACAGTAGTTTTTATGTGTGCATCCAATTCATACAATACACCTATTCCATAAAGTCAGCAAAAAGAATCTGGACCAAAAAGTAACAAATACATTATCAAAAATACTCAGTGATTTATAGTTAAAAAGGGGAGAAGACAACTATTGATTTCTCAGTATGTATAATTTATTGCAGTTAGCACACAGTTTTAAAAATTCACCAACACACCAATAGTACAAAACTAAACAGCATTATAAGTTATTCCCCCTCCCCGTCAGGAAAATAAAACATACTATGATTGTCAAAGCTAGATGTCAGTCTAATTTTTAGAACCAAAGAAGAATGTGAAACTAAAGGCACCCCCCCCCAAAAAAAACAATCACTCACGACCACAAAATTAAAAAAGCCAAAAGTAGTCCATTTTTCTGAGACACTGATTGTCTTTTCTAAATTAATAAAAAGAATGAATTTTTAAAACCTAGAGACTATTCAAGTAACTAAAAATAATGCTCCAAGGCCATTTTCACAGCTTTTTTGTTTTGTTTTAACTGCCATTACAGCCAAATTAACATACATTTGACCAAAATATTTCCAAAACAGTCCAGCAATACACAATGGAGTTTTCCATTCAGTTTCTTAAGCACAAAAATAGGCTATGTTTACAGTAGTTAAGGCGATCAAATTCTAAACAAAAGCAGAAAGAAGAAAAAATTTTTCCATGCTACTCCCATAGACCTTATTTGTAAGTGCAAGACAGGAAAACAAACACTGTGCAAAATGCTTTCGCCCTGTGTGTTGATCATTAAAACCACACGTCAGGCTGCAGTCTTTGCTGCTTGGATACACAGTTCACAAACCCTCCCCCAACTTTCCTCCCGCCGTTCCCCCACCCCACCCCATTCCACCCCATGTCAATCAAGGTTTTCTAGTCCTTCCAGCCTGGGGCTTTTTCACTCCACAGAACCTTTTCAAGGGGCGAAAAATGAATGACCTATTGTTAATTTGTGCAGCAGGAATTCTAAAAATGCTCATATGGATAATGTATGCACCTAAAGTTGGAGCTGGCATGGGTTTGTGCAATCAGATTTTTTTTTTTTGATAGATGTACACTGCACATGCAAACCTCTAAGCCTGTTTGTAAACATTACTATCTTCCTTTACATAGCTAAATCAACATGTAGCTTTTGTTCAACTTAAAGACAATGGGCAATTAATTTAAATTATATAAAATAAAAAACAGTGCATTTATGTTCTTCATAACACCAATTTTCCAGTGGTGTTTTTTCCTACAAAAATTAAATAAGTTTAAAACTCACTCATTAAAGTTATACAATGCAAACAAAGACAAAAATATACTGAAACGCATGCATCTCCGTAGCATTAATATTTACTTTTCAAGACTCAACTGAGAGCAACACAACTTGTCAATTTCCTTGACACCCCCAGCCCATTTAATCAATTACAGTATACAACAGTAATTCACATTTTTAAATGCACAGTTTGCAACTGCTGAAGTTGCAACATCCTTTTTTCATCCCAAGCACACCTTTACACAGTCCCAGCAATTCCAGTGTATTTTCAAAAATCTGTTTTGTGATTTTTTTTTAAAGTTGAGAACTGTTGCAATCAACAAATTACAATAATATCTTAACTGCTTGTTTAAAAATAGATACTCCAGCATTTCAGAAATTTACCATTTGGGTCTAAAAGCATTCAGGTTTCCCGCAGCTAGAAAAAATGCATGCAGTTTTAAAAATTTAAACAAACTGATAACACTGGAAGGGGATTTTTTTTTTTTAAATTGAGTTTGAAATGATGCAGTGTTGCAAGTATGGTTAGACAGAACCTAAGTCACTTGTTCATTTGCAGTTTTATTTTTTAAAAGTACTTACTTGATGGGGAGACATGAAAAGTTTTATGAAGTTTATTAGTCTCATTTCTACAGTTCATATCATCAGAGTACGAAAGTAGTGAAATGTTCATGCCGCCTTAAAGTGCATAAAACAAGCTAATGGTCAAACTTTCAGTTCAAGAAACAAGACTGCTTTTAGACTGTACCACAACTATATAGATTTATATATATTATATATATAAAAAAATTCTATTTCCAGAGTTCTTGTGAGCTATCTTCTAATGTCCAGTCTCTGACAGTAGGTAAGCTCAGTGCTTCGCTTTTGACAGACAATGAGTTCACTAACTCACAGTGAAACTTTCGAATATGTCTGTAAAGGTCTCCAGACTGTGTGAACCTGCGCTCACACCACTTACAAGCATGCGGCTTCTCCCGTGTGTGAACTACAGCATGGCGGCTCAGATTGTGGGAATACTGGAAGCTCTTTCCACACTGGGTGCAAGTGTAGGGTTTTTCACCTGAATGAGTCCTTTCATGGCGTTTCAAGGTGTACATGCAAGAAAAAGTCTTACCACACAAGGAGCAGGTCGGGACATTGACATCAGTGGCAGGCTTGCTGCGGATCCCGTCCTGCTCTCGAAAGTGCGTACTTAAGTGAATCTGCAGAATGTGGGGACTAGGAAAGACCTTGTTGCAGAGGGGGCACATGAAAATTTGGCCTGCAGGGTTAAGTATGTTGGAGACATAAGGGAGCAGACTGCTGTCCATATTCCCTTCCACCTGAACTCTCTCGTTCTCTGGAGTTATCATTTCATCATCACTTGCTTTGTCCTCTCTATCTAGCTCCCTCAAAACAGAATCTTCCCTCATAGGAGCCAGATGCGCTGGCTCATACGGTACCCTGTTATTAGTGCTCACACTTTCTTTCACAGTGCTATGTTCCATGTCATAGTCATTAGTGCCAACATCACTCTCATCACAGGAAGCCTCTTTCTCCACCTTCACCTGCACCAGGTTGTTTCTAATCATGTCCTGTGAAGAGAAATAAGAACTGTTCAGATTCTCAACTCCGGAAAGGCTGGACTTGACAGACAAGTCCAGGACACAGTCAACATCTGCTGAATCCCTCATGGAGGTGACAGACCTCTGGGACAAAGACTCTGTTGAGCTGCAGGGGCTGGCTACTGTTTTTCCAGCTGCTGTTGCGTGTGTCTCTGCCTCTCCGCCACTCTGGGGAATGCCTGCTGAGTCCGAGGGCAATCTCATCCACATGTTCCCAGGCTCAACCGCCAAGTCCCTTTTGCTAGGCAGAATGCTCAATTTTTCGTCTTCCCCTTCATCTTCATCACTAGGTATATCTCCTGCCATGTGGCTACTACCATCAGAGAGGCTCTCCACTTTGTCTGAACAACTCGAAGCATCTTCTTCCTTTTTTGTACTGTCTGCCTCTGTGGTGGCCTTTTCTTTTAGCTTCTTTTTACAAACTTTGACAATGTCATACATATGAAGGTAACTGGCAGCTGCTAGCACATCTTCAATGGGTAAGTCTTTGAACTGGAGTTTCCCTTCATACATGAATTCAAGCAGGAGAGCGAAAGCTGGGGCTGTAACAATGTCGCTGTTCAGATGAACAATGTCTCTTTTGTCCAGCTGGTCCTTGTAAAATAGGTGGAAATACATGCTGCATGAAGCCAGGACAGCTCTATGTGCTCGGAATTGGGCATCTCCTACCAGAACAGTGCAGTCACAAAGAAAACCCTGATGTCTTTGCTCACTCAGACACTGTAATAAATGCCTACTATGGTCAGGAAACTCCATGCTGTCTTCATAACCTGGGAGCAAAAAACCAAAAATGTTAAACATTAATAGAAATCAAACACATGTATGCACATTTAAACTCAATTTCTACCGTAGCATGGATATTAAAAAAACTTCATATAATGTGAACTTATTAATCAATCATAGTAGTAATAAGTAAGAAACCATATGGATAAATTAATGAACTTCTCATTACTTCTTCTGTTCAATTATTGTTTCTCCCGAACTACCTTAAAGTTACATGAACAGTTACTTCAATGGTAAAAAAAAAAGCAGATGGGGGGGGGGGGTGAAGCAGGAATGCCACAAGATATAACACAAATCTTACTATGCTGAAGCAGAGGAAAAACCCTGAGATGTAACATGCATAATCCCAAAAAGGGAGGGAAAAATTATCCTTAACTGATCAATAGGACAATGGCTTCTAAATTGCTTTGACAAAAATGTTGGCCTTATTTCCGAGTATTGGCCTTCTCCATTATTTCTTTTTGGTAAAAGCTAACTCTGATTAATAGATAAAAACTTTAAAAATACTGAAGTTAAAAAAGTGACAGTTATACAAGACAATGTTAAATTTCTATTAAGAATCCTAAATGTAAAGACTTGGAGAATTTTTTCCTGGAATACAGAGATGATAAAAAGAAGTCAGGCAAGATTCCATCATTTTCCTTTTCTCTTTTGGAAGCTACTAGGATGATAGCTTGGTCTCTGTGACCATAAGCAAAGGTTTTCAAAATGAGTAAGAAGTTTCTTCTTGAAATCCTGAACTCTTTCCTCATCTCTGTGACTTATTTTCAAAGTTGTACTAAAGCACTTATGTACAGCAGCTGTTTCTTTGAGCAGAGATGTTCTTAAAGTTACAATCCTGTCCCAAGTATATTCTATAAAATACTACTGCTAGAATAAAGCAAGAAGATTTACAATACAATCACTTTAAGTGCCCCACAGCCAACATCAATCCTAATCCTTAAGAGGGCTAAAAATAAAGATTGGAGGGCAGCTCACAAGGTAGCTGTGATCAAATTAGGAGGCTGAAAGGACAGAGAGGGACGAAGAAGGAAGCTTATAAACATCTGATCCAGCTGACTGTGGCCATATGGCAGCTGCTGCCCAGATAAAGAGATTAAGAATAGAGGAGTGCGATTACAGCTGTCTGGCCAATTCAGTCAGCTCAAATCTACAAGTTCTAAATTAGTCGTGAACACAAAAACCTCCCCTTGAACAATTATTGTTGTATTAAAATAAACTTGTGTATATATATATATATATATATATCTAAGAAAAAAAAGGAGAACAGACATTTTTAAAAAATAGAAGGTGTAATTTTTGGAGTTTGCAATGTCTGGGTCTTTAAGCATAAAGTTGAACAGTGAAAATCACTATGTACAAGACATCCATATACACTAACTTCTATCATATACATGTCAAGTTTAAATACTTGTTTTTGTTTCTTTACCCTTAAAAAGCAATAATAACTACACAACTCAAGTAATAATAATTCTTTCCTAAATTATGATCTGCTGTCTCAGTACTTATGAGAATAAAAATAAGAAAACATGATTTTGAAAGTTACTTTTGATACAACTGCCCAAGAACAGAATGCTCAATACATATTCCAAGCATATTCCAATTGCAGTATGAACCCTTATCCCTTTTACACTTATTCTTCCTAAACCTCATTAAACTAGTAATGGGAATTTTATTCCATAATTAAATAAACACCATGAGAGAAATGCACTGTAGCTCGCCTACTGCTGCTCCTACCTTTAGTACACATAAACCTGATTAAGTCCTTTTGTCCAAGTCTTGCTGGCTCCAGGTCTGTTAGATCGGTGGAAAAAAGCAGACTAAGAGAGAGACAGATGCAAAGTGGAGATGATGTTAGAGAGGAATGAGATACCTTCCCTACACACAGATCTGCACACACACTAACTCCCTGTCTGTGTGTTAGAATAAAAGGCTGAGGGATGGCAGGCTGTCAGCTGCTCTGACATCATGTTCAGATGGAAATGCTACCTCCAGCTGTGCTCCTTTTAATGCCATATGCTACTCCTCTACACTCCTGCCACCAGCTTTTTCTTAGGAGAACTTTTCTTGTCTGTTAGTATAAACAAAATACTTCAAAGTCTCTTTTTTGAAAAACTTTCTAACAGAGAAAAGTAAAAAAAAATCCTTAAACATATGGGGCTCCACTGCATATACAGTATAGCAGCCCTTCTGTCATAACTTTGTGGAGTCTTTTATACACTGAGAACTTATTCAAGCCCGTACTAATCCACTTTTATTGAACCCAGAGGTTTGTTTTAAATGATGACTTTTCTCTAACTGGTTTAACTTAGTGTACAGATCATGACTTCCAGGGATTTAAAGAGGCTTTTTATTTTTAAATAACATATTCAGATATCAATTACACTTTTCCCAACATTTTAGTCATGTCTAAAAAACAGAAAAGTTGACTGTTTAGGAATTCATGTACAGCAACAGCAAAGCTGAATGCTCTTTCATTACACAATAAAAAATAGAGCAAACATTGCAACTGTAGATTTTGCAAATGCAAAACATGTTCTACCAAGAGAGGAAGTAACAATAAATCCTTCTCACACTACACTGCAAAATACTGTATGATTGTCCAATATGGTTATTATATAGAATATAGTCTACGGTGTGAATTAATATTATGTATTTTTAAACTGACTGAAAGAACAATATTGCATTTAGACACACGTTGCTACTTTTATTGTCCAGTGACAGAGAAAACTCAGTCATGAGAAAAGAAAAATGTTTTGACCTGACAGAAAAGAATCTTGAGTAATGGGGAATGAAGTTAAAATGAAATGAGCTGTTCTTACACAGCAAAAAGTCAACCAACTTGACTCTCTTGGGCCATCATTTAACTTTATGTTAAATGAACTAACTTTAAAGCATAATTTACTCATAACGACATACCAATACTTCACTGCAGAAACTATTAACTAATCCAAGCCCCCACCTTTGTTGCCACCAATCTCAAAGGAATATCAAGAGGGGGACTGTAGAAATATGAGAGGAACACCCATGATAAACTAACATACAATATGCATTTTCACCTTTGCTCTTCATGGAGATATACAAAGTTGAAGATTAAGCCAGCTATAACTTAATCCATCCCTCTGACACTTTTTAAAGTGCAGGGACACCAAAGCAAGGGGGAGGAAGAGGAACAGCAACACAGACAGGAAAGACGGAAACAGCCAAATGCAGAAACAGACTAGATCACAGTAGCCAGAGCAACAAAAGGAAAGTAACTAGAAAAGTTGAACACAAGAGTCCAGCTGGGAGGAAGTAAGCACTCTCCTTACCCTTCCCATCCACCCCTCCTGTCTCCACAGCTGCATTGCTCCCCACATCACCTACTCCCCCTTGACCTTCTGAGCTGCAAGACAAAACACACACACACTGCTTGTGCCACACACAAAGGACTCCCTCCCAGCTCCCCCATCTGTTCCTGATCGCAGCCCAGCCCCTGCACGGGAGGCTACAAACTCAAAGCCTTACAAACTTGGGGGCTGAGCCTTTTCTCCATTCACAACCTGCTCTGTACCTTCCCACTCCCCTGTTGCTCCGTCTCCCCTTCCCAGGGCAGGCACCTGCTCCCACCCATCCTTCCTGGTCCAGAGCGAGCCTATCCCCCTCTTCCCCCTCTCCCAACCCAGTCCTCCGCCCGACAGCCTCTTGCCTCCTGGTCCTGGCGTGCAGGGCTCACTTCCAGCAGCAGGTTTAATCTCTTAGCCACCCCCACCCACATACCCCCCACCTCCCCTGCCATCCAGATCCTCACCAGAGCTCCGCTCCGTGCACCACTTCAGCGCCTCCTTTGTCACCCCACAGCCTGCCCGCAGCCACCTGCCCTTTACTCCTCCCTCCTCCAAAAGCTCCTCGCCCAGACTCCGCTGCCCCACCGCAGCCCTGCAAGCCGCCACCTGCTGCTCTCCCTCCCGCCTCACCACCGCGGGGCGGACACTTCAGCCCCCCACAGCACCCGCAGTCCTGGTCGGGAGGACTCACACTCTGGAGCGGCCCCCAGGTCCCAGCCGCGCTCCCCCCTGCGCCGCCGCCACCTCCTCCGGCCGCCGCCGCCACTGCCCCCTCCGCCGCTCTGGGCTCCCCCCGTGCTCCCCCGCCCGGCGTCCCGCTCGCTCCCCGCCCCGGAGGCAGCGAGCGACGGCGGGCGGGACGACCCAGCGGGGCAGGCAGGCGAGCGGGACGGGGCAGGCGGGGGGAGGAAGGAGGGGCGGGCGGGAGCGAGGCGGCCCCCCCGCGTGGTCTCAGCGGCCCCCCATGACAGCCCCTGGGGAGCCCGGGCAGGCGGAGCAGGAGGAAGAGGGGGCGGGGAGCCGGGCGCACGCAGCGCAGGAGCACGCACGGCGGCGGCGGCACAGACGGGCCCGGGCGGCGGCGGCCAGATGTTTCCTTCGCTCCCCTCCTTCCTTCCTTCCTTCCCCGACGGACAGCACAGCCGGCCCCTGGCACGGCGTCCTCCAATCAGGGGCGCCGAAAGACCCTGATCGACACCCGGGGCCCGCCCAATGACAAGGAAAGGAAGCAATGCAAACTTGAGGTTCGAGCTAATCATGATTCCGGGGGCGGGGCTACCGCTCCACAGGCAGGGCAGAAGGCGAGTTGCTGGGTATGGAGAAGGGGCGGGGACTGAGGAGTCCCGGGTCAGTCCGCGCACCTTCCTCTTCCTCACTGCAGTCCCTGCGACCTCGGGAGAGGAGAGCTGGCGAACAGGCTGCTTCTTTCTGGGCGCGGTGCATGGTGGGGGAATAATAGCCCTGAGCCCCGGGGGATAGGCAGAGTGGGCTATGGATGGAAGGCGAGGCCTGCCTGAAGGGAGAACCAAGGCAGGAAACCTCCAAGTGATTCGGCTGCACTTGCTGGGGGTTTACCACACACAGAGCGCATCCTGGCCAGATTTCTTGCAGCGGGCTAAGGAAAAAAGATTATGTAACTTATCGCAGCAAGTTTCTGTATTGCTGAATGGTTCTTGCACAGTCACGATTTTCTATGGCTAAACTTCGGTCTACCAATTTGTGTTCAAGTCCCATGCATTTTATAATATCTTCAGTGGGAAGGCGGCACAACTGACGTTTCTTATTTTAACAGTTTTTTGAAACAATCGTGATCTCTCACACCGCACAGGTGATCTTTTACATACGCACCTCCTTCAACTTTTTCTGAGGAAAGCTGAAATTATACAGGTATAGCTTTTGCCATTGCAAAACGGTAGAGGGGGTGGTGGGAAAGCTGCACCTGCTAAACACTGTATGGCTTCAGAGTTCATAGTGGCAGATACTCTTCTTCATTCAAAATATAAGGAATGTCTTCTGCACATGTATAGAATTAGTGGAAAAGATTCCTGTATCAAAAGTATGACTTCCAAGCCCCAATATTTCTCATTTCAGAAATTAAGCACTGGCTATGAAGATCTGATGCCAGTCCCCAGCAAGTGAAGGCCCAGTCCCGAAGGCCTGTATCACCAGCGGCAAAAACGTTGAACCGCTGGCAAAAATGTTGCAAACGTACCATAAAGCGCGTCCGTGACACTTGTATGCCTGCACTGGGGCAGTGCTTATTCAGCGCCAAACCCCAACATGAGCAGCTGGCCCAGTGGTGTCATCCAAATGATTTAGGAACAGGTACTCACTTTTGATTGGCACTTGTCAGGATCCGCCCACCGGAAGTGACGTCATAAGCCGGAAGTGAGGTCATGACAGGAAGTGAGGTCATAGCCGGAAGTGAGGTCATGATTGTTGCCATGGATGTGATCATGTTTGTAATAACTTCAGCTTGGGGTTAGTGTTGATTTAACTTCTATTGCTTTGCTTTCTAGAGATGTGTGTATACATAGTTTGCTTCAACTGTTCCCTGGTTAAATAGCAGGCTAGACTGTACTAGATTGTGAGCCCTTTTGGGACAGGGAGCCATTTAACTTTAATGTTAAATGCAAGGAGCCGGCAAGGAGCAGGAGGGGGAACGGTCGCCCAAAAAAAGACCGCGTGGGGGCTGGGGCTGGGGGGAGGCTGCAGGAGGAACCCGGACGCTGGATCTGCGCGGCTGGAGGGAGCGGGAGCCCCTGGCAGCCTACCTTCTCACGCTTGCGCCTTATTCCCGGGTCTCCCGCGCTGCTGCCGCCGCTGCTGCCACCACTACTGCCGCCTCCAGTCCTCTTGATCCGCTGCTGCTGCCACCACCACGCTGCCTGCCTGCCTGCCTGCCTGCCTCCTCACAGAAAGTGCAGGCAATGGCTGCGGGTGTGCAGTACGCATGCGCAGCTGCTGAGCCAACCAGCCAACGGGGCCAGCTTCGAGTGGGCGGGGCCAGCTCAACTTCTAGGAACCGGTACTCATGTAGTAGTGCGTAGTGGGTGCATGACATCACTGGGCTGGCCGCTGGTAAGCCGTTTGGGATGGGGGAAGGACCCGGGCAGGGGGAGGGAAGGAGCAGGCCATGAGGGGGTGGGACACGGCCGTGGCTTCCACAGCCAAATCTTACCCTGTGGGTTGCTCAGGCAGCCTGAAACAGAGCTGCTAGATTCTCCCCCAGCAAAATAGCTGGTGGTGAGCCGAGGAACCCCATTGCAAAGCAATGGAGCTTTCCCTGGAGGAAGGGGACAAATGTCCCCTTCTCCTGGGGAGGCTCCAGCAGCTGCCTCGTTGCTGCTAGATGCAGTGGTAGCCTTTTGGCTACTGCTGCGCCTGAAGCAGCCTGGAGGTTCTGGATTGGGACATGCTTTGGACGTTATAGCTCCAAGTCAGGTATGGAACTGAGCAGCAGATCTTGAAACAAAATTAAACTATTATGTGTTGTCTTAATATGAGATCCTGTGATCAAAAACTTTCTCTGTTGGCTGTTTGGTTTTTCAGCATTTTTGTTAAAACATGTATGACAGGCACTGTCACCATAGTTGAGAGTACAGTGTTGTGGTTTCTAAGGCTTTTGCTCTGTGCTTGAACTTTCTTCCCTGGTGTTTATTTGTTGATAGAAAGCTCAGACCAAATCCACAGAACTGAAGAAGCGTGCTTTGCTCTACCACAGCTGAAGGAAAAGCTGTGTTTGAGGCTTTTCTTTGCACAGTGACTCCTTTGTCTTAGGACGTCTAATACTTTTTGCTGTCACCAGATGTCACTATAGTGTTGTGCGCTTCAAATGAAGCAAAGGCCTGTAAACCAACACCAAGTGACAGATGATGAGCATTGCAACACTATTATACCATATGAGATGAAAGCAGAAGCACCCATGTATGACACTCATGAGTTGAGTATGTTAAAACTAGAAGACCAAAGTTTATGCAAAAGCCACAGGAAGTTAATTGCCTTTATTGATCTTTTAAACCTGCCGTAATTGAAATGTTTTGGAACCAGTGGCTCAGAAGGGGCATGTTTCACCCCAGGATACAGAATGGACAGGAAGAGGCTTGCCTGTGAAGTTACTGTGACATGGGCACCCACTCATGCCATCTATATGTTATGCATAAGAGCACATGGAAGGGGCTCTCATCTCAAGTACTCTTGCATTCCTAAGGTAACATGAATTTGGATGGTTTATGTCAGCATCTGTTATTTTTAGCATTTAAAATCTGTTATGTGGTGTCAACTCATCCATTAAATTCACAAAAATGATTCTACAGCCAGGTTTGGGTAGGTTAGCAGGCAGATGATTATTTTATTAAAAAAATTGAGCTTGTTTATGTTTCTCTGGAACAAGAAGGTATAAGATAATATCCAACCTTATAATTTATTGACAGCACAAGTCACTTGTGGCAGCCTCTGAGTGTTGTAAATGTACTGTAGAGCGCGTTTGCACCATGGTTCTAGGGAGTGGAACTGGAACTTTGCCCAGACCCGAAGGTCTAAAGGTAAGGCCAGTGGGAGCTTAGGGAGGGGTGAGACGGAACAGGGTGAGGAAGGCGGAGGATGGGCAGACCAGCCCAGGGAGGGAGGTGGCACCAGGATGTGGCACTTGTGCTGGATCATAACCCCCGGCCCAGGTGGCCCCGATCTAGCTGCTTGGAGTTGTGCTGATTCTGCAGCACAGCTCCTAGCAGCCCCATTTGGGCCACTCTATGTTACCTGGGGAAAGGGGAAAATATGATTCGCAGTTTGCCCTGCAGCCAATCCCAACCCTGGGCTGGATATGGGGTAGGTGTGTTGACCTGCCCATTCCAACCCAATGTTAGGATTGCACTCTGAGACTACTACAGTCCTATTAACACTTAAATGGCAGTAAGTCCCATTGTGCTTATGAGGACTTGTTTCTGGCTATACATGCACAGGATTCTGCTATAAAGTTACCTGATCTTAATATTATAATTGGGGTGAAATTGGTGGTGGCACAAAAATTTGGGTATTATATATATTACAATTATTTCTGGAGTTTCCCTAAGATGTGTTTATGTATTTATATTCTTAATAAAAACAATTTCTTTGTATTTTGGTGTAGCTTAATGGTTGTTCTGTCCTATACAATATGTGAAATTAATAAATTACTATATTATAATATCAGACATCTTGTTGTCTTGTGTGATCCCTCAGGTGGGCAACCGTGAGATACAGGAAGCTGGACTAGATGGGCCTTTGGCCTGATTCAGCAGGGCTCTTCTTACGTTCTTTTTATTTCTTCAATTAAGCATAATAGGAGCCAGCCTTAGAAACAAAGGGACATATATTGTATACATTTAGTTAAGTAGGTAATCATTTGAAATATTGGAATTGCATGTGTTTTCAATGAAAAAGCTGTTTTCATTTAAAAATGAAGAAGTTATTGAAGGTGAGGAAAGGACTATATTTTCTGCCATTACTAGAATAATGTTAGAATAATGTGCAATATGGAGAATTCTGTTACTCATAAAATATTTCTTCTTTAGATTTGGTTTTAGAATATGATATAAATATGAATATGATAATTAGTGCAAATATTAAAATAGCTACTTTGGTAGCTACTGTTCATTATGGAAAACGTTTTGGGGACAAGAGTTTGGGAACTTGAATTCATGCAGAATGTCCTTAATGCCTTTTCCAGAGCCATATATATGAGTTTCCAAGAGTCTTGTCTATAGAAACACATAGCAACAAACTGCTTGGCATGGACTGTCTGATTTTTTGCTATGTTACAAGAATAAGTATGAGCGTTGCCCAGGGAACTGTATGCTTCCTTCCATCCCTGACTTCGCTGTGTCCAGCATAGGATTGTCATCTTGGGGTAGGGGATATTTTTCGCCTACTCCTTGTCAAGCCCCAGCCTGCCCTATGGGGCTACTCAGATCTGCACCAGGTATTTAGCTGGTGTAGTGTTCCAGGGCCCAGGAGTGGGGGTTAGGATATGGTGTGAACTGCTGTCACTGAATCCACCCCCTCCCTGGCCCAATCTTCCCCCAGTCCGCCTTCCTCCTGCCCCTTGCCACACCTGGATGCCCTCCCGCCACCCTCTTCCACCCTCTGAGTCACTCTGCATGGGGTCTGAACCAGTGTCGGCAAGCCAGCACACATTGTTGTTCTGGCACAGCCAACTCATGAGCTGGTGCAAATGTGCCTAATTATGTGTTTGCGGCATTCCTGAGCTGGTTCAGGAGGACTGCACTGGCACAACATGCCCTTTGGATTGGGCTGCTCGTGAACCTTATGTTGAAAAATGATATACAGTAGCCTCCTGTATCCGTGAGTCTTGTACCCTCAGTTTAAGGTGTCTGCAGATTGGAAATATTTGTGGATTTTTTTATCTTTGGGTTTGACGCCACACAGGTCCCCTGGATCCATGTTGAGCCAAATTTGACTCAACCTGAAGCTTTGAAAGGCAATCAGAACTGTGCTCTGATTGCCTCTGGAATATCTTCTGAGGTTCGCCAAGCTGTGCACATCCACCCATGGCCTCGGCAGGTCTCAGAATGGTCATTTAGTCCAAAAGAATGCAACTTCTAGTTTTTTGGCAAAATTGGACGTTACATTTTTAGTGCCTTATATCAGGCCCAGGGCCTCAGAAAACCCCCTGGACCTGACCAGAGCAATAATCCGGTCAGGTTCGGAGGTGGGGCAAAATCTGCAGGTTTGATCACCCATGTATTTTTTAATCCACAAAGTTTCCGAGAACAGAACCCTTGCGGATAAAAAGGGCCCACCGAGATAGGGTTTGCTGCTATCTGTGGGTTCAGGTATCTGCAGTAGGTCTTATGTATCCCCCGCTACAGTATATTCTGAATAAATGAAAATAATTTTGGAAGTGGTTCATTAAGTTACTATACAATACTTACAAAATTAGAAAATACAGCAGAAGTAGGAAAAGAGGCTTGCTGTCTTCCAATGAGATTTTGACACTTATAGCCTAGGCCTATGCGTTAAGTTCAATGGAGCCTACTCCCAGGTAAGTGTATGTAGGATTGCAGCCCAATTGTTTTACTATTTGTTGCAAGAAGCACTGTTTTGGATGATGAATGATGATGATGCCTTTGGGAGAATTTGAAATAAAAATAGCAATCTGACTGAACAAAATCCCGCTCTCTTCAAGCATCCTGTACCCCATAGTACAGTGAAGTATATCGGCAACTGGTCTCAACTTGGATCTTGCTGCTTCCTGATAAAGCAGGGAGAGGAGTGATTTTAAAGTGTGGCCTAGGCAGGCAAGAGAGGGGAGGAGATTCCTTGTATCTATGCTTTTCTACCCCAAACTGTTTTTTGAGCCATTTCTTTTCTAGTAAGCGTTACTTCCCCGTATGGAATTTCAGCAGGAGAAAAACATTGGGAAGAAAATGTATACAATGAGGGTTTAGCTTCCTTCCTGTCCACACAAGCCACATTTTCAAAAAACCCTCCCCTGTTGTATGGGGACTCTTGTGGCAGACCTGATTCTGCCCATGAGTCTGCTGCTGTCATGTCTGGTTTGGCCCTAAGCCTTTGTGAGAAGAAATTAAATACAAACAGGAGCTGTTTAGTTGGAGTGCATTTTTTTCTGTACAACATCTGGCAATGCATCTGGCCTTTACATACATTTATAAAACACCTTTTATGTCAGGCTTCCCTAGGTAATATACAAAACAAGCAAGAATTTAAGTGAAGAGCGATCATAAACCAGAGAGAATGGGAATGATTCTCATTGACAGTAAATCTCATTCACCGGGTGACTGGAATCATTTGGGAGCACATACTACAGTGAATTTAGGAAACACTTCTACATTTAAGCCTGCCAGTTTCAGTTTATAAGCCCCAAGCAACACTAAAGCGTAAGGTTGCTGGCTTGGGCTCAGTGCTGACGTTGAAGTGTGAAACTGTACTTTGTTGTGTATACCATAGCAGTGTGTAGCAGTTCTGTTGGTGGTGCCTACAGAACACATCTTTGAACACAGATGTACTGTCTTTCTATTTTATGTGCCTCTCTACACAGAAACGTAAGATCTCATTGTTTTGAACAGAAATAAACCTCCCTATTGAAAGCATGTTGAAGCCCAAGGAACTGCACCCAAAGAAATAACCAAGATCAGTTTATTCTGGATCAATATTTTGGTTGTTTTAATATAAAGTCAAAATGTTATCACCCAGCCTGATCCTAAGTGCATTTTCTGAGAAATATGTCCCACTGTTTTTAATGGTGATTGTTTCCAGGTAAAGGTGCTTAGGATTGCAGCCTTCCAGCGATCTTTGTAAGACCTGTATGCATACAATTGATTTTTGGCCTTAAAACGTCAGAGCATCTCCTTCCTTAAAACATATTGGAACAATAGCTCTGTAATATAAATGATGGAGGTGTTTTGGTGTTTTTAATCAATAGGAAGATTGTTTTGGGTTCTGAATGGCAGATTGTTGAATTGCAAAGGGTGAAGGATAAAAAGAAACACAGAAACTGAAGGACAAACCTATACAGGCCTAAATTTAATTCTTTTAAGTGCATTGGTAATGTAAAATTGTCAAAAGACTGGGGCTTAGTCCTTCACTTGAGCTGACAACACAGTTTTTATACTGTTTGAATGAAGTGACACGTGCTTGTTTTATAGCTGTGAAAATCGTGCTGAATACGCCTTCACCATTCCAGTAAAAAATGAACTTTTGAATGATCAGATTATTTATTTGGGCTCTTCAGTTTCTCGTTCTGTTCTGATATGATGTGTGGAAATGTCTACCCTGGACCTGAGATTGTGTGTGTGCATGATACGTGTAGGAGTAGACAGACGTGTGTGGAAATAAGCAGTGTTGGCACTTTTCCTGCTGTGAGAAACAAATCACAGTCACGCCCCTGATTTCCTCCACCATTCCTCCAATATATATAAATTTCTTTTCCCTTTTACAAGTGGTTCCCGAACTGTGGGTCTTTGTCCCACCAGTGGGTCACAACCCAATTTTTCGTGGATCACAAAGCTGCCAAGCCAGATTAGGCTATGTGCACTAAAGGTTAAACAACCTGCTACTTGTATCACCATTATAGGCACAGAGGCTTGAGTGGCTTGTAAAGTGAAACTTTTGTTTTAGGTAGGTTCCAATGCTAAAACGTTCAGGAACCATTTATTGCCTTATACCAATTCTACTTACACTGACATATGATTTGCAGTGACGCTGCAATCCTAACCAACTTTCCAGCACCGGAGCAAGGGCAATGCAGCTCCAATGTAAGGGAACAAACATTCTCTTGCCTTGAAGTAGCCTCTGTGACTACTATTCCATTGCAGGATGCAGCACATGCCCCATAAACACAGCTATGTCAGGGCTAGAAAGTTGGTTAGGATTGCATCCTTAATATAAGGTTTTTATGGCATCACTGCATTATTTTAACCTTCCAACATAGAAGAATTAGTTGCAACCCTATCACCATCCAATTTGAGAATAGAATTGTGTTGTCATGTGTTTTTTTTCCAATTAATTGACTTGCTGCACTATTTTAAGTCCATCTGTAAAAATCATTTTGAATTCTGAATTCCCTGAAACAGCCTAATGCATATTCGGCATTTCACTTGCTATTATAGCTGATTACAGAGACAGAAGCTGTCTTCTTCCAATCAACCTGTCTGTGCTGCTCAGTTCATTCACTAACTCATCTAATTGCATGATGCCATATGTTATTATCTAGCGTAAAAGGTATGGAGTAAGAGAGAACATGTACAAATATGCACAAAAGTGTCAGAACTCAACAACACAGTTCTCACTCAGATGGATGCAATAGAATCCATTTATCTGGACGCTTTGGGGGAGCAGAAATTTATCTGCATTTTTAAAAGTGACCAAAACAGAGGAAAATGTGGGCAAAAGAAAGAGTCCAGAAATACTTGATTCTTTGGGGCTCTTTTGAAAACGTACGCACACTTTATAGTGTCAAGTTTATTAGGCTATAACTCACACTTTTACTGCTCACACATATTTTATATGGTATACACAGAAGCAATTGCTTGACCCAGTTTAATTAATTAGTTAATGAATTAGACCAAGTGCTTGAAATGTTCCCCTTTGTCACCTATACATTACTGACAACATTGAGTAAAGCATCTATAGACATTCACCAATGTGCGTGCTGGGATAGTTCCACACATCTCTTTAATTGCTTCCCTTAGATGCTTTAATATTGTAGGCTTTCTAGAATGAAGTATGTGTGAATTAGAGCTCCTTTTTTGAGATACCCTTAGATAACCATGATTTAATTTAAGAGAAGCTGTCACCAGGGTACGTAAAGATAAGACATATCTGTGCAGGAAAAGGTGTATTTCACTAAGAAAACAGGCAGTTGTAAACTTGTGGCTGTGAACTAATGCCAGTCCTCATACTGCTGCTGAGGACATGATCCTCAGACTGCTTAGCACCAGGACCCACTTTTTCAAATGATAATATGTTGGGACCCACCTGAATTATGTCATTAACTTGGAAGTGATGTCATGACTGGAAGTAACATCATCAAGCAGGAAATGTTTTAACACAAACCCCCATACAACAAAATCAAATCAATTAACTAAGTAAGTAAATTAAAATATTACAATAAGTATTAATTAAAAAAAATATTTAAAATAAAGAACCCTTCTAAACCACTCAAGCAGTTGCTGATCTGGTTGAAAAAATTCCCAAACATCCCAAAGGCTGCAATCCGATCCACACTTACCCAGGAGTAAGTCCCATTGACTATCATTGTGAAGAACACACACACACACACACACACTCCTGTTAAAAGTAAAGATCTGTAACATTACCACAAATGTCATCACATATCATGGTAGGGTCTAGTCTAATGTAGTAAAAATAAAATAATTTTGAAATAGAGATCTACCTAAAATTGGCTCCTGAACCACCTAGTAGGTCCTGACCCACAGTTTGAAAAACACTGCAGTAAGGGAACTAGTTCAGTCTTCTGTAGTTAATGAAGATGCTCTTTTCTTCCTCCAAGAACCTAGACAGAATAGCTACTCCAGCAGGAGCAGTCTGAATTTGTTTCTCACAGCAGTAGCAAGCCAAGATGACCTTAAAGATCATTAGACCCTCATTCCTCAGCCTCAGTTGAAACGCTTTAAGATTCAGCTTCTTACCATTCCCCTTACCAAAAGAGTGAATGGCACCTACAATCCTCTGATCTACTATTTGAAGCTATTGAGCTAGGAGGTGTCCCTATGGCATTTAGCAGCAGGGAAACATTTAGTAGGTATAGCTTCTCCTGTAACTGCAACGTTAAGGTAATAAAAGCATAGCAAACATATTCCTGAGTTTTCTCAGGAAACCTTTGTTTTGATTAGCACAAGGTTGTTGATTCACTTTTCTAGTGAAGTTGGTGGGGAAGGCCAGGGGCTAAAGGAATACCTTTTGTGACCACATGTGGTTCTATTAATTAGAGCCAAGAAGCTCCCAGGCATTGTTTGCAGATCTGAATAGGATGACCAAGCAAGGAATAGCCAGTCATGGAATTTTCCAAAGGCAAGGCTTCTTGCAAGCCAGCAAGTAGTGTGGGAGCAGGGGCTCGGTCCAGTGAGCCAAAGGTCTCTGGGCCCTATTGCTGTCTTGCCATCTATCCAAATAATAGGCACATGAGACGAGACTTGGGTCATGCTCATTTGACATGTATCCAGCACTGTATGCACATGCGTACATACATGTTGGACAGACATGCATGTAAGAAAATTGTAGAATGCTTTACTCTTGTGGTGATGAGAGCTTCCTTTTCTTTTGGGTAGACCATTTCTCAACACACACTTTGTAATTGTGCAAAACAATTTATCCTGTAACTGTGAAAGCATAAAAGATTAGATTTTCATTTGCATGGTTTGCTGACTTTTATGTGGCAGATTCAATAACAACAGGCTACACTAAGCTCATAAAACAAAGTGAGACCAGCAGCTCTTTTTAAAAAAAACAAAAACAAAAACCAGCAAAATGCAGTAGTTATGGCTGATGGCCTTTCATCATTCATCTTAAAGCTGGACGACTATATTTATTATTGCTTAAATGAAAATTAAATGGTGAGGGCTGTAAAGAGGCTTCTGGTATTCTGGTATCAGATGCTTGATTCCCGTCTCTTTTTTTCTTTTTTCTTTTTTTTGCAGTGCTAATGAGAAGCTTCAGTATAAATGTATTTCACTACTATTGGGATGTTCAATGATTGTATAAGGTGTAATTCACATCTTACTGTTTTTTATGTTGGAGAATCTCCTCTTCCATATTGTATCTCTGACCTCTATTTCTACTACTAAAATATATACCTTGTGTAATATATCTAAAAGAGATATGAGAACAAAAGGTAACCAGTCTGTATTACAGGCCATTTTTTTAGATTTAGAAGAGTGTCACTTCACTCCGTATGGTAAACAGCAACTTGTTGTCACATAGACTTTATATTGGCCTGAAGATGCATTATTGCATCTATTGGCTTGAAGATGCAAAATTCTTTTTATTGTTTACATTTATTTAGGCTTCAGCCCTGTTCCCAGATTATTTTAGTCCATGAGGTGTATACTTTAAGGAATTATATAAAAAGACTCCCTGGGTAATATTTGATCCTCCCAGGATCAAAATTAAATAACCATTTTTAAAATTAAATAACCATTTTGCCTTGATACACAAGTTTTGGACTAGGTCAAGACAGTTTTTTAAAAATTCCATCATACTCCACCCCTGACACTCCAGACACAACAAGCCCTTCCCTTGACCAGCAAGAGCTATTCTTTACCTCCATCAGGTGCCACAAGACTCCATTTTCAGAAACAGATATAGGGTGGCCTTGGCACTCAGAAGGCTTAAACAGAGGCTAAATCCTTGGAAGAAATGAGGATTGTCTCCTTGGATTTTGAGAATGAACCCCTCTCCCCCCAAAAAAAAGAAAAAACGCAAATGAAACATGAAGATTCTGACTCTTTGGTTGCTACTTCATGACAGATAATTAAAATGACAACTGTGTAAAAAAAATAAAACCTCTAGCATGGTTGCTTTATCATAGCTCTAATCTATGTGCCTTTGGCATTGAATTGATGGGACTGTTTACTCTAATATTCAGTTTTTTTCAATCCATAACTGTGGCTGCCAATATATTTTAATTTTAATGTATTATTACACAGATCTGTTTTCCTTATTTTCTCTTCTATAACATTAACACATTTTTGTGTTAAAAAATGTGTGAAAGATTAATTTGTAGAATGACGGGATATGTGGGTGCACAGCAGGGGACAGATGGAGGGGGTGTAACATGATGGTTTTCTTCTGCAGCAACATTTTGTTTGTGCTGTTGGAAGTGAGCAAAGTATAGCCAAAATGATCATTTCTTCTCTGGGCAAAGCACAAAGAGCTAGAGGTTGACCTTTCTATCTCCAGTGCCCTTTTTTATAAGAGTGAAGTTGGACCAATTTAGGGAGCAATCCTGACCTGGAGTTAGACCAGCAAAGTTTGACCAGCATAAGCACCACTGTAAAGTGCGTTTGGACCCCTCTTGCAGTCAGGGAGGATAGCACATGTTTGTATGCTGGCATCTCTGATTACGAGAGTGGTCCTAACATCCTTTATAGTATCCCTTGTGCCAGTGGTGTCATCTAAATGATTTAAGAACAGGTACTCACTTTTGATTGGCACGTGTTGGGACCCGCCCACTGGAAGTGACGTCATAAGCCAGAAGTGATGTCGTGGCAGGAAGTGACATGAAAAAAGCCCTTTTTGAGGCCTCAGATGATTTTAAACTGACCCAACAGTTGCAACAGTATTCCACAGCACCCCCAGAACATGTTAAGGAGGCCTGGCATCATGTTAAAACCCCAGAGCAACTCATTTTTCAGTGGCAAGGAAGGGAAAGGCTCCGCTTGCTGCCTGCCTGCCTGCCTGGCTCTGAGAACATGCAGGCAACTCAAACATGCAGGAAATTCAAACGTTGCAGAGGGCGGAGTCGACAAGTGGGTGGGTGAATGGGCGGGGCCAGCTGTAATCCTAGAAACTGGTACTCGCGTACCCCCGCGTACCCCCTGCATGACATCACTGCCTTGTGCCGACCAAAATTTGCTGGCCTAATTGTGCTGGCCTAACTCCAGGTTAGGATTGCGCTCTTAGTCAACTGGTTACAGTTTTTCAGTACTCTGTTAATTGACAGACATGGACTTTCATGTGGTGTTCCGCAATTCTTTGCTGCTCTTAAGAACAGAGTGCACAGTAAGTGAATAAGATGATGATGATGGCCAGTTCTGTCCATGCCTACCCTGATTTCATTAAACTTTGTGGGAGTCCAATCAAGTAAATAAGTTGGATTGCAAGTGAACAGCTTGATCATATCCATGTAAAGAATTCAGATGTCAATGTTGTTGAGTGCAACTGGATTTATTCCCAAATAGTGATGCACTGAATTACAACCTTAGTGATTGATTAGTTTTCCTTTCCCTACGAGGAACTTTCATTTCCTTACTATATGCCTATAGTTGGAAAAAAAATGCACACATAAAAGTGTCTTGGTATATTTAAAGTGCATATTCAAGAAAGAGTTTCTGGAATGGCTACATTAAATACATTATTGCTACATTAAAGGTAGCAATAATGGTCTGTGGCCAACTCTTAAATTTACACATACGTATGGTAGGAGTTTAGTACAGTAAATGTCCCTTTCAATGAATAAAGCAATTAGCACAGAAACTCACTGTCATCTGGTACATAGAGACATTCCAAGAAAAAGTAAAACTTTGGGAGAGAAATTTTAGGACAGCATGTGGGAGAGGATATGGAGGCGCTTTTTATGCCGCTCTGTGAAGAGCAGAACAATGACAAACATGATGATTAAAAGTTCTTTGCTTATATATTTTTTTAAAAACTTGATTTCTACAACAAAGATTTTCAGCCTGTCATCTGTGTATGATGATGATGGTGCAGGAAACATTTCAATTGATGGGAGCCTTGGACATCTGATTGCACTGTCTTGGTGGTGTCATGGGGATCTTCTTATGAAGGTAGTGGTGCTTGTCTTGGGGGAAGGTCAAAATTACTACACCCTTTTGTGCTCTTGAATTTTTGGAGGAGGCAAGTGGAGGGAAGATTGTATTTTGCTGTATAGTCTGTTAGATTATACAAAGGTAATAACAGCTGTACTGTGATTTCCTGGAGTTTCTCTGGAACCGAAAGCCTAAACAAGAAGTTAGTCATTTCTTCAACGTGTGAAATAGCCTGAAGAGGGCAGTGATCAAGCCTGAATCAGTTTTGGTCACACAAAGGATTTTGTGATCCAATTGAGCTTATTGTGTTTTAGGGTTGTGTTTTATTGTTTGTTTAGGGCTATTGTGATTGATTGTTTTTATGGTTTGTGTTTACATTGTTTTAGTTTTGTTTTATTCATTACTGCAGTGATTCTCAAACCTTTTAGACCAGGACCCACTTGGGATGGCACTCATATCGGGACCCACCAGAAGTGATGTCATTAACCTAGAAGTGATGTCATGGCAGAAAGTGCTAGCATCAAGCATTGTAACATTATAAACAGCGCAATCCTAAGGAGTGCACAGCGTCTATGCAACGGGATTGCGTTGGCGCTGCGTACTTAGCTGCAGCCGTGTTGCGCCTCCTTTGCCTCGGCCAAAGCCGGCCGGCGCAAGGGAGGCACCATGTTGGGGTGGGGGAGGGAGTGGGCGGGGGAGGGCAGTTCTAGGTGGGTCAGCAGATAGGCCCAGGATTTGGCCATAAGGCTGAATCCTAAGCCCGTCCGGGAGCCCGCATGGCCCCAATTTGGACCATGTCTCCTTGGATATGTGCCTGATCTATAGCAGGCGCAGATCCGAGTAGTGCAACAGGGAGGCTGAAGCCTCCCCGCTGGTAAGGGCGCGAATGTGCCCTTGCCGCGGGGAGGCTCCAGCCTCCCAGAAGTAGTGTTGGATGTGGTGCAGGCCTGTCAGCCTCACCATTCCAACGCTGCTTAGGATTGCGCTCAAAATGACAGTCTTGAAATGCAAATTGGCATTACTGGGCTGTAGCAATTGTACAACCATGAAACAACCAATTGTACAACCATGAAATCCCTGGCAGAAAGCTGGATTAGGACAAAATATTATTAAAAACACTGAACTGAAAACAGAATTAAAGAAAAAAACCCTCACTTGAAAATTCAAACTGTTCACACTCACAAAAGGAATATAGCAAGAGTAAGGTCTGCCACCGGTTCACTACCCCTGAGTAAGGCTGCGCGGCCTTACTCGGAGGCGCTCACTTCTGTGCCGGCTAGCAGACCCGTTGCCTGCCCTGTGCCCTTCCCATGGGGCTCTGGGGCTGCCTGGCTCCTGCTGCACTCCAGGGCGGTCGGGCAGTTCAGGATTGGACTGTCAGTGTGTAACTATAATAAAAAAGGCAAATTCTATGCAAGGAATTATTAGGAAAGTGATTGAAAAGGCAACTTGTACTTAATGCTTCCATTAAGTCATTCCTGTGGGTGGAATTGTGTGTACAATTCTGTTCTTCACATCTTAAAAAAAAGATATAGAGCTAGAAAATTTTTAGAAAAGGACAACCAAAATTCTCAAGGGGCTGTAACTTCTTTCCTATGAGAAAGGGCTAGAGTGTTCGAAGCTTTGTAGTTAAAAAAATAAACACAAAGGTGGGACACGATACAAATTTTAAAAGGCTTGCTTTGCATAAAGAGTGGCGGAGATTTCCACATCCTCTAATTAGGCTTATGCTGTGATAAAGTAAGATGGCTTTATAAGGGAATTAACAAAATTCATGAAGAATAGATCTATCAAAGATAGATCTATCACAGCTACCCATAGTAGCTAAATGAAACTTCCAGGTATTGCAGGCAGTGAATGTCTCAATAGTAGTTGCTATGAGTTGCTATGAGGGAGGGTTGCTATGCCTTGTTTCTGCATTTTCAGAAAGCAACTGATTGGCCAGTGTTGAAGAACCATGAGGCAGATATGGCTGGACTTTTGGTATGATCCAGCTGAGTTGTTCTTACGTTCCTAACCCCAGTTGAATGTTATTAGGATGGCATGTATGTCTATTATTATTGGCACATGGCAATCCTAGGCATGTTGTGTTGAACCCAACGTTTTCACCCCTTGATTGGAAGGAACTTCTGTCCATGAAGAAAGAGCTGGGTTTGTGGAAGGACCCATACATTCAGAGAGCAAACACGTTGGATATAACCCAACACTTTTCTAGGTCATGCTAACCTGGAATGATTACTATCTCTACTTCTTAATGTCTCTTCTATTTACATATTGTTACATAACACTGTTTCTGTGTATATTGCAAATGAACTTGATTTAATTGTGCTCTTTCGGTCTCCAGCCATTTTTCAATTGTTCATGCCATCCTTGGTCAGAAATTATAAAATGTCATTTTGAAGAAGAAAATAAAAATCTAAGAATCTAGCTCAGGTATTGTACTGGCATGTTATCTGGCATGTCAGTGGCATGTCTAGATTCTTAGATTTCAAGGCATGATGGTATATTGCAATACTTTGAGTGTAAGATGCTATTTTCCTGAGTTTTCTGAGGAGGCTGCTGTCATGGTCAAAGTAGACTATTAGTTTATAGATTGAGGACCCAATCCTATCCAATTTTCCAGCTCTGGTGCAGCCATGCCAACTGGGCATGTGCAGCAACCAGCGATGGAGGGGCAGTCAGAGAGGTTTCCTCCAGTTAAGGGAACATGTGTTTCCTTTCCTCGTTGCTGCACTGCAGCTGCACTGGCACTGGAAAGTTGGATTGGACTGGGCCTTAGGTTTTGTCAGGAGCTTGGTACATGACCCAATATAGAAGCCACTCTGCTAATGCTCAGTCTTTATTAAGGGTAGTTCCTGCATGCTGCCTCAATGTATTGGTGAAAGATTGAGCTGCTGGCCTTTGTTTTTAGACATGCACTAGATTTCTGTACCTATATCCTGGCATTTTTTTGGTTGAAAAATCCTTTGCATTTGAAGTATGCCTATTTTGTAATGGTAATTCTTGCTCATTCATACATTTTCTTGTTAGCTTGTAATCCACATACATTTGTTCTCTACCCACTCTCTTCATCCCTTTGCCATATGTTTATTGTGACTGTTCAAGGCAGACTGAAGGAGGTTCTTTGTATTAATCATGTACCAAAAATAGTATTAACAATTAATTCTATGAAGCCTTCTCTGAATACAAGCTAGGAGGGAGGGAAAGGGTTTTCTTCCTTTCGCTGTTTTTTAAACTAAATGTACAGGGTCTGCCATTCATAAATTGTAAGAGAGCCAGTGACTGACAGAAAGATCTTGTTGTCAACAGCTTTCTTTCTTTTTTATTCTAATGAGCCACGGAAAATTGAAATATAAAAGTGTGCATACATATAAATTGTTCTGAAGTTTCTCTCCTGTTTCTGTCACATGGGTCACAGGACAGCCTAGGCCACTGCGGAAAACATATTTGATGGATAACCTGATGTCCAAGTTCTTACTTTTTGACCTTTTTGCATTAGAGCAGTGGTTCTTAACCTTGTTGGAGGTACTGAACCCTGCAAGTTTCATACGTGCATTCACCAAACCCATCATAGTTGGAAAAATATAATGTTTTTTTTTCAAATTCAAAACATAGAGATATATATTTTATTAGTGCACAAAATGAACTATGCATCAGTTGCACATAAAATCACTGTGTTCAAAGAACAAAACTAACAAAACATGAATGTCACACAAAAACATAACTCAATGAATATTTACTGAAAATCAATGTGACTTTTGCTGTTGTCTTTTAGAGACAAGTTCAGAAATGCGCGGCTTCACCTTGGCAAGTGCCACTCTCGTATCATTTTCGCAACGAAGTCTGTTCCTTTTCTTCATTTTTATGTCTACCATCCTCGAAAAGGATTGCTCGCAAAGATATGTTGTAACAAACGGTATGAGTATCTCAAGGGCTTTCTTAGCAATAAGAGGATACGGTATGATTTGGTGACACCAAAACGTTGAGAGCGTTGTTGTTCTGAAGAGTTGCTGTTGAACCTGGCTAACGGAATGGAGACACACCTCCGCCAAACCCCTGAGACTGACTCACCGAACCCCTGGGGTTCGATCGAACTCAGGTTACGAACCACTGCATTAGTGATATAAAAAAGTGGAGAATATGGCAAAAATGGATCTCATTTTACTCAATGCTTTTCCCCTCCAGTATTTATTTTTCACATTTTTATATTGCTGTTCTCCTAAAAAGCTCAGGATAGTGTACATAGTTCCTTCCCCTGTGAAGTAGGTTAGGCTGAGAGATAGTGACTGGCCCAAAGTCCTCCAGAGCTCAATCCTAAACTGGAGTTAGGCCAGCATAAGCTAAGCCAGCAAAGTTTGGCCAGCACAAGGGCCACAATAAAGTGTCTTTGGACTACTCTCGTAGTCAGGGAGGATGGCTCACGTCTGTATGTTGGCCTCTCTGACTCTGAGAGTGGTCCAAACATACTTTACAGTGTCCCTTGTGCTGGCCAAACTTTACTGGCTTAGTTTATGCTGGCCTAACTCATTTTAGGATTGCACTCCCAGAAAGCTTTGTGGCTGAGCAAGGATTTGAACTTGGATCTTCTAGGTCTAAGTCCAACTCCCAAATGACTACATCTTTAAAAGTTACATGCCTGTGGCTGTATATAACAGGGAACTAAGCAGAAGGTTGAGAGGAAAGCTTTAACGTTTTTTTCTTTGAGCAATACCAACATAACCTGCAACGATTTCCATTGCTATGGAAATGCATCTGGCATTTAACTTGACAAAAAAGTGTGTGTGTGTGTGCATGCACACAGATATTTTGCAAAGTGGCTCTATGGAATACAATTTCCCAGTGGACTAAACTAGTGTTCTTTCTCAGCTGATGTACTTTGGACTTGCCCAGAATTGGTGATCAAGCAGAGAGTTAACTGGATAATCGACGACTGCTAGATTTTTGTTTCTGTAGATCTTTGTGTAAGGAATGCAGGGGAATAGATCACGTGCACAATATGCTATGCTGGTGCAAGTTTGCTGGGGGAACCAGAGCATAATCCTGCACTGCATACCCTATAGTACCCTATATAGTGGCACTGCCACGGATTAATACTCCGGAGAGGCTGGCCAAGCAGGTGAGCCTCTATGATGGTCATAGAACCTTCGGAACCCATGAAACAACCTCTTCCCCACCCCTGCTGTTTATGGTTGGTGTCAGGAACATGCTCAATGACCTGCTTTCTACGTATAAACGGAAGAGTCTCAACTGACCAATCCATAGTAGTGGGAGACGATCCCTACAAACCAGCCTAGCATTGGGTTCTGCCACATTTTAGATTTGGCTCCAGATCCTCAAAGCTGGAAGGCAGGAATATATTGAGGTCTCCCCCATTAGGCACATCAGCTGCTTTGTCCCATATAAGTGATGAATGCCAACAACACTGTCCCATCTCTTGTGACATTTGTTCTATTTTATTTATTTTTTGTAGTCGAGTTGTCCAAAGATTTCATTGCCTCCTCCAATAGAGGACTTATTTATTTTAAGTGTTGAATAACATTGTGTATTTATTTCAAGAATTTTTATACTGCCTTTGAAATAAAACATGCTCAAGATGGTTTACAATTAAAAACCCAGCCTGAGCTGCAATCCTATCCACACTTTTTTGGGAGTAAGCTCCATTGAACACAGTACACACAATGAGTACAAATTACTTCTAAGTAGAAATGCATAAGATGGCACTGTTAGTGCTGAGTTCGGCCACATTCTTTGTTTTAACTGTGAACTCTGTGAAGGGTACACCCCCTGCCCCAGTCAGAGACAGCCAATGCAGGTAAATAGGAATTCACTCTGTTAGGTTTGCAGTCTGGAGTAGGAACTGTCCCATTCGTCATGTTGGCACTATCTTTTGGTGCCTAAATACTGGAGTAGTGCTTTTTAATTATTCTGATATCAATGTGGAGTTTTGGTATGTATTAATACATTAAGAATGTATTAATGTTTGTAATATACATAACATTTATGAACAGTCTAAGCCCCCTGCTACACTGAGATCTGCCAACACTAATCCAAAAGAATTACACACTTTAGGCCTGAACACAACATACTGTATGCAGTAACTCACATCAGATCAACCCATATGCTACTGTTAATGTGCCAACTGACACATGTTAAGCCACAAACACAGGAAAGGATTGGAATTGAACTGAATTATTTATATATTGCTTATTCCTAAGCCCATATATTAAATTTTATTTAAAAACCACCATATTTTCTCCTTTCTTCAATAAACATTCTGCTCTATCTACTGCATCTTCTACACCCCCTAGTGGATTTCTTTCAGGATATCTATTGTCCCTTGAGGATTTCACGCTGCAAATCTGTTAACGAGACATCTTAGATTTTAAAAAATGGAAAGTATTTTCCTGTAATAATTTAGGTCACTCTTCTTCCAATCCGTATGATTGCTGTGCCAGAAATTTAAAGTCTAGAATGGAGTGTAGTATTAGTCCACCAGTCCGAGTTTCAAAGCATGCAAAGATATTGCTCCAGCAGCCAGTAACATTCACTATCTGATTACTGTGAATGGGCATGCCACTGTGGGCACAATCCTAACCTGGAGGTAGGCAGGCACAGTTAGGCCAGCAAAGTTTGGTCGGCACAAGGGACACCATAAAGTATGTTCGGACCACTCTCGGAGGCAGAGAGGCCAGCACATAGACGTGTGCCATCCTCCCTGATTCCGAGGGTGGTCCAAATGCACTTTATGGTGGCCCTTGTGCCAGCCAAACCTTGCTGGCCTAACTGTGCCGGTTAGGATTGCACTCTGTGGTTTTGCTTCAACCTATTGCTGATGTGCATTTGGAATTTGTCAAAATAATCTTATTATTCCTTTAATAACTATGGATGCCATTAAATGATCAAGACAATTGCTTCATAGATTGTATAAGAAAAACAACAGTCTTTGATTTGGAGACATAGGAAACTGTGACTTAGGAAGAGTGATGCTCCCTTCAAAGTGCACAGTGGCTCTGCTGGAGTTCTGATGTGGGATAGTGGATCCAGCTTGTAGGAGTGGCTGTTTGCCTCCATTTACACTCTATTTGTAATTAAAGCTCAATGACACTTTAAGTCTCTGGGATGTTATTAATCAAAGGAAACTAAACATGGTAGTGCCTAGAAATTATCAGATGGGGAATTAGGGTGTGCATAACAATGGAGTCCTGTTCTTAGCTTGATTACAAAAAATCTCATTTGGATGGAAGACTACTTCCATCCAGTAGCATTGCTCCCTTATTTACCAGTAAGTAGATGGACCCTTTTCCTGCTTGGCTACCTGTCAACAGGGATGGTCAACGAGAGGAGAATGATGATCACCCCTGCTAACTGGGCAAGAGGCACTTGTTCAGGCACTCTTATATTTAGCAGGGGGAGAGTAATTGTCCCTCTTCACCTCTGCACAGTCTTTCTAGTAGCTGTTGCTGGTGGTCTGTCTTTTTTTTTTAGATTGTGAGCCCTTTGGGACAGGGAGCCATTTAACTTTATTATTATTACTATTTGCCTGTAAATCACTTTGTGAACTTTCTGTTGAAAAGCGGTATATAAGTACCTGTAGATTGATTGATTGATTGATTGATTGATTGATTGATTGATTGATTGATCAAAGAGCTAGGCTTTGCTCCAGCTTGGGCTATTTTGGAAAGAATTTTTGTAATCCCCTGAATGGGATGTAATGGGATTTATAGTAGGCTCTACATTTTTAAAAACAAAATCCAAGGACCATATCACAACTGTAATGGCAACCAGAAAGCACTTGGGTGGGTTTACACAAAAAATGAAATAGTCCAATCATAAAAATATTCCCTTGGAAAAATCCCACTTAATTGGGTGGAACATTTCCTAGTAAATATGCTTAGAGCTATAGTCTTGCATGTAATCATATCTTATACTTTGGTAGAATCTGATAGCATATTTGGTAGAATCTGATATAAGGAGGGAAGATAACCCTGCGAATTCTGTTTAAACTACTTTATGGTAATAAATCTTAATCTTTTTCCATGATAAAGCAACTCTCCATTTCTAGATATCTGAGGGCTACTGTGACCCATAATTGCCGATTCTTTGTTCTCTCACTGAAGAGGAAAATAATGTCCTTGTTACAAATATCATCTATCACACTGTATCAAGAGCAGTGAGATTCAAAAGAGAAGATGAATAATTTTGCTAATCTGTAATTTGGAATTGATACAGTAAATAGATTTTAAAAATAGTAGACTAAGGATGTCTCCAGTTCATTAGAGAAATATCCACATGAACTATTACATATATTTCCAGTAGGTTGACAGATAACTCCAGAAATGGATGGGAGGATATAAAAATATTTTAGGAGGTTGAACGGAATCTATCCCTTCCACTGCTCAAAACAATAAAGGGAACACTTAAACAACACAATGTCACTGCAAGTCAATCACACTTCTGTGAAATCAAACTGTCCACCTAGGAAGCCACACCGATTGACAATCAAGTTCACATGCTGTTGCACAAATGGAGTAGACAACAGGTGGAAATCATAGGCAAGTCACAAGACACCACCAATAAAGGAGTGGTTCTGCAGGTGGTGACCACAGACCACTTCGCAGTCCCTCTGTGTTCTGGCTGATGTTTGGGTGACCTTTGAATGCTGGCGGTGCTGTCACTCTAGTGGCAGCATGAGGCGGAGTCTGCAACCCACACAAGTGGCTCAGGTAGTGCAGCTCATCCAGGATGGCACATCAATGCGAGCTGTGGCAAGAAGGTTTGCTGTGTCGGTCAGTGGTGTCCAGAGCATGGAGGCGCTACCAGGAGACAGGCCAGTACACCAGGAGACGTGGAGGAGGCCGTAGGAGGGCAACAACCCAGCATCAGGACCGCTACCTCCGCCTTCGTGCCAGGAGGAACAGGAGGAGCACTGCCAGAGCCCTGCAAAATGACCTCCAGCAGGCCACAAATGTGCATGTGTCTGCTCAAACGGTCAGAAACAGATTCCATGAGGGTGGTATGAGGGCCCGACGTCCACAGGTGGGGGTTGTGCTGACAGCCCAACACCATGCAGGACGTTTGGCATTTGCCAGAGAACACCAAGATTGGCAACCTCGCCACTGGCGTCCTGTGCTCTTCACAGATGAAAGCAGGTTCACACTGAGCACATGTGACAGACGTGACAGAGTCTGGAGACGCCAGGGAGAACGTTCTGCTGCCTGCAACATCCTCCAGCATGACCGGTTTGGCAGTGGGTCAGTAATGGTGTGGGGTGGCATTTCTTTGGGGGGCCACACAGCCCTCCATGTGCTCGCCAGAGGTAGCCTGACTGCCATTAGGTACCGAGATGAGATCCTCAGACCCCTTGTGAGACCATATGCTGGCGCGGTTGGCCCTGGGTTCCTCCTAATGCAAGACAATGCTAGACCTCATGTGGCTGGAGTGTGTCAGCAGTTCCTGCAAGATGAAGGCATTGATGCTATGGACTGGCCCGCCCGTTCCCCAGACCTGAATCCAATTGAGCACATCTGGGACATCATGTCTCGCTCCATCCACCAGCGCCACGTTGCACCACAGACTGTCCAGGAGTTGGTGGATGCTTTAGTCCAGGTCTGGGAGGCGATCCCTCAGGAGACTATCCGCCACCTCATCAGGAGCATGCCCAGGCATTGTAGGGAGGTCATACAGGCACGTGGAGGCCACACACACTACTGAGCCTCGTTTTGACTTGCTTTATGGACACTACATCGAAGTTGGATCAGCCTGTAGTGTGTTTTTCCACTTCAATTTTGAGTATGACACCAAGCCCAGACCTCCATGGGTTAATAAACGTGATTTCCATGGATGATTGTTGTGTGATTTTGTTGTCAGCACATTCAACTATGTCAGGAACAAAGTATTTAATAGGAATACTTCGTTCACTCAGATCTCGGATGTGTTGTGTAAGTGTTGCCTTTATTGTTTTGAGCAGCTTATATTGGCAAAATTGTTGAGAGATTGCTTTCTTCCTCAGTTCCAAATGCCTCATGAAATTCCTTCAGAACAATCATGTTGAACTAGGATGAATTCAGAGTCCAGTTACAATGACCTCTAGTACTACAGCACGAGCATAATATTACTGTATTTTTAAATGGTGCCAGTGATAACACTTCTGGAATAGAATTCAGAGGAGAGCCCAAAGAATTCAGATGGAGGGTCTCAAAGTCATACTCATATGAGGAAAAAACAAACAAATTATGTTTAAACCTAGGGTAGGGAAAATGATCGTATTAAGTATTCAGATGTTTCTAAGGGCGCAATCCTAATCAACTTTCCAGCACTGCCACTGAGGCATGTTCTGCATTCTGCAGTGGAGTAGTAGCCACGGAGGCCTCCTCAAGGGAATGGGAGGAGACATCCGTAGAGGCAAAGGTGTGTGTTCACTTACTTCAGAGCTGCATTGCCCTTATCCCGGTGCTAGAAAGTTGGTTAGGATTGTGCCCTTAGAAAAATGGGGAACAACTGTTCGTCCCCTGATATTTGAATTGAAGCAGTGTGTTAAAAGTTAAGCTAGTTGTTTTATTTTCTCTGTAAACTGTGTTGTGAACTTTTTTCTTATTTTTTAATACTGTTTCTTTTATTTAACTAACAAAATAAAAGAAAAAATCTAAATAATAAATAAATACTTTGTAAGACACAGCAAGAGTGAAGCAATATGTCCTTCTTGCTTGAACTGTTTGTTGAAAAATGGTATTTAAATATTCTTAACAATAATAACAAAGTACAGGACGTTTAATTAAAGAAGTTCAAAATCATGAACATTTTTGAGCAATAAAGTAATAGAGTAAGCCCCCTATTAACCGGACAAAGAGGTACCTTTCTGAATGGTAATTTTTTTTTATCTAGCGAGGGGGGGGCAGGGAGAGCAACTGTACCTATTAATTCCATCTCTTACAGTGGCTGTTAATATGTTTAAGATTTCAATCTTTTGGGGGGATAGGAAACAGTTTTAAAATACCTTTTACCATGTAAAGTAATTTGTGAACTTCTTTGGTTGAGAACGGGGTATAAATAGTCTTATTAATAATTATAAGCTGCCTAGGGAAGTTTTGGGAGCAGGGGGGTTGTCTGGAGATTTTCCAGAAAATGCTGTATAGGCATCTGTCAGGATTTTTATTTAGATAGCCTACCCTGGGGTATGAAGCTGGAGTAGACTATATGAATGTGCCCTCCATCCTTGTGATTCTGATATGAATTACAGATGACTAGGAGATCATTGTGAAGAAACTACAGAGGTTGTAGACAACATAAGTTAGCCAGAATTTTTATACTTGGGAAACAAGAATGTCTTTGAGTACCAATCTATACAAATAAAATAATCCTGGATAAGATTTTATTTATATGTTCCATTCAGATCACTGGAACTTATACCCAAGAGATGGGTGCCTGCCGACTTCTTATTCCATTCCCCTCATAATCCTACTGGAGTGAGTAGGGTTGAAAAACAGTATCCAGAAGCAGAATGTGGCCTCTTAACTGTTGTGGATTTAGTTCTTAAAGCTGTATTAACTTAGTTTTCAGCATTAGGCCAGGACTGCTGATCAAAGCATCAGGCAGAAACATTTCTTTAGATGTATGAAAAATACATGACATTGCAAACAATTCAGCTTTGTTATCTAATATTTGGAACCTGGAAACAGGGATGGAATCCATGGCCAGTTTTCTAAGATTATTTTGAAAAAGGATGTTCTTGCGCTTTTTCTTAGAGAACAATCTCTGAACATTGTTTCTTTAATTTTGCGATAAACAGTTGGAGTTTTGAACCAAATAATCACTCGCGCTTTTGAGGATTGCTTCTTGTTAATGGAATGCCAATTCCATGTTAATGGAATGCCAATTACTTTTGCAATGTGTTACCATTGCTACTCATTTCCACTTTACCCAAAAGTGTCCCTGTAATATTTAAATGACTGCACTACTAAGTTCAATGCTGTTTTAAATAAAAGAGCACTAGCAAGCTGGCATTTGTACTTCATGCACCTATATAATCATCATGGCAAAGCAGATGCAGAATATAAGACGGCTTGAACAATCAGCATTGCAATTTGCACAGTAACATTGTTTTAGATCTAATTAGTGCTTATGCAGATCCCTTACAAAAATATGAAAACTGCACCAGTACGTAATTGTTTAATGAATTTCGTGCAAAGCTCATCTGCATAAAATTACATTTTAGCAAGGGGAAAAAAGCCCCAAGTTCAAATGCTATTTGCTTAAGAGCCAAAACATTGTGGATTTTGCCTACTGTGTTTTAGCTTGGGTGGGCTGGCTTTGATACTTCAAATAAATACTACAAAGTTAAAGCCTCCAGCTGCAGAACAACCCATCTGTAGATGTTTGGTATATTTGGCAGTTCTGAAAGATGATTTCCTCTCCTACTGAAAATAACATTGAAAAAGGAGAGAGTTTTATCAGCAAAAATCCCCTAAATTGTAAGACTTGTCAGCCAAATAAATTTGAAACTTAAAAAAAAAAATTGACAGAGGTTAATTGACAGAACACTTATAACATGAGATATATCTACCGTCTGGTCCTTCCTACTTAAGGGCACTTCAATATGGTGCCATTTTCCCAGTGGCGTTTCTATAGGGATGGCAAAGCTCTAAGTTTTGCAAGAAGCCTTACCTTGCAGTGGAAATCACTCCTCTCCTGCACCGTTTTAGCCAATCCTCACAGGGAACAGCAACATCTTGGCGTTGCTTACTGGCTACAGCAGCAAAGGAGAGGAGGGATTTCCATGACAGGGTAAGGCTTCCCTGTAGAAACGCCTCTGCATTTTCCAGTTGTGCAAGAACCTGCATATCATGTTTGTCGTCAATGGCAGAACCACCAATCTCAAGCTATATGGTACCACATCTTAAAGCCAATGACATGGCAGGCTTTGCTGTCTTCCCAAGAAGCAATAAATGGCATACATGGGGACACGTTTACAAAACATAACGGCATTTCATTAATTCAGTAACATGTCTGAGACTTCCAACCTGTGTACATGGCAGGAACATACATTGACTGTTGCTTGAGAATTACAAGAAGAATGGCCAGCCCAATCCTAACTTGAGCAGGAGCAAGAAGGCCAGGTGGCCTGCGCTGATCCTACCCAACGTAGAAGGCAGCTGGAGCTCACCGTGGGGCAGGGGGACATTTGTCCCCTTACCCCGGAGTAAGCCCCAGGCAGCCTGAGGACCTGCTCAGACTTGCACATGCAAAATAGCAGGCACAAGTCTGAGCTGCCTGCAGTGGCTCTGCTTGGGACTGTGTAGCCCAGGAATGGGAGTTAGGATCTGGCCTGATCCCTACTCCGCCTCAGGCTGCCCCGCCCACAGGACCACCTTTCCCCCACCATGTTCCACTTCCTCCCACCTTCCCCTCGCCCTGAAAAGCTCTGAACTCAGCGTGGGGGCGGCTTAACTGCTGCTCCCCTCCACACAACTAGGTCGGCACTAGTGCTTGCGCCAACCTACCACCTCTTGGGCTGGTGCAGACATGCTTTATAGTACATTTGCAACTGCCCTGCGCTGACGCAAACGGCATGCATCAGCCCAAGGGTGATCTTGGATCGCACCCTAAGAAGGGCAACCCTTTTACCAGGGCTGCTTTAGACTAGTGTGCCCTGAAGGCAAGGCAGTGAAGCCTAGGCCAGGGAGTTCATGCCTTTGGCTCCTGAGGGAACCTCCAATGACTTGAGGGAACTGTTCAGGCACTCCTTCCCCACTTTTCCAGGGTTTATGTAAGACCTACGTGGTGGCGCAGCGAGTTAATCCGCTGTTGCTGGGCTTTCGACTGCAAGGTTGGGAGTTCGAGACTCCGCGACGGAGTGAGCTCCCGTTGCTTGTCCCAGCTCCTGCCAACCTAGCAGTTCAAAAGCACCTAAAATGCAAGTAGATGAATAGGGACCACTTCGGTGGGAAGGTAACGGCGTTCCGTGCGCTACGGCGTAGAGTCATGCTGGCCACATGATTGGACAAAAACGCCGGCTCTACAGGCTTTGAAACGGAGATGAGCACCGCCCCCTACAGTCGGTCACGACTAGACCATTTGGTCGTGGGGAAACCTTTACCTTTATGTGTCCTGAGAGGGAATGCAGAAGAGAAGGCTAAGGAGCTCATATTGAAGGGACCACCAATGGCCTGAGGCAATTCAGTAATATCTTTTTGTAATGGTGTTGTTGTTAATGTTGTTAAACTGTAATTACCTTCAATGCCTCAGTAAAAAGGCAGTATTTAAATGTAATAAGTCAGCCTGTCAATAAATAACTTCTTTATTGTCCACTTCTCCCAGTGCAGCAGAAAAAAAAAACCCTTGAGCGAATTATGCACACATGCACACACACACACACACACACACACCACCTGCACATGTGCTATAACCAGATAGTTATGAGCAATGAATATTTTACTTATTAAGCAATTCACCTTTCTCTCACACCCAAAACAGTAAATGAGCTTTGGCTTATATCTCGCACTATGGGGTGTGGTTTTTTGTTTTTGTTTTTTGGCATATGTTTGCCTGCATTAGAAAAAAGAAAAAAGAATGAAAAACTTTCAGCAAAAATTGTGGCTACTGTGAAAGGGGAACAAAAGGACATCTGTGATGTAGGCCACAACTGGCAGAAATGCTATTTTACCTCCAGTGCCAGCTGCAAGGGAAATGTGTTCTCATCACCCCCACAAAGCCTTCTTTGTTTTGCTGCATAAACCATGGAGTGGCTGGCAACCTTTTAAGTGATGCAACTTGAAGGCTGAAATCTTGCTTGATTTATTTATTTGCTCTAGCCCGTTATCTTATTCTGAAACTCCAAAAGGCGTCTGTTCCTTTAAAAGTTCTAGGCAGGGGGAAGTTTTGTCATAATGCTGCTGTAAAGGGGGAAGCTACATCTACCAAATGCATTGCCAAGCAGGACAACACATCCTGGATGGAATGTGGCAAAACTCTTTTTACTTCAAAATAGAGCCTTTTTGTCCATAGCTTCCGTATGTGCTGAGCCACATGAACTCATTTGCATGCATGTATGTACTGAAGGAGCGCAGAGGGGGAAGAATAGCACCCCTATTTGTTTTTCCATCAATAGTTTGTGTTGGATCAAGCCAAGAGTCCATCCAAGTCCAGAATATTTCTCCAATAATGGCCAAAACATCAGGCTCAGAACGAATGTGAGATGTGATAGCCGACTCCTCTTACTTGTCTCCCATCATCAAATGGGAGTATGCATTCAAAGCATTGGAAGAAAAAACAAAACCCTGGTAAACCTAGTTACCTAAACTGGCTGTTACTACGGTATTTTATTCATTAAATTTGGCTTTTAAATATATCCAATTGTTTCCATTTCTTGCAAGACAGTGAGTTCCCACAACCTTTCTTCAGGGGGCTCCTGACCATCTTCATTGCCCCTCTCTGAATCTGCTGCAGATTGGCCGCCTCTTTCTTAAAGTGTAGCACCCTGGATACAATTTTTCTCTCATTTCCCATTGCCCATCCAACAGTCAGTGGGATTTATCATTCTAGAAAAGGCTCCTTATGCATAGCCTTGGCAGCTCTGCACACAGTGCTCTGGATCAGGTTAAGCATGTATTTTTAAAATGTTTGTATACTTTGTGTAAGGCATGTCAAGCCTGTGCTTAATTGATAAAATGAGAGGGTCATATAGCATATTTAGCTAATTGTGCTGTTTTAGCAAATCAAGGCTTGGAATGGTGAGATCTGCTGAACTCTTCCTTCTGACATGCCAGAAGCTTTACATACCACTCACAATATGTTGTGTATTTACTGCAATACGACAAATGGCAACTGTGTTGGGTGAAGGTGAAACCAGACAGTCTTTGAGCATTCAAATAAACATACAGAAAGGATCAGAGACAAAACACAGTTTATTGCCTAGAGATAGCACTGGTAAACATTCAGCCTAACTTGGTCAACCGTTTTGCAGGTCCATTTTGTACGTTATCCACAACAGGCTTTAACAGAGTCCACACTTAATAGGGGCCCACCGCTAATTGGAGTGCTCAGCAAAGTGTCTCTGTATGTGTCCTACAAATGTGTTTGTTGCAGTCATTCTGTAGGTGTGTATCTATTACATTTTAACTGTATACTTGATATGCAAGACTCTTCTCAGTCCTTCTCTTACTTGTAAACCTGTTGTAGAGAAAGATGGAGGGCGGGACACATGCACTCTTTTAAACAGAAGAGTGAAATAAGGAGCAGGGAGATGAGTACCAGTCATTGAGTAAATGAATGGGGAAATGGTAGTATGCTGCCACTAACCAAAGCTGAAGACCCCGGAGCCTGCCTTGGGAAAATCTTCCTCCCAGGTTAAAAGGGAGCCCCCAAAGCTAGGAAACCACCTTAAAATCAAGTAGTAGCAGGATATGAACAGTCTGGGAGACATAGCAACTCTGTTCCTCCCAAGTGAACTGAGCTCAGGCAGGTAAAATGCTAAAACTGCTGAAAGTGTATTCAAAAACTGGGAAAGGTATCAAAATTATGATGGAAAATTTTTAGAATAAAAAACAAGGCACTGATAATTCAACAAAAGGAGAAATGGAAGCGGACCAAAAATAGGCAAGGATGTTAAAAGGCAAACAGCAAATAAAATCCGACATTATATATCAGACGCTCCAGATGTTGGTCCTGGGACAGTGCTCCAAGTGGGTAAACCTTGCTTTACCTGTGAAATTAGCTACTGAGTATCACCTGAGCCGCATTTCAAGTGGACGTTATGGTCCCGTGAGCTGGCCGAAAACCAAGATCTTTGTTTACCAGTCACTTTGGGAAGAAGACTTCAAATTATAATAAAGTAACAGCAACTCCTATTTCTGGACTTAGCAGCCCCCTTAGAATTGTAAAGCATTACAGAAACCTCTCAGATGATAGAAAAGCAATGAGAAATATAGACACAGAATAGTAAAATTGGGAATTTTTGTCAGATTTATTTATTTATTTATTTATTTATTTATTTTTTAAAAATGATATCCCGCCTTTAAACCCTTCTAAAAGCATAACTGGGTTGAAATGTTGAAATAGCGTCACTGCAGACATGGAGCATCTTTCTATTTTCTGTAAGTGGAGTCACAGAAACAAGTGAGAAGTGGGAACAGGGCTAAGTAACCCCTGCTCCTGATATCCCTGCCCTTCTCCTCTCCCCCATTTTTGAGAGCAAAGTAACATTCTTTTTCACTTCTTTTCCCCCAGCAATACCCAGGACATGATTAGAGAAATGAAACCTGTTACTAACTCTGCTAAGAGCACATACAGAACCACAAGTGCTGAGGTGCAAAATTTAAGCATCTCATCTATATAGTAATATACATTATGGTATCGTACTATACTATTCTATATAGAGCCTGGCTGCCCTTTCCTTTCATTCTTTGCCAAATTCCAGGATGTTTTTCTTCTTCTTTGCCCACAGAAGTTGTTCCTTCATGGTCTTTCCCCTGTGCTTTGTCAGCAAGGATAAGCTCAGGTGCACCTCTGGTCAATACCTTATTTCCTTAACACAGTAATTGTGGTTTTTAACTGATGATTGTAATATTATATATACCAATGGTCCACCATACCCTCCTAGAATATGTTCTAGAAAATTTTTAATTGAATAAAAATTGGTGCCCAACTGTTACCATAGATACAGCTGACAGTATGAGAAAGTACTGCGTTTGTTCTGATTTGGACGGTAAGAGAGACGCCAGGAGTATCAAGGACATTCTGAGATGTATCTGTACTTAGCACTAACACATAACTTTGCTTTTGTTGCGGGAATAGGAGGAACTGGGAAGGATACGGATAAAATTCCAGTATTAGTTCATGTTTCGATTTTTCCATTTTAAATGAGCCTACAAAACATTTCATGTTTCTGTTTTAGGGATAAACTCCCAATATCATTTCATGTTTCTAATTTTCATTAATTTGCTTGCTCTTCTTGAAACTCTTATGCACTTGTGTTCATTTCTTCCCATTTTGCCCATTAAGACAAGAACTGCTTGCGTAAAAAATCCAAGAATGGGCATGAAGATGCTAATCAGTAAGTGGAAGGCACAAACACAAATGGTTTTATGCAGTTACTTTATAAGCAATATGTTACAGTTGCTTCCAATTGCAACTTATATAATTATATTCTTATTATATATAATTATATTTTATGCTTATATAAGTAAAGATGACTGGGGAAGGTAAAAGCTACCCCATACAACAAAGTCTGCTGAGCAAACGTTGCAATGTGACCTCACCCCATGAGTCAGTAATGACTCTGCGAGCGCAATCCTATACCACCTTTGCACTGGCGCTGCGCTCGGTCTAACGCTGTCGCAAACGTGCCGTAAAGCGCTATGGCGCTGGACCGGTGCATGCAGCAGTGCCAACGCTCGGGCACTGTTGCAACCGTCGGCCTCCGTGAGGGCGTTAATGTTCCGGGAGCATGACTGGGCGGCGCAGTGGACGGAGACTGGGGTTGTGATGCAGGATGGCCGTAGTGCCAAATCCTAAACCCTGTCCCCGGCCAGGGCAACCCTGATTCAGGCCGCTCCTGTTCATGTTTCTCTGCGCCTGCTATTTTGCCAGCGCAGATCCGAGCAGGTGACCGGGGCTTACGCGGGTGCCAAGGGAAAATCTCCTCTTGTCCTGCACATTGCTGCTGCTGCCTCCTAATGGGCTTTAGGATATAGCCCTGCTATGTTGGCCTTACTAGGCCGGCATAGTATAGGATTGGGCTGATAGCAGGCAGCTCTACAGCCTGAGCTGCTCAGGAGCAGAAGCCGAATGGAACTTGCCCGCTGTGCGCACTCTCTCTCTCTCTCTCTCTCTCTCTCTCTCTCACACACACACACACACACACACACACACACACACACACACAGAGAGAGAGAGAGAGAGAGAGAGAGAGAGAGAGAGAGAGAGAATTCTTTACACATTCATTTATGATAAATGAAGATCATAACAATAGCATGTTTCACTTCCAGGAATTGCTCAAGTTGCTTCAGTACAAACAAATATATGATATTTTGTAATGTAGCCCCTCCCTCACTTCCTCCAAGGGTTGGGGAAGGACATGGTGAGGCAACCAGTGGTGATGATGCAGGGTAGTTTCCACAGTCTCTTGTGGATGGGTTCCAGAATGCTTCTTTGGATGCCCCTTATCCTCAGCTGTAAATTGTCCTGGCCCTCTGGACTTCCCTGCTGTGGAAAGAAGGTTCTTCAAAAACAGATCCACCACTTTGTGTCAGGGCTTGGTGCAGGGGTCAGCTGTGCCCTGCAAAGGAACCCACATGTGGTTTGGGGTCACACTTATGGTGCCTGTGAAATCCTGAAATTACTTTCGGGTCCTTGGTGGGAGGGGTGGGCCACGGCCCTATAAACCCTCCCCAGAGACCAGCCATAGCCACAGCCCTGATAGGCGGGGAACAGCCCTGATCAGAAGCAACAGCTTCCTATATAGAACAAAACAGGCACAGAAACAATCACTTCCTACAACACAGCGCAATCCTGCACTGCCTGTCACGCCAATGCTACATCATAGCGTTGGCACAACAGCCCTAGCACTGATTGGCACTCCCACATTGGCGCTAGAGCAGCAGGACCAGCGCTGCAGGCAGCGCCGGTCCTGCTGTACCTGCGCTGAGTCTTTCTTGCGCCGACCGAAGCCGGTCGGCGCGAGGGAGGCTCCGTGCGGAAGCGGCGTGGGGATTGGTGGGAGGGAGGGAGGCGGGGACGGGACCTGGGCGGGCTTGGGAGATGGCCATATGGCCACATCCTAAGCCTGTCAGTGAGGCTGCACAGCCCCGATTCGGGCCGCGCGGTTTCCTAGAATCTGCGTCCACTCTTTAGCGAGCTCAGATTCGAGGAGCACATAGGGGAGGCTTGCCGTGGGGGAGGGGGGCTCCAGCCTCTCCTAAACAGCATCAGATATGGCGCTGGCCCGTCGGCCTCATCAGTCCGGCGCTGTTTAGGATTGCTTCCTTAGTTTGACTGTGAAATGTGAATGAATTGTTGGAATATGGGTGCAATGCTGCCTGCAGGACTCAAGAGGTCATTGTATTGACCAGACGCCTGAGACACCTTACCTGCCCTCTCTGGTATCCGTAGACAGTGTATCCCTCAGCAGCTTCCTTTCTCCCACGTGTTCTTGTGTTCTCTCCCTGACACTTGAAGTAGCAAGGCTGTTATGCTGTAACCCCAGTGGCAGGCATAACTGTTTCTGACAAGTATTGCCTCACACCCACACAAAGAGAAAAGCTATAGTTCCCTAAGTCTCTGTTCCCTAAGAAGTCTCTTATACTGTATATCAGAAGATGCATACATTTGAGAAACTGTAAGTAAAGTATTTCTTTCGAAACCTTAACTGTCTCTGCTCTGGTGTGAGTTTACTGATAACAGCAAACTAGCTGGGTGGTAGAATTTACCATAGGAAAAGAGTACTTCTGCTGATCACTGTGCTTGCAAGAACCTCTGGAACCCCCTTTTCCAACAGGAATGTCATAGAGTTTCTTGCTAACTCGTAGACATAAGAGCCATAAAAAGAAATGTAAAGTATTTTGGTGATAGCACTTTTCTAGTTTCATTAGATGAAATACTTCCCTCTCATGAAATTACATGAATAGAGTGCATCTGCAGATCTTTTTGTCCAAATTTTTTGTGCTGAGAGATATCATGCCCAATATCCAAAACAATGCAATACTTGGAGCATCATCCACATTATTGTATACTACAAAAGCAGAATTGTGCAACTTTTAGCCTGACAAAAGTCCTCATAGAATAGAAATGTTTAACAAAGCAAATAGATTGTGTGCAATTTTCCACTTCTATCTTCATTAAGGGCGCCATCCTAAGCACCCTGTAGCGTTGATGCTACATGGTAGTGTCGACTCTATGCACAGTGCACTGACGCGGGAGCGCCAAGCAACACCCCTGCATCAGCGCTCTTGCTCCAAGACCGGCGCTGCAGTCAGCACCTGCCTTGGAGTGCCTGTGCTCTTCTCTCTCTGCACCAGCCAATCCCGGCTGGCGCAGGGGTGTGACGAGACAGGCCAAAGGATGGAGTGGGGGGAGGGAGGGCTGTTGGCAGTCCATCAGGCATGCCAGCCCAGGAGGGATGCAGCCTTGGACTCGGTGATAAGGCCGAATCCAAGGCCAAATCCCGAGGTCACATGGCCCTGATTTGGGCCACGCAGTCTCCTCGGATCTGCTCCGGCTATTTAGCAGGCGTAGATCCAAGGAGTCCATAGGGGAGGCTGGCACCTTCCCTACAGCAAGGGCACAAACGTGCCCTTGCACCAGGGAGGCTGCAGCCTCCTCAAAGCAGTGCTGGCCGGCCAGCCTCGCCATTCCAGCGCTGCTTAGGATTGGGCTGTAAGACTTCAGTCATTATGATCTCTGCCGTTCTGAAAGAACTTGTTGAGTGACTAACAGCACAATCCTATGCATGACTTCTCAAAAGTATGTTCCATTGTGTTTAACAGGGCTTACTCCTAAGAAAACGTGAATAAGATTACAGCCGGGCAGTGCAGTCCTAAGGAGTGCACAGCGCTGACGCAACAGAGTTGCATTGGTGCTGTGCACTTAGCACCAATGCAGGGGCGCTGAGCAGCACCCCCCTGTTGGTGCTACAGCAACGGGACCCGCACTGCAGGCAGAGCCGGTCCCGTTGCACCCGGGCTGCACCTCCCTTGCATTGGCTGAAGCTGGCCAGCACCAGGGAGGCGCCATGTTGGGATGGGGGAGGGCTGTTCTGGGCGGGCTGGCAGGCAAGCCAGCCCAGGAGGGAGGCCACGCAGCCCCAATTTGGGCCCTGCGGTCTCCTCAGATTTGCGCCTGCTATTTAGCAGGCGCAGATCCAAGTAGCTCAGGGAAGGCTGCAGCACAAATGTGCCCTTGCCACCGGGAGGCTCCAGCCTCCCTAAAACTGTGCTGGATATGGCACAGACCCATCAGCCTTGCCATTCCAGCATAGTATAGGATTGCACTCTCAATATATTTGGACTGCCAGTATTTTTAAATCTGCATGGTGCTCTCCTCTCCTACCACACTACCCCCATCATCTTTTCGATCATGCATGGTTCAATTTTCACCCTGCTCTCCTGCTTTCTCTGGCACTGAAAAAAATGTTGCCTGATATTCCAAATAATGCTGCCCTTTCCACATTCATTTCCCACTAGATAAAGAAACCCGGAGGAATCAGCATTCTAATCCTATTGAAGAAAAGACTGTATATATTCAGTCTGTGGATTCTGCTGCACTACTAGAAGCTGTGGGGTTTATCAACACAGCAAATATCAACAATAGTGGTAAAAGTACAGGTACAGGTATCCCCAGTATCCATGGCTTCAGTTATCCACAGCTACCAGATACTATTAAAAAGATAGGGAACATTAAATATACTGAGGCATGCCTGTATTCAGGGCCGGCTCTAGCAGTGGTGGGGCCCAATGTGGGGCATTCCTGTGGGGCCCCCAACCCTCCCTATGGGGCCCCCCACTCACCAAGAAGAGCGCTGTTCGTGCCACGTGCAAAGCATGGCATGTGGAAGTAGTTGGGGGTGATATCATAACATCATCACCAACTGCTTCCAGGTGGCCCATTTTGGGCTGTTCAGAGGCAGGTGAACAGCCCAAAGGTAAAGCTGCTAAGGTAAAGCTGCTTTGCTCACCCCTCTAACTTACAGCCCATAGAGATCCCAGCTGCAGCCACAGGCAATATGCTCACCCTGCTAGTGCGGGGGCCCCTGAAGCACGGGACACAATGTGACGACATTGGTCACATTGGCTTAAAGCCAGCCCTGCCTATATTTACTCTTTGAAGCCCAACTCTGTGCAATGTTTCTGCATAGCATGCCAGAGCAGAAGGTTGTGTTGTTACATCTGTTTAGCCATAACTGCACGGAACTATTGTCCCTTCCTTAACTGTGTTGATGTAGTGAATACACAATGATAGGAAGGAGGCTGAACTGGTTGATAAAGACCATTCACAACATCCTGATTCTCAGAACAACTAGAAAGACCCCTGGAGTTGTAGTGATTAACTATTGTAGACTTTTGCTTCTCTATAAATGTTCATTGCAAGAAGCCACAAGGTCTTCATTTTGCATGCTGCCCTCCAGCAACAAGATGCAAGATTCAAGTTGCAAATGAATGTGAAAGCCTGTTTTACCTCATGGTTGTACAAATATCCTACAACTTTTATCAAAAGTTTTGTCAAAATCTAGAATGTCCCTCACTTGCAGGGATGCCTATGACATTTACAGCAATACCTGTAAATGGTAATTTTTTTTTGTACTCTATTCAAACACATTTTACCTTATATTTTTAAAAAATATTACACTTAGATCATCTTTGGAAGGTACAGATTGAATTTCTGGAAAATTTTCACGTCCAAAAATAAATGTCCCAATTGGCGTCCTGACAAGTGTACCTACGGCAAAAGAGACCCTTGAATGAAGACATTCTTTGTGCCCATTTTGTGCGTCTATTTCCTACACAGATATTATCTGCATGAAGAAAAATGTCACATGTGAAGGAACCCTTAGAGAATTTCACTGTGCTCTCTTGCCGATTTTCCACTTGTGATCTGACCAAAAGTACATGATGTTCTTGGGGAGCAATTATAAGCTGGAATATCAACAAAGCTTTGAGGGGGTGCAAAATAGCATAAAGCAATTTCTAAGATTTGATAAAGAACAGTTGCCTGACGCATCATAAAAAGCCCTGTGTCCACAGACAAATATCAAGAGCCCAGTTCTCTCTCTTCTCGATAGCAGTGGGACCACTGAGGCGATGCATAGGTCATCAGGGGGCCCGTTTAGAGCAAAGGCCCAAGAAGGCCCCTGGATGCCCCTCCCATTGGATGCAGTGCATGCCTCCACGGCACAGCTGCCTCAGCACCAGGGTTGGGGCAAAAGACTATTATGAATTTATGGAAATGGAGCGTGGTTGTTTGCCAGTCTGCAACATCTTGGGTAAGGCAAATAAACTCGTGTGCTCTGCTATGTCAGTTGCAATTCCATTCCTTGCAGGTTTAGGTGGCAGGAACAGTTACACAGAAGTAAATCACTCCTATGCATTTCACCATTTCTGTGTGTTGGATCATAACTTGGGTGATTCTCTAAATGTTAGTGTGAATTGATTCTTACATGCCAATTTTGATAGGGCCTGTGCATGCCACACAAATGTCAGTGTTTGCTCTATTGCACCTCCCAGGTACAAATTTGACTTCAGGAAAATTTGACCAATTTGATCCAATAGGTCAAATTGTGCTTGGAGCAGTCTTGTACTGCGGCAGAGGGCAGGTTGCCCTCAGCTGCAGCTGGCTCTCTGCATGAAGGTAAGCTCCCATGGAAAGGCCAGTGAAGGTAGCAGAGCACTCTGGGCCCACTCATCCCTGCTTCCAATTGGCCCAAAATCAGGCCGCTCTGGAAACAGTCAGCTGAGACGCAACAGTATCAGTTCATCGCCGTCAATCTACTTCTGGGTGCCACAGTCTGGACCACTGCTTCTTGACTCGTGGTAAGTGGGGGAGCTGTGCAGTGGGGGCCCCCCAAAACAAATGGGGGCCCCACAAGGACTGCCCAGAATTGGGCCGTGCACTTTCTAAGGCTGGCTTTAATTTGTTTCCTGGCAAAATGGCTTCCCTTACCCAAGGCAATGATGTCATTTTGCCACCTTGGTGGTAAAATAAGGGGAACAGGAGCCCTGCAAGATAGAGGCCCCACCCAATTCCCTATTGTTAGGAGGATGGGCTAGGAGAAAGTTATAAACTCCTTAAAAGACATCAGATGATTCTCAGAGTGTGTTCCTACTGTTCCTCTTCTGGGAGATTAGTCACCCTTACCCTAATGCTGAAAAATCTGATTGCCCAGGCCACCGGGACTAAGAATTGGCTGCCCTGACCCACTGGGGAACAAGATAATCTTTCACCCATCCACTGCTTCAAGGGAATTGAAACGCCAGTCTCAGCTGCCTGGTTTGCTAAAGCAGGGCCAGGCCAGCTGTCCTTGGCTTGGCTGAGGGCAGAGTACCAAGAAGGGGGATGGGCTCACTATGTGCAGCCATATGTAATAGTAGTTCTGAACCACAGTGCAGTGCTATCGTGACATCCTGACTGCAGCATCAGCATGGTGAAGTGCAATGCATTATGATGGTTTGTTTGCAGATGACCCATTGGGCTATAAGCACATAGATGGAAGCTTGAATTTTTTCCCCAGAAAACGTTCCATAGGCCTTTCCAATTCCATGAGAAAGAACACATGATCAATCTTTGTCAATGTGATCCAATCATTTAAAGATTATTCCAGCTGTGCAGTAGCTGTTCATGGATAGGTTTCATTGGGAAAACAATTATTATTGCTTACTACAATATGTCCTAGTATAGGGTGAGGCCCACAGGGTGTGCCATGAAACTCCACAGGAGCCTAGGACAGGGATCAGGACCATGGCCAGCTCACACAGGCGCTTAAGAGAAGAGAACTAGGATGTTGCTGGTGACTCCTGTGCAGCCTGGTACAACTGATTGCTTAAATCGGCCTTCTGTCAATTTTGCTCTGACTCTAACTCAGTTCCCCACTGAAGAAGCTGCTGATTCTTGCAGGGACAAATGACCTAGTTTTCAGGTATGAAGAACCTCCTCTTGCTTTGAGAGATGTTATAGTAGAAGGGAGGTGCCCTCCTGAATTGCTGAGTGTTCCAAGGAGTTCTCAGAGACAGAGGAAGTGAATAGGACCAGCTCTTCAGGCTGTGCAAGTGAAGCATCACTGACTCCTAGAGCGTCTGATGCAGTGATATCTTTTCATGGTTCTGTTTCTTCCAGCCCAATCCTGTCCTCCTTCCCCCGCCCCTTTGCACTGATGCTGGTGTGCTAAGAAAGCTTGAGTTGAATCCTACAGGCGGTGGGGTGGGCAAGTGCCAAGACACAACAGAAGAGGGAAGTGGGCAAAGTTTTACTTAGGCAGCTCTGCTGTGCCATGGCCTTCTGTGGGTCTTCTCAGACCTGAGCAGGCTCTATAGCTGGTGCAAGTCTGAGGCTGCAATCCTATACACACTTTCCTGGGAGCAAGCCAGCCCCATTGAACATGTTGGAACTTGATTCTGAGTAGACATGCATAGGATTGTGCCCTGAGGCATGCTGGCTACTATTGGAGGAGATAGAATCTGGCACAAGTTGCCCAGCCTGGGTACCACCCCTTCCCTCCCCAGTCCACCCTCCCCTGACAACCTACCTGAGTGGGCCGGCTTTGTCCATCCCACTGCCGCATGTTGCACTCCAAGCACTACCAGCGTTTCAACTGACTTAAGGTAGGAACCACTGCTGGAACCCTATTTCTGGCAATAGAGAAGCTGGATAGGATTGGGCTATTCGTCACATTTGAGTATGATGGAAACTTGATAACGGCATTTTGTTAATATGGATAGGTACACCATAATCTGTAGGGACGTGGTGGCGCAGCAGGTTAAACCACTGCTGCTGGGCTTTCCGACTGGAAGGTTGGGAGTTCAAGACTGCGCCACGGAGTGAGCTCCCATTGATTGTCCCAGCTCCTGCCAACCTAGCAGTTCGAAAGCACCTAAATGCAAGTAGATAAATAGGGACCACTTCGGTGGGAAGGTAATGGCGTTCTGTGCGCTATGGCGTATAGTCATGCCAGCCACACGACCACAGAAGCTTGTCCTTGGACAAAACGCCGGCTCTGCAGGCTTTGAAACGGAGATGAGCACTGTCCCCTACAGTCGGTCACGACTAGACCATTCGGACATGGGGAAACCTTTACCTTTACACCATAATATGCTGGTTTCTTCACCCTTGTCAAGTAATCTTGCCTTTGAGAGTACTTGTAAACGATTAAGATGTAAGCCTTTTCCACAGGAAAACCAATGTTTGGATTATCTTTTCTGTCAAGACGAAAACAGTTTTCTTCATTCTGAGGATCTGCTCAAAGTTCTCTTTTCAAGCAAACAGGTAACACATTGGCAGAAGAAATCCAGTGCTGCCACATTTGTACTGGTGTTTTATCAACATTTCATCTTGAGACACTGCACTTTAGGAGAATATAGAAGATCAATATAACCCACCAATTTGATGGTAAACAAGCTTTGGCTTTAAGACAAAGCTTGCTTTAATCTCTGCAGTCAGGATACAGATCTGAATATGCTTCTCAACAAATCTCTTATGAAGAAATCCTATTCATGATTATTATCTATATGAGAATTTAAAAAATGTCTAATTGCCTTCTATTAAATCTGTATTTATCAATTGCAGCTTTCTCTGGGAAATTATAATTTGCAAAAATGTTCAGCATTCCAAGCTTTAACAGTTGGAGGTGGATGTCCTTAAGGATAGGGGGGGAAAAGTTCCTTTTTAAATGGCACATTTACTAATTATAAAATGCTCTTATCTCTCTGCAGCCAAAGCCAAAATGAACATGTGCCTTGCACTAAGAAATCCCAGGATTGTCACAACTTGTGCCAGCTGTTGAGGTTATGACACCTGTGCCAGCATCGCCAGCTCTGCCCACTGTCATCTGTTCCAACTGTTCCATCTGCACTGTTTGTACCAATTCTCCCATTTCTGCATCTGTACCTTCTGTAGAAACGGTTCCAACAATGCCAGCTGTGTCATTGGTGCCAAATATGCCAGATGTTCTATTTGTCCACCCTGGGCCAAATCAATGTAGTTTTGTGCTCATTAGTTTTAGCTGGTAGATTCCATTTCAATTTTTTTTAGACAGAATCATTACTAAATCACAACTACAACTGCTTAACATCTATTTAGCCATCTATCTATCTGTAAACACAACTTTGTCACTGTGCATTCTGTCAACATTATTTTGATTGTATTAAATCATGTGTGATGATTGCAAGTTGTCTCAGTGACAATGTTTCTTCCCCTCCTGAAGACTAAATAGCTCAGAAAAGACATAGAAATAAAGTTATGGAAAGCAGCCTACAAACTGTGTTAATGACTATTAAAAACATTTCACCAGCATTCAAAATACAGAATTGTTGAAAGAGCTGTAGAACTATTCAGAGATAACACATCAATTTAAATCACGACTTTCTTCACTGAAGCCATTCTGGTTGGGTTATGCTACTTAATGGTTCTTGGAATTCTTAAAATGTCCACTGTTGATACATTATGGCAGACAGCCTCAAACTCTGCCAGAGACAGCATCCCTAATTCAAGAAAAAGAGCTATTCTAAATGCAACTAAGCCAAAATAAAAGACAGCTTGGCTACCAGCTTTCCCTCACTGGACTGTCCCCAATGAACTGGACAGATAAAAAAACTTACAGCACAATCCTACATGTTTATGCAGATGTATTTAATTCAGTAGGGTTTACTCACAGGTATGTATAGATGGAAGCCCTAGAGAAAAGTGACACTCTGGTTCCTGGTCCAGCTATATTAATTACTGGAAGTTAAGAAGAAATTATCCCTTTGCAACTGTCTTTGAATTCTGGCACTTCTTGAACATCCTGTCTTAATCCAAGCTTAGCTAGTTTTAACCAGTTACTATCATCTTTTTCACAGACGTCATCCGGGCGTGCCAGGAACTGGAACGCCCGGATGATTGACAGCCCTCCGCCCCTATGGCGGAGGGCAGCCACGCCTCCCTGCGCCTCACAGCGCCCGAATCGCTCCATTTCAGAGCAATTTGGGACGCGAGGGAGGGAGGGCAGGCCCAAGAGCAGCTCGCCTGTCCTCGGGAGAGGCAGCGCAGCCCGGGCCCGTCCGCAGAACTGGCGGAACGGCGTACTGGGCCGTTCCGCCAGGATAACACCACTGGTCTTTTTATTACACTATAGATTTCAAATACTCCTGTACCAGTGGATTTTGACTTTGCTGTAATTCATTGTCTCTACACATATCTTTCTAAAGCTTTATGTGTATTACAAAACTAACGGGTGCCCCCTTATTAACCTAGATAATTGGAGTTGCAATAATGTGAAGGAACTAGAAGTGTCTAGCCACCCCTTTACACCGTTTATGGCACAAATCCCATCAAGATTCCTATGCTGTGATGTCGCAGCGCCAAAATGGCCTCCACTACATCCAACATGGGAGTAGAAGCTGCTGGAGCTCTCCCTGAGGTAAGAGGACTTCTGTTCCTTTGCCTCTAGGGTAAGCCTGCAAAATCACTGGTGCAAGACTAAGCAGCCTCGTGTTGGGAAATCAGGCCTGGGAGGGGGAAAGGATAAGGTGGGAGTCGGCTCTGCTGATCCTGCCCCTGGGCCTGATCCATGCTCCTCCTGGCCATCCCCTACCCTATTACACCCCCTCCTGCCCCTGTTCTGCTATCCCCCTGTCCCTCTAATAGCCCGCAGAGAGCCTACCTGCTCCGGAGTGTGCTGGTCACCGGCTCAGGCCTTTCTGCCAGCTCCGTGAGCCTCTGCGCTGCTGTAATGTGCTTTCCAGGATGTTTACATCAGCATGTGTGCTCATTCTGCCAGTCCTAGGCCAGTTAGGATTGGGCTTCCCATCACCCTGTTATGGCCAGTCTCGGCAGCTCAAGAGTGGAAATGTTCTACCTTTCAGCATCAGTTTATGAGAACTTTAATCTAGTTATTCCATGTGAACCAACTTCAAGCTGTGCAGAGAAAGTTAAGAACTCTCACAAAATGACAAGTTCCCAAGTATCTTGTGAAGAAACTGCAAAATTACCTTCAAAGTGGTTTGCATCTGTAGTGCAGATATAGACTGAGGGTGTTCTCCAGAGGCCAATTTAGGCTGGTGCATGTCATGCCGGCCTGGAAGTGTTGTAAGCATGCCATAAAACACGTCTGTGCTGCTCCAGAGCAGGCTAGGCCAGTGCGAGGACACAGGTTAGCCTGCCTGTGCGAGGAACCAGCAGCAAGTAAGGTCGACAAGTAAGTAAGCCAGTGCAGGAGGTTGATGAGGGTGGAGGAAGGGCAGGGGGAGACCTATAGGTGGGCCAGCCCGGGGTGGTGGGCAGAAACAGGATCTGGCACTTATGCTGGATCTTAATCCCCATCCCCGGCCCAGTTAGCCTTGCATGGGTCACTCAGACCTGCACCAGCAATTTCACTGGCGCACCTCCAAGTACTCCTATTGGGGTTGCAGGGGCCTGCTTGGGGTAAGGGGAAAATATCCCCTTTTAGCTAATATTATCCCTTTATAGCTGCCTACCAGCCAGCCTGTACTAACACAGTATAGGATTGGGCTCTTAGAGATATGCTTGCAGCTACCAAGAGGTAAAGCCAACCATTACTTCTCAATGCAGCTATCAAAGGCTGAAACATGATGAATGTATGAAGACGAGGTAATTTAAGCACCTGATCAGTCTCATCAAAGTCAGCAAGCTTAGGTTTTACGGGAACTGGCAGAGGGCCCAGATCTTTGTAGAATGATGCCCTATGAAGTCATGCGGCAGAGTACTTAAGCCTTGTTTTTATTCAGATTTTAATCTCTCTTTTTTCACAGAATTCTCCCAAATAGTTCATTTGGCAAATCCAGTGATCAGATGAACATTAATGTATACATAATGATATAAGGTATTAAGTTATATTTTCAAGAATATATTTACAACGATATATTTATAAGTATGTCATCAAAAGTCATGCACCCTGACCAGGAAGCAAGCCATTACAGTAAGCATTGGGTTAGGGCCAGGCATATATGCAGTGTGAGCTTATCAGAGTTATCTTTTTATGGCTGCAGCTTATCCAAATCAACAGTTGACCATCATCCAGATGGCAGTGGGATCCCAACTGTATCATACCTGGGCACTTCTGAATAATTTATCAGTTTTAACACTGTCTTTGGGAAGTAAAAAGCATGATCCCTATTTTATAGATGAGTGACTGGGGCGAAGTAGAAATTAATCACCTTCTCTAGACTTATGTATTTAGATTGTGCCTAAAATGCACCAAACGGGAAATCATTACACCAGGCAGCTCACAGCCAAGAGAGAGGACAACACAAAAGAGGTAAGGCAACTACTGGGTTTTGAGTAGCGTGGTAGGGTACTTCATGTGCCACCATTTGTAAAAATACATGCTACAAAGAAACTTAGTTGTCAGGATGGCTAGTCTAGAACTCAGACTTCCACATTTGCCATCCCTGTTGCTGTAATGGGATGAATATTGCAACTCCATGGAGGTTCAAAAATAAGATGTATCATGCATGCTTTGTTAAGATAGAAAGACAGAGGCTGGGTATATTTCAGGGATCTTGTCTTTGACTCTTCAGACTGGCATCTGGCTTTATGGGAAGGCTTGAACTAAATTAGAGCACAATCCTAACCTGGAGTTAGGCTAGCACAGTTAGGCCAGCCAAGTTTGGTTGGCACAAGGGACACCATAAAGTATGTTTGGACCACTCTCAGAGTCAAAGAGGCTAACACAGACGTTCACTATCCTCCCTGACTCCAAGAGTAGTCCAAATGCGTTTTACGATGTCCCTTGTGCCAGCCAAACTTTGCTGGTGTAACTGTGCCAGCCTAACTCTGGGTTAGGATTGTGTCTCAGTGAGGAAAAATGTGGGAATTGTGGTATTTATCTGAACTTTCCTCACAAAATCAAGGTACATCATAGGTAGAGCACTCAGAAGCCTACTGAGATTAGCATATGAAGCTTTATTAGCATAATTGGGTTATCCAGACAATCAGTGTAAACCATGTTTTGTGCCTGCCACTAGTGCAAATCTGTACCTCTGCAAATTGTCTCCATTCACTACTCAGGTTAGACATTATGGAATGTTGTTGTAGGTGATGAGGTTAGCCATGCTGCTGTTGGCCATTCTTATTTTAGTAAAAACACCATGGAACAGGACTGCAGCCAAAGGGAAATGCAAAAGCTATTTGGAGGAACATCATGCTGAAACAGTGGTGCATAGTAGAAACATGGATGACGTCTCCTATGCTTGAGTTGTGAAATGAGGAGCATCAGTCTTCCAAATAAGTAAAATACAAAGACTACTATTTTCTGGGAAGATGACCCCACTCGTAAGATGAGGTTATTGTGAAGATGGTTGTAACAGCATTAGTGGTGAGCAGACAAATTGCAGTTTCAAACCCATTCACTACGGGATGAGGGCATATTTTACCCTTAATGTACTAAAAAAGGTAAAGGTAAAGGTTTCCCCATTTCCGAATTGTCTAGTCGTGACCAACTGTAGGGGACGGTGCTCATCTCCATTTCAAAGCCTGTAGAGCCGGCGTTTTGTCCGACAAGCTTCCGTGGTCACGTGGCCAGCATGACTCTACGCCGTAGCGCACGGAACGCCGTGACCTTCCTACCGAAGTGGTCCCTGTTTATCTACTTGCATTTTAGGTGCTTTTGAACTGCTAGGTTGGCAGGAGCTGGGACAAGCAACGGGAGCTCACTCCATCGCGCAGTCTTGAACTCCCAACCTTGCGGTCGAAAGCCCAGCAACAGCGGATTAACTCGCTGCGCCACCACATCCTATAATGTACTAAAAAAAAACCCTCAAAAAAAATAGCATGGGCCACTGCAGGGTGGACCATCCTTGTGTCATTTACTTCATAGACATTATCCAGTAAGTACCTACAACACTCAGAGTACAATCCTATACCTGTGTTGTGCTGGCACTATGCTCTTGCACCAGTCCAGCGCTGTTGCAAATGTGCCATCAAGCGCGTTCATGACAGCGCTATGGCGCTGGACCGGTGCAAGCAGCAGTGCCGACGCTCGGGCTCCGACGCGACTGTCAGCAGTGCTGGCCGTGCACTGGTTAAGTGTCGATGATGCATGGCCAGTACAGGGCCACACTGAGGGCGTTCCAGAGGTGTGCCAGTGGCGTAACAGGGCGGCACAGTGGGCAGCGACAGGGGCATTGACACATGACGGGTGTTGTGCCATATCCTAAACCCCATCCCCAGCCATGGCGGCTCCAATTTGGGCCGCTCCTGCGCAAATTCACTTGTGCCTGCTATTTTGCTGGTGCAGATTCGAGGAAGCCCATAGGGGGGCTTGGGATTTACATGGGTGCAAGGGGGAAATCTCCCCTTGCTCTGTACTGCTGCTGCCTCCTAATGGGCTTTAGGATACATCCCTGCTATGTTGGCCTTACTATTCCGGCCTTACTTAGGATTGGGCTGTCAAGCAACCTTTGACATACTGATTGTCATTGGCAACATTTGCTATTGTTTTCTGTGATGAAATTGCATTTTCCCAGCAACGATTTGGTGCAGTTTGAATCATGGGAATATGCAATATCTCTGCTACATAAGGAAGGGAATACACATGGATCCCCTGCAATGAAGGAATAACAAGTGTGTATTTGTTGTGCAAAGATACAATCATTTGGAAAGACTTGGAGAAACATTGTGTTCCCTTTCCATTCGACAGCTTTTAATATTGGAGCAATTATTCTAGAGGTGAAGTCTGTGTTTGTATCCGAGTTCCACATTGCCATGCAGACAAACAGCATGTCACTGCAGAGACATAATATTGTGTGGTGAACGAACAAATGGTGTACATAAATGCAAGCTGCAACCGTCTCTAGCCTCCTGAAATCAATAGTGCTGACAACTCATCATCCAAGAAGAGTACAAATGAAAGGGAACAAAGAGGGGAGGGGAAGTTAACTAGGGAGAGATTTGTGAGAGCTAATAAAAGGAAGTTGAAGTTCAAGCACAGAAAATTGAAGTTAGGCCCTGCTTTTCCAGAAAATGCACAGTTCATCTCCTATGGAGAAAGATACAACATCAGAAAATGCAATAACAGCTTGTTATTAAATCCCAACAAAACCACCATCTTCATTCACTTGGATTGACCCATCAACCAACTCAGACGGAGGGCCCAGTCCTGTCCAGCTTTCCAGCATGGATACAGTGCAGTCATACCAATGGAGTGTGTGTTGCAGCCTGCGTGGGGGGAGGCAGTTTGTTCCTCAGGGCTGCACTGTGGCTGCATCAGCCCTGGAAAGTTGGATAGGGCAGAGCCCTAAGAGACAGTGATAGGGCAATATGAGTGAATGAAGGCCTCACCTTAGGCCATAATTCATGTCACCTTTTGGCTTCAGTACACTGTTTTCATTTAATTTGCATTTTCCTAACGCTGTCCTCCGTAAAATATCATCCTGGATCAATGATGGCGAACTTACGACACACATGTCAAAGGTGACATGCCACTATGTTTTGGGTGACACACCAGCATTCACCAAGACTTGAGAACAACTAGTTTGTTTTACTCTAATGTCGTTATTGTAATTATTTGACGCTTATATAATACATAGAATCATATATTATTGGACTGCATTTTTTTAAAAAAATAAATGAATGTGTAAAGTTCTCTCTCTCTCTCTCTCTCTCTCTCTCTCTCTCTCTCTCTCTCTCTCTCTCTCTCTCTCTGTGTGTGTGTGTGTGTGTGTGTGTGTGAGAGAGAGAGAGAGAGAGAGAGAGAGAGAGTGAGAGTGAGAGTGAGAGAGAGAGAGAGAGAGAGAGAGAGAGAGTTGCCAGCAGAGTCAAGTTAGGTATTACCTAAATTTTTGATACGTCAAACCTAAATAGTACTCCACGCCTGTCCTGGATGGTCGTATAAATGCACCTAGTGGAAGAATCAGCCCTGCCTGAGTGATGAAACTTTGCAGCTATCTTCACTGTCATTCTCCAACTGTCTGATGAATATTATTTTATTCTTTATATAATAAATATGTATTTATATTATCTTATAAATGAATATTATTTAAAATATTTCAGATTTTATGTGCCTCTAGAAGCCTTTGGATTCTATTCTTATCTTTCTGAGGTGGCAAGCATAAACGAAATATAGCAGCATAAATGAAATATAGGAGCAATTTTTTATGTAAATGGCCTAGGTAATTGTCTTAAGGACTGACGAGACAGACAGCCCTCTAATCAAGAATCTATTCCAGCTAGTCTAACAAAACACCCATGAATCATTAATTTTAAAAGTAACGTTGTAAATTATGCATCCAGCATAGCTTCATAATCTTATGTTCTTATTTCTGCTACACATGTCTTCTCCTCCCTTCTCCTCCTACAGTCATATGCCACAGCCACCTGTTATGTCTTGCTGTTATTTAAACCAAGTCATTTGGAATACATGCTATCTTTTAATTTTTGTACAGTGCCTAGCACAGTGGATGATAGTAATGATGAATTTCATAGAAACCCACAGACCTGTAGCAGAATGCATTGGTTGCATATACATATAATGTTCCCATTCATTTTTAGATCTCTCTAGTTATGGGATCTCAAGACTACCTGTGGATTGCTCTGTGCTTCACTTTTAAGTTGAGACCACTTGAACGTAGCCTCTCTTACACTACTGTAATGTCATTTCCTGCTGTCTGTCCTTGTTATGTGATGTTCCTCCCACCAGTGAAGTGGAGGCACTGACATATAGACATAACAATGAGCTAGGAAATTGATTCTGTTCTAAATGCTTTTCTTAAAACAACTGTTCCTTAACCAAAATGTAACTATTGCTCATTTGGGGTTATATTTCTTATATTTTTATACTGCTGTTTTAGGCTAATATCCTAACCACACCTACTTGAGAGTAAGCCCCATTTACTATTATGGGACTGACATCTGAGTAAGATTGGCATGCCTAGGATTGGGTTCTTAGTTGTTTCATACTGTAATTATTATTAGCTGTTTTATAAATTTTGATTTTATATTATCAACCATGATACTTCTAGTTGTTTCTCATACAGGATTGTTGTTGTTGTTGTTGTTGTTGTTGTTGGAAGTAGTAGTAGTAATAGTAGTAGTAGTAAGGTAAAGGTTTCTCCATGACCAAATGGTCTAGTTGTGACCGACTGTAAGGGGCGGTGCTCATTTCCATTTCTAAGCCAAAGAGCCAGCCTTTGTCTGAGGACAAGTTTCCGTGGTCATGTGGCCAGCATGACTATACACCAAGGCACACAGACCGCCATTATCTTCCCACCAAAGTGTACCACTTTGGTACCTATTTATCTACTTGCATTTTTATGTGCTTTCAAACTGCTAGGTTGGCAGGAGCTGGGACAAGCGACGGGAGCTCACTCCGTCGCATGGACTCGAACTGCCAACCTTCTGGTCAGCAAGCTCAGCAGCAGTGGTTAAACCCACAGCGCCAGCACATTCCTTAGTAGTAGTAGTAGTAGTAGTAGTGGTGGTGGTGGTGGTAGTAGTAGTAGTAATTTGTGAATTATTTTAAACAATTGCAGTTTACTGAAATAACACCATCAGATCTGCAAAAAATGTCACTTTTGGGAATATTGTATGTATTGCACCAACATCTAGTTGATATGTGGGACTCAGGTTGAGACTTATATCAATTACTCAATGCCAATCAACAACTGTTTCATGTAGTTTGGAGGAATTGTTGTTGTTAAATGAAAGGAATATATAGACTGATCAAGGCAGTTGCCATTTCACTAATGTAATTCTCCGCTCCCCTGCTTTAATGCATAGTATCCCTTCTCATATGGAAGCTTCTGACAACCTGGACATTTTTCAGATCAGTCACAGATGTTTTGTGCCATTGCTGGCCCAGATGGGCCTTCACGTCATTGGGAATTTACATGTGAGAAGCAGTACTACAGGAGTGAAAATCAGCATGGGGAGGCAGCAACCATGCATAAACTGCATGGATAATATGAGTGGCCTAGATCAAGAGTAATCTAACCAAATGGGCAGCTCCATGGCCAAGATTGTGGTGGTGCAGCTTCTTTGAAAATAGGTGCCACAGCTGTAGGGCAAGCAGTTCAGCCTTGGACATACAGCGCTAGCAGAAAAGTAGCATATTCTGGAAGCAGCTATTTTATCCCAAGTGACCAGTTATGGAACTTTATAGACAGAGGATGAGGAAGTCACCACTGTGGAGTGCTGTAAGTATAGCAACTTCCTTTCCAACTCTTGGAAATTTGGATTTGAGAATATTTGTCTGAGGGTTTTTTTTCAAGGTAGAGTGGTCTGTAAACACAAAAGCTACAACCAAGGAAATATAATTCAATTGGGGGAAGCAGCAGTGTACTATCTTAAATCAGCAGATGTTACTGGTTGTGTGAATTAAATGAAGCTGGTAGGTGATCAGAAGCAGTGATTTGCTAACTCAGTGGTTCTCAAACTTTTTAGACTGGGGCCCACTTTCTAGAAAGGCACTCATGTTGGGATCCATGGAAAGTGATGTCATTAACCTGGAAGTGATGTCATAGCCAGAAGTGGCATCATTAAGCAGGAAGTGCCATCACTGTGATGTAATAAAATGACACATCTGGAATGCAAACTGGCATTCTTGGACTGCAGCAATTGCACAACCATGAAAAATCCAAACAGAAAGCAAGATTAGGACAAAATGTATAAAAAGTACTGAACTAAAAACAAAGCCCTCACTTGAAAATTCAAACTGTTAACACTCACAAAAGGAATATAACAAAAATAAGGTCTGCAGCTTACAAGACGGGTGCTCCCATCTTTCTGTGACCCACCTGACATCAGGTCCCAACCCACCAAGTAGGTCCCAACCCACAGTTTGAGAAACACTGTGCTAACTCATCACATGCTCTTGAAAATTTGAATGTGCAAACATACCTTTCGGGCTGTTTCATAATACCGGTATGAAGATGCTCATGTCAATTATAGGAATAGTAAACCTTCTGTGTACAGTGAACCAAGTTTTGTCCACATCCACCGTGTTACTAAGCAAGTCAGAAGTTGTGTGTGTTTTGGGGGGATGCATCATTCATCACATACCCCTAGGATCTGGGCAAGTAGTTAAGCCATAAAAGGGTACCACAACCACACTACCACAATAAATCAGCTGTCATTGGTCATGAGAACCAGGTAATATGTTTGAACACAATGATTCAACCAAAGTAACATGATAGTCAAGTAATAATTCTGAATGCTATTCTTCTGTGGGGCGTCAGGTTTTATAACAAGTAATCTATTATATGTAAAGATAAAAGTGCAATCCAGAAAATAAAAATGGTTCAAAGAAATAACCAATGAAACTGATTTCCAGTCCGATCCTAACTAAATCCTTAAGCAGCAGTGCAGCGGCCCAGTGCAGGCTCTGCTGTATCCTGTGGGGGAATTTTGGCTGCTGGAAGTCTCCTTGGGTAAGGGGCAGCTGCTATGGTGGTGATATTGCTGGTGGAAATTTGAGATGATCCACGTTGACAGCTCTAGCCTGGGAAGGGGGATAGGACAAAGTACATACCGGCGCTGCTGGTCCTGCCCTCTCCCGGTCTGATATGCCCACGCTGCCACTCGCAGGCATCCCTGCAAGTGACAACACACATGGGAAGGCTTTGGCCTTCCCACCAGCATGCCAGCTAGAAGTGTTGTTGCAAAATGCTTTATGACACTTCCACGACAGTGTGCGTTGGCGGAGCATGCACTTCACCAGCACACCAGCTCAGTAGGAATGGGCCATTCCTGTTCATGTTTATCAATGTGTATCACCAACCAGAGCAATCAGCATTTTCTGGGAACAGATCTGGGCGGATGCATGCAGAAGTTTCCCTTATGTATTATAGAAACAGAATCTCTTTAATATACATTAAATAGCTGTAGCGTAATTATAATATTCCAGCCCCATGCCTATCCAACTTTCCAGGGCTGATACAGCCGTGCCAATGGGGCAAGCATTCATCCTTCAATGAGGGGCAGTCATGGAGGCCTCCTCAAGATATGGAAACATTTGTTCACTTGCCTTGGGGCTGCTTTGTGGCTGGATCGGCACTGGTACGTTGGATAGAATTGGGCCCTCAGGGCTTTGACATGACTTGAAAGCGCAAGAAGGCCACACATTTTACAAGTGCATCTTGGCCTCTGCTATCTATATAAATACTATCTTCAATGGCTAAAATGGAGACATTTGGTGAGCATCCAGATTGTTGTGGAGCCAAAGAGAGGATTGTCTGTGACTTTGCTTGTAAGGGCCACTCAACACTGCAGATCAGTGAAAGGCTTAGCAAGCAGCAGGTGTGGGGTGCCTGTAGCTGATATAATGTCAGTGTCTCTTGGCATGGGTTGATATAGCAAATGGTCATATTTTAAGTGTCTTCAAAGGAATGAGCAGAGTTCATTGTAGTGCATTATCAGCAGAATAATTCCTATTTTTTCCTATTTAAATCAATCTAAAATAAATGTAGAAATCTCTGCCCAGCATCACAATGTCAGTCTGCAATATTGTATTCCACAAAATGACAAAGCTTCCACAGTACTACAAATGAAAGTCATGTACAGAAGATCTCATATAACTTGGAAAATAATTGTCTCACATATCTTGCGACTTCCAGGTTTGGTTTCTTTGGGGAAAGCAAAGTAAAAAGCCAACCTGGGAACTTCCTGTATTACTATTTTTCCCTTATTATTTCTTACGAATCCTGCCTTCTGCAGTATCTTTATTTTCTTCAAGCCCTATATTTAACTCCATAATTATTCATACAAAATAAATCCATGTCAGAAGCAAACGTGGGTGGACATACAGTTACTGTACTTAATCTTAAATGATGTAAACCCAATAATTCATGATAATGGGGTGTCACTGGCAAAAGCACATATAGTTCGGCACCCTCACAGTAAAAAAAAGAAAAAGAAACTTGTTTGTCCTTTCTTAGATTTTGAGTCTGTAGCCTTGGTGGAGAGGGGCAATATGTGAACAGAATCCTGTTAATATATTGCACCCACTGGGCAGGGATAGGATTGCTGCTAAAAACTATTGTACTAGCATAACTTTGGGCCCAAACATATCCTCCCGTGTGGGGTTGGAGAGGCAATCGCCTGGCTCATGACTGTGGTCGCTTAACCCCAGAGATGAAACTGCAGTGGGGCCAGCCAGAGGAGGGCTGCCTGCCATGAGACTCCCTTGGGAGATTGCCTGGGGAGAAGTAACTGGGGACCAGTAAGGGGAGTGCTAAAATAAAAGTCTGTTGGATTGTACTCTGTGTCTAGCCTGTCTCTCTCGCTGAGCCAACCCCCTGTCCTCTGTAGACCCCTTCACTTCCCCTCTCCTGCCTGAGGAAATGGGGCAGGCCAGGGGGATGTGACACTCATGCTCTGCATGGCTCTCCTCTGACCTGCGTCAGCTCTTTAGCTGGTGCAAATCCAAGGAGAGAAAGGGGATGGGGCCCACAGAGGGGATTGGATCCAGTGTGTACTATCACCACCAGATCTATCCCCTGCTGCATCATCCCTGCCCCCATTCCATCCTCACCCCTCCCATCATCCTACCTGGCTCAGTGGATCCAGTGCATTCCTCTGGTGAGAGTGCTACTTTGCTCACTGCCATTTACAGCAGCCATAAAGCAGGTAGCACTGGCAGAATGCTAGTTCCACTAGCACCATGAGCCCATAGGATTGGGCTTTCAGTGTTGTACTTGCGTATCATTACCATTGCATCAGTAATACAGAGCACCCATGTAACCACTTTGCTGGTGGTCATCCCAAGAGGCAAAATTATATGGGGTTCTGCCCTCACCTTGTCTTATCCTCCCACCACAGTCCCCACATCCTCAAGCCACTTGGCTACCTGCTCTCTACCAGCAGCTGGGGCTCCCTCTACAGCATCTACGGAGAGTGTACTCCTCTCTGCCGGTATTGCTTGCTGTCTGGGTAGCACAAATATGCCCTATGGCACATTTGCAACACTGACCGCTGGTGCTGGGGCTTCAGCCCCAGCACTAGGCAGCACAAAATCGGACTGCCAGAGTGCTACTTTGAGTGATATGTGTATCACTCAACATACTGCCTGAAACCAGTAACATATCTCTTGCACACATATGTATGAACAACATACAGTAGAGTGACTGTTTGGCTGATCATAAGGAGATGCTATAATAGTAATCCAAAAATTATATGCAAATATTACAAGAACATTACACAGTGGCAAGGGCAGGAATATTTTTTCATATTGCCCAAATATATGCCATATTTAATATATTATAGAATTTCATTTGGACCATAGCTATCACATTGGAATGAAACCAAGTCCTGATCCATTAGGATACAACCCAAAGTTTTTGTGTCAAGCAGCACTGACATAGTGGTGCCAGTGGGACATGTGCTGTATTCTGTAGGGGGGGGCAGTCATGGAGGCCTCCTCAAGGTAAAGGAATGTTTGTTCCCTTACCTCAGAGCTTCATTGTCCTTTCCCAGGTGCTGGAATGTTGGCTAGGATTACACCCTAAAAACGTCATTGACTGTTTTCAAAATGTGATGCTTACACACACACACACACACACACACACACACACACACACACACACACACACACAC